>CM051827.1:94574952-95219808 GCA_028451465.1 Erethizon dorsatum | reverse complement strand
GTTGGCAGAAGGTCAAGGAAGCAGAGAATTACATGCGCTGTATGTTGAAGTAAAGCTGGTGAGCACAGACAGTGAATACCAGATTGCATGTGTGGGACCCTGTCATAGGGTGCCAGAGTTCCCAGAGTGGATAAGCAGGACCCTGTCATGATCCATAAAGAAGGCCAGAACCAAGGAAACCTAGTTTGCATGATCTTCCAAGTATGATGATGGTAGCCCTGAGGAATCCATCCAGTAGGGAAACAGTTGAGAATATAGAGCAGAACCAGTCCTCTATGCCTACACCATGAGTAGGGCAGGAAGTTGTGGTTTCAAGGAAGGAAAGAGAGGTATCAGTCTGCATGTCTTTAGATGAGTAATTCTCCATAGGAATGATTTCATTTTCCCTGTCAGTGTTTCAGAAACTTGTGAGCCATTTGAAGATGGTGGTCACAGCAAATGAGTGATGCTTCTGGCACATATTAGGCAAGATTCATAAATGGCAGGTGGTCCTACACAACGAGGAATTGTCCAGCATCACCAGATCCTACCCCTTCCCCTATTCTTATAGGTGAAAAATGTATTTGTAAATGTCAGAGTTTGTAGCCTAACCTCATTTAGTGTAAAAACTCAGTCTTTTCTTCTTGGTTTCACTATAGAGCAAATTTTCCAGCAATGCACCTCACTTTGAAATCAAGAGAAGACTACATTTGAACTCTACCAAAAGTAATATAATAATTTAGTAAAGCATATTGCTCGCGGTTAGTGGTAGTAGTTAAACCACCAAATCCACAGTCCCGATTGAATCAGTTTGCATTTGCAATTCTCACATCCAGGGAACTATAGGAAGAGATGAAAGTATGCACTACTTTATTAAGTCTTTTTATGCAGAGCAATTAGAAATGACAATATATATTATTCTATATTACTTCATTTCATTTTCTCCTTTAAAATATAACATACACGTGTTTTGAAAAGTTAAGCGCGCGTGCAAGTTATATTTTCTGTGATTTACATATAGAAAAGAAAGTGGTACAAAATATTTGTCGTAAAAAAGTAGGACTGGGTTTTGTAGGGCTGAGATTTACTGCTCTAAACTTATCAGTGTGATACCAGGAAGAACAAGAGTAGAAATTCTGGATACTCCTGGTGAGGAGCAGGTGCTGCTATCCTGCCAGCCTCCTCACGCTGAACTATGCTGACCAATTCTACAGTTTGCCTTCAGATTTTAGAAATTGTCTTTAAAAGGCTATCAATAAATCCAATAACTTCCGGAGGATGAATTGTCAACAAATCTAAAAACCTTACCCTAAGGGAAAAAAGAAACAACAACAAAACAGAGGTTGAGAAGGATTGGAGGTGTTTACTTTGGAACTGTGATTTAGGAATAAGCGAAGGTGGAGCGAGAGACTAATCGTTCTCATTTAGATGCTGATGGGCTGCTACGGAGCAGGCTGGTTCGAAGTGGGAAAAAAAAGAAAGCTACTTGAAATAAAGCTTTCAAAACATATTGGAGTACAGATCTAGTCCCTTTGTTCAATTAAATAGTCAAGTTGTCCCTTTACTCATACCCACTTGCGTCATTTTCTGGAAGTTCCTTCACTGAGTACTCTTTTCCTTCCCCTGATTGGCTAAGAATCCAATCCAAACAGGTCCATTGGGCTTTCTGACCCAAATGAACAAAAGAACAGAGGTTGGGAGGTTCCACTCCTGCTGTTACGCCTGCTCCCACGTGGTGGCAGTGTGGGACACAATCCCGCAGTAAGCAGGCCTGCTGAGGACTGCCCAAGGATTGCCAAGGTTCTTGGAGGAAGCAAAACCTCAGGTTAAAGAGCCGCGACTATTTGCCCCTAAAGCTTTCAGTGCTTAGTACTTGCTTGTTAGCGTATTTTTCAGGAAGCAGCTTCCTGGAAGACACACAGCCACCTCTCAAAGCACAAGCCAAGCCCCATTTGTCCTGGGACGCCGTGCCCGACACGTCACACAGCCAAACCTCTGTCCTGTCCTTCTTCCCTAATACTCAGCCTGTGTTTAGCAGTTTTTCCTCTTCGGCTCTCAAAATGCAGTCTCATTCTGCCCGTTTCTCAAGCCGTTTGCCCGTCCTTCTGCATGTACTGGCTCATTTCTATCTCTGCCTATTCTGGGACAGAGCTGCCAGGTTCTCTTACTAAGCAATTATGATTAATAATTATACCTCCAGGGGAAAAAAATCACTAACGGGTACCTACTATAATTGTTTTAAGGAGAGGGACAGATTTTCCCTAAGAAAGAAATTTAAAAACCCAGTGCTCTGTAATGTCCGCTTCAAGAAGTAGTGAGTCCCAGGTTTCTAGAAATACTTAAGATAGACTGAATACCCTTCAAACTGACATTCCCCCGGGGTGCAGGACACACTGCTTGCCATCATGCTGATGTAGCTCAGGAAGGACCAGCCTTGCCTATGTTAACAGTCAACCCCACCAGTCCTCCAAAAGTGCCTGCGATCACAGTTTCCCCTTCTTTTGTTGAAACTAATGAGTCACGATCCGGGTAATGTTTTTCTGTGACTCCAAAACCATTTTGCTTAATGAGGTACTAAGTCTTTATAATTAGGCCCAGAAGGAAACGAGGACGTGGCCCTTAAGAGCAAAAATTATTTCAGTTATTTATGGTAATAAAAAATTGAAAATAGGAATTCTTCCTCAGAATGTGACTATTTATTCTTTTACATATTGCCTAACAGGCAATTACCCTATCAAGGCACTGTTTTGTTGCTAAAGACATTAATTGAAATGTAAATTAAATGTAAATCAGCTAATTAAATTGATATGTAATGAACTTGTCAGGCGGGCCTCTCAGATCAGATGCATTTCACTAATAAACAAGCACTGCAATGAGCCCAACACACAACTGGGGCATAGGGTGCCTGAGCTGTTCCCGCCTGCCACCTCCAGGAGGAAGGGAGGGTCCTGCTAGCCAGAACTTCAGGGAGAGAGGGGAAGATTTTGGTGAGACCCTTGGGAACATGCTTTCTTACAACATCTCTCTGGATTTCATTTTTTTTTTCCAGATATGATATTTCAGATGCAAAATCTTGAAAATTCAACTCAAACTGGGTCATGTAAATGGAACATCCAAAAGTAGGATGAGCTTTGCAGGGACTCCTTCGAGGGTGCAGCTCCATTGCTTGCTTGTTGCCTCCCTTGGCTGTGCACTCCTCCCTGGGTTGCCTTCCTTTTTAGATTAGGATCTTAGGGACTCATCACTTATGCACTCATCACACAAGGGGAACAGAGGGGTTGCTTCGGTCACCGAGGGTGAATGTTGAGGCTTGTGTGGGTTGCACAAGGCGGGCTTTGGAGCTGTGTACACTGACACAGCTGAGTGGTTGTTCAAAACGATATGGTTAACAAATAGCTACTTCCCTACCTAATAGCTAGTTGCTCTTCAAATGTCTCTCCCCTTCCCCGGGCCTCTCAGTATTTCCCCCCAGAATCCTGCAGACAACTTCATCCTTTGGCCAGGAAAGGATTTATGTCTGGTATGAGGAGCCTCAAAACCCTGCTCTGATGGATGGACCTAGGATATATTGTATAGGTCTGTTAATGTATTAGATATGAAGGATCAAAGTGAAGGCTTCAGGAATAACAACAAAATGGTCTGAGAGAAAGATTTGGTTTGAGCAGCTGGGTAGATGGTAGTACCTTCTGCGTGATAGGAAAAACTGAGAGGAAGCGTGGTGCAAAGATAAAAATATGTGGAAATTATGTTTAAATATAAATACTTGGTAATGAATTGTCTAAATGAATCTGAATTTCTAAGATGGTGTTAGGCTGGAATAATTGGCACATTATAGATTTTAAAGTTGCATCTTGAGGCTGGAGAACATCTAGCTGGTTGGAGACAATATCATGGTATCAAAGCATTGGGCCTGGAAGCCAGACTTGAAATGAGTTGAATCTTTGATCTTCACATACTAGCAATGTAATTGAAGCATACCAGCCTTGTAGGCAAGTCACTCTTTGTTTCTCCAGCTTCTTATCTGTAATAAGGGAACATTAGTCCCTTCATTTTGGAGTCATTAGGGGGATTAAGAACATTTGTAGCCAGGTGTGGTGGCCCACAGCTGTAATCCCAGCACTCTGGGAGGCTAAGGCAGAAGGATCACTAATTTGACAGCCTTGGCAACTTAGTGATTTAGGGAGGCCCTGTCTCAAAATAAAAACAAAATGAAACAATACAAAGAGCTGGAGATGTAGGTCAGTGTGGAGGCCCTGGTTTCAATCCCCAGTACACAAACAAACAAACAAACAAACAAACAACACTGTAAATTCTCAGTATTAGCAGCAGCAGAAATTGGAGATGTTGGTACCATCATTCACCTGGTTAAGGCTATTTACATTGTAGCTAAAGTACCTAGGAAAAAAAAGCATGCTAATTTTATAAACCCAAATCTTTGCAATATTAACTCATGTTTCACACTATCAAAAAATAAAACCTGGATAAATGCTTTATACAGACATGGCCTAGCATGGGGCAGGATGTAGAGATCTTGCTTTAAGTAGCTGCCCCATAGAAATGGTTCTGTGCAGCCACTTCACATTTGTTTTCCAGCGATTGGTAAAACTTTAAAACATTTTCTCTCTGAGAGAACACAGGAGTGCTTTTAGAGAATAAACGTGGATGTTTGCAGTCAAACAGATCAGGATTCAAAGCTCCAATCTGTCTCCACTCTACCCTTCTGTGTAAATTTAAGCTGGGTGGGAGGCCTGAGGCACCTCATTTGCAGGAATGGCCCACATTGACTCCTTTAGGGTCTGCATTTTTAATAAATATGTCAATTGGCATCTCTGTCACTTTTACTTTAACGCAGTTCGTCAGGAGCTTAGCATTGAGGAGCCCTTGAATTTGAAACTTATGGAGCAATTAAGCCCCATTCCTTGGGGAATCCAGACCCAGAGACTGTCAGTGCATAGAGATGAGCAGTTGTGTGATTTCTCTGCCTCTTGCCAGAAAAATGAAGTGCTCCAAAGTCCATCGGGGACTTAGACTGTATTTTAGTGAACCATGTGTATGTTGCATATTATGTAATTAATCTAGAAAACTACTCATCTCATAAACTTAGAAAACTGGGCCATCTTCTATTAATTTCTTTCTATTAGCTATTACCTGGGAAGCACTGAATGTCTGCCTGATGTAATTCCTACCCACGATGGGAGCAGTCGGTAATGCTGAACAGATGACAGCCTTGCTGATAAGCAGAAGTGTTGCTGCGTCCATTCTCTCCCTTCTTGACAGGGCTACGAGTCAGATATGGCAGACAGCATTATCCCCGTCAGACCCTGGAGCTCTGATAGAGGAGGTGGCTCACCCAAGTCTGCAGGAAGGTTTCCTTTCACCACAGAGCCAGGTCACTAAGGGAATGGGCTCGGGAGTTTGGCACATCTGTGTTCAGATCTCAGCTCTGATGGTGACTAGCTATGTGGTTGTCGTGGCCCCTCTGGGTGCTTACTTTGCTCTCACCAACACAGGGAACTCTGTCCAACTTCTGACTACAGCATCTGCATTTATGTGGCCACCAGATCCCGCTATGCCCCCTCACCCTCCACCTATCCCCTACCCCAGAGTGGTCAGAAGTGACAGGAAAGTAACACCCCTTGAAAGCAACCTCAACCAAACTGACTGAGGTTGTTGAAAAATAACCAGGTCCTTCACCCCTCTTATCCCAATTATCTTGTGTGTTAATTCTGAGATATGATTTCTTTCCTTTTTTTTCTTTTAATGTGGGTACTGGGGTTCAAACTCAGGACCTCGTGCTTGCCAGGCAGGTGCTTATGCCACTGAGCTGTCTCACCGGCCCCTGAGATATGATTTCTAAATTTGCTCCCAGAGTTCCTCTGAAGGATTAAGCAAAAAAAAAAAAAAAAAAAAGTCTTAATTTAAGATTTCAACTACAATAAAAAATAAAGATGCCTAAACACAAAATACATACAAAATCTCAAACACTTTGCTTTTATTTTTCTTTTATCCTGGTCAAATGCACAAATTAATGAAAGGAAAGCCAGCTTTCGTGCAGTATCAGAGTTGACAGTGAGGAGGGCAAGGTTGTGCAAAGGCTAAGGAATGTTTAAATCTGAGGTCCTTTGGGTCCCAGCTTGTGTGTCTCCTGGTCCTCCCAGGCTCTCCCCTTGTAGATCCCACTCTGAGACTATTTTCCTTAACAATTTAGGTTCAGCTTCTCTTCTGGGTTCTGTTTATGCTGTTGATTCCAGGCTTGAATGCCACTGGAGCCATATATCCATCCAGCCAGCCAGCCACCCACCCTGCCCATCCATTCATCCATCCTTTCACTCATCAAATAGTCCCAGGATGCTTAACTTTGCAGGCACTGTGCTGGATTCTTGGGTTCCGAGTTGGCTCAAACACCAGCCTCACCAAACTTCCCAGCCATGGGCTAACAAAGACAAGGCACTTGTGCTCATCACCCTGTACCCATATATAGCAGAAATTTGTGCTACCTGCCCCAATTTCCTCAACCTGCCTGATTTTAGTGCAGTGTGTAGACAGTTCCATGCACCTGGCCAGCATCCTTTGTCAAGAGATCTTGACTCCTCCAGTGATCACCCTTGCAGAAGAAGAACAGGGAAGTAAAGGAGAATGTATGCCCAAGAATGAGGCAACCCTGGACTCTGAAGAGTGTTTTTATGCCACTGGGAAAGACACCAGAGGGATGGAGCCCCTTATTCCCTATTGCAATTAGCTCATTTACACACACAGTTTCTCCATTTTTCTGCCTGTTTTCATTGACTGCCTCTCTCTTACCTCTGCTTCCTGGTGTCATCTGGCAAATAAACTACTTGCTTTCAGTTCCTTGTCACTGTCTTTGCTTTTGGAAAGAACAAAACTAAGATACCATGGGAGGCATTACTATTAATGATTATATCAATACAATTGATGATATAATAATGAGAAGGGAGAGGGCACTGTTGTGGGTAGACAAATGACCATTTGCTATTGATGAAGAAAGACCTCATTATCTGTTTGTAATGAGGGACCATAGCTTCCAAGTATGTGCCAGAGTGTTGGTTTGACTGTAGAAATACTAAGTAATACTAAGAATATGGATGTGATTAGGAACAAGAGCTACCTTCATGAGACACCTCATTTGCTAGAGACTTCATTCGTAACATCTCATTTACTCTTCACAACCCTCCTATCACCCAGGCATTAATTAATTCCATTTTATAAGTGAGGAAACTGTAGTCCATAGAGATGTCTCCAAGACACATAGTGCCACAGCAGGACTCCCAGCTGCATCTGTCAGACACCAGAATCCACATTCTTGTGCTCACATCTATAGGTGAGTTTATCATGACACCCACTCAGGGCTCAGCTCTCCAGCTGAATTAGACACATCCTTGAAATCAGGGTGTGCCTCATGATGGGAGGCCTAGGGCAGCCATAGTTGGTCTGTGTAGTGAAGATATAGTAAATAATGCATCAGTCTTTTACTCACTATTATCCAACACTGAAAAGAAAACATCTATTTATTCTGTCTGGCAGCTCATGGGTGCTCCCATTACACAGTGATGTTAATTAGGTCCCCCCCTCCCTGCACTGCACCTCTTATATGCAAGATTCCCCAACTCACCTGCTGGTCTCATCTCTCTTAAGGTCTCTGGTACAGCATCAGGTCTGAGGACAGAAAGAATCTTTGGGAAGCAAGAATTACCCCTGCAATTGCTGAGCTGAGAATGAAATTCTAGGAAAACTGAAGCTTAGAGGGAATTTTTAAAAAATTAATATAAATGCTAGGAACTGACTGGAATTCGATTCCAAGCTTTTTTTCTTTCTAGTTCAGTCTTTCAATTTTTTTCTTATTTTATTTATTTTGCAGTGCTGGAGATAGAACTCAGGGCCTCTCACACCCTTACTACTTAGCTACAACCTCAATCCTTAGTCTGGCCCCTTCTGATAGATTATTCCTAGGCTTCTGATGTCTTCACTTCTCCCATCCCCTCTTCTATTGTATGGCTGTGGAATGGATGCATGCAGAATACCTGCCTCCAGAAGGAAGTCAGAGAATGTTTGTCCTTTTTCCTACTACATCTATTTCCCTGAAGTTCCTTAAAGTAATCCTGTGATTTAGGAATAGGAATCATCCTTAATTCCATTCTACATGTGAGAAAATTAAGGTTCAAAGAAGGAAGATGACAGCAGCTGAATCAGGCTTACATTCAGGCTTCTAGGTTAGGACTCTTGAACCTAACCTACATGACCTCCTGAGGATACATGAATAAATGAATAAAAAAAGGAATGAATGAATATTAAGCTTACTAAAGATTAAGGCATACATGATGAACAAGGCTTAGTGTTTGAATCCCTACTCTGTGTATTTGCTTTCTGAATAAGTCAAAAGTCTTAAGGAGCTGCTCTATGGGTCAGAGCAATGAAGCATTTAGTTCACTATCATGCACGCTCCAATTTTGACCACCAGCTACCCCTCTGCCTCATTTAGATCAGGCCCTCAGTGGGTGCTTCTGAAATTGAGCAGAAACAAACACTTTGGAACCATTGGATTTCAGCTCTTAGGGAGCATTTGAGGGAGGTATTGGGCAGATTAGGAAGAGCAGCAGCCCCTTCTTCCTAACACTACCCATACCAGTAGTTGTTTTCCAACCTTCAGTCAAGGCTGGCCTGAAGAAGGAGAGAGGGAGAAATACAGACAGGAACACCAGGCTGAACGAGAGAAGAGAAACCTAACATGAGATCATCTGGAGGTAAAAGCAGAAAAGGGGATCCTTGGTGAGCTCCCCACCCCAGGCAGCCAAGCCCAGCCAGGATCAGCTTTCAGTAATATCTCCAAGGAGGAGAAAGGAGGAGAGATGGCTCTGACATCCTGCTGAGCACAGTCCCAGGGAGGCTGGGGCAGAGGGGGGATCCATTAATATGGATGATATGTCAAGAAAGTAGACAGAATTTCAAATGGAAACTTAACCCAGGACCTCTAACTATGAGTTGATGTAAAAATGTGCTGAGAATCAATAATAACCTGTCATCTAATACACAGTAACGTGCATACACAAACATCACAACTGTGCAAACTCATGCATTTTCACACACAAATTTAAAGAAGTTCCTCATAAAAGATGCACATATAATTCAAATATACTAGTATTCATACATTCACGTGCTCAAATCCACCATAGTCCAGTTTATCTCTTTCACTTGTCCTGGTGTCTCTCCCCTCTTTTCTTTTCTTCTCTCATGGATGCCCTTAGCTTTAAATTTTGAGTTTCCTATATGAGTCTGTCAGCTATTTACTCAATTTCCCTAGATGTTCGAGGGGTTACTTTCATTGATGGATTTCTGGAGGGAAAGAAAATGTTACAGAAATGCTCTGTTCAGGAATCTTTTCCTTATACCTACCACCAGCAGCAGCCACAATAGCTGCAAACTCTCAGTGAATGACTACTCTCTTTTTGTTCTTGTGCCGGGTCCCGGGGTCCTCAGAAATGATTAAGAATGGTCTTTTGGTTGTTTTGTTTGGTTGTTTGTTTGTTTCTGCCTTCTCCGATCATCTCAATCCCAAAACTGAGTTAGGAAGACAGAGCTGATACACAAGAAAAGTGAAATAACACAGCCACTGCTTAGTGCCAAATGAAATCTTTAGATGCCCAGAGGAAAAGTTAACTAGGAAGTCTGAGCATCAAGAAAGACTTCCTGGAGGAGGGATCTTGAAAGATAGGCAGCAGGTAGAATGTGGCAAATAAAAATATTTAGCAAATTTTGTTGCACTAATTAAGAACAAAACACTCCAGGTTAAAAGCAAAGCATAGACAAAACAGGGACCTCTATGAGGTCTTGGAAGAAGCAGAGAAAATATTTTTCCACAAACTCCAATTTCTCATTAACACTCTCATTTGATCTTCACAATACTCTTGGTTGAAGATTATGTCCCATAGGGGACAAGAGATTTATTTAATGTCACATAGCCAGGTAGTGTCAGGGCTGGGAAGAGAACCCAGTTTCCTAAAGTCTACATTTTTAAATCTGTTTGAGCTTACAATTTGAATCCTGGGAGTCAGAGGTAGAGAGTGGCTTGGAGTAGAGACAAAGGAAGTGTTTGAGATACTAGCTGGTCTGTTTTGTAAGTCAGGAGTAGGGGAAGGGCAGATTGCTAGAAGGGAGGGGCTGGGCCTCCTCCTGTTATCCCATCTCAAACTCCAGGCACATCTCTCTAGTTGCCACTACTCTGAGGGTAGAACCAACTCTGCCTGTTGTGACAATCCTTTCACAGCCCTTGTTTCAAAGAGACTCAGACATGGAGGACGTGCGGGGACATCCAGCTGCAAAGGAGAATGCCTAAAGCCAGGCTCAGGGGAATAAGGCAAAATGAGGTCATGTATGGGAACAAAAATGAACCAGTGAGCTCCCTGAGGCAGAGGCTTTTTATAACCAGCATTAAATATTTATTGTACTGTCAGTCTTGGGACTGTACACAAAAAGGTGGAGGAGAAAATGGAAAGAATGCGATCATGGGAGCCTGATGACATCCAGGCTCCTCTGCTTACAGGCTGTGTGACTTTGGACAGATTACTTAGCCTCTTGGTACTTCTGTTTCCTTATCAAGGAAATGGAGAGAATAATGTCTGTATTTCATAGATCATTGTGAGGATTATAGGAGATCATATATGACAAAGCAACAAATGCAAGTAGGAGTGCAATTAGAGCAGAGCAGCAGTAGCAGCAAGAGCAGCAGTAGATCAGCAGCATCAGTGAGGGGGCGTCAGATTAGCACTGTTAGTAGTGACCTAGGAGAACTATAACTCTCAACCTGCTAGACGTCAGATGTGCTGAGTTTGTGTCCTCTGAAATCGAAGAATGAATTCCAAGAGACAACGGAGGTTAAGAGTAGGAAAGATAGCTCCTGAGACACAGGAGGGGTCCTGAAAGTGGGTTGCCACTGAGGCCGTTTGTCAGGGGTAATTTATACAGCAAAGTCACAATGTGGGTACAACGTGCATCAAACTACAACCAGCCTATAGGATTACTAAGGATAGTCACTTAGCTAATATTGACCCAACAGGGAAGTGAGCCACATAGCAGGGGTACATGGAGAGAACAAAGACATTTTGGGGAAGGGATGAGTCCGGATGCTCTAGTCACCCACCTGGGTGAATGATGCCTATCTGGACTTTACTGGACCAGGTGATACCAATCACAGTACAATCTCAAGTTATTGTTTATCCCTCAGGGAGGCATGTAGGCCTGGTCATTGCATCTTCAACAGATGTGCCCCCAGCCACAGTTTTGGTGTGCTCTCATCTTTTGCACTGACTCTCTCAAGGGCCCATCCCTGTCTGACTTTCTGTTAATTTTTATCTAACTTAGCTGCCTATAATAGTAGGGAGAGCAGCAGTTGTAGTAGACCTGCAGCATTAGTAGTAGTAAATCGGCAGTAGTAATGGCAGTAGCAACAGTATTTATATTAGCAGTAGTAGCAGAAGCAGCGGAAGTAGTAGTAGTAGGTTAGCAGTAGTAATGGTAGCAGCAGCAGTAACAGCAATATTAATACTTGTAGGAGTAGTAGCAGCTACAGAAGCAGGAGGAGGAGGAGTAATGGGGGGGTTAGCAGTAGTAATAGTATCTGCAGCAGTATCGTGGCAGAATTAGTGGTAGCAACAGTAGAAATAATAGCCACACCAGCAACGGTAGTTGTTGCTACTGTTATAGGAAAAATGGTCTAATTGCCTTGGGCCCTGAAAAAGAAATTGGCCTTTGCAGCATTAAGTAAAAACACCTACTCCATCTCTCCATGGAAACTGCAGCCCTAGAGGCCATCCCAAACTTCTCCCTCAAGCACACCCCATGCCGTGCTGTCTTTCACACTGTGCTGGAAATTAATCCTGTAGGTAAGGGAACCAGGGAAGGAGTCTCAGCAGTGCAATATGTCAGAGAGGTCAGTACTTTAAGAAGATAAATCTGTAATTAGGATCCAGGTAGCAAAGTGAGATTGGGATGGAATTTTGGATTTGAGATTCATTTATTCTTTCTTCTATTCTGCTATATTTACTGAATACTTTTGACCTGTCTGGAACTGTGCTAAGTACTGTGAGAGTTAGGGAGATGAATAAAGCTCTATCTCTGCTCTCAAATGAAATGATAGTGGAGGGAACTGACAATCACCTGAGTGAAATGATGGATAAACAGATGACTAAACAAAGCGCTGGGGCACACAAAAGAAAGGAAGCTATTAATTACAACTATGAAGACTGGGGACGACATCATGCAGTTGGGATATGTGAGCTAAGTCTTGAATGATGAGAAGGATTTTCTTTATTTAAGAGGAGTCCAGATGGTGGATGGAGATGAGATAGACAAAGGCATAACCAAGTGAGACTTGGAAATGGAACAGAAGTGGGGCCTGAAAGACACAAAAGTGGATGACATCCAGGCTGCTGACTCAAGCAATTGCTTGGAAAGAGGCACCATAAACACAGAGTCATGGGTAGAGATTATGGAAGCTTCCAAGAGATGATGGCTTATCAGGAGAGCATGTGAAGGTGGGGAGGCCAATCAGGCGCCAGCCCAGCAATCCATGTAGATGAGCATGGAAGAGGATATGAGGGAGAGCGCGGGGCAAAGGAAGGCAAGGAAACAGTAATCCTGCCCATAGGTATTATTGTCCTATTTCAGAGGTAAATGCTGCTTTAAATAATTCACAAGACAATTGGCAAGTGGTGAGGCTAAGATTGAAACTCAGGTCTGTCTGATTCTAAAGTCACTCACTCCATCATACTTCCTGGAGTTAGATACAGAGACAGAAGCAACTGGCCTTGGTTCCTTGCTTGTGCGAAGAGGGAGAGAAATGAGTTAAGGCAGTGGTACAATTTGCAGCCTGGACAACTAGATAGGAAAAGTGGGCATTAACCAAGACAGGTGATGCCGAGGAAAGTAACAGTTTTGAATTTAAGATTTGTAAAAATAGATCGCAGGTCTTTGGAGGACCAGTAAATTTGAGCATCTGTAACAGGTGTCACAGGGATGACGATCTGAATTAGCCGGGCTTGGTGCTGAGGTTTTTCTTTTTTTTTTTTTTTTTTATATGAGGGTACCAGGAGTTGAACTCAGGACCTCGCACTTGCCAGGCAGGCGCTTATGCTGCTGAGCTATATCACCGGCCCAGTGCTGAGGTTTTAATTTTACCTGGGAGGCACTGTGGTATGGCAGAGTTAAGCTTGTGCCCAGGTCCTGTCCTATTTACCTTGTGGCTGTGAACCATGGGCCAGGATTTTCATCACACTGATCTGAGTGTCTTCATTTGCAGAGCAAGGAAATGAAGCCCTTACCGGCTGTACCCTGAATCTGATAAGAGGATAAATAGCTAATAGCAGTGTGAGTGCTTCAGAGAAGTCCTGAGTTTCACTTGGCAGAGTATGACTAGTTCATAGAGACCATCCCTCAGGTGTTGCATGCCCATCCAAAATAACATAGAAAGAGCCTGGTGTAGAGCATGGTAAGATTTAGAATCTATCCCCCCACCCCTGAGAGTCTTGTTAGTTTTGCTTTCCTTCAGGCCAGTTAAATATTATGTCTAATACTATCTTCCTATCTGTTTGGAACCCCAAATTACAATGCTCCCCACCAAGGGCTCAGGGCCTGCGGGTGACCTCCACCCACATCACCGATTCATTGTGCGCTCAGAGAGCCCAGGCTGTGCTACACGACCTGTGCTCAGGGCTGAGGCCACAAGGATGAATAGAGCCCGAGTCTCTGGCCTGATACTGATCCTTCAGTGTGACTGTCATTTTTATGGACACCTCTCTCACTCCTGTCTGTATTCAGGAGGTGTTCATACTTCTGTCTGCACTGCAGGGTTTCTAATTCTAGTAAGCAGGGGAGTGGTGGGGTGGGGATGAAAGTGGTTTGGGGAAAAAGTTCTACTCTATGCCAAGTATTTTATAGATGCTATATCTAATCATACCACAATGTAGGAAATAGATATGTTAATCGCCCTGTCTTTTTTAGATAAGGGTCCTGAAGCCTAAAGAGGTTATATTCTTTGCCCAAAACCATACAACTAGTAAACAGAAGAGCTGGGATTGACACTGAGGTGGGTCTCACTACACTCGGGCTGTTCCTGTTATGTTATAATCTCTCCTCTATTCACTCCGACCCTGCTGCCTCACTGGCTGAGCTACATCACAAGAGAAGCCCTTAAAGTGCTGAGGAGGCAGGGACTCAGAGGAAGAATTCTGAACAATGAAAGGACACAGTGGGCTCAGTTTGTATGCTCTAGAAGGAGGAAGTGGTAAGAAACCTGAGCTAGCTTATCTGCGTGCAGAGAGTAACCCAGAAGGTGCCAGGATGAGCCCTGCACTGACTTACTGAGCTTCTAGGGACTCTGGGAGATCTAGAAGCTTCTTCATGACATATGATAAATGCACCTCTTGCTCAAACCCTATGTTCTGAAGGACTCTGGAAGACCCCGAATGAACTCAGCGGTGTGGGACTGAGCCATAAGAAGAAGGTGGGGCTTCAGCAGCAGTTGCTAAAAGTTCTGAAATCTATAACACAGTTTTGGAGCCTGAAAGCTTACATGCTCCCTTCCCTTCTCTCCACTCCCTACTACCTCTAAATGGTACCATTGTTTACTTGTTATTCTGCTGTAACTTGATTTCCACTGTGACCTGATTTTACCTGGAGATAAACGGAGAAAGCCTATTGCAGGGTAATGGAAAGGGAACAGTGTGTTTGAATCCAGGTTCTTAACCAGCCATATGAAAAAGGATTTTACCCTTCATCTCACCTGGGAGATGTAGAAAGTGATACTTACCTCATGGACTGTTGGAAATATCAAATAAGGCAGTGGATACAAAGGCATCTACATAATACCTGGCATACAGTACATTTTCAATATATATTTGGTAGGTATGTGAATCTATGCTTAACAAACTTACTCACCCCACATGTCCATGAATGGTTTTGTTCTTTCTAGCTAGAAAAATAGATCAGGATTCTCTAAAGCAGGCCCAAAATATAGCAGTTGAGTTACAGTGAAGGAATGCAAACTTATCCTGTGTTCCTGCCCATTCTCCCCAATCGAAGGAGACAACAAAATCTCCTGCAAAGCAAACAGCATCATCAGGACCAGGTGACCAGTCTCTTCTGTGGTGGGCTTCGGCAACAGAGAAGCTGGGCAGCCTCCAGCCTGTCCACCACAATTCTGGAGGGTATACAAACATCTAGTCCATCCCTGAGACCCCGGACTCATGCAGAACAAGGCACTGCATCAGTATGAAGAGTTGTGTGAGAACAAGTAGAGACCCACAGTGTCCCTCCTTTCTGCTTCCCACGCTTCCTTTTCACATAATTGTCTTGCTCTCCTTAGAAATACACAGAACACTGTTTTGGTCATTGGTTCTACCCACTTAATTGTTCTTATCTCAGAAGTACAGATGAGAAAACAGGCTGGAAGGCCCCCCTGCTGAGGTCGGTTGGACCAGTAGCCTCTGGCTGATTCACCTGTTGGCTGGGTGTTGAATTCCATCTCAGGGCTGAAAATCTTTCCTCTCTAGCTTGATGTGGTAAGTATGACCTCGTCCAAGAAAGGTTTTATACATATAAGGAGGAACTGCATAGGACAAGGTCACCAGGAAGGCCACTGACACTCGTTGGTGTCTTGGCTAGCCCTTTCCTTTCTACTCTGCCAGTTAGGAAAGGCAGACAGTTCTATTGCAAAGTAACCCTCTGACTACCTTATAGTGTTGTTTTTTCCTTCTTAAAGAATGATAAACGAGGGGCCAGTGAGATGGCTCAGCGGCTTAAGCGCCTGCCCGGCAAGCACGAGGGCCCAAGTTTGACTCCCGGATCCCACATACGAAAAAGGGGCCGGTGATATCGCTCAGCGGCATGGGCGCCTGCTGGCGCATGAGGTCCTGAGGTCGACCCCCCGGTACCCACAAAAAAAAAAAAGAATGATAAACATTAGCAGGGTCCACATACTATAATTCAGAATCACTTTAATGTTGTTGTGTTTGGTGTTAAGTGATGCTTTTTATTCTGTACATGCCATTTCTCTCCAGAGTCATAGGCAGAGCATCCAGCTTCTGATCCAGTGTACACCTAGAGAAAGAACTCACTATTTTATTCCTGACATATGTTTATTTTGATTCTGCTTGCATACTTCTGGTGATGGGGAGTTCACTGTCTTCCAAGGAGTCCATCCAAGGGTTGGTGACTGTATTTGCCAGAACGTTTTCCTCATCTTAACTAGAAATTTGTCTTCCTGAGACTCACTCCCTGGATTTGGTTATTACCTGCAACACAGAACAAGTTTTCTTCCTTTTTCCCATGATATCCCTTCAACTTTGTAGAGACTGTAATTTTGGTCCTTATTTTTTATCTAGAAGATTAACAGCTCCAGGCTCCTCATCTGTTTCTCTGGGAAGTGATTTTCAGACACTTCCTTATTCTGGACATGTTCCAAACAATCACAGCTATTATTCAGTGAGCACATAGAACTTGGTGCTGATATTTTCTATACCTAAGTTCCTTAAATCTCCTTAACAATTCCAAGAAGGTAGATATTACCATTACCATCTTACAGGTGAGCAAATTAAGATCCACAGATGTTAAATAACTTGCCTAAATTATGGAGAGATAAAACTGGGGCTTGAATTCCAGATTAGAACTCAGAGTTACCTGTTTCCAAGCTTTTGATCCTAAGCTAGTAGCATACCTGTTATCTGTGTGGCCCATGGCCTAATTCATCAATGCAGTTTGCAATATGGGGCCCATATATAATCATGATATATAGATGTATCCTGGCCAGGGAAAAATAGATCTGGATTATCATCTCTCTCATTTTCTGCAGTTTGCCTCTGTCCGTGCTATCTAAAGTGATGCTATCATCTCTGCCACACTGTTGGCTCATGTTGAGCTGGTTGCAATCTATTAAACTCCCTAAGATTTTGACACAAGAATTTCCGGAAGTTCAAGTCTGATTGTTCTTCCTTATCTTGATGATAGGGTCTCTGACCCCAAAGTAAGGATAATTCCAATTCTGGGTTGACTCATAGGATCTTGAGAGGGTTTTCACCTAAAGGGAAAGGTGCCAAGAACACTCAGGAACAGAGGAGCTGCACAAACCACTTTATTTATGTTCTCTGGAAACAAAAGCCCAGGGGAGAAGATGTATATACAACACATCATTTGTAGCCAACTAACATATGGTTTTTTGTTATCATTTCTGAAAACCAACATGCAAAAGGAGAACAAGCTTTGCTCTTGATTTTTGCAATGAACTATAAAAATCTCCAACACAAGCCAAAAGAATGCTTAACGGGAGCTTTGTATTAAAGGCCCTATCTCCCTGGAGCCTTCCTTCCTCTCCCTATCTCCTAATCCTCATTTCCAGGAGGTCATTTTAATTAGCAGGCTGTCATGGTGACTCAGTCTGCTGCTTCCACAGACAGGAAAAGAGCGGACTCCCCTGGACCCATTCATCATACAAAGGCACTTTACTCTTCAGAAAAAATGCACAATATTTAGCTTGCCCTACCCTGGGAATTGCTACTGCTGTTGTTTTTATTTTATCTTTCCTACCTGCCTAAGGGTATATTCTTTTGTCATTTGCATCTCCCTTACCTGGCAATCACCCTTTCTTCCTAGCAGATTATCAGTGAAGCACCTCTTCAGGGGTCAGGCATGAAACTTGTACCAAGGACTTGGAGACTTTAACCATACAGATCTTTGGGAAAGAATGACCAATACCTTTCGTCTTTACAGCTAAAGTTTTGATTAAACTACCCTAGAAATTGAGAAATAGCTCCCAGAACAGTTTTCTGAAGTTGCATGCTGGAGCTTGGGGAAATCAGAAAGCATGCTGCTTACAGATACAGCGACCACTGTGATTTCAAAACTTCTGTCCCATTGTTCCCAATAGTACATTTGCTTGCGGGTTGTATGCATTGCTGCTATTGTTTTGGATCAGAAAATATGGATATTATATTTTCTAAAGCTATAAACAACTATGACCTATTTTAAAAGAGAACCGTCTGCAATAAGTATATGACTTTAAAAGGTAAAGGGGCTTCCAGAGAAATGACCTGAGATGTGTCAAACCTCTTAAGGGGGACGTGTGTGGATCTCTATGTTGTGGAAAATGGTGCCTGTGCTCACTTGGTTCCTGCGTCTTACTGTGTTCAGCCTTGAGCTGAAGGCTCACAATTGATTTTCCATTGGAAAATCAATGATGAAATTTCTCTCTTTTTTTCTCCTTCTCTTTCACTAGCCTATGCATTATCCTTCAAATCCTTGTCTTGGAAACCAGACAAGGGTGATTAATTTCATGTCCCAGCAGGAAATGCATGCTCCTGCCTCCACAAAGACTCCCTGGACTCCACATCTTTAAAAAGGGTTTGAAGGGTCTTTGTGGTTCACTGAGTTCTTCTTGTCCCCTTTGCCGTTGGGGTGGTTGCTGGCCCGGCCCCGTAGAAGTGGGTGCTTGTAGGGAGGGGGTTTTTCTTTCCTGCAAAAGGGGAGATAACAGAAAGAGAGAAGACAGCACATATACACACTGTAAGGAAATCCTTTGAGGACATGTCTATCTCCCCCACTGGACTGTAGCCTCCTAGGAACAGTAGCCTTGTCCTCCTCTTCTCTGTGTCCCCAGAACCTGGCTCAGGGCCTGCTTTCAAGCAGGCACTATTGCTCTGTGAATGCCTGTTAGATGGATGGATGGATCCATTGTGTTATTCTGGTTCTTGGGAAAATGTAACTGTCCTACAGCTCCAGCCCTCCCACCTTTCCACCCTGATTCCAACTCATTCAACCCATTCCACCACAGAACAGGGATGAACACATAGAAAAGCTGTAGCTTGGTGCTTTGGAAGGAAGCCAATAGGGTTAGGCTGCCTGCCTTGGGGTCCTTGGAAAGCCTTGGCATCCTTGTTAATAAGAAAAGGGAGTTATTGCTTGAGAGGGTTTGAAACCTCATTGCCCACATAATCATTGTGGGCTTCAGAGCCCCCTTTATGTTCCTCGGCATAGCCTAATTATGGCATTTCATAATGGCCGTTTTCCCAATCAGTCCGGCAGATCCTGACGAGCAGAGATAGCCAGTACTCAGCACCCAGAACCCAGTGAAATACCCTTAACACAGTTCATTGTTCACTTGTCTGTTTTGCTCACATATTAGACAATGGGATTCTGGTGTGCAGGGACCAAATTGTATTCATTTTTGCATTTTATCTCATATATGCCTTGTTTATTATGTTTTTGTAACATTCATTTAGTCACTGGTCTTAAATTTATTTCCAGTGGGAAGAATGGGCTTTTGAGCCCACAAGAACTGATCTGAAATCCTATGTTGCCTATGTCTAAGAGGTATGACCTTGGGAAAGTTACTTAACCTTCTGAGCCTCATTTGTAAAGCAAGAATAAAATCTCCCAATCTTGCAGTGGTGTTGTAAGGTTAAGTGAAATAATACAAGTAGACACACTTGGCATCTTCCCTTCCCTACTGTAACTTACAGATGTGTGGGGCTAGGTACCAGGTGCTATGGTCTGACAGACTCCAGAGGGGACAGAGATGAGGCAGAGACATTGATGCTGCCCTCATATTGCTTAAAGGTCAGTAGAGGAGATGGTTGTACAAAATAACTACATAAAATAATAGCTGTAGTGTGCAGCAGTCGGTAGTAAATACAGTAAATATAGGAATCTCCTTGGCTAAGTTTGAACTCAGACTGAAGAAGCGGCTTTGTGTGGCCCATCATGCTCGGACCATGGAGTACTCGTTTTCCTTCATTGTTGAAGAGTCCTGAATAAAGTACAGTACAGAGTAGGTGGCAGCACCCAAAAAGATACACTGCCTTGATGTATCTCCCCACGGGGGGGGGGGGGTCTCCTCCTCACTTGAAAACTGACACTCACTGAAGACTGCTAATGTGGCAAGAGACTATCTAGTTGTAAGGTCGGTAGGTCTAGAAATCAGTCCTCGATAGCACCCTGGTGTTACAGCACGCATGCTTGTGATATTCCTTATTCACAATGAGATCCAGTTTTGTTTGTTTATTCATTCAGTTGGTTTTTGTGGTGCTGGAGACTGAACCTAGGCCTTGTGTATGCTCGACAAGCATTCTACCACTGCACTACACTCCCAGCTTTGAGAAAATGTGGCCTTGAAGCAGCCCTTTCCTTTCCCTAACCCTCCATTTCTTCATTCCTAAAAAAAGAGAAGAATCCATGCACTTCCTGCCTCTTAGTGTCTGGTGAAATGAAAGTTAGGGAAAACTTTTTAAGTTACATGGTGCCATTTGGATGTCATTGATGGGTGTGGTCCTTAACACCCAGAAGAAGCATAAGACATAAGCTGGGTATGGTTTTATGGTGACAAAGGAAGGGCCCTAGAGAGACAAGCTCAAAATTGGTGTCAGCAGGGGCAGCTGTAAATAGGTGGTGACATGGGAATAAGGTGTGCACTGGCAGGGGAAGAGTGTGACTGTGCACAGTGACTTGGGGAGGGGTTAGGAAGGCAGAGAACATCTGTAATCAAAAGTGAGGGCACAGAGAGATAAAGGAGGTGCTGGAAGGCAAACATGCTAACCATTGGCCCCTGCAGAGGCTCTTCGCCTTTCTACCTCTCCAAACTCACCTCCATTGGGAGCTGACTTGCCCCAAATAGATCTCCTCCTTCTCCAGGCTCTGCAGCACTTTGGACATCACATCAGCCCTCACTCACCACTTTCTAGGTTGTTCTTTGCCCATACGTTTATTTCCTGAGACTGTAAGTGTGAGGTATATTTGCTTATCCTCTATAATTCTTGAGCCAAGCTCAGGCCTGATATAGGTAGGTGCTTGAGGAGTGTGTGATGAATGGAAATGAGCTTTTCATCTTGTCGTTACCATCTCTCACTCTAAACATCCTGGCCTTGTCATAGTCAGATACACTGAATGTGTCTTGTGAGGTCCTGCTTCTTGCCTTCCCACAACCTGGCCCCCAAATAGAATGTCCTTTCTTCCCTTTATCGTCCGTCAATCTAAATTCTTTACATCCTTTAAAACTAAGTTCAAGTTCCACTAAAAGCACCTGTCAGCTGTCAAATACTTGCCAGATTGTGTGGGAAAGTAATATCTGGTTTTGTCTCACTTTTCTTTCTGTCATGTAAAAAGATTGAAAAGGATGATTTCTGGGGGCTTCTTTAGTTCTAACACTTTATGTTTAGTCACATTCGGGACCAATTTAGGACTAAATAGACGCTGGCCCTTCGCCATGCACTGCAGAGACAGAACTGAGCAAGACTGCTTCCAAGCAGAAGCCAGACATGCAAAGATGCCATGACAGTGACCACAGGCCATGTTATGCTGCAGTGTGTACAAAATGCAGCTAGGAGCTCAGCACAGAGGAAGCAGCTCTGTCTGAGGTGGAGAAAAGGGACAGAGAACAGAGGGTGCGACATTTAGACTAAGTTCTGAAAGACAAGAGTTCGTTACATATAAGATGAAAGGGAGAACATTCCAGAAAGAGGAAAAGTGTAAATAAAAACTTGGAGGCACGAACATGAGTGGAAGCACAGGGCATGAGGTGGTAGAAGCGGATGCTCATGAAGGCAGCGGTAGGAGGAAGGAAATGAAGTTTAAAATATAGGTCAGGGTCTTGAATAGCAGGAAGAGGAGCTGCTAGAACATTACCCTGAAGGCGATGGGGAGCCTTGGAAGATTTTTGAGAAGAGGACATAATCTGACACATAGTTAAGTACTCACTGTACACTCTTCCATACTGTTATATTTGCATACATGCTTGCCATCATCCTCTGTAAATGCGAGCTCCCAGTGGGTGAGGGCTATCTGTGATCCTCCAGCACCCAGCACAGGCCCTGGTACATGGAGGGCTCCAGTGTGTTGAGTAGCTGATGACGACACACACACACATACACACACACAGACAGACACCGAAGAATGTCCCTGGTCCTCCCAGCTTGTTCAGAGTCTGAGCCCATCTCCCACACAGAGGCCAGCCCGCCCTCCACACTCAGGCTGCAACCACCCCCAGAAGCTCACTTCACCTGCTCACTTCCCCCATCTGATTTGGTGGGGGCCTTTTGGGCTTTAGATCTGTGTGTTGCTGTGGTCAAAAAAAAATGTGGAGTCTCAGCTTTGGTCATTGACTCCATGTCCCTGAGCCCAAATTCTTGTGCCAATGTTGCTGTTCTGCTCAGCACCTAGGGATGCTGACCAGCTCCCACCAGCATGTAGGTGGAAAGTGACATATTGTAATTATCCATACAGATGGGAGAAAACAAAGATTAATTTTGACTCAAAACATGTAATTTCCCTTTAAAACCAGAACTGCTATTTCACTTAAGCTATTTGACGCTCTGGTGGAAAATAATACCAAAAAAAAGTGGGGGGAGGGAGTACTCAATTCTGAAATTAGAACTCAGAGGCTTATGTTTCTGGGAAATCATTCTTAAACGGTTACTTATCGATTTAGAGCTCAGTGGTGTTCATAGTTTTTGAAACCAGAGACACAGTTTGTTAAAGCTGTCCTCGAGACTGTTGGCTAACAAGGAAAGAGTTCTGCTCTTTTCTAAGGGAACTCCTAAGCTCAGAGCAAGGACAGTCCTGAGCACTTCTCATCAGAGCCCCTGGATCTGCCCTGCACCCTCTGACGCAGCTTCAAGGGTCCCCTCGCCCCGTCTTCCAGGACTGACACTGAGCACACTTGGCTGGGAAGGACCAGGCTCCAGTCCTGGCTCTGACCATGTCACCTTGACCAGCACCTTCCACTCCCTGGGTTCCAGTGTCCTTGTATGTATCGTGAGGAAGGACTAGATGATCCTGAAAATCTCCCCGAGTGTCAGCACCATTTCACTGGTCTATGATGATACAACATGTGAAAAAAGGTGGTTAAGGATCAAGATAATTTTATTCAGGCTGAAAGAGGACCTGAAAGAGATAATCCCCAAATTAACTTGTAAATGAGGTTCTGAGAATTCTTTTGAGTTTTATAAAGCTTTAATTTTTTAAGAACTTTAACTAATCAGAATGGCTTATAAGAATGAAATAAGCACTTTCCTCTAGAGTTGAGCTCCACACAGGCGAGGGTCGTGCCTTCATTGCCAGCTCCTTCCAGCACCTCCCTGCTGCCAGGGACCTGGCATAAAGTACTGTTTTTCCGAGGTGAATAAATGAATGAATGAATGTGTATATTCATGCGTGTTCAGTGCAGGGTAGGCACTACACGGGTAGAGAGAGAAAATAGATATGATCCTTCTGCAAGGGTTTCTAATATCCAGGATGGGGACACAAACAATTTGTGCACAATCTGAGACAAGGTGTCATCGGAGCACATTGTTATGCAGTCTCTAGGTGGACCTGGGGCTCAGAGTGGCCCAGGTGAATGTGGACCTTGACACATCAAGGTCCCACCAGAGAAGCCAAGGGACTTACCCTAGACCATCACGAACTGGTTGGAAGTTGGGATCACAACCCAGAAGCTAGAGATGAAATCATTTTTTGAGCACCTATGGGGTACTAGGCATGGTATCTTTAAGATCACCTGTAGAGGTTGTTATTACCCCTATTAGGGGTAGAGAAAACCATTAAGAGGCCAAGAAGTTTGCCTAGGATCCCGTATCAGATACATCCATGTCAAACCTTTTGGTTTGCCTGGGTCTCACCGAGCGAAGAGGAATTGTCCTGGGTTGCATATAAAATATATAATGCAGTTAACATATAAGTAATAAAATTTCCTTTTTTTAATATTTGTAATAATAACATAAATAAAAGAGAGGAAGTGGCCTGTGGCTGCACGTTGGACATGCCTGCATAGCTCCTAGGTGCCTGAGAGAGTTTTGAACCCACACTGATGAACCTCTATCGGAGGTGTTCAGATGGCTCTGGAGGCATAAGATCTTAAGATCAAATCCTGGATCTACTAAAAGCTCTGTGGCCTCAGACAATCCTTTTTATCTTTCTGAACCTCCTTTTCCTCATTTGTAAGATGAGAAATACATAAAAAGATGTGTAAAAAGTACTTCACACAATAAATAACAGTGATTTATATTGTTTAATTAATGATAGGGTGGGGAGGAATGTGTATCAGTGCACAGGCCTGAAGTACATGGGCAAGGTCAGTGGGAAGAATGATCTGGCAGGAGCAGGTTGTTGGACACTGTCAAGTCCTTCCAGGAGGCTGGGCCACTGGGGGAGTAGGTGATGAGGTCCAGAGAAAGGGCGGGGCTGGCACATTCCAGATGCCTTTGGATGTCACTACCCAAATGCTCACTGGGCTGGCTGCCAGCAGGCATGGGCACACTTGGCGTGTCTGGCTCTTGTCTAGCGCTCAGATAAGATGGATGTTCACCCTCCAACCTTTTCTCTTCACTGGACCTGCAAGTTGGCCCCATCAGAGGACTTACCCTAGACCACCATGAGCTGGTGGGATGTCTCAGGGGTATGTCCTCTCTAGTCCCAAACCTTCAGGTCTTCAAGGGAGGGGAAAACCATGAACTGACAGGATAAATGTATACCTGACACTGTTGCTGGGTGCATCATGCATATCTCACCATAATTTGAAAAGTGTGCACCACTGTACCCACTTTACAGACAAGGAAATGGAAGACCTGGAGTTGATACAGAAAGCCTAGAGCATGCACTAGCAGATGACGTAGCATATGGAAACACTCAGACTAATGTAGAACAAGGACCAGTCTCGGCCCCCAGCAACATCCCAGCTCTGGTGATTCCCATGTTAGACTCGAAAATGGGACCACCCCCTCACACACATCAGAGTGTGTTGTCATGCAGGTTTTATATGGACCTGGGGCTTGGAGACGCATGACTCACTGCGCTGTGAAATATGGACCCTGAGATGTCCTCAGACTAACCAGAGAGGCCAAGGGACTTGCTCTAGGCCCTACTGAGCTACGGTCTGGGAGTGCAGCTCAGAAACTACAGGAGATGATACTCGATGATACTCTAGACTCAGAGGTGCGCTGCTCCGACTCATATGGTCTCTGGGCCAGGGCTGGGATTGTCTCTTTTGTAGCACAGATGGGAAACTGAGGGCCCGAGAGAAGCTGAGGAAGTTGCCCTGATAAAAGCCAGATAAACAGGACTGAAGCCCACCTGCTCTGCTCTGCTACTTACCGCAGTTTTGGCATGGGAACTGCCACCTTCTCCAACAGGGGGTTCAGCCGGTAATAATCTAAAAACGTTCTCGCCACGTTCCGCCCCAGCCTCATGTCTGCAGGTGTGTGTTAAGGAGAGACTTTGAAAAGAGACCGAGTGTGAATAGAGGCCTAGGAATAGAAATGGCAACGATAATAAAAACAGTAACACCGCTCACTGCTCTAAGTTTTTTATATTGTCTTTTATATTGTCTTTTATATTTTTTTATATTGTCTTTTTTATATTGTCTTTTTACAGAAGCTTAGCTGATAATTATTGCTATTATTCTCATTTGACAGATAAGGAAACTAAATTGCACAGAAGTTATTTACCTAAGATCACAGAAATGGGAAGGGGAGGAGCTAGTGAAGAGGTCTAGGGTAGCATTACCCAAAAGTCTGTGCTTGTAGCTTTTAGAATGTGCTGCAGCCCTTTGGAGATCACTGAGTTTCCCTGGTCTGGCCTCAGGTGACCCAGAATTAAGCCAGATAAGTGAGACCCAAGGGCAAGAGACCCTTTGTTGTGCAAGATCAGGGCTTGCCTGACCCTCAGGAATCAGTCAGCTAGTTGGTAACCTCAGGTACAATGGTAAAAGCCTGACTTTAATTAGCATCTCCATTCCACCTTGACATTCTACCAACAATGAATTCTTAGCGTACGGATGTATGACCTATTTATTAAAGCACAACCTCCACAGGGAGGTGCCAATTCCATATTGATCATTAACACCCTAGTATGAATTAGTACAACACTCATTTAATCAATAGTACAGGGCATCTGTTGTGTTTATAGGATCTTGCACCTCTGGGCTTTCACATATCCTATTTCCTCTGCCTGATGGGCCTCCTCCACTTCCCCTTGGGTGATGTGTACCCATCAATTCTCCAGGTGCTCAATGTCCCTTTAGTAGAGCCTTCTAGTATACTCCTCTCCTCTCTTCCCAGGGCTGTGAGTGTTGTCCTTGCCCCACAATTCTGGTGCTTCTGAGTTGAGTTCATTCAAAGCACCTATCGCTTATGTCATATGGCATAAATTAGATGTTTACTCGCCTAACCCTTAACCATTCCTCCTCCCTCACTCTCAGCTCCAAACCTGCAAACCATCACCGGCCCTTCCCCACGAGACCTTCTTTCTCTGACTTGGTCAGCTTATTTCCATCCCCCCAGAATAGGCCAGCATCATCTTCCCCCTAGATTATTGTCATCTTGTCATAATGGGCCTCCTGATGTAGCATGCGCCCTCCCCATCCAGAACATTTTCTACAACATAGCCATGCAGTGCGGTTGTTCTAAAGTGAGATCCTCCCATGCCACACCGCTAAGTAAAGCACATCAGTGGCTCCTAATTGCCTTCAAAACACACATTTCTGACATGACTTACAGGGGCGTTCATAGTTGGATCCCTGACTGTTTTCTCAGCCTCATGCTCACTGCTTCCCACTGTCCAGCCCTTGCCCTTCACACTGCTGAGTTAGGGAGCTTCCCTCCCCCTTCCTGTGCCCCCAGGGCCAGCTCCTCCTCAGCCTCCAGACCATGCAGTTCAGTTATCTTTCCCTGGATGAGTCTTCTCAGTGTCTGTGCTGGGGCAGGGCCCCTTCTAGATTCCCACAGCCTTTTCTAGTCCTTCACCAACTAGAGAACTTGTCATCCCGTGTTTTTTTTTTTTTTTGTGGGTACCGGGGGGTCGACCTCAGGACCTCGCACGCCAGCAGGCACCCGTACCGCTGAGCGATATCACCGGCCCCTTTTTCGTATGTGGGTTCCGGGAGTCGAACTTGGGCCCTTGCGCTTGGCGGGCAGGCGCTTAAGCCGCTGAGCCATCTCACCGGCCCTCATCCCGTGTTTTAACTGTCCTTCCAGTAGCCTCTTCTATCCTGTAAGTGCTAGTGGCAGAAGTGAAACTCTTACCCCATCATCTAAATACTCACATAGTCACCTGGCAATAAGTGTGAAATACATTTGTTAAGTGAATAAATAATAATATACAATACTTATATAATGTTTAATTTGTGCTGGGCACTCTTATGTATATTGACTCACTTAATCCTTACAATAGCCCAATAAGGTAGTTCTACCATTATTCCCATCATTCATAGAAGGTAGCTGATTTTCCCGAATGTTGGGCATCTTGTAAGTTCTGGAGCTGGGGCTTGAACCTAGGTTCCTCCTCTCTGGTGCTTCCAGGAGTCACACTGCTTCATGTTCACATCTGTCCTCTCTTAGCTGGTACATGGTCAGAAGCCTCAGTCTATTGAGTGATGAGACTCACACCCCTGATTGAGGAACAGGCATTAATGGGGACAGTTATTGAAGCAAGACTCAGAAACTAGGCTAAGAGGTTCTATGGGGAAGGACCACTCACAGGTGAACTGTAAAGGCAGGACAAATGAAATGAGCCTTTCTGGTAGAGAACACAAAATAAGCAATGGTGCAGAAATGATTTTTCCATCCATCCATCCATCCATCCATCCATCCATCCATCCTACCATCTATGCCTCCAAACAAGCATTTTTGAAAGCCTGTAGTGTGTCAGGACATGTGTGAGGGGAATGTTTGGTGGGAAGAGTCTTGGTGGGTCACAGTGGAGAGGACAAGGTAGAGTGGGAGAAAAAGGTGGAGATGACTCCATTTGCAGAGTGGATGGGCAGTTGCTGCAGGCGTGACTTTGGTGCTGGCTGAGGCTAGTGGGCTTCTGGGCCCCTCTCTTCAGGGACCTGGAGAGGGACCAACCTTTGAGAACCACACAAGTGAATTCTCACCACCTTCTCCCTGAACTGGGATTGGACGTGGCTCAGGATGTGAAGACCGGCATTCACAGCACTCTTACTGTGTGTTGGTGCTGCCCTGGGAGCTTTGCCTACATATCATGTGATCTTCAAAACAACCCAGCAAAGAAGACACTGATAGTTTAAGGAACTTGTCCAAGGCCACATAACTGGTAGTGGTAGAGTTAGGACTTAAATCCAGGCATGTCTGACTCCCGAACCATGAGTTTTCCACTGCCCTGGACTGTTTTGTGACTCGAAGGCACCTTTTCTGTCAAAGCCTGAGTCAGCCTAGGCCAGTGCCTGGTGGGAAAAGGAAAAACACCAGACAAGTTGTTTACGACAGCGAGCTGCCCTGCAGGCTGTCCGTGCTCTGGGGCTGCCACCTTCTTTCTTCCTCTGGATGTGACTGACTTTTCCTGTCCCCTTCTTTTAAAAGTTCACAGGTTGGCACTGGGTGTGGCCTCTCTGACCAGCAGACCCTGGAGGCAGTCCCATAACCAGGGCCTGCAGGGAAAAGCTAGCTGCTTCTAACCCATCCATACTCCATCAGCTCGAGGAGACCACATCACTGCTGTGTGGGCTGACGGTAAGAGCTCAGTTCACAGAGGAAAGCAGAGGTCCCTATAGAATGAGGTAAAAAGTTGCAGCTGAAGTTTTGGAAACAGATATGCTTACTCCAAACCCTGGCTCTGCCACATGCTGTGTACATAGATTGCATTTTCCAGAGATGTCTGCAACAGCATCTCCCATCTGATGTGTGATTCTGCAGCATGACCTTGCCACTCCTTCCACAGAGAAGTGTGGTTTACATCCCTTCCCCTTGAATTTTCATGGGCTTGTAAACGACTTTTAACCAAACAGATGGCGGAAGTGGGAGGAAGTGACATTGTGCGACTTCTGAAGCAAGGTCAGAAAAGGCAACACAACTTGTACCCTGCTCGCTGGGATCCTTGAGCTGGAGACCTGAGCATCCGTGCAAGTGGTCTGACTGCCCTGAGTCCTGAGACGACTTGAAGAGAGCAAGAGGGGCGATTCCTGCTCAGCCGGTGGCCCCTCTAGGTTCTGCTCATCTGGCTCCAGCCTTCGTCCGGCTATAACTGCATCAGACTCCACATTAGAACCGCCCCCTGAGACCTTCCCTAATTTCTAACCCACAGAGAAAATGAAAGAATAGCTATTGCTCTTTTAAGCCACTAATTTTGGGGAGATTTTCTATCATACACATAGGAAACTAGAACATTATGAGAATTTGCATAAGGAATTCTATCATCCTGAGCCTCATTTTCCTCATCTGTAAAATGTGAATAATAATACTTGTCACATGATCATTGGGATGGAGGGTGCAGCACCTGATAAGTACCATGGGGCTGAATGAATAAATGGATGAAAAGCAAGAGTGAAACCTGATCCCTTCCTCTCCACCTATACTGAAATCCAGACCTGAAGCAACCACACACAGTATCCTTGCTCCTCTGTCCTCTGCAACTTCTAAGGAGCGTGGTTATCTTAGTAAAAATCCACTACAAGGTGTTTGTCATTTTGGACAAGCTCTGTTTAAAAGATGGTGTTTAAAGGTGGGAGTCAATTGGGGTGTCTCCCACATCCCTCTCATACATTCCTCATACCCCAAAGCCTCATTCCAGATTATTTACCCCTCTGAGTCAAGAAAAGAGACACAGGTAGGAAGGAGAGCAGAGATTGACTGAATATTTTCAATTAAAACAAGCTGTCTTTGAACAAAGATTTAAGATCCAGGTAAGAAGAGGCAATAATTCTCTTGGCTGGAAGCTTTTTCAATCTATTGTAGTATTAAGAGAGAAAAAAAAGAGGGTGAAAACTCCAAAAATCTCAGCATCATTCATAGGTTGAAAAGTTTCCCATCCTCAGGTTCTTTCATAGGCCACTGGCCTGTTTCTCACATATGACAGGAAGTGGCCAGCCATAGGGTGGATGCTATCAGGGAATTTAGAGCAGTAAAACCGGAGGATTTGGAGGGATTGTTGGAAACTCAGGCTGATTCAGAGACTTCCACCCAGAAATGTTTTGAAATAAAGGGTGAGTGTCGGTAGTCTCACCTCCTATTCCATGAGGCTCTTCAACAGGTGATGAGGGCCTGGACATGCATTGTCCGTTCTCATCCATCTTTCCATTCATTCAAACACTTTTTTGGCTCCTCCCATGTGCATACCACTATAAAGAGTGACAGGGGTCAGGGTTATGTAAAGAAAAACTAGACAAACACACTTTACAGTCTAGAGTAGGACAGCAGCACATCTCAATTCGCGACTGTCACACTCACAAAAACAGCTACTACTTTTTTTAAGAGTTTACTTTGTGCAGTGTAGTTGCGGTCACCAATCCTGCCCAGACCCCTGCAAGGTCAAAGACCCATTCCAGACACATTTTATAAATTGGAACATTGAAAATCAGAGAGTTTACATAATTAACCGTGGGACTCATGGCTTTAAAGTGACAGGAAGCACATATGTGTCTTCTAACTTTGTGCATAGGCTCTGTCCTCCTTGGAATATAATCAGAAATTTGAACACAAAATTTTTCTGGATGCGTAAAGGAAGACTGTATTCCACATGGAAAAATGGTGAAAGGCAGACATATAACAAAGGTTTGAAGGACAAAGACAAATCTTAAAGGGAGAGAGGGAGAAGCATCAGCAGAGGCACAAGGGTGGCTGGGACCCATGACCTGAAACAGGACAGAGGAGGGTGGAGTGCAGAGATGTAAGGTTGCGATACTACCAGGGGACAGATTAGTGAAGGCTTTGACTGCCACATTAAGGAGTTTAAACTTTCATTCTGCAGGCAATGAAGACCAGTGAGTATGGATTGTGCCTGTCATTCCTTCATTCCAATATTTATTGATCATCCAATAAGGTCAGCACCTTGGAAGCAAAGGCTCAGGCTTTACTATGGTTAAAAATCAAACTGAATCACACCAAACCCAATCAAACCAAGGCAATGGTTCTTAAACCTAGAATTGGTGACACATAACAAAGTAGTAAAAACTCAAATAAATACATAATTGTGGTTGTAATAGTGATATGAAGAAAGCGCATGGCTCTTCAACTGAAGATACTAGGGGCATGGACAGGCTTCTTGGAGGAAGAGGTCCTTCAGTGAATGTGGTATATTCAAGCAAAGGCCCCAGTGTGACGAACTCGGGAAAAGCTCCATCCTCAGTCTTTTCCTTACCAAATACTTATTGAATACATGATACATGTCAAGTTATTTCAGGCATTCAGGATACTCGCTGAATAAAATGACAAAGATCCCTGCCTTTATGAAGCTTACAATCTAGCTATGTAACCCCAGCACTTTCATAGCTTACATAATTGTCAGAAAGTGATAGGCACTATGAAAATAATGAGCAGGGTAAGGGGGAACACTGGGGGCAGGTGGTAGATTACAGCATCGAGTAGACTGGTCAGCAGAGGCCTCCTTGAAAAGGTGGGGTTTGAATGAGGCTGGCGGAGGCCAAGGAGCTGGCCGGCCTCAAGGATGAATTGAGCCTCCTAATCTGAAACACGAGACTTGAACCAACCATAACCACAAACTAGGGATAAAAATTAACCTCAGGGATGAGTTGTTCCTGCTGGGTGTCAGGAACACCTCCTTCTTGTCATGTGGCATTGTCCTATCTCCCAGAGCAGCTCCAGAGGGGACAAGTCTCACACACCTTCTTCTTCCTGTCTATGACATTCCTTCCCATCCTCTTCCTCCCCTCGTGGACCTGTGTCTCTGCAACCCTCTCCGCACTTTCCACTCCCTGAGGCTCTTCCAGGCCACTAGGGCACTCGTCTGGCCCACCCTGCATCGGATACTCAATCTCTTCCTCTTTATTCTCAGTGCATGCCACAGGCAGCTCCAATTACTACCCCCATTTTACAGATGAGAAATTGGAAGTCATTTGTCTGAGGAGGCACAAGGAGGATTGAAGCTCATTCACTCATTCATTCATACATTTGTCAAGCGCCTTCTATGCACCAGACACTGTTCTAAGAAGTGGGATGAAATGAGAAGAAAAACACAGTCCCTGACTTCATGAGTCTTTCCTTGTCATCGTCCTGCCTCCAAACAAGAAAATTTAACTCCTACCTGTTCCTTAGTTGAAAACCTCCACCTAGGATCCTTCTTTGCTTACACGCCTACACCTGCCAGCAACAGATGATGATCATCAAAGAGGAAAGATTAATTCTGCAAAGAGGCAGGCCAAGAAAAAGTGATTTCTCTTTGGTAAGGCTGACAGCACTGGCGGAATGTTAAGAGGCAGCTGTCTAGGAGCCTCTAGGTAAAGCCAGAAGAACAATGCTACAGTGAAATGTCTTTTGTCTCTGCCTGGCTCACCAATCCTCCCTCGGAGTCGGACAGGTGCATCACTAAACAGATGAATCCTCCTCTGAAGGGCTGGGTGGAGGCAGGGGATGTAATTGCAAGTCCCCAGGCATCCCTCAAATTTGGAGGCCTCCTGTGTGTGTGTGTGTGTGTGTGTGTGAGAGAGAGAGAGAGAGAGAGAGAGAAAGAGACAGAGACAGACAGAGACAGAGACAGAGACAGACAGTCAAAGAGAAGGGCAGAAGCAGAGACCAAAAGAGAAAGAGATGCAGACAGACAGGAAGTTACAAAGAGAAACTCTTCAGGATAGAGCACAAAGATAATCAGAGGGCTGAGAGAGCCTCAGACTTGAAAACTGAGGAGAAGTGAAGAGGGGCAGAGAGCTAGGATGATAGGTAGCAAATGATAGAAAGGGAGAGAATCTGGCTGAGAGAGTGAGATACATAGACAATAGAGGAAGGGAGGGAAGAGGGTAGAGAGGGAGGCGGGGGGAGGCAGAGATGAGACAGAAAGGGCCAAAGGGCAAAAAAGCAGAGAAACACCAGCATAAGAGGGGTCACGGTGAAGAGGAGAGGTGCTCTGTGGTTGAAAGAGACAAACAGGAGAGAGGGAGAGCAGAGCAGCAGCAGGGAAGGGAAGAGCACAGTGACCGGAAGGGAGACTTCCTCTTTGACAAGTGGAAGCCAGCTCCAAAGGGCAGGTGTTTTTGGAGAGGATTGCTTCAGGGAGGAGGCTGCCTGTAGATGAACATGGGAGGGGAGGGTGTCCAAATTAGCCAAGAATGAATTAGAGTTGGAGGTAACTGCAGAGCTCTATATTAGTTTCCATTGCCACTGTCACAAATTACCACAATTTGGTGGTTTAAAATAACACAAATTTATTTTCTCATAGTTCTGGAGGGCAGAAATTGGAAACCAGTTTCTTTGGGCCAAAATCAGTTAAGAGGGCCACCCTCCCTCTGGAGGCTCCAGGAGAGAACTTGTTCATTTCTGGTGGCCACTGGCATTGCTTGGCTTGCAGTTACATTGCTTCTATCTCTGCCTCCTTGGTCCCTTGGTCCCTCTTGGTCCCTTGCCTCAGTTTCTTCACCTTTGAATTGGACAGTGCTACTTGTCTCACAGCATTATTATATTGACTAGAAATCCTATAGCCAAGGCTCCCAGCACAATTCTGGCATGCAGTAGCTCCTTTTATTATCATTGTTATTTATGACACTGTCATCTCCAGTCTCCCTCTGCCTCCCCCTTGTAAGGGTACCTGTGATTGCATGTAGGGCCCACCCTGTTAACACAGCGTAATCTCCCATTTTAAGACTCTTAATAACAACCCCTGCAAAGATCTTGTTTCCAAATAAAGTAACATTTATGGGTTCTACAAATTAGGATCTGGCTACCTTTGGGGGTAATTTTTCAGCCAGTTATGTATTCCCTGAATGTCCATCTGCTTAGCTGAGAGCTAAGGATAGAGATGCTTGGGTGTCAGTGAAGTTTGGGCTCTGTACTGGATACCTTGCTGGGCACTCAACCAACCCCACCTTGCTGGACCCACGAAAGTAGTAAGGAGATCCCAGTGTTTGGACCCAGATGTGTCTAATTTCAGAGTGTTGTTTATTTGCATGATTGCTGCCTCCTAAGGGCAGAGAATACCTGTACTGGACCATGTGTTGCCTAATTTACCTCTTAAAGTATTTTACCTCATATCCCAATGCTGCCTGCTCCTCTTTTCCCACCACTACTACTTTAGTTCAGAGCCTTGTTTCTTATCTGAACTATTGCTTCAGCCTCCTTATTGGTTTTCTGGCCCTTTGCTTCTCCCCATGACTGCTGAGAATAATGTTCTCATAAATGATAATCTTGTCACTTCCAGATCTTCAACCTACACTGATTCCTGTCACCTACAGGGGAAGATCTAAACTCTCAAACCTGCCCTCCATGGCCTTCCATAAGACAGGCTCCCCGTTAGCTCCCGGCGCGGTATCCTGCGGTGCATCTAGTTAGAATGTGGGCCTGAGAGCCTGAAAAGCATGGTTTTTAATCTTGGCCCCTACATGTTTAGCTGTGTGGCCACAGGCAGGCTGTTTACCTTCACCGAGCCTCAGTTTCTTCACCTCTGAATGGGACAGTGCTACTCGTCTCACAGCATTATTATATTGACTAGAGATCCTGTAGCCAAGGCTCCCAGCACGATTCTGGCATGCAGTAGCTTCTTTTACTATCATTATTATTTATCACACTGTCCTCTCCAACAAAGTGTGAGGTCATCAAGCACATGGATATGTCAAGTTCAAATTCGTCTCCACGTATTAGGCCTATTTACCCAGGCAGGAAGAAAAAGCAAAACAAAACAAAATACCAAGATGAGGGAGGGAGAACGAAAGGGATAGAAAGACAGGAAGAAAGAGAGATGAAAAATTACTTTTAAAATTCTGTGTTCTGGATGTTCAGGATGACTGTGTGGGTCTCTTTCATGCTGTGTGGCTCAGTTTTCTCGCCTACAAAATCACCTCGAGGTTAAACAGATGATCTCTAGTCCCAATTTTCGCTTGCTCTGCTCCAACCAAGAGAAGTGTTCCCTGGAGCAAAGTACACCCTTTCCGGCCAAGCAGATGAGAGCGACTCTTACCAGGAATGAGGGGGATTCTTAATGGGGAAGTTGGCGTAGTCAGGCTAGAGGCTGGTGGACTAGAATAGGCGCAGATCTGATCTCAGGGATAATGTGCCTGGTTAGGGTGGAGTGACCGTGGCGGATATTTGGACCTCAATTTATTAGGCAAGTTACTGTCATTTATTCATTGTTTATTACTCATTGATTCATTCAACAGAAACTTATTGAGTGCTGGGCCATGCAATAAGCATTTGGATCATATACATATATGCTGATTATATAGAATAAACAAAACAGAGATGCTCTGCCTCAAGCTGCCCAAACCCCCGACACTGCTGACATTTGGGCTCATTGATTCTATGTTGTGGGGCTGTCCCATGCTTTGTAGGGTATCTGGCAGCATCACTGGCCTCTTCCACTAGATGTCAGCAGTATCCACTCTGTTGTGACAACCAAAAATGGCTTCGAATATCGCCAAGCATTCCTGGGGTGAGGCAGGCCAAACTCGCCCCTGGATAAGAACCACTAAACCTAGGTGTTGCTCACCACCCGGTGAAGAGCAGCAGGTGAAACAGAAAAGGTCATAGGAGCTTGGCTGGGAGGGCCCTTGGTTCCCCCATTCGGAAAAAGTAACCCCCGAAAGGACCTTTGCGGGCTGCATTAGCCCCTTGGGGTGGCTGCCTAACCCCCTGACCACGCTTCGCAGGGAAGAGTGGCCTCCCTCCGTCTCCAGCTCACCTCCGTCCCTGAGATCCCTCTCACTTCCCTACTAGACTCAGACTACTGGTCTTTATCACCCCGTCTATCTGAGATGAGCTTCTCACTGGAGGAACATCACCCTCTTTCTGGCTTCCACACTATCATTTCCCCTCCCCTTTCACTCAAAGCACCAGCAATTTCCCAGAAGTGCCTTCTTTTCCCCACCGACAGTGGATCACTGCTCGGAAACTGGCTCTTGAAATTGGCTGTGGCTGCCCAGCTCAGCAATTGTTGGGACTTTGATGCTGCTCAACCTGCAAGAGGGCTCTGCTTCTCTGAGATGCTCAGCCTCTGCTTGTCTCACTGATATTTTTAGAAGCTTCAGCCAATGTACAGTAAACACAAGACCAAAGACCAAAGTAAATATTTGCAGAGCAGCATCTTGGAGCAGTCAGGGTATGCGGGGTGGTGTAAGAAGAGCACTGATGCGTCCTGGCTTTGGACTTCACTGGGTTTCCTGGTGGCAGCGTGGCCTTGTGTGGGCACAGTCTCCTCTGGGTGTCAGTTTCCCATTCTGCAGAGTAGAGGGGGATCGGCTTGCTGATGTTTTGAGACCTTTCAGCTCTGATGTTCTGTGAGCCTTTAGGTTAGGAGTTCTTACCTGGGCCCATTAGGGGTTCCTGAACCCTTGATTGCACAGGCAAAATTTTATGAGTATATGTGAATTTTCTGGAGAGAATATTCATAATTTCTTACAATTTTCAGCATCCTTCAAAGTGTTAAGAATCTCTGCTGTAGTGAGTGGAAATAATTAAGTTTATCACCACCTTTCAGGAAATTTTGCTTCCTGCCCTTTTTTTGACCGTTTCCTTTCTTATATTCCAACTCTTCTGGGATTAGGGGGAATATGGCAGCACATGGGAGTGAGATCAAGCTAAACTTGGAATGGGGTGAACAGGGAAATCTATCCCAAGTGCATCATATTAACTTAATAGAAAACCTCAAAGAGTTGGAGTTTTGTCATCAGTCCTAGGCTCAGAATTTAAAAGGCCCACTGAAGGGTTTCTGGAAGAGATGGGATATGGGGTCCTTGATCTTTAAAAGAAGTCCATTCTCCATTCCTGTGTCATTACTCCTAAGTAGGCCTGAGTCTGCAGCACATTCATGCATTCATGAAATGAGTAATCTCTTATGAGTCAATCAACCTGTGTTTGAGCTTCAGCTTTTACCAGCTGCAGTATGACTTAGGGCAGGTCACAGACCCCTCCAGAGCTTCAATTTATCCATTTGGATAATAAGGAAAAATTGGGCTTACTTCACAGTTTCACCAAGGGATGGCAATCACTGTAGTGAAATTTTACCATTATTTTGGGACATGAATATTTTCAAACAAAAGGGGAACGATCCCAGCCTTACGAAGAATATGATGTTGTGTTTAAATTCCAATCTTTAGAGTCTTTCTGGCTCTAGCATTTTATAGTTCTTTTCCTACTCTATTTTCTTTTTAACTGTTCTTTTGAACTTGAAACTTAGGGGAATGGAATTATTGTAAATGACCACTTACTATCTTCTAGGCACTGTGCTAGTTTCACTTGTTACTCACAAGTGAAATGGATTTTGTTATACGTCAGATACAGGTGACAGGTTATTCAGAGATGTCGCCTTATCTAAGCTAGCAAGTAGAGGCTTAGGACTTACACTCAGATCTGTCCAACTACAGGCCTAAAGCTTTTGAAACATTATTATTATTATATTAATTTCTATTAACTTAAAAAAAATCCATTCCATTGTTTGGTATTTATTATCTGCTATGTAAAGTGCTATACCAGTTGCTGTGGATTTGGAGATGAGAGATTAGTCCCTGTCCTTGAGCCACATAAAAACTGCAATGTAAGCAGTGACCACAATTGCAGGGGAAGTAGGGGCAAAGAAAGTGGGATTTAATATTAGAAGAACCCTGGAAGTCTCAGAGGAGGCAAGAACCAAGCTGAATTGGGAGAGAGGTTTTTTTTTGTTTGTTTGTTTTTTGTTGAGATGAGTCTTTGTGGAAAAATCTAGTCAAAAATTAATTGAGAATCTATTACGTACCAGGTACTTTTCCAATTGCTGAGGTAAGCACTGTACAAAACAATAAGATTTCTACACTCATGGAGTTTATCAGAGTAGGGAAGATAGGCAATGAGAAAACCAACAAATGTACTATAGGACTGGAAACCAGGGGATTTGGAGGAAAAGTAGGAATTGGTCAGGCAAAGAGGGGACAGCATGGAAAGATCTAGTTATCGGAATTTCCTTTTATCTAATGTTCTTTTGGGAACATTCTGGTTTCATGCCAAGCAAAGTTGAAAACAATGCCATTCACAGGATGGGTATACGGGCCAGCTCAAAATCCCAATGAGACCAGTTTTTAGGACAGAAAGTTTCTCTGTAGCTTTTCATTCCTTGTCCATTCTCACTCTCCCACACCTCTGACACACCAGCTGCACTGTCTGCCTCTGATAAATGCTACTCAGGATTTACTCAATGTCAGGTCATAAAACATGATCATTCCTGATCTCACTCATTCCTGTTCTATTTTAGTAACAATAAGACTACAAGCCAGATTATACTTCATGCTCTCATCCATCCCTCGTGCAACACGATTCCTTCAGCTACTTCTGTGTCACTTCATGCACCCCTGCCTGGAAGGCTGTCCCAGACTCTCTGCCTAATTATCTTTAGGTAACTCCTACTAATTCTTTAGGTCTCAGCTCAACTGTCATGTCCTCAACATCTGGGCATTCCTCTAGAGCCCCTAATGTGACCATGACTTTACATCTGAGCATATAATTTTTTATTAATATCTGTCTCTTCTACTAGACTACCAAGGTCTGTGATTACAAAATCTATATCTGCTATATTTACCATGTTTCTTTTTTGTCTAGTAGATTCTCTGACACATTAGGTGTTTAGTTAAATATTACCCTGTGAAACAATCCATACTGCTAATGATAGGCATTTGGAGGGAAATTTGGTCCTTTCCTTGTGGATCAAGTTTACCTCAGGACTCAGGAGAAATGAAGGTCATCTCCTAGGGGTGTAATGGAGAACAAGATTATGAGAAAAAAATTCTGTATGGAGCAAGGGTGGACATGAAAGCACATACCACAAGCTCCAGAAGGTTAAGTGGCCTTTCTCTTCCTTTCCTACCCAGAGGAAAGGAGGAAAAGTCCATCGGAACTAGGAATCCTGAGGAAGGGACCATCTAATGAGGAGAAGCCCTGAATACTATTATCTGATGGTCATTTCCGAGGAAGCCAGAGATGTGGTTCTCTCTTGGTTACAGAAATGAACAGGTGTGTGGAGAAAATGATGATCTCTAACCCCATGCAGGTGAGTCCTACACGGTAAAGTGGTGAGGTTCCTTTATAGCCTAGGTACAGGGAGAAGCCAGCCGGAAGTACTGGGCCTCCAGGAATGCAGTCTCCTCTTGAACCACAGGCTCTCAGCACAGTGACCCACCAATTCAGAAGAGGGAATTTGGACCTGTGCCTGGAGGAGACAAAGAGGTACCTGACCTGGGGTCATCAGATCAGGGATGTACAAATTGTACCCATAATCTCCACTGCTCTCTGCCCGCCTCTCTTCCCCATTAGACTTCCTAGAATTCCTTGAAATCAGAGCCTGCCTCTTCCCCATCCTCACTTCCTTACAGTCTAATATACCAGCAAATAATACTCACAGGAAGCAGCGGTAAATAAATAAATAAACCTTACACAAGTGGCTCACCCCTATCCTCTATTTCTTTATCTGTAAAATGGGAATAACCTAGTAAATGTGAAAGCACCCAGTGTGGGATTTAATATAAAGCAGATGCTCAAAAATAGATGTCTGCCTTCTTTTTTGCTTTTAACCACACCTCAAGTCTTCAAGTACTCCCTGAACTTTACTCACCCGTATTGTCTAGACTTAATGTGCCAATGCACAAATGATTAGAGAATCGTAAACTGTCTGATTCTCGAGTACCAGCCTTATTTTATCGTTTCTTATTTTCATGCTCTTGATCTATTCCCTTCTCAGTTTTCTGTATTGAGTCCCCACTCTCAGCTTCTGTGGCTGCAGGGGACCTCACTCCACTCAGACTCTGGGTGGAGTCAACCCTTGCTCGGACAATTAGAGCACTGAAATTCTTACCACAGCAATAAGTCAGATACAACACATCGCCCAGTGAGACTCAGTTCTGGGCCTTGTGAAGCAGGGAAACACGCTTGCTACAGTTTGCATCTCTGTGTGTATGTGCACGTGTGTGTGTGCTACTGAGGATTGAACCCAGGGCCTTCACACTGAAATATATGCCCAGCCATTTTTTATTTTGAGAGAGGGTCTTGAAAAGTCACTAAGATGTTCAGGCTGGGCTCAAACTAGTGACCCTCCTGCCTCAGCCTCTAAGTGTTGGAATTAGAGTATGCTTTGTATTCTGCATGTCCTCCAGAGGTCCATGGGTCAAAGGCTTAGTCCTCAAGATGGTGCTTTTGGAAGGTGGTGGAATCTTAAGAGGTAGGGCCTAGCAGGAGGTCCTTAGACCACATTCTGGCCCCTTCCTCCTTTTCTCTTTTTGTTTTTCTGGCCATAAGGTAAGCAGATTTTCTGAGCAGTGAACTTGCTGCCATTGACAGCAAGCACATCTACCACAGGCCTAAAAGCAATGGGTCCACCTCATCATGGACTGGAACCTCTAAAACCATGAGCCCAAATCAATGTTTTCTTTCTATAAGTTGATCATATCAGGTATTTGTTATAGTAACGTAAAGCTGGCTAACACAGTCCTTCGCTCTTAGAGGATGGGATCTCCACTATGTGCTTCTGCATCCACAGATGCCATACGGCATCCATGATGGGAGAGCTGGTAGGAGAATGTGGAAGCACTCAGGAAACAGCTAAGATGCTGAGAATGGAGAGCTCGAGGCCAAATCCTCATGAGGCCCTGAGAGTGTCCTGATCCAGCTAAGCCTGCAACCAGTGTTCCTCTGGACTTAGAGTTTTGACAGCCAATTAATTCCCCTTTTTATCTAAAAAAAGGTCAAGTTGGATTTTCTGTTACTTGTAACCCTGTTTTGGCTATAAGAAGAACTTGGAATGAGTCTCATTTAACCTCCTAATGTTTTGGGCAGGGAAGAGATTTTCATGTGGTACTACGTGAACCATTCTTACACACAGCCAGCTTCCCAAATAAATATATTGCTTCACTTCCTTTTTTCTTTACAGCTGACCAGAACAGGAGCAGGCTGTCCTTCTTCCTTGAGGGGTCATAGAATATTGATTTTGGTCACAGAATGCCTAATCTTTCTCCAAAAGAGAATTTTTAAATTCAAGTCCTCAGGAGCCAGTTTTTTTTTTTTTTTTTTTTTTTTTTGCCGGTTTTGTTTTGCATTACAATGTTTGGATCCCCCAAGTGGGACTGCTGATGGCTGTCCTTTTCCTTCCACCCAGTGTAATCAGCAGAAATTAATTCTAATCACAAGGAAACAGCAAGAATGAACAGAACATTAACTGGATAGAAGTAATCAAAATCTATCTTAGCTCATAGTTGGTACCTGTATGCAGGAAAACATGAGTAGCCTCATGCATGTACACACACACACACACACACACACACACTCACACCCCTGCTTCCACTTGTCTCATCGCCTCTGGAGTTGCACATTCAGGGAAGGCAGCTTGCTATCCCTGTTGCTCCTCACAGTACCTGACCCATAGTAAACAGTAAGTGGACATTTGCTGAGTGACTACTGGTGGCACCTGCATCTTTGCTCATGTTCTCTCTCCACCTACAGAGTCTAGCACTTCCATCTTGGTCTCAGTTCTAGTCATCCTTTAAGTCTGTAGCCTAAAAGCTACCATCTCCTCTACAAAATGTTTGAAACCCATCCCAGGGAGAATTATCCCCTACTCTGAACTCTGCCCCTCTTCTATGATGCCAGCAGTCTTTAGTGTTTTTTTTTTTTTTTTTTTTTTTTTTGTGGGTACCGGGGGTCAACCTCAGGACCTCGTGCGCCAGCAGGCGCCCGTGCCACTGAGCGATATCACCGGCCCCTTTTTTTCATATGCGGGATCCAGGAGTTGAACTCGGGCCCTCGCGCTTGCCAGGCAGGCGCTTACACCAGTGAGCCATCTCACCGGCCCTTTAGTGTTTTATTATAAGATTTATATTGGTGTTTTTTCTCTATCACCTCAAGTTCCTTCACTCAAACATTCTGCCTCTTTGAGGCTGGGCACTGTGGATACCGAATGGTATCAGACTTGGGTCTCTATCCTGAGATCCTCAGGTTCAGGCCAGTACCTGGGCACAGTAACTCTGCCTGACTCATCTTTCCAATACCCCAGGCTTTGGGCCATGGCAGGTGATCCTTAAATATTTGATAATTTTTAAGATTGCTTGGGAGAAGACATCCAGCTGGAATAGTGCTGGGTCTGGTGAGGTTACATGCGGAGGGTAAGGCATGGATGCCCTGGGTTTTCTGAGGGAAAGAATTTGACATTACAGAGAGATCTGTCATACAGATGTACTCAAACTCAAAGATGCTCAATAAGCTGTAACTTGGTCCCAGAATTGTACGCCTTTAGACCTACCCTGGAATAGGCCTGCCTTCATCAATGGGTTTCACAGGATGTTGAACAAGTCACTTGCCCTCTCTGAATATCAGTTTAACAACCTTGATTTTATTCAACCATCAATTATGAACACCTACGATATTCCTGGCACTGTGACTAGACCTGGAGATACAGAGATAACTCATATATGATTAGCAATTTTGAAGAACTCATCGTCTAGTAGACATGATTAAAAGAGCCATCAAAGAGAAACATTGTAATATCTCTACATTGGTAGTTTCCATTCCTCATAGCTTTCTGGATAGTTCTTATGCTCCCCTGTCCAACACCAAGGCCTCTGAGATCTGGCCCCTGCACAGCAGTCCAGTTTGTCCTCCACAGTGACCCTGTGTCCCGGCCATACTGTGCTGCTGGACGTTCCCTCATGCTCTGTTATAATTCGTGTTTTGTCCATATAACTCTGAAATTGTCTACTGCTAAATCTCTTATTTCCCTTCAATATAAAGTGAAAGTGTCAAAACTGAAGTCTGCACAGAAGGAACATCACATTTATAAACTAGGAAGAGTTCTAATATAGTTTTTAAAAAAAAGTCTGCCCCTTCCTTCCTTCCTTCCTTCCTTCCTTCCTTCCTTCCTTCTTCTCTTCCTTTCTTCCTTCTTCTCTTCCTTCCCTCTTTCTTTCTATCCTACTTTTATAAAAGGTAGAGATTGTGTTGGATTAACTCTATCAATCCTGTATTAGCACAGGGGTCAATGATACAGCATCACTTATAAATCTTTTACTGAGCCTTTGCAATTCATTATCACATTGTCTGTCCTGCGCTTCCCCTCACAGTATTTGAAAATGTCCCACAAGCCAATGAACTAATGTGATTTTTAATTTTGTGCATCAGCTCAACTGAGCCATAGAGTGCCTAAACATTTGGCCAAACATTACTCTGGGGGTGTCGGTGAGTATGTTCTTGGGTGAGATTAACATTTGAATGAATAGAATGCGCAAAGCAAATCACCCTCCATACTGTGGCCCGGCCTTAACAAATCCATTGATGACCTATAGAACAAGAGGCTGAGGAGGAGGGACCTCCTCCTGAGTGCCTGCTGGAACTGGGACATAGACTTTTCTAGCTTTTGGGTTAAAACAGAAATACTATCAGCTCTTCTTGAGTCTCTGGCTTTTGGACTGGAATTTACCATTACCTTTCCTCTTTTTCAGGGCTTCAGACTCACACTGGAACTTCACATTTGCTCTCTTTTGACTCCGGATTGGTGACTGTAAATATAAGACTTTTGAAGTCTTCATTATTACATAAGCCAATCCCATAACAGTGATTAAGGGATTTCTGTGTACGTGTGATGTGACCAAAAGGAAATAACTGCATATATATGTCTACATATCTATATATCTATGTCTCCTATTAGTCCTCTGGAGAACCCTGACTAATGCCCCCAGATTGCAGACTTGGCCTGTGGAAGAATGTTCTTTCAAAGGTGATTGAGACGTTAAATCTCCACCAACACCCAATCCCTTCCCTAGATTTTTGTTCTGCTCTTCATTTGGTTTTCTCCCTAGGGGAAAAATGCTCTAAGATACTAGAGAAAGACAGTTTCATAGAATTCTGCCAGTGGAGATAACAAGACCCTTAGTGATCTCAGGTCTTTTTATTCTGGAACAGCGAGGTATTTGTCCCTAGCTCCAGGCTTTGTGTGCATTTGTGCAATGCCTTTTTCTTCCTCCCACTCCTGCTTCTCTTCTTGGTGAATGCTTACTCAGACCCAGCTCAAAACTGGCCTCTTTTAGAAAGTATTCTCAGACTTCTTAAGGTGGAATTGGTCAATCTGTTTTCTGTGTCCTCACAAAATTCTGTATGTATTAGTTCCTTAGCATTAATTTTGTTTTTTATAATCTGAGCCATACAAAGAGGTAAGCTAAGCAGGTGAGGGACCAGGTGTCATTCATAGTGGGACAGTAAAGCATCAGTAGAAATATAACAACTTGGAGAAAATTGTTTTCATCTTCACTGATTATCTTCACTGATAAATGCTTGGGAGGAAATTTACGACTCAGAGAGGTGAAGCAACTTTTGCTTAAAACATACAGCCAAAAATGATTGAGCTGGGATTTGAATCCAAGACTGACTTCAAAAGTAATGATCTTCTTCTTGGTTATTCACTCAATAATATGTGTTAAATGCTAAGCATGTGCCAGGTGCCATATTACGTGCTGGGAGACAAAAATTCAAGCATAGCTGTCCAGAGCTATGGCCAGTAGTAGAAGAGTAAGACTAAATCCTTTATGTTAGTCTTTGGTCTCTGGGTCCAAGACTCTTCTGTCTTACTGGATGATTTCACCACTAGAAACCTGCCCAGCCAGCTCCCCAGCCTCTATCTCTCTTTCCAAGAGCAGGCAAGACACTTCCTCAGAACAACCCCTTTGCCTGCCCCCAAATCTCTGGCTGTACCCACTGTGGATAGAGAGCCAAAGCTGCTGCCAAGTTCATTAATAATTTTGGCTTTCTGGAGGGAGGAGTTGGATTGCTTTGCTCTTCAAATATCAAAACATCCAATTAACACAGCTAATTAGCATCACTAACAGCAGTCAAAAGAATAGCAATTTCGATGCAGGATTTCAAAGGTTTTCTAGTTGTGGGCCAAGGCAAACCATCTCTTGCTAATGACAAGAGTTCTTCACTTAGGCAATCTTATATCAACCATCAATTAACCACTGCCAGAGTCTGCCCTCATCCCCGAGTCGTTTGTCTAATAGGAGCAGAAGACAGAAGAGACAGAGTAGAAAGGGAGAGAGGGAAAGAGTAAGAAAGGGAAACAGAAGAAAAGAAAGGATAGTAGTGATGGAGTTAGGGAACCAGATAGCAGGGTTGTGGTGGAGAAAATGGGAGAGGGAAAAGGAAAGGGAGAGGGAAAGAGAGGTAGAAAAAGACAAAGGCATACAGAGAGGAAAATACGTAAAGACAGAAATTCTCACATATAGACACAGAGAGAGACAAACAGAAAAGATGACTTATAGGTAGAGAATCAGATACAGAGAAAAGAAATCAATTTCTTAAAACCTATAGAAAAGATGATAAAATACTTCCAGGAATCAATAATTTTGGGACATTAGCTGATCATTGGGAGGCTTTAGTGTCCTGATCTACAAAACAGGGCTTAGCTATGAGAGTTCAAATTAAAATTAGGCAATGCCTGGCTGCTGTAGTGAGATCCAACGCAGGCAGAGACCAGGCAACCTTAGCCAGAACTTAGCTCTCCCCTTCTCATCCTGCGTGTTGGACCTCCATGCTCAGGTATGCAGCCAGCATTCTCCCATTTGTGTCCCATCTGCTGTAAACCCAGCGAACCCAACAATAAAACCTGTGATCTGCCAAGGTACTGCTGCCTTCCTCAAGAAGGGAAAGCAATGGCTTTTCTTCTCAGAACTGGCTTTTCTGGCTTTCCTCCTCTCCAGGACACTGTCTGTGCCCTGGCTCCAGCTGCATCACTTCTCTAGTTACTGCATCAGTCTCCGGACTCGTCCTGCTGCTATCCAATCCATTCTTACTCCTGTTGCCAGAGCAATATTCCTACGATGCCAATCTGACTATGTCCTTTCCTGACTTAAAGCTCTGTAATGATTTTGCACTTTCTCTGGATCAAATCCAAACTCTCTGGGCTCCGACTCCTACTGCCTTCTCCACTGCTCCTCACTCATCCCTCCTTCCTCCCCACTCCACACTTACGCTCCAACCAAACTAGGTAACAGGCGGCTCCTGTGTGCCCCCAACTATCTTTAACTATGGGCTCTTCCTCATGCTATATGGCCCCTGCAATACCTCCCTCATCCCTGCCCATGCCCTGTGCCTTTCCATATTTACATTTTTGTTCCCACATTTTGCCTGTCTAGTCATTTGTTCTTACTGTCTTGTCTCTTAATCAGTATATACAAAAGGTCACAAGCTCAAATGGCTTCAGAGGACAGGCTCATAATGTAAATATGTGCAATCACAGATATGAAACAGTAGGAGGAGTAGAGACCACAAACTGAAAATTTAAATAACCAATCAGCCAATACAATAACCAGTCAATATTTTCCTGACAAACCCCACCATCTGCAATAGGGAGTCACCCATGGGTTACCAGTTGGTGACACTACATCTGTAACCTGGACTCTGAGCTTAGTTTGATTAGAAAGGTTCTCTGGGCTCTTATTCCACTTTCATCTCAAGCTATCTCCTTCTATTTGGTCCCCTGTTTAGGCACATTTTCATAGTCTCTGTGACTCCTTCCCTTTGGGCCTTGCAGAGGGGTTAACTGTGTGTAAATAGCTGTAAAAAATACTAACATGGTAGCTAAGCCAATCCCACTCTACAGCCGGCCTGGGAAAGTTGCTATCAATCAGCACTTTAATGAAGCATAATTACAACAGATGATGCCTTCAACCAGGTAAGGCAATGGTTACAGATGGGCACAGACCTGCAAACCTGTACCTTTTCTAAGAGCTTGCTCCACTGTGGCACTGGGAGTTAATTCTGCTCCACTGTGGCACTGGGAGTTAATTCTGGGGGGACTGGATACTGTAGGGACCTGAGCTCAGCAGAGAGCCCTCTCAGCAGCAAGGACTGACCTCCCTCCCACTGCCAATGTAAAGAGTCAGGACAGGAGGCAGATCCGGGCTTCTATTCGAGGTGAATCATGGCAAATGATCACTATCCCTTTCCAGGTCTCCCTGGCTGATACTGTCTTTCCAGATAGGTCTGGGGCTCCTTCTTTCCTGTGTTCACTTGTGTCAGACCTTGGTGAGGTTTTAGAAACTATAAACAAATGGTGTGTGAATTCTCCACCCCTTGTTCTCTCTCTTTATCCCTCCATTCACCTCTCTTTTCTCTTTGCAGAACTCAAGCATCCAGGGCCCCTCCCCCTCCCTCTCTCCTAGAATTCAGTGATTAAAAGTGTAGGCTTTGGAATTAGACAGCTTTGATGGGAATTCCGAATCCCACATCTACCAGCTGTGTGATCTTGGGAAAGTTCCTTTATCTCTCTGAACTTCAGCGTCCTCACCACTCAGATGAGATCAAGAATCCCTGTCTGTTTTCTTCATATGGTTGTTTTGTGATTAAAGTAGGAAAAATGTCTAGAAGCATGCTTACCACATCACAGATGGCTTGCCCTCAGTTTTGCAGTGTCACTGAGAAGTCAGTAGATAGGATAAGTTCTTTACCCTTGCTAGCTGTTTCTTTCTTAACTGAGAAATGAAATACAGACTTCATAATGTTTCCAAAGTCATACCAAGGGGAAGTATCCATTGGTCCGCAGGACTCCCCCTATTTATACCAGCCATGCTTTTTAATACAGTAATTTTACCAGGCTATTTTCTTGCTCAGTAACTTTCTCTGGCTCCTTATTGCCTATAAACTATAAACAAAAATGAGTGCTATGGTATTCAAGGCTTTCTATGATCTGGCCCCATGGAAATTTTCCAACTTTAATTTGTAAGCATCCCCTGTATGAACTTGCTACTCCAGACTGGCCAACTTTTTAATATCCCTGGCTTTACCCACTGAACCTTTATTCAGGATGATCCACCCTTCAGAATGTATTCTCTATTCACCACTAGATTGCAAGTTCTAGTTTTAGGCTATGAGGGTAGTTGTATTCTGTTCTGTTTTTAATATCAGTATGAATAGAGCTAGATTTAATGACATCCTCAATGAATTGTTGTTAAACAGGACTAAAACCACCACTTGAAATCCTTTTCTCCAGCATAGATCTCAAGGTCCAGAATAGATATTTTTAGGTGTTCTGTGTTGTTGAGTTTAAGTTCTGAAGCCAGAAGACCTGGAGTCAAATTCAAGCTGTACCACTGTGATGTTCAATGTTATATGTCACCTTGGCCAGGCCATGGTACACAGATATGCTGTCAAACATGATTCTGGATGTTTCTGTGCAGGGGTTTTGGGATGAGATTAACATTTAAATCAATGGTCCTTTAGTGAGGCAGATTGCCTACTGTAATGTGGGTGGGCGACATCCATAAACTGATGGCTTGAATAGAACAAAATAATGATGAGCCCCTGCCAAACAAGAGGAAATTCTGCATTAGGAGCCTTTGGACTTGAACTTCAACATGGGTTCTACTCTGGTCTCCAGTTGCCTCCCCGCCTTTGCTAGCCTCTAGAGCCACATGAGCCAATTTCTATTTTTTTTTTTTTTGTGGGTACCGGGGTCGACCTCAGGACCTCGTGCGCCATCAGGCACCCATGCCGCTGAGCGATATCACCGGCCCTTTTTTCGTATGTGGGTTCCGGGGGTCGAACTCGGGCCCTCACACTTGTCAGGTAGGCGCTTACGCTGCTGAGCCATCTCACCGGCCCCGAGCCAATATCTTAAAATGAATCTCTATATTCTGTTGGTTCTGTGTCTCTGAAGAACTCTAAGATAGCCACTACCGGTTCTGCATCTCTGTTAGATTACTTTAGCTCTCTGGGCCTCTGTTTTCTAAAATGTAAAGGGAATGGTTGCTCCCCACCTTACAAGGTTATTGTAGAATTCACTGTGACTCTGTCTGTGCATGAGAAGCGCCTGTACCCTGTACACTACTTCACCAGGAATCTTATTACCAAGGCCCATCTGCTCTCAGAAGTCACCCCTACAGAGAGCCCCCTTTGCTCTCTGACCCTCTTGAGGGCCCAGACTGCTGAAGGTCCTGTCCTTCGGCCCCTTAGCACATGTGATGTCCAGCACTGCCTGGGCCTTGCGGGCACAGACAGGCCCTAGGAGAGACATCTGTTACAGATGTACCTGGGGGCAGCTCTCAAAGCTGGATTTCATGAAGGATTCAGACAGAGTGCTGCAGTCGACTGGGTTCTGAATGTAAATGCATCCCAATGCAGGGTAATAAAATCCTAAGCTAGTATATTATGAATGCAAAGGAGCAATGCTAGTTCTGCTCTCCGCACCATCTGAACAGCTGAAAGGAAATACGCATGTCCAGACCTAAAGAAAATGAACCTTGAGAGGAAAACAGGCAGTCAGAGAAAAGATGGCAAGTCCTCTGCTGGGCAGGAAGGGGATGGCCCCATCGTAACACTAAGCCAGTACCTCCTGACTTTACATGCCATGACTCAGGGAAAAAGCTATTTGTTTGCTCAATAAGGGAAAAAATGAGGTGCTTCCTTGGCTACAGGTTATTAGCCCCAGGGCTTGGGCCTATGGGCCTTGGGAACGCAAAGCTCTAGGACCCAGGAGTAACAAACCCAGCCCTCAGGAAGGGGCTCCAGTAAGTTTTCCTCCCTGGCTGGGGGCACAGAAGAGGCTGAGGACCTCACAGGTCTACTCAGTGAGAGGCTCAGCTAAGCGAGCCTATTTGACCCTCAAACTCTGCTAAGTCTTGCTTTTTCTATGGACTGAGAACCCCACAATCTGGCCATCCCATTGCCCACTTAAAATGACTGCACCTGAATGCCTCCCTGTACTCAGAAAATAGGGAGCCCACTCTTTGGTCCTGCCTTGGCTCCACCAGTCTCTCCTGTAATCATCTAATCTATTTGAAAATGCCATCTATTTCCCTGGGCCTACAGGTGACTGGTTTGACTCATCTAGGATAAACTTCTGCTGGAAGGTTGGGCCGCAGGCTGGCTTGGCTCCCTGCTCCAGGTGGCACTCAGGTCTGTTTTCTGTGTTCTTCTGCTTTGGTGACAGTGGCTCCCTGTGACATGCTCCTCTCCTGGTGGATCATCAGAGTGGCAAGTGCCAAACCAAACATCTCAGGCACAGTGAGCATCCGCATAGGAGCCCATCCTGTTAGCATTCTATGGGCCAAATCAAGTCACCCAGAAATACCCAGCACTAGTGGGGCCAGGCAGAATACCCCACCGACAGCCCTTCCCCACACTTGAAGCTCCAGACAGCTCGGGCTCCTGACCCAGACTGTCGTATCATGTCTCTGGGACCTAGCCTGGGTGCCCATTGTATCTTGGAGTTTCAGTTCAAGGGCTCCTCCTCAATGAAGCCATTCCTACCCACTTAGGCAGAGTTATGCACATTCTTCTTCATGTGTCCCCTGTTCCTTACAGGAATTTTCTTCATAGTAATGTTCATATGCCAACTTCGCCTTAAGACTATACTCTGGGAGTGTAGGGGGCCTTATGTGGCCCACCTAGAATGGGGCCTGGCACAGAAGCAATGCCCAGAAATCTCATATTAATCAAAGGAATTAATACTTGAATTAATGAATGCCTAGAATGAAGTCCTTTTGATTTTTATATGCTTCCTGGCCTCTCTACCTGGACCTACTGGTCTCTGCGTATGCTTCGATGCTGGGCCCAAAAGGGTATAGCTCAAAACCCTAGGTGCAGGCTGTAATGTACCCAAGACATAGTGAATAGGGCCTAAGGCCCTGGACCCATTACCTGTACTTGTCCTTACGACTTGAATTCATAAACTATCTGAGCAGGAAAGGATATTAGAGACCCTCTACTTCCCTTCTTCTCCCCTTGAAGGAAGATGTCCCATTCATGGCTGATCCCCAAGCCCATAACAGGGCTTGGTATAGAGCAGACACTTGGGAAATATTTGTTTTGTGCTTTTCCCTCCCACACTTTTATTGATAGGAAGATGAAAGCCCAGAGAGGTAAAAAGAAAGTCATAAGTCACACAGTACATTTCAGATAGATTGCATTCCAGCCTAGCTTCCCTAAATGGCCAGAGTCCAGAACCCAATGGGCTTTTTCTGAGGCCTTGTTTCTTGACAGGGTCCTGAGATTACACAAAGAAGGTCTTTCGCTACTTGTTCCCAAATCGTTTTAGGTTATTGGGTGCAACACGGATGAGCTAATGCTGTTTTAAAGCTCTGAAGGTAAAAAACTGTGTGATGTGATAGCAAGGGAGCAGCCTTGGACTAATCCCCTAACGACCTTGAGCATAGCCTCTTCCCAACCCTGTCAGAATTTGGTGAAGATTCATGCCATTCACCCGGAACATCTGAGTCACAGGTGCCCTATCACTTACGCTACTGTTTTCTCCCATGGTGCCGTGAAGCTGGCTTGCAGCACAGGCCATTGCCTCTAGAGGTTGTTTCCCTTACAGAGACTCCCAGTCTAGCTGCCCTGACACTCTGCTATTTTAATATTCAGGGTGCCACCGCTAACCGTGAAACAGCCACTGCCCATAAAGTCTGACATTTTGAAGATTAAAGTGTTTTGAATTAGTCATGCACATGTGAAGTCATTGCTCCTTCGTGTCCTGCTCTGGAATCTAAAATGACTTTCAGCAGAGCCCAGTAACTTTCTCTCAACAGTTACCTTCTGGTAAAGAGCTATGGATGTGTTTAGGCCAAGTGAAAAACTGGCCCTCAGAAGAAAACCAAGGCAGAGCAGCGGTAGGCTGAGCTGGCACTTCAGAGAGGGCTCTATCCTGCCAGAGTTGGGTGGTCTGCCACCCTCCCTGGGAGCACTGGGTGCAGGGCAGGAGGGCTGGGGATGGTGGGACCAAGCAGGCAGAGTCCCATATGTAGTCTGGAAGGTAGCACATGAGCCTGAGCAGCCTGGCTTCGCCCTGCACAAGTTGTGCGACCTAAGTTAAGCGAATGCTGTGAGCCAACATTTCCTCATTTGCAAGCAAGAAACAGTGATTGCTTCATAAGGCTGGCCGAGAATGAAATAAGCTAATAAAGCACTTAACAAGTGACTGGCAAATAGTAGGCAAATGGCAAATACTTTTCTTCACTCAGGGGCTTCCCAATTTCCCAACACACAGACAATTTCTTCATGCCTAAAGTGCTGTGTATTCCCAGAATCCCTGAGACATCCTCTTGCACGTATTGTTACTCAAATGCATAGCCAAAGGGCAGTGGGCTTGGAATTTAGTAGTCTTCCATCAGGGCAAATAAGTGGGGCCACCTCAGCTGCAGCTTTTTTCTGAGGGAGCTCAAGAGGAGAAGGCCCTATGCTTTCAGAGTGGTGGGCTAGCTGTGGCAGAGCCCTCTCTGTGGTGGTGCCAACTGTTCTCTGCTCTGGCATTGGGGTGGCCTCCCAACCATCTACTCAGCAGTCTCTGCACTTACTGGAACCCCCAGGAAGTGATCACACAGAATTGTGTTGTGAAATAATAGCTCCTAAGTCTTACGGGGAGCAGTCAGAGTGTGAAGTACTTACATTAGCTCATCTGGTCCTCACAAAAACCGTCATCTTTAGTCAGCAAACGAAGAGTCCAAAGTCCAGCAAAGTAAAGTAACTGGTTCTAGATCACACACAGGGCTTGGAATTGAAACCAAACCTGTCTGATTTCAGAACCTGGGCTCCTAGCCACTGAACCACACCTGTTCAAATCCCTACATCCCCAGCGCTTGCCTGAGCCTCCGCTATGTGTTCTGGGTTTCTGCAGCTGAGTTTCGAGATATGATCATCTCCCAGGATAGTGAGAGGATGCAGTCTACCCTTGCCTGATTTATTGTAACTTCTAGCTAGATCTCAGCTGCATTTTTCGACTGCATTTTAGGATTATGCCCTTGGCTTTCATTAGGAGACACTGTGAGAGGCAGCCACATGACATTTGTGCTAGCATCTGCTGAAGAAATGCTCATGAGGCCAGAGGCCACTACCTCTGGGTTCCCAACACAGGTCCCTGGGTGAGAAGGTTTCCTAAGAGCTCAGTGTTAGGAAATGCTTTGCACTGCTTTGTTCTGGCATGAGATTTTGTTTTAATTTACCACAAATGATAAATAAATGAGCAAGCAAATTAAAATAACTGGCCCATGGACACACACATCAGCATGTCAAGGGTGCCTCGGGACATGATTCCTTTCTGGTCACAAACCTTCCCTGTCAGATACCCTGGGAACAGACACCCCTTGACATACAAACACCCTCTGGTTGTCCCCTAGCTCGATCACAGCCTCTTATCAGACACTCAGACAAGAAGCCGCTGTGTTTTCCTGGGGAGGCAGACAGAAAGACAGCTCCTTCATTGTGAAGGTCAAGTCCCACTTTTCTGAAAAGTTCAGGAAGCAGTGTTTGAATCCGAATCTGAACTGTGGTGTGCAGAGAGGGGAAGGAGGGGAGGGAAGGGCGGGAAGACTGATAAAAAACAAAGAGGAAGAATAAAACAGGTCTGCCAGCAGATGGGGCTGAAAGGAGATGGGGAAGGCGAGGGACAGCTGGGTCCCTGCCGTGGTCAGAGCTAAGTCAGGTATGACACGTCCCCTCTCAATCCTTGTCATTATTTAAGGTGTTGGAGCACTGAGCAACTTGCTCAAGGTCATCAGAATGGAGAACACTGGATTTAAGTGTGGATTTGAATACAAAACATTTCCACTATTTTCCAAGGAAGAAGAGAATGGAAAAGTTGAAGAGATGGGAGGAGAGAAGGGAGGCTGAGTTGGGGGAGATAGGAAAGTGAAGAAGGAAAGAGAGGGAGACCAAAAGCAAAGTGTGAAAGTGTGTGCAGGTGTAAGAGACAGAGTCAAGTCAAGAGACAGAGTAGAAAGATGAAAAGACAAAGAAAAAAGAAAAGGAGAATGAGAGAGGAAGAGGAATGACATAGGGAGGAGGATTCTCTCTCTCACAGAGGGAATAAACCTGTGAGAAGATGCGGGGATGTGCCCCTCCCTTCTCCAGCCCCACAAAGGTGGTTCAGGTCCCCTACAGCTCAGGTCTCAGCCCAGACAAAGGACCAGGGCTGCCTTCCACCCCCTGCAGAAAGGGAGCTGACTCACAGCCCGCTATGCACCGTAGTGGGCAGGAGAGGGCGCCTCAACCCCAGGCAAGTGCAAGGGAGCTGTGGCTGGTATCCTTTGAGACAAGAGGTAGAAGAAGGTGGGAGCTAGAAGCCAGACTCTCAATATACTGAGGGTCGCCAACCAGCTCTGTGGCCAGCACCTCTCCAGTGGCACCAGCCCCCTGTGGACATGGGTCCTCCCTGATTTGGGTCCTCCCTGGCTGCCCAGCATCTCCTCTGAGTCTTGCCCTTGCCCCTACCCTATTCTAGATCTGTTTTCTGTCCCTAAAGGGGCTGACTTCCCTCTGCGCTCCCTCTTCCTCTTACCTGTCATCAAGAATCACCCCTTCTCTGAGGACAGGGTGGAAGTTTTCAAAATAATTCTTATGTATGCATTTGATCTGCACAAGTTAGGCACAATAGAGAGAATGGGAAACCGAAGCACAGAGGTGGAGTGTCAGTTGTAATCACATTAAAAAATAAAAATTGATGGGCTCTCCAGTCACAATGTTCTCTAATAAGAATGCAAGTATCTTGGCTCTTTATTACGCTGCATTTCCTTTACACCAGATTAAAGAGTGCTTACTCGTGCTTTCTCTAACTGAGCACCAAATGCCAAATCTTGGTCACACTGCGCCCTGGCCTCAGTCACAGATCTTCACCACTGGCAAAGTCCTGGGCCTGATCACTAATGATTTCATCTTGATTCTTTAAAAATAGTTTTGAATTATGCTTGTAAGTATGCATAATGGAGTCTGTCTCTATTGGGATAGCTGAGTACTCTAAATACATTTTTAAGAAGATTGCTATTTAAGAATCTTAAGAACCCCTTAAGAATCTTAAGAACTCTTCATAGAAGGTTCCAGGAAAACTATAATTCACACGGATTTCATTGACTCCAATGCCCCAGACATTTATTCCTTACATTTCAACTAATTCAGTATAGTACTTGGCTGGTAACAGTAATTATTTATTGAATACCTTCTGTATTTCAGGTAATCTTTCAGACACCTGAGAATATTTTCCAATGTTTCCATCTACTAGAACAGCTTCGGGAGGTGAGATCCCTGTAACAGAAAGGCAGACTGAAGTCCACAGAGCTTTGCTCCTCGCCCAAGGCTACACAATTGGTAAATAGCAGAACCAAGATTTGTATCCAGATCAGCCTGGATGCAAAGGCCGGGCTCCTTTTCATCTAACATTTTATCAATGGCATCTGATAATTAGTTACATCTCAGCCATGAGCTCCTTGACTATATGGGTGATTTCTTCAAAGAAATTGTCTTTCAATGGGGGAATCAGAGGACATAATACCAGAAGAAAGAAGTTCAAACTTCTGGGAGGTGTTGCCCCACCGCCTATAAAGTGTGTCGCTTGGATAGGCTTCCTCCATCTGACCTGAGTTTCTGTGCTTCTAGAGTGTGGGACTGGTCTTGGCTTAGGCTAGGCTGGACGAAGTGCCCCTGCCTCCTCTGATCCTTAGATTCCTTGTCTATAAAATAGAGGCAGTAACACTCACTTCTCTACACTACTGTAAGGCCCATGTGATGTGATGGTTCTAAATGCACTCTATACACTGATGGTGGTGTTTGTTTCTGGATGCTTCACCCAGGGTGTGGCATTCTGAGAGAGCTTCATAAACACCATAAACACTTTGTTTTGCACTGAAATCCAGGCATCTTCTTTCTCCTCTCTCCTCTCTACTGATTCAAGGGAAAATCTGCAGAAACTGAGAGCATGGTCCTGACCCTTCACCCCTCTAAGTTCTTTTTTGCATCCTCCTAGCCACGACTCCTGCCTCCTATCTCTTGGGACACATCAACAAGCCAAGCACAGCCACAACCCCAGCTAAAGGCCCTTGTCTCAGATGGAGTTGGCAGCTGCCTCCTCTTATTGGCAGCACATTTATCATCTTGAGGAAAATATTGATGGATAAGAAACCCCAGACAGGCAGCATGTCGCGGCAGGGCATGCAGCCTGAAGTGAGATTTGAGGGGTAGGTTCCAGGCTTTTCTGGAAAAAAGGGAAGGTTGTCCTGTGGAGAGGGGCGCATGACCCCTGCAGTCTGACAAAATCCCAGGGATGACTGTGTTCAGTACCTAGTAGATATTCAATAAGTCTGAGTTATATCTAAGTCCAATAAACTCTTTGAATGAGACGTGGTGGGTGGAGACATTTGTTCAAGCCCTTTATTTTATAGATGGGATCTAGGGAGGGAAGTGATTGCCTCAGGATCACTAGAAACAGACACAGAGCTCCAGGGACACTGACAGTAGCAGGACAAGGAAAGGCCACAATCTCCAAAATTGCATCTGTCCATGCAGCCAGAGTCAGAATTAATTTTGGCAGCAGGATAGTATGTGGTGGAAATCAGGGTTGATATATCGTCTTATGGGTTAATATTGAAATAAACAGTGTCACCTAAGATGACCAAATCAACTTACTACACAGGAAACCTAATTTCCCCAAATCTCTGCTTCCAAAGCTGCTTTTGTTTTGTTTTACTCTAGAGACAGAAATTATTCAACATCATTGTTCTAAATGCTGCATAAGCACCCCACAGATGTTCGAGGCAATCACCCATACGACAACTTGCTAACCACCTATAGCGGGGCGGGCAGTCCCTTCCGTTGTCCTTTGTGCAGGTAAATTTGAGCCTAAAGCTGCAACTTGTTTAAACTGATCTTAAGTAAAGTCCTCTCGCTTTGGGGGCTCTCTTCACATCCGTATAGCACGAAGGTGAGAACACAAGCGTGTGCACGGCATGTGAGTGAACCCGAGTGTAGACAAACAGGTTCAAGTTACTTAGGAATCAGCCAGGATTTCTCCTTACCGTCAGCTAACAGTAGTAATCCTGAAACAATATCAATTCTCTTTACCATCAGCTTGGTTTCCATGGAGCCTTGCAGTCTGCTAGTGAAGGCTGACAGTTTTCGCCATAAAGTAACTTTACAACTTTGTAATTTGTAGCACTCTGCTGACAGTAATATTAACAGCAATTCGAATTATGGCTATAAACTTGACAACAGCAGATAAAACCCTTAGAAACCTCATTTTTGGAGATGAGGGAGGCTGGGAGAAGATAATGACATTTGGGTTTTCCAGGACTTGGCAGGAGGCACCCAGAAATCAGGGACACACTTTGACCTGGAAGTGGGGCACTGTTGTTCCCAGGCAGGGCTTGCAAAGGGTGGGGCAGGCAGGCATCACTGAGAGAACATCCGATAGCATCCAGCAGAGCTGTATCTGAATGATCAGAAATGGCAAGCAGGCCCGTGCTGGAGGCAGGAGTTACAGAAAGGGGCTGGAGGGGCTAATAAGGTAGCAAGAGACGGCTGGTGAGTCCCAGTCTCTGTGGGAAAACAACAAAAAATCTCATCCTTCAGAAAGTGGAGGGAAACACGAGCTGACTACAGAGCAGCAGGAGGAAGGGAAAACAAAAGCCTGCCAGGCAGAGGGGACGAAGGAGACACTCTGAGCTGGACCAATCTGGATTTAAATCCCCACTCCACCACTTAGTAGCTGTGCAGCCCTGGGCATGTTATTTGATTTTTCTGCACTTCAGCTTCCCTACTTCATCTGAAAGTCCCAAATCAAATGATCTTTATCTTCATCCATCCATTCATCCATTCATGTATCCATGAGTCTACCAATCTACCTATCTACCTATTGATTCGAAAATAAACTTGAAGATCATACTATTTTATTTTCTAATCTAAAGGCAGGAAAATTAGAACCAGACCAGGGAACAGACCTGCCAAAACTTACATGGATCCAAGGATCCATGCCTGTAATTCCAGCACTCAGCAGGCTGAGGCAGGAGGATTGCTGAGAGTTCGAGGCCAGCCTAGGCTACATAGTGAGTTCAAGGCCAGCCTGGACTATATAGCAAGACTCTGTCTCAAAAAAACAAAAAAGAAATCTAAGGATCCTGACCTTTTTCATGAAGCATAACTTCACTATTATTGTTTTTTCCATTACTATTACTGTACTGATATTATTCATTCATCCATTCATTCATTCATCCAGTCAGCTGGTCAGTAAGCTTATATTCAAAGGTCAAAGTCTAGTGCATATTTGCAGGGAGGAGGAAAAAAAATCAACAGAGTGCAATACATTTTAGCCTTCTGTTTCCAAAACCCTCCGATTGAAGCTTATTTCCCCTTATGCATCTTAACAAAGTTATGACCCTAAGTACTACAAATAAGAACTGGAAAGTACCTAGGCATCATTTGATGCCCACCAACAGGTCAACTTGACTGCCTTTTGCTCTTCTGTCCACCTAAAAGCTGAAGTCTCCCCTTCAGGAGTGAATGACCCAACTTTCCGTGTCTGACTAATTTCACTAAACATTGTTGTCTCGAGACCCATCCATTTTCTTGCAAATGACATGATTTCATTCTTCTGTATGGCTGAGTCATATTCATTGTGCATTATATTACATTTCTTTATCCATTTGTCTGTGGATGAGCATCTGAGAAACCCATCAAATGTAAATAAATGAAAGCATTAAGTAAAGGAGAGATGGAAGAAAACAGGAAGGCGAACTTTTGGAAGATGAGAATGGGGATGGGGGAAAGTAGAGGATAGGGAGGGGAGTAAAAGGATTGAAAATGATAAATTCCATAAAACAAAAGTAACTATTAGGTACTGCAAGCATAAGCTAATTTGAAAACAGAAAGGGCCTCCAGGCCACACTCCACACATGGGAATTTCTCTGAAGAGCCCAGAACACAGCACTCATGCTCTGTTAGTGAGCTAAGTAGACCAGCAGACTCGAGCTGTGCTCTTCTTTCACTTCATTTCCTCATCCATTTGCATTCCCTGAGGGTCTGCTTAGTGTCAGGCCTTGGTTGGAGAGGTGAAGTGATTTGACAGACATCGCACAGCTTTATGAGGGGAGCAAAAGGCAAAAGTCTGTACTAGAACTAGGGTCCTGATTTCTAGTCCAGCATCATTTGTGCCAGCTCGTCAAGCAGAAGCCCACCTTGACAGTGCACGTCAAAAAGTCACTTCCTTTGCTGTGATGGCATAGTAACTTGTACTTATTATGCACCTGTCTGAGACTCAGTCTTGTCTCTAGTACTTCAGGCCTCTACAGCCCTCTTTCTACCAAAAATCTCCATTTGGATGTCTTTTTTATATTTAACACATTGAAAACATAGCTTAAAATATATGCTTCCAAAGTCTTTTTCTCTAATGGTTCATGGCTAAGTGGTTGGATCTATCTTCTGTGTTGTTCAGATCAAGAACCTGGGCATCTTCCTTGACTTCCCTCCACCTCAGATACAAACAACCAGCAATACACTTTTTCCTACCCATTACATATTAGAATATGTTAAATGCAATTGCTTAGTCCTCAGTTTCTCAGTTTCAGCTGAGGTCACAAGACTATATATAGCACATTTTGAAGTGAGGTACAAGACCACCACGAGGGCCAGTGAGATAGCTCAGCGGCATAAGTGCCTGTCTGGCAAGTGCGAGGTCCTGAGTTCGACCCCCGGTACCCACAAAAAAAAAAAAAAAAAAAAAAAAAACCACCACGAAGGACCTCCAAAAGAAAACCAGAAACCAGTTTTGCAACCTTCAGCTCACCTTCAGAAAAGAAGGTCACTTAAGAGATTTGACGACTTCAATAGGTGGTACTACCAGATCACTGAGGGCTGAGAAAGGAACCACAAACCATTTCTCGAGCAGACACAATTACCCATGTCAGCGGAGCTCCAGCACTAGAAAAGTGTGCATCTGAGGAGCACATGGGGATTGCTATACCATTTAATGACAGCACTAGTCACCCACAAACTTCCTGCCCCTTTCCTCCTTTCCCTCACCTTGTTGAACCTTGGCGGGGTGAACAGTTTCCATTAGCTAGATGGAGGAAAAACAGGGAGACAGAAGTCAAGCAGCCCCTAAGTCTCTTCCTCACCATGAACAATGTATTTAAGATACGTCTGAGCTAGAGGATGGGGAGGAATTTTCTTTGAAGAGGTTTGATGTTTTTGATTGGGCCAGACATAAGAATTGCTGAACTGAGCTGAGCGTGGTGGCGCCTGTCTGTAATCCCAGCACTCCAGAGGCTGAGGCAGGAGGATTGCTGTGAGTTCGAGGGCAGCCTGGGCTACAAAGTGAGTTCAAAGCCAGCCTGAACTGCATAGTGAAACCCTGTCTCAAAAAGACACACACACACAGACACACACATAAAGAATTGCTGAACTGAGACTGTCGTGTGACTAGAATTAATTAGAGAACTTTTAATTTCCTGAGAGTGACTGGAAACTCATGAGGCCTGCCAGAGCTTTTAATATCTCTAGATCTATAATCGATATCCATCTATGTATAAGGCCAGTGGGAGACAAACGATAAAGGTATTTTATAATTGTATCTTGTTAATACTGCATAGACAATGTACCTGCGCCCTCTTTCACACTTCTTTCTCCTTCTCTTGCTGGCCTGAATCTGCTTATTTATTGATCGCCGGCTGTTCCTGGCCCAGCCCCAGCTACCTTCCTATACTTGGACAGAGCATCATCTCTCTAGCATCTGGGCTCTCTCCTGTACTTCTCCTTCTGCCAAGGTTGCTCCGTCTCTTCTTCCTCTGCCTGAATCCCCTGCACCCTAGAGGTCTGAGTCCTAGTTTCTCTTCTCCTAGAAAGTTCTTCCTATCCTTCCCTGCCCCTGCCCCTCTCCTTCCCCAGCCAGCAGAGCTTTCATCTACCAGAGGTCTTTATCCCTCCATGAGCCTGTTGTCTCTTTACCTCTCTCCCCTTCAAATGATCTTCTCGAAGGTGGGGCCCTTGCCATAATTCATCTGTCTCTTTCTAGTGTCTAGTAAGTTTTGTTGGGTGGATGAATAGATACACAATATCTTCAGTGTCTGATGTATGTTCTAAGGCCCTCATACAAAGGGTATAGTGGGGTCTGAAGTGAGTCTGATTCAATTCACTGACGCAGTCTCTTGCATCGTCTCTTAGCCGGGCACACCCTTCTCCTGGAGCCAGTGTTACCTGATCTCGGTGTGGTTACAGCTGTAAGCCAGGGTGGAAACCAGTCTGCCCAGGACGATGGTCTCTCTGTTTCCAATGTTTTTCTCATCTGTTATGTCAAAGAGCTATTTCCTCTTGGCTTAAAACAGACCATAAACAAAGGCCAGAGAAGCTCTGGGTTACTTTATAATACCAGTTTAGTCCTCTTTCTCTCTTTTTAAATCATTTGAACAGAGCATATTTATTACTTGGCAGATCAGTAAAATGTAAATAGGGTTTGCTGAAGAATGGGCCAAAATTCTCAGGAATTTATCATTTCACAACAACAACAAAAACAACAAATGACAGGAAAGAAAGGCAAGAGAACTAATATTTAATAGTGCTGGATATGCGCCCAGTGATTCATCTGTTCATAAGAATGAGTTTTCCCATGTAACCCTCATAACAATCCTGACAAATAAATAAAATCAGAGTAGTTAAGTAACTGAGTTAGGGCTCTCAGCAAGAATGATCTGAAGGAGAAGGCACACCTGGGACTTTGACACTGAAGCTGTATTCTTTTTTTTTTTTTTTTTTTTTTTGTGGGTACCGGGGTCGACCTCAGGACCTCGCGCACCAGCAGGTGCCCGTGCCACTGAGCGATATCACTGGCCCTTTTTTCGTATGTGGGTTCCGGGAGTTGAACTCAGGCCCTCACGCTTGCCAGGCAGGCGCTTATGCCGCTGAGCCATCTCACCGGCCCCTGAAGCTGTATTCTTATCACAACTTGACAGAAGAGAAATCCTGGGGCCACCAGCCAGGAAAGCATCTGGAGATGTCCCTCTATTAGGCTCTGTTGAAAGGAAGGACCCTTCCTCCCAAAAAATACACTCTACATATTTACTCACCTGGATTTTAGATCATAAAAGGTCCATGAGAAGTCCCCTGCTTCAAAACTCTTAAGCTAAAAGAATGAAAGTGGCTGTTGGCTTGGCTTGATTAGCTGTCTAGGGTACTTTTTACTGATTTTCATTATTAGATTAGAAGCCTTTATGCTCATAGAATCAAAGGCTCATGGGTTCTTGATAGCATACATTCATCTAAGAATGGAATTAGATTTTAGAATCAGAAAAATCTTAGGATGTCAGAATTGGAAGAGATCGGCGTAGTGATCAAATTCACATATAATTTTATTCCACAACAACTCTGACAAGTAGGAAGCATTAGACACTGTACCTAAAGAGGGGACAAGACTTATTGGAGGCCATGTAGTCATGTGGTAAAGAATCCAAGCCCCCATCGCTCTCTCCAAAGCAGTCATTTGGTTAAAGACTCAAACAACAGAAAGAAAGCCTTGTGGTCTGCACGGGGCTGAGAAAAGTGGGACACATTGTTGAGTATCTATTGGTGGCCAGGAGTACCAGGGAATTGAGGATATGGTCATCATTTCACCCTCCTGATAACCCTGCAGTGTGGGTGGGATTTTTATTTTGCAAATGGGGAATCAGGCTCAGAGTGGTGAGATAACCAGCCCAAGGTCACACAGGTGGGTAAGCATCAGTGACTGATCATTGCTCTATTTCTCTGAGGTAGCGGAGAAGGAAAGTCAAAAAGCAAGACCCAGGTTATGTTTAGCTGCTGCTTTTCCAGGGAGGAGAACTGAACTGGCATGTGCATATGCTGTGGTCCATGGGGGGTGGACACCACTGTGGGCCTGGATGAGATATCCCTCAGGATCCCCTGCCTCCCCAGCCCTTCCCTGGTCCCATCCAGCTCCTCTGGCTAACTAATCTGGTCTCCGTGTGTCCTGGTTACTGGGGAGGGCACACAGGAGGACAGACAGAGGACACTCGATTGCTGGAAGCACTCATCTCCCAACTGTCTGAACCAGCTGTTGTTTTGTGAAGATTTATCTCTGATCTTAAACATAAATACTGGGCCTCATTCACACATACATTTTCTATGGCTTGACCAATAGTCATTTAATACTTAATTTACAGTGTCCAATTATGTATGTTATTTCCTTTAACCTCATCACAACTCAGTGCAGTAGTACACCTTCTATGACAGCTTCGGGACACTGAGGCCCAGTGAGTTTATGTAATGTGCTTCCGGTGGTTTATTTAGTAAATGGCTGAGCCACGATTTAAACCCAGGCATGTCTGAGTCTAAAATCTATTCTTTTTGCATAACACCATGCTTTCTCATGAGTATCTTTATCTTATTCCCACACCGGGATCTAGAAAAGCGTGAAAGTCTTCAGCACCCTGTGAAGGTGAGGAAGCGTGCGTCAGACAGGCTGGAGGACTCGCGGAAGGGTGTTCTCTGGGGTAAGGCTGCTGTTGTCATCAGCGTCAGGTCTCCTGACTGCCCGTCTAGAGGACACTGTCTCCCAGACCATATTGCCTTTCCCATCAGACCATGTAATTTCTTCTTCTGATTGGGACATGGAGCCAGCAGCCAACAAAGATCACAATCTGTCTGCCTGAAGTCTCTCTGTGTTATGAGATGAGTTTGAAAAAATGTATTTCAAAGAGGAACCAGGTTAAATCACCCTGTGTGTGGTGAATCATCATGCTTTGCTGATGTAACTCGTTTCCTCTTTTCGGAGACAGAAAAAGGTAGGGTGGCTCCAACAGCATCATAGCCTCTCTTTTCCTCCTCGACTCCTTACAGTCACTAGTTCCTGTCCCCACTGCTGCCTTCATCCGCTCAGTACCAAGGTCTTTCAGTTTAATTAAATGTCTTGCAGCGCCATCCTGAACTCCCTCCCACGTGGATCATCCTAACGGCCTCTTGATGCATGTTCCTGTCTACAGTCAATTATACTTGGAGCCCGAATGGCTTTCCACTCTTACTAAAGTCCTTTATTGCTCCCCATTATCTTCGTATTCAAGTCCAAATTCCTTACAGCCTGCATTCGACTTATCTCTTATGTCTGAAGTCCGTCAGCCATATTGGGCCTCTTACAGTTCCTGATGTGCACCTTTCTTCTTCTCCTCTCTTGTCTTCAAGGTCTTCTCTCCAGCAACCCATCCCCAGTCACACTGGACTAATTTCTACTCTGTCTTAAAACTCAGCTGAGATATCTCTTCCTCAGGAAAGCCTTTTTAAATTCTCTCTCACCTGCATGTAAAGACATTCTTGTCACTGCTACATTTCCTGTGCCTGGGACTTCACCTGGCCTGTGGTAGGCATCCAACATGTAGTTGTTAAATTCAAATATCCCATAGCCTTTCAAAATTTCTGTACCACAGAACTTGTCACACATACTCTAGTTGTCTCATTCCCCTTCTTTCTCTTCAAGTTGAGTGAGAGCCCTGTGAGTCAAGCACCATGCCTTCTCCTACAGTATTTTACTCTAGGTGCCTTGTATGATTCCTGGAACATCAACCTAATGATGTTTTACTTTGGATGAATGACAACTGGATATTGAGGGCCAGAAACCCTGTGTCTGACTTAAGGGAGGGGTAGTCTACTAAAAATACATTAGTTCCATCACAAAAGCACATTAGAAGTGCTAAGAAAGGGTAGGCAAATCCATAAAATTGGATATCTTTAATAAAACAACGAAAAACTAAGCGCAGGCCTCCTCCAGAGGGACCCATGTCTCACTGTGGATTGAGTTGTTGGATCTCCTTTGGTGCACAAGCTCAAATTCCTCTTCCAGGTAAATTTCTCTACATCTTTTGCCACAGTGTTGTAGGAGGAAAAAGTGGGTATTGTGCACAATGTGACCTATGCAAGTAATAAGGATTAGAGGATCCTGCAGAAGTCACAGGCCACATATCGTCACATGTGCCTAGGGAGGAAGTAGAATGGCACCTAAAGGTGGCCAGGACTGTGGAGACCATGGGTCCTCTGCCTCAGAGCAGACCTTATTCCCTTGGCCTTGCTTAAACAAGTGGGTATAAAGCAGACCCCAAGAGGACTCTCTCAGTCTTGGTGACTGGGGGAGGGGACTCTCCATTCTTACGATGATCTGTCCAGTGTTCTACAGGGTCTGCAACTCTGCCCTAGCCCCTGGCCTACCCTTGCTGGGCCCTCCCAAGCCATCACCCTGCCTCCCATGCTCCCAGGAAAGTACCTGGGAGCCAGCGCACTGCAACTGACTGGGTCACGTTGCTAGTGGAAAAGATGTTTTTCTGCCCAGTACAGGATAAACTCCATAAACACACACTAGGGGTTGAAGAAAGGGTCAAAGAGCACTTATTCTCCGGGGAGGGAGAATTCGCACATATAATCAGCCTTCCAAACCCATTCTGAATCCGGTCCCCCAGAACATCCAAAGACAGTGTTATACAGAGGTCATTCCAACCTCTTCCTTTTTCCTCCCTGAGATATAATTTTTTTCTCTGAGAAAAATAAGGTTTGTAAGAGGAGAGATGGAGCAATCTAAAAACAAAGGAATAAATGAGAGCAGAATCTGTCGCAATCTGTCACAGCCTTGATACAGTGACTTTGAAATTAAAATCAACAGTCAGGAGCTAGAATTACTAAATAATCCCTTTAAAAATCAAGCAAGCTAAAAGGTAGCCTCTAATCTCATCATGGCAAGCTTAGGAATTTTCAGAGAAATTTTATGAGAAAACTAGGAGGAAAAGCAATTTGTCAAAGGAAATACAAAGGCAGAGGACAGATGTGCAGAGGAGGAGAGGGGAAAGGCAAGGAAGGCGAGGGAAGACAAAGGGGAGAGAAAGAGAAGAAAGTAGGATGGGAAGAAGAGAGGAGACAGTAAGGACAGGAGAGACATGAGATAAGAAGTAGGGATGGAAAAGTACAAGACAGGAGAGGTAGGAGGGGGGAAGAGGGAGACGAAAAAAGAAAAAGGAAAAATGGTAGCGAGAAGAGAAAGTGAGAGATCAAGAGCACAAGAAGATAGAGATGAAAAGAAAAAACACAGGGCCAGTGAGATAGCTCATTCACATAAGTGCCCGCCTGGCAAGCACAAGGTCCTGAGTTTGACTCCCGCGACCCACATAAAGGAAAAAAAAGGGCCAGTGATATCGCTCAGCAGCACAAACGCCTGTGGGCAAGCGCAAGGTCCTGAGGTCAACTCTTGGTATCCACACACAAAAAAGAAAAACAAAACAAAACAAAACAAAAAAACAGAAAAGAAAAGAAAAAACACAGAATAGTGTTACATATTCTGGCATAGAAGGAGGTGTCAAGGTTACCAAGCTCTCCCTCAGTAACCCTGGGGTGTCACACAGCCTGGGTGCTTACATACCTCAAAGAGAGGAAGGCTCACTGCCTCTCGAGAGAGGGGAAGGGAGAAAAAGACAAGAGCATCAGAAATGATATGAGGGCCAAGGATCCCAGGGAACTTGGGAAATCTTGGGATCTGGCAGCAGCAGTGTGGGAATGGCCACACGTGAAGGTCATATGAAGGTCAGAGGCAAACAGGACAAAACAAAGATGCCACTAGCAGAACAAGCTACCTCCATCCTTACCCCAGAGTTTGGACCTTTTCCATTTAGCCTCCTGATTCCTGACCTACCTAGTAAATGCTGCCAGGCTTGGGTACTCCTGGCTGAACAAGGGCTGGTCCAGGCCTGGTGGGAACCTCCAAGGATACAGGTTTCTTCAGTGTAAGGCACAGCAGCTGTGGTGCCCCCGATGACGTAGCTGTAGAAGGAGACCTCTAGGGTATAACAATAGGAAGTGTGGTCCAGGAGTCCACCAAGGAAGCGACGCCCAGTTCCTGCTTTCACAGCATCCCGGTTGAAGGATGTGCTAGACTGTGAAAGATAAAGTAAGAAAAGAAAAGTTGTAGCTGGCAACCCACTGGCTACTGGATCTTGAGCAAATCTTTTGACACTTCCTGGTCTCAGCTTCCTCCTCTGAAAAATGGGCTATTAATCCTAATTTCAGGATCATGATGGTGATTGAATGAACAACAGAATTAAAAGTACTCAGTAGAGTTCTTGGGGCACAGTTACTGCTGCTCAACAGCTAACCCTGGCAATCTGAATGAGGACAGGTGGAGCAGGGAAGAGCAGAGAGGGGACAAAACCCAACTGTATTATGATGTTAATCAGTACTAAACTTCCAGGCAGTGCTTTCAGTTTTATAGTACTGTGCCCCATGTAGCAGCAGCATCCCATTTAGGCTTCAAAAGAACCCCTTGAAGTAGGTGCTGACATTTCACCTCTCTCTGCGCTCACAGAAGTGAGGCAAGTAAGTGATACAGCAGATTTGAACCCAGGGCTAAGTGCCTCTAGACACCCTGATCCCCCTCCCTCCATTAGAGACAGTGGAGTTCACGTCCGACATCGCCAAGTGGTAGAGATGGTGGGGTACTGGCAGCACTCATCCGAGTGAGAGGAAATAGTGAGCAAGTCAGTTCCCACTCCTCTGTTCAGACATGTGCTCTGCCTCACCATGGTGTGACAGTAGACAAGTTGTCTTATTTGCCATAGCCTCGGTTTCTTCATCAGTAAAGTGCAGGGGACAATAACATCTCCTTCTTAGAGCTGTGAGGACCAGTTCACTGGCGGTTAGAATGGCAGTCTGCACAAATCCCCGGAAATCTAAGTAAATGAAGACTCTGGTTTTAGTAAGAGGATGTATATCATATTTAGAAGGAAATATGAGGAGAAGGAAAGAAAATGTCAAAACATGAGAGCTGGGCACTGAGGGTCAGAGAAGAGATAATGATGGCAACGGGATAGGTGATCCTGACTCTACCCTTATGCTCCCGGAGAGGCTGAAATGCTGGAGCATCATCAGGCCAGCCCAGAAATAAGCTCCCAGACGTGGGTCTTCTGAAGGTCCTGAGATCTATGACCCACCTTCCAAGCCTGCTCTGCAATTTCAGTGGTTTCTGACAGACACGGCTGGCCATCCAAAACAGCAGTGGTGGTGAACCTATGGCACCCACGCTGCAGCTGGCTGTTTGTCATCACTGAAAGCTCTAAAAGGTTCACCACCACTGCTATAGAGGTTCTCACAGAAATAAGCATGGATATTTTTATCCCATAGCTGCAAATAGGCAGCCAAATGCTTTCATTGTACCCATACATGCTGGATGACCTTGCACTAGAGTCTCAATTTTTCTAGCCCATAAGTGTCTCTTGGGTGTAAAGAGAGGACTGGGCTAAACAATCTCCAGTTCTTTTCCTGGCCTGACAGTCAAAGATTCTGGGATTCGAAGCACACATTACTGCAATGAGAAATTCATCATCTCCGCTAACGTCCAGCCTGAAGCAATAGGCAGGTGAGTTTTCAGCTCATCGGCTTCAAAAATTGCTATGACCTCTGTGGGCCTCTCCCCCTCTGGCCACACGGAAATAACAAGGCCCGGAGATTTAGTATCAAAACAAAGGAAAAGTTCCCCATACCTCAAGCTGATCCTCCTTCTTATGATCTCCGCCAACTCCTTTCCAATATTTGTGCTAAAATTGTTTCTAGCTCCCACCTCAGTCCTTCCAGCCCTCCTCGCACGGGAGCAGGCAGTAATGACAGCAATCTCTGAAGTTTGTTTAGGTCTGCACTGCCTGCAAGGCATTTTCATATCTATAGCTGCATATTTTCACCCGGGAAGTTTAAAATGCATGCAGGGTAGAAAATTATCATCCACCAATCACTGACAAAGAAATCGAGGCTGAGAAAGTCACAGAGGATGAGAACTGTGGGCATATGGCCCCATGAGCAGATATCCTGCACTCATACTTAAAGAACTGGGATACATGGAAACAGAGATTGGGTTGGGGTCTAGCCCAGGAGTGGTGCTTGTGAGTGTCATTTCCTTGTTAATGCTGGAATCGGACCCATTAAACAAACGCCAGCCCATCAGGTAGATCAAGGGCTACCCATTCAGAGCCTCCCTCCCTGACTGCTGACCAGCTACTTGAGGGTATGGCCATAGCTGGTTTACCTGTGTCTTCATCACCACCCCAAACCTGGCCCAGTGTAGGTGTCTTGTGAAGGTCAAACCTCACTGAACTGAACCAGAGGAAAGGAAGAGGCACACAGTGTCAGGGTGGGAGGTTGGGACTGCTACCAGAGAACACTTGACTTACGTAGGAGAAGTCCTCAGCATTCTGGCAGAGGAGCTTGGGGAAAACAGCCTGCCTTTGGAAGCGTTCCTCATCCTCAAAGATATTGCCATACATGAAGCCATTCATCATGGTGGAGTGGGCATGGATGTCAATGTAGAACTCCAGGCTTGTTCTCTGTTGAGGGAAAGGTTAATAAATGAGAAGTCTGGGGCCACGGAACTCTCCTTAAAGGAACCAGACACTAGACGCACATATCCTTTTCAGCTGGCTCTTTGTGTCGACAGATTTGGCAGCTATTTGTAATCTGATTGGAGGGGTTGAGATAGTGAGGACCACTGTCCTCAGGCTGTGAAAGCACGAGCATTGGCGTCACTCTTTAGAGGTCTGCTGAAGATACGAGTTTTCTGTCGGGTTAATTCATGCTGTTACTTAGAACAGTTAATGTATCCATGATTAGACATTAGTGGAATTTATTCCTCTGATTAATGAGAAATACCTTTCAGGTAACATAACTCTATTTATTTCGGGCCTATGTACAGTTGGGCCATAACTCACAATTTCTAGCTGGGGGACCTGGTGTAAATCATGATCCCAGTTTGAGCCTCAGATTTCTTATCTGAAAAATGGTATTTTAATTTCAACTTCAAAGAGTTATCATGTGAATCAAAAACACTAATAATACTTACTATCATTTCCTGTATTTCTAATGCATGACAGGCACTGTTCTGGGAGTTTTGTTTTAGGCAATTTTAGTTAATTCTTTTATTTAACCTTGTTTTGTGATGCCACACCTACTCCCCAGCAATGTATAGCTTATTCATGGGGAGCCTTTATCACCTATAAATGATGTTGACTACTTTTTCTGCTCTCTACTTACACATATTGAAGTCACTTCCTAGTTTGACAAGGTATTATTTGTTAACTTCCCCTGAAGGTAGGAGAATAGGCAATAAAGAGCTCAGTGCTGTAAGTGAAGGATGCTCAGGAACTGGATGCTGGATGACTGAACAAATGACCCCAAAGACATTACTCCAGGTACCATAACAGACTGGCAGAAATTGGAGGACTTTTAGGGATTTGATCTTCAATATCCCTCACACGACTTTCTTTTTCTACATACCAGTCCAAGATATATCTATTAATTCTTTCTGAGAGTAACAGAGGAGTCACACGTGGAAGGGACCTGCTTACGCTCATGGAGTAACTGGGACTGACACCCAGGCTTGCTGACCCTGGGAACAATTAACTTGTCCTCTTCAGTGGCCAACACTAGCAGGAGCTGGGGCAAACCTAGCCACCTCCCCATCTCCTTTCTAGTACACAGTCCTGGGAAAGAAGAAAAGCCCACCTTTAGAAGGATTTTCCCTCCTTGGGACACTTGCAAATGAAGTTAAACTCAAATGAAAACCATGTTGCTTCTAGAATGTGGGCTTGATGACTGTCATTTCATTTGCCTCAGAGTTGAAGTAAAAATTATGTCTTGCCGAGCTCCCAGTTCTCTGGGTAGCGTAAGCGGTCTTTTGAGAGATACAAGATGCATTGCTCTGTGTGATATTAAACTCATCATTTTCAGCTTTGGAGGTGGAATACACAATGATTCAACAGGAGCCCTATAAAAGTCATCTTTGCAATTTTATTTTCTTCAATTGTCTGTCTTTTCCTCTGAGCTTTCCATGAGCTGCACAGGAAAGGAGGAGGTAGAGAGATGACTTAGAAGATGCGTGAGGAAAAGAGCAATTTATATCTCTGGATGTCAGGAATGAGACAGCGCCTTGGAAATCAGTTTCTCTGACCCTGCTCAGATCAGCACTGAATGGGGATGTTGCTTGCTTAAGGCTGCCCAGTAAACTGTTGAAGGAGTGAAAGTTAGAACCAGGTTCTTCTGATGGCCATTTGGACATGGCCTTCATTGTCTACCACACCTGGGAGCAGATGTGAGTTCGCTTTCAATAACCAGAAAGTGAACTATAATTGATCGATTTGCATATTTCAAAAGTAGAAAGATATGAAATAATTCATAGCAAAAAAAAAAAAAAATCTTCCTTCCACTTTATCCTCCAGTCATCCGGTTTTGCTGTCCAGAGGTAACCAATGTTATCAGGTTGGCTTTATCTGTTAGCGTGCAGTTTGTGTATATGTATATACAAGTAAATACTGCCGCCACTCCCAGCACTCTAAACACACATTCGGGTTGCTTTCTTTTCTGAATACATCTTGGAGGTGATTCTCAGTACACAGTTACTTCATTCTTTTTAACTACTGTTATAGTTTATATCTAGATGCCTCACAAAAGCCTTACACCCTCATGGGTGGGGCTTTTGGGAGGTGATTGGATTATGGGGTGTTACAGCTACCTTGCTGTTAGGAGGTTGCCCCTGGTTAAAGGCAGGTCACTGAGGTCGTAACCTGGAAGGACATACTGTATCTACCTTCCCAACTGCTCACATTTTTCTCTGCTTCCTGGCCACCATGATGTGAGCAGCTTTTCTCTGCCCAGGCCTTTTGCCATGCCATTTCTATTTAAGCCTACCAAACATGGGCCAAAACACAGGAACTGTGAGCCAAAATAAACTTCTCCTTTAAGTTGCAAGTGCTGGGTATTTTTTTCCCAGCTACCAGAAAAGTGATGAAGACAACTACCTTATAGAAACTAACCAGTTCCCTGTTCACAGATGTTTAAGATATTTCCAATTTTTCCTGTTACAATATTTTAGTGATGGATTTTGTATGTACATCATCACACACACATACACCCTAGGGATGAAATTACTAGATCTTATGTATAGTTCAGCTGTGATAAATATTGATAGACTGACCTTAGATAGTATACCACTAAGCATGCGTTCCAGTGTCTCTTTTTCAATTACCTTGATAACATGGATGGAATCAAAGCTTTTGACATTTATCAATGACTGAAAAATGATATTTAGGGTTAAATTTCAACCTGATTTTTCTTTTAGTATAATTTTCTTTATTTTATGGCTTAGTGTCTTTTCTTAGTGTCATGTTTAAAATGATTTCAATTTTTTTTTTCTGTAAGTCATCTGTTCATTTTCTTTGCCCGACTTAAGAATTAGGGGGGCTGGTGAGATAGCTCAGTGGCATAAGCTCCTGCCTGGCAAGTGCGAAGTCCTGAATTCGACGCCTGGAACCCACATACGAAAAAAGGGCCAGTGCTATCGCTCAGCAGCACATGAGGTCCTGAGGTTGACCCCCGGTACCCACAAAAAAAAAAAAAAAGAATTAGGTTGTTGGATTTTATTTACTACTGATTTATATTAGTTATCCATTATAAAAATTAACCTTTATGTGTAGCATGAAAATTTTGTCACTTGTCCTTTTAATTTACTTCTACTGGTACATTTTCCCGTGCAGAAAGTTTTAACGCTAATTTTTATATGATCAGTCTCTTAGTCATTGTCTAGTTGCAAGGACACAATAACCAATGCCTCCAACTAAAAAGAGGAGAGGTTTATTTTGATTCACAGCTGCAGTCTTGGGTCAGGTGGCTCCAAGGCAGAAACAGCATGGCGGAAGAGCCCGCCCAGGGGAAAGCTGCTCACCTCATGGTGGCCCAGAAAGCAGAGGGAGCGGGAAAGAGCCAGGGAGGAAGATGCACCCACCCAGGTCGCACCCTCAGTGACCCATCTCTTCCAGCTAGGCCCCACTTCCTAACAGCACGTTCAGTTACAAACTCAAGAGTGAGTTAATCTACTAATGAGTATAATGGCGCCATGATCCAATCACCTGCTGAAAGCCCAACATCTGAACACATGAGACTCTTTAGTGGACATTCTAGATCTAAACCATTATGGTCTGATTTATCCATATTTTCTTTTGTGGTTTCTGGATTAAATTCTTTAAGTTTTTAAATTTTATTGTTTCTTTAAATACTTTGTTTGTATTTCCATTTATACGAAAGTAGGTTATGAGGTAAGGTCTAAATTTTGTTGTCCCAATGCCACGTATTGAATTGTACATCTTTCCTCTATTGACTTGAAAAGCCATTTTTACTATATACATTTTTATGTATTTGGGCTTACTTTTGGACTTCCTGTTTCATTCTAGTCATTTGTGTATTCATATGTCAATTCACACAGTTCTAATTATTTTCTTTTTATAACTTGTTTTAATATTTGGAGAACTAGAAAGACCTCATTATGCTGTTTCTTCTGAACTTTCATGGGTTTTTTTTTTCATATTTTTCTATATGATTAGCTTATTTAGTTTTCTTCATCCTAAAATGTCCTGTCAATATTTATAATATCATATTAAATTCAGAATAACCTAGGAAGAATTTAATCATGACTTTGAAACTTCCCATCCAAGAATGTTTTGACTTCCCATTCCTTCAAGTTTTCTTTTGAGTATAGCAGGAAGATTTTAAAGGTCTTTTCATATACATCCCAAACTTCTTTTTTATATCCAGGAAGTTTATATGTTTAGTTGCTGTTGTAAATGTGATGTTTCCTTCCATTATAATCTTCTCACTGATGTTTCTCTGTAAATGTAAAGGCTTTTGTTTTCAACAAACAAAGTTGGTACTCAGACGCTTCACTAATTCTATTATTATTGCTTATAATTTCAAATTTGATTTTCTTGTATTTCACTTGTTTATTCGCTCAGAAAATACTGAATAGTTACTACGTGTTAGATAGTGTTCTAGGCATTAGGAATATGTGCCAGAGAATACTCTGGACACTAGAGAGAGCAATGAGCATAATAAAATGCTCTTAATCTCAAACAGTTTAGCTTCTAGGGTGAGAAAAAGAAAATAAATCAATTAATGAATATATAAGATGTCAGGAGGTATTAATGCCAATGAGAACCCAAAGCAGCCTAAGGAAGCAGAAAATAATACAAGTTCTAGAAAAACAGGGACTTGAATGAAACAGGAGAGTTAGTAATGAAGATACAGGGTAAAAGGTTCTTTCAGGTTCTTTATTAGAATAAATAAATGCAAAGGTCACTTGCAGTTAGGCGTGTTTGAGGAACACCATAGGAAGAAGGGAAGATGCTTGAGAAGAGGGATGAGTAAAGACAGTATATCCCATGTAATTTTATCACTTTTATATTAATTTTATCCCTTTTCAGTTTCTAATTTCTTTTTCATATCTAACTGCACAGGCTAGTAACTCCAAAACAATGTAAAGGACTAGTTGATTTATAAGATTCTTTTCCACCCTGAGATTTTAGAGGCTGGAAATAGAGTAAAATATGTTTAGGAAATTTAACTGAATGGGGCCTGAGTTTGAGGTGTAAATTCCTTTTCTTTCTTTTTTTTTTTTTTTTTTTTTTTGGTAGTGGGTATCTAATTCAGGACCTCAAGCTTGCCAGGAAGGCACTGTCTTTTTCTTTTTTATTAAACATATTCTACACTTTGCTAGGAATAAAAAAAGACATACGAATACACACTGATTACATTTTATGCCTAAGTGGGTTTTATGGACATGAGTTGAACTGGTTTGAATAAAGTATGAAAGGCAGAAATGGGGTTTCTAGCTCTTGTTCTAATGTTAATATAATTTGTGACCACATACCAATAACAACTTTTCACACTTCAATTTTCTCATCTGTAAAAAATGTAAATGGATGAGATAGGGGAGACTTCAGCTTTATAAATCTCTCATTCACCTCATAGCTTCTTGCTTGGGGCTTGATATCAGTATTTGTTACAATCCAAGTTGGCTGATAAGTGTGAGTACCTATGAATTCCTTCAGGACAGGGCCAGGTCTGATCCCAGGGCTCATCGTCTCTTACTTGGTCTACTGTTATGATGGCTTCTTAACTGATCTTGGAGTTTCAGAGTGATCTTTTTAAATGCAAACAAACTATGTCACTTACCTAGTTAAAACTGGTTTACAGCTGCCTACTATTCACAGGATAGAGTTCGAGTTCTTTTATATGTGTTAGGAGCTCCTGCATGGTCTGTTCTCTGTTCCAGACCCAGCTCTTGCTATTTCTGCTCTGGTATTCTACAGTCCAGCCATGTTGAGCTACCTAGAGTACCCTGACCACATGCTTTATGACTTTTGTCTCCACATTCACAAATACAATCTTGTCTGTCTAGAAAATACTTTCTCTAGTTCTTTTTCTGGTAAACTCTTACCTGGACGTAAAATTTAAAAGAGAAAGTGAATAGACGATTGCCAGTCCCGTTTCCCTCTCTTGAGTCATGGAATACACTTCCTATTCTCCTTGCCATTTGGTTGGGATAAAATGGTGTCTTAATTACTTCCCTTGTCTGCCGGGACACAATACCCAACACCCACAAATTCAAGGAGAAAAAGTTTATTTTGGCTCACAGTTTGTAGAGCTTTCAGTCCATAATGGGCTAGTTCCAAGGCAGGGAGGCATGGCAGAAGGGCATGGCAGGGGAGGGTTGTTCATGACACGGCAGACAGGAAGCAAGGAGAGAGTGAAGGGAGGACCAGGGAAGAGATAAACCCAGGCCATGCCCCCACTGACCTACCAGGTCCAACCAGCTCTCACCTCCTAACAGCAAGTCAGTTATAAACTTAGCCGTGGGCTAATCCACTGATGAATGTCATGTCATGTGATCCAATCACCTGCCCAAGTCCCCACCTATGAGCATATGAAACTTTGGGGGGACATCTAGATGTCACGTTAGGTCTTAGCTATGAGATTCATACACAATGAACCGCATTCTCTCTTTCCCATTTAAGCGAAAATTACACGTAATAATTATAACATCATATGAAGGAAGACCCCTGCGACCCTCAATCAATGCTTAGAGCAGTGCTGGTAGACCTATGGGATGTGTACCACAGTGGGCTGTTTGTTATCAGTGAAAACTCTAAAAGCGTGCCATCACCAAATTACAGGAAAATAGCCAAGAGTGTCCAGACCTGCCTCAGACTGATAGGAAAGAGAAATGAACCTTCAGAGTATTAAGCCACTGAGATTTGATGATGATTTGTTTTAGCAGCTACTATTATTCATCTTGTTTAGTACAAAAATCTCAATTCAAAACGCATTATTCGTATCTCTCAGTCTGGGTGATCAGCCTCCTCTACGTGTTGTTATAATTCTGTATTTATTTCCAAGCCCTATTAGAATGAGAGCTCTTTGAGGGGTAGGGATCATATATTGCTGATTTTTAAAAATCCACTGGACCGTAACGAAGCCTGGAAGCTTGTCATGAATGATTTGATGAAGGAATGAATGAGATATTAACCATGAAAGGAGGAGTGAGTTAATGAATGAACAAATGCATGTTAAGCTCTTTCTAGCAGTGAAATGAGGTACTCTTCTGTGACCATTCTGGAACACAGGGATGTTGAAAAGGCAAGGCCCTTAATTATAATTTGGGAATGAGAATAGAAGGGAGGGGGCCATCTCTGTTCTTTCCTTCCAAACTTAAGAACCTTAATTAAAACCAAGTGATGAAGGGCCGTCCCCTTGCCAGCAGCCAACAGCTCATCCTGCAATCAGGGGCCTAAAGAGTAAATTAAAATCAGTGCCAATAAAATTAAGATTACCTTGGGGCATATTTGCAACATAATTTAGTGTGGAGTTGCTTCCTCCTAGACACCAGGGAGGAAATGGGTTTTCTTTCTACATTCTGAGCTGCTTTCCTGCTTCATCTCATTCCTCACAGGGCAAAACCTGAGCTCGGTGCTCTGATATGGTACCGAAGCCTTCACACTGGGGCAGTACTCTGGACTTTATCACTATTAATCCGGTGAAGCAAGGGCCATCCGGGGAGACCCAATTCAGGAAACGCAGGGGCTTTAATCAGGTGTGGAGATGAGAACAAAGTGAACTTGGGAAAGGATCACGGCAAGTTCAGAAGAGTAAGCTTTGTTATTGTTTCTGTTTTGCAGAGGAGGGACTGAACGGAGAGCTCAGTAACTTGTTCAGCTTTACACAGCAAAAGTGGCAGAGCTGGGACTGACACTCAGGCTCCTGGCTATAAGGCTCTACTTCCTGCCTGCCACTGTGCTCTCAGGAGCCTGCAGTCTAGCCGGGCAATTCCAGGCAGGCCACAGTCAGGCAAGTCCAGGCAGATTCCTTCCGCACAGGGCTGTGGGATGGTGTGGTCTGGGACCGCTGGCCTGGGCCTCTCAGGACACTGCAGTGAACTTGATGGAAAAGAGCTGGAGGTGCTGAGAACTTCTGCACAACTCCCTCATAGGAAAATGTTCCTCCCACGGGACTTGAATAGACAAGTCCCAAATCTGTTCTTTTTGTTATCAAATAAAATATCTCCCTGTCTGTTTTTTAAAGAAGTAAAAGCTATTTCTGGAAGTTAGAGAAAACAGAAAATCTTTCTCTGATAATAATAAAGAAAATTAAATAAACAAAATAACTTGAAGGATTTTTGTTACGCGTGGTAAGGATCTCTGGAGCACTGTAGTTAGGCCTTCCTTCTTTGGGTACGTTCTGAATGTGCCTGGGCAGAAATTCCCAGCACAAAAACGGATGTGATAAATCAAGGGGGAAAAAGAGGAGTGACTACATAAGAAACCCAGGCAGAGATGGGCATGGCAGTTCACACCTGTTATCCCAGCACTCTGGGAGGCTGAGGCAGGAGGAGTACAAGATTGAGACCAGCCTGGGAAACAGAAAAACTTAGCGAGACCTCATCTCAAAAAAAAAAACTTTTTTTTTTTTTTTTTTTTTAAATGAGGCTGAGATTGTAGCTCAGTCCAAAGGCTCTGGGTTAATTCCTAGTGTTGGGAAAAAACAAAAGAAGGAAAGAAGGAAGAAAGTGAGGGAGGGAGGGAAGGAAGGAAAGAAGGAAGAAAGGAAGAAAGGAAAGAAAGCAGGAAGGAAGGAAGGGAGGCAAGCCCAGGTAGCCTGCCCAGGGAACCAAGGGGTGGGCCTTGGCCACTTCCTGCCCTGCTTCTCTCCATGTCACATGCCAGCCTCACAGAGTCCCTGTTGCTTCTCAAGCTCACTCTTGTCACTCCCACACGCTTCTGCTCTGTGCTTCTTCGTTTGCTATTCCTTCAAGTGGGAATGCTTATTCTCTCTCCTTTCTCCACCCTGGTAACAACTTGTTCAGCTTTCACTGCCCAAGCCACACAGCCCCTGGACAGAGAAGATTTCCTTCATGTTTCCAGAAATGGCAGCTCCTTTTTTTTTTTTTTTTGGACTCCCACAGATGTTTTAGATTAAATTTTGTTAAAATATACATTTTCATTGAGCACATACTTACTTTAAACCTATTGTGTGCCAAGTGCTATCATAGTGTTATAAACAGCTAAGTTAGATAGAAATACTATAGACGGTCAGATAGGAGCCAGTGCGGAAGACAAGATACCTTGCAGCTGTGGGAAAGACAGGCACCTCCCATGAGGGCTAGAGCTCAAGACAAAAGAAAAAACAAATGCACCCACATACTTCCTAAGGATAAGCATCAGGGATTGATATTCTAAACAGGTATCAATCACCTTGAGGAAGCCAGAAAGAGCCACTAACCCAGCCCCCTACAGCAAGTATTCTGTATTCTGTATTCACGCTCGCTTGCTACGTGACTTGCTTCCCCATTTGATCCCGATTTGATCAATATTACCTGAGCAATTACACTCGTAATCTTGCCGGTTGACCATAGTTTTGTTCTACCTCATGCCCACTTTGCCATTTCCCATTTTCCCCCCACCTTGGATCTGCCTCACCTTGTGGTTTTGCTCTATAAAAATCCCTAGAAAAGACAAGGTCCTTGGCAACCCACTCGGGACCCCTTCTGTCTCTCTCTCAGACAGAAGCTTTCTTTCCCCAAAAAAAAAATATATTCTGCTCTTAACCTCTGTTGTTCCTAAAATTTATTTTTCAATTTTAGAGAACACGAACTCCTACCAGACATCTAGCAGGTTGGGAATTTCTTTCCCCTATATCAATAGGACCTGGGGTGAACAAGACAGATAAAGTTCCCACCTTTAAGGAGCTAATATCCAAGTCAGGATGGCAGACAATAGACAGCGGCCAGCAAGGTAAGGACAGATTGTAATACATGCCAGGAAGGTGCTAAGAAGAGCCCCAGGAGGGCAATAACGGGGTAGACGAGGGCAGATTCTACTCCAGGTAGTGTCATCACATGGAAAGCTTCTGACTTTTGAACAAATCCTCAAAAGATTATTAGACTCAGCCATTCAAAAAAAGTTAGCACGCTGGGAGTAGTGGTGCACATCTGTAGTCCCAGCTACTAAAATGAAACAAAACAAAATAAAACAAAAAAAATTAATGTGACCCAAAAAAGGCTCGCAAGAGAATTCTGGGCAAAGAAATGCCCTGCAGCAAGGATAAGTGTGACATTTGCTAAGGCCAGAGGGAAGGCCCGTGGTAGGATTGTGATGTACACTGGAAATTAGCCCCAGAGGTTTTCAGGGTCTGAATTAGGCAGGGCCTTGCAGGCCAAGGCTAGAGTTTGGAGTTTCTCATCTGTAGAGTGGAAAGCCATTTTAAAAGAGAAAATTTGGCAAAGATACCTGGCCCTCATGTAGATAACGGGTTTTAGTGGGACATCAATGGAGGCACTTGGGACTGTTCTCTGAAGAGAGCAGGGTACCTTGAATTACAGTAGTGGCAGCAGAGATGAAGAGGACATATTTGATAAAAAGGCTGGTCGCCTCCATGTGACCTCCATATGGGTTGTATCTAGGAAGAATCAAAGATGAAACAAAGGTTTGTGACTTGAGAAACTGAGTAGCTAATCATGGCATGTACAGGATGGGGAAGATGGGGGTAGAGCTCCGTGGGGGTGGGGAGTGGTAAGGAAATTGAGAGTTCTGATATGGATTTCTGCAGTTTGAAAGCATCGAGTAGACTGTTAATTTACGCAAGTACATCTCTGAGGGGATGGGAGGGCATCATTAGCACACGGGTGTTATTTAATACCACTGAAAGAGAGTCTGGGCCAAAAGGAGGTCCCTGGACTGTGTCTGGAGCGCTCTAAAACTGAGAATTTGGATAGAGGAAGAATAAGAGCCTGTGGAACTGCCAGGGGAGTGGGAAGAAAAGGATAACATAGTTCTCATGAAAGCCAAGAACAACAACAACAAAAATAAGTTTTAAGAAGGAAGATGTGGTGTGTAAACTCCTGGAGGACTAGCACAGTGTGTGGTTCACTTCTGCATCCATAGGGTATACAATAGGACTCTACAGCTTAGAGTGACTAAATTAATAAATTAATGTATCCTGGACACAGAGAAAGGAGCAATGAAGCATGTGGCAATGGGAAGTCCCAGGACCTAGATTTTATCCAGAGGCATTTTGGAGGGAATAATAATGTTACAAGTCTTACTATGTGCCAAGGATTCATGAATCTTCCCACAAACTTATCAGATAGAAACATCACTTACAAATAAGGAAATTCAGGAATAGAGAGGTTAAATAACTTGCAAGGGAATCCCCCAAACACACAGTGATAACTGGCAGAGCCCTAGCAGTCTGGATCTACAATTCATGTGCTTAACGATGATGCAATTGAAGCTGATGACATACAGTACCTTCAGTATGATCCCGTAATTGTTCTTATGACAATCATATGAGATAAGTACTGTTATCACATGAGGAAACCAAGGCAAGGAGCTTCCAAGTGTACAGCTTAGATTCAAACCCAAGTCTTTGTGACCTAGGGCTAAACTCTTTATCTCAAGCTACTCAGAAAGGCAAGGCTCCTGCATCTGTGGCCCCTTTGGACTCAGCATAATTAACTTTAGGACAAAGAAAACTTGTGAGGGTAATGCTTAGGTGTGGTGAAAATGCAGTACTAGCAGCCAGACAAATAGTAAAAAAATTTTTTTTCTATCTCCAATACATTTCTCACAATCTATCTCTTCTTGGAAGTGAAAAGTCAAATCTGCATGGAAACAGGGCATTTCTGCATCTCCTTCTAAGGATCCAGGAGGAGCCAGGTCTAGTCCCTTGCTTCTGTCTCCCTCCTCCACCTCTATGCCTAGAAAAAAGGGGAAAGATGCAAAGCTCAGCACAGGAGGGTGCCCTAGTTTCATCAGCCATTGATTCATAATTCTTGACCTTCAGTGTCAAGGAAGAACTTCTGACCTCTGCCTCTTGCTCTCTCTATCAGGGACTGGTGATCCCAATAATGACCACAGCAATGATTATGATCAAAGAAGGGTGGGCACTCTTGTGAGAGTAGAGTAGTTTAGGCTTCTGTTCCACTTGGCTTCCATGTCAAATAGCTGTGGGTGAATTTTAAGACCCGTAGAAGTCATTTGCCTTCTCTGAGCCTCAGTATTCCCACCTGGAAGTTAAAAATAATATTCCCAAGCACACAGAATTATTATGAAGTTAAATGAGGTAAATGACAAAATGTCTGGCAGTTTCCTTTCAATTACACAGTGATATTATGAGCAGGTACTGTGCTTGGTCCTGGGGGGGGTGGATCTCCTGGAGCTCATAACCTGATGGGGAGGATGGACAGTTCACAAGTAACTGCATGCGCAATGGGGGACCTGAAGGAGAGGTGCAGGGGCTGTAGCAGCATGGAGTTGAGAGGAGCTTGGGAAGCCAGCTTAGATAAGTGCACATTTCTTGTTTAACAGAAAATCTATCAACAGTAACCACCATATTTTTGTAGAGTGCTTATGTATAAGTCATTCTCACACCCATTAGCTCATCTGATCTCTCACAACTTACTGACATAAAGAGAGGCTCCTGAGCTTAGTTTCTCAGAAGAAGCCCCGAGACGGACTTATCAATATCTCATAGCTAGTCAGGGGTTCAGGCGGGATTCTAACTTACATTTCACTGCCTCCAAAGCTTCTGCTTGATCTCTGCCCATAGAGTCACCTTGCATGCTTGCTCCTGCACCAACAGAGGGCATAGGTACAGGTGGAAAAGCCAGGGCCTTTCTTGGGAAGCTCAAGTCTGAGAAGGAATATGGGGTGAAATAATCAAGGAGTTCTCAACTAAGAATAGGACTGAGATATAATATGTAAGCCCATGAGAACTAAGGGACATTTTAATTTGACAATTAAAAGTTAATGTTGCTCTATTATAAATCAATGGCTGGTGAAACTAGGACACCCCAGGCTCATATTAGGAACTCAATAAATTGTTGTGACCTGAATGGGGAAACCTACTACAGAAGGCCATCAGCTGATCCAGAGAGGAAAAGATGTATGTCTAACCACTGAGCAGGGGGTGCAATAGGTCTTCTGTAAATGTTGCCACCTTTATCCCCAGGAAACTTATTCTGGCTCTCTTACTAACCTGCTCTGTGAGCCTGGAAACATCCTTCTCCCTCTTTGGACTTCAATCTTCCCATTTAGAGAATGGCTTCGTTCACTGCTCAGGGTCCTTTTCACCATTACATACATCTTGACAGCTTTATAGTCATCAAGTATTTCATCTTCTTGCTTTGCAGCCCCCCATCCTTGGACCTCTAACGGACATAGCAGTGTTCTTCACCTTATCTCCTTCAAAACGCCAGTGCAGAGCCGTGTTCTTGGCCTGGTCCTATGGGTCGAGCCTACTGCAGACAGTGCTAATGCAGTCCCCCATTTGGCAGAGTACATATTATCTCCTTTCAAGGAAATGTTCTGGGGCGCCAAAATTACATACTCTATCCTGGAGAAAAGTAAGATGGCTCCCATTTGCTTTATTCAGCATAGGTAGCAGGAGGAGAGGGGAAGGGGAGAAGGAAGTTACCCTACCCAACTCATCTTGCTCCTTCTCTCTTCTCTCCCCTCATTCCTTTTCTCCTCCTGTTCTCTCTTTCCCAGGCCTCTTACTCTTTTCAGAGTAAAGTGGGGGAAGACAGATGAGGAAGGAAATAAGTACTTAAGCCTTTGAGGGGCTGTGAGAGATGTCTGTGAAGATGGGCAGAAGTGTGGCTGATGGAACCATCAATCCCTTGCGTACTGGGGAAACGACTGCGAGCAACATCCTGGCAGGTTCTCAGGTGTTCACCAGGTGGGTCATAAGAACAGGAGCATCCAGTGGAGAGGAAGTCTAGGCAGAGGGGGTTTGTGAGCTGAAGCCCCATAATCCAAACCACCCAGCCCGTTAAGGGAATGTGGATGAATGAAGGGCCTAAGAGGCAGTGAGGTGAGCAAAGGAGCGGGAGAGGCTTCTGTAGGCCCATTCATGGAAGGCCTTGGAAGTCACTGAGGAAATATGACCTTTCCTAAAAACAGAGCCAATGAAGTGTTTTATGGAATTACAACATGATTCCATTTATATTTTATTTATTATTTATTTATTATTATTATTTTTTATGTGGGTACCAGAGGTCGAACTCCGGACCTCACGCTTGCTAGCAGGCACTTGTGCCACTAAGCGATATCACTGGCCCTTCCATTTAGATTTTAGAAAGATGGCGCTAGAGGCTGTGACAAGGAAGAACTGGACGTTATAAGACTCAAAGAGATATAGAATGGTTAGCACATTTTTGTTATAATCCGAATCAAAATTAATTAAGAAATGATAAGTTGGGTGTGGTGGTACATGCCTATAATCCCAGCACTCTGGGACACTGAGGCAGGAGGATCACAAGTTTAAACCCAGCATTGGAAATGCAGTGATTTAATGAGAACTTTTCTCTAAATGAAAAAAAGGAAAAAAGTCTGAGGATGTAGCTCAGTGTAAACCCTCTGGGTTCAACCCTCAGTATCGAAATGCAAAAAGGAAGGAAGGTAAGGAGGGAAGGAAGGAAGGAGGCAGGATAAGATTCTGAATTAAAGTGGGGCAGGGAGGATGTGAAGAGAGTAAAAATATGAGACCTCGTAAAAAGTGAGACTGAGGGCACTCAATCTGGGACCTGAGTGTAGACTGATTCTCAGCTTTCTGCTTGGGTGGGGAAGTGAATGGGGGCCATTCACGGAGACTGGGGATGTCATCATTTTAAAAGTTTGAGTTGGATTTTTGCATCCTAGGTACTTAGCTTGTTTGGGATTGCTCTAACAGAAGGATGTCTGAGGCTGGATAGCTTATAAAGAATAGAAATTTATTTCTCACCGATCTAGATTCTGGACACAGACCAAGGCACCCACATCTGGTGAGGGTCTTCTTGCCACATCCTCACATGACATGAGATAGAAGGGCCACGAAGCAACAGACTCTGTGTTACTTAGCAGAAAAGTAGAAGAGAGTAAACCCTGTCCAGAAAGCCCTTCTTCTAGTGTAATTAATCCATCTAGGGGCAGAACCCTCATGAACTAAACCAGTGATGGTGAACCTTTTAGAGACAAGGGCCCATACGGCAACCCAAAACCCACTTATTTATTGCAAAGTGCCAACACTGCAAATAACCCAAATACTGAGGTTTTACTTTAAAAAAAGAAAAAACCACAAAAAAACAAAACTCATACATTAACAACTTTTGTCTTAAAAGAACAACAAATAACACATTTGCTGTCGGTTTGCTACCACTGATAAAACACTTCCCATGGGGCCTCATCTCCCAGTGTGCATTGGGGGATTAAGTTTCTAAAGCCTGAATTTTGGAGGACACATTCCAAGTAAAATAGTACTTGTCCCCAGGTGGACTAAAATGCTTTCAGATGTCCTATGGTCTTAGGTTATGCTATTTTGACCTAAAACAAGTTGATTTTTCCTCAATATGACTATTTGAATAAAAGGAACATTTTTGCCATATAATCATGTGTTTCATATAAACATAGAGTTCTTTCTTAATATAGTTAAGCATAAGCATTGGATGTTTTTGATAGGCTATGGAATCAGAACAAGAGTTTAAAAAAAAAAAAAACACCTAAATATGCATACTCAAGTATCTGAGTCCGCTACTGGAATGCAAATGGAATGTGGACTGCCAGCATCCACTCCCTCTGAAGAGATTTGATTTATAGGGACTGCTTCCCTTAGCTAGAAAGCAGCAAGGGGTGAGGAAGCAGTGGTGAGAGTTCAATGAGGGCCAGACAAGTCGGTATGAGTAACTAGGCCTTCTCTCTTGGTGTGAAGGGAAGCCCCACAGTACTGCAGGCTCCTTCATCCACATCTATATACAATCCCTCAGCAAAATCAGATAGAATGAGGTTGTGCTTCTCTGGCTTTTTGAATTATATGGAGTTTTACTCCCTACCCTCTTTCCTTTGAAACGTTGAGTTTCATCGACAACCCAACCCACAGAACTTGTTCCAATCATCATGTCCTTCCCACCACACCTGTTTTACAAATGTGTGCACTGCTCAAGGTTACACTGCTCCTAAGTGGCAGAGTCAAGGGCAATCTTCCCATCCACAGTACAAGTTCTTACCATTGTATCTTGCAGCGCTGATTCTCTTGGCCTGGTCTTTGGGGAACTAAGAGGCTACGTGGGAAAGTATTTCCTGTATATGAATATCAGACTCTTGATGACATGCCTTCACCTCCCACCCTATTTCCTACTGTCTGCTGATGGGCACGCTGTGCTTTTGCCACACCAAACTGAGAACTTCCAGGTCACGGTGTGCTCTTCTGTGCCTTGCAAAGCCTTACTGATGCTGCTCCCTCAGCCAGGAGTGCCTTGTCCTACCTAGCATCCTCCAGAGCCCAGCACAAGCACCTGGCCCTCTGTAAGACTTCTGAAGCCAATCTAGGTGTGGCTACTCATGCTCTTTCACTGACATTGTCAAACCTTCATTTTTATTATACCCATATCATTATTATTGCTTTGTCATTTTCTCCCATTAAGCCAAACCCTCCTCAAGACCTGAAATTGCATTATATTAATCTTTATGTGCCTAACATCTAGGATGGTGTCAGGCACACAGTAGGTGCAGAGGAAGTTCTCACTGAATGAATGAATGGATGCATTAATGATGGGGAAAAACAAAACGTCTTTGAGCAGAGATAACCTCCATCCTTGATTTTCTGTGAGAAATACTGTCAGGGAACAGGGAGAAAGAAGGGCATACATCAAAGGGAAATAATGGGTAAAAAATTCTTTCCTGTTTTCTCTGCGTTCTTTCCTTTTTTTCCCCCTTTTCGCTATTAGAACAAAAATAAAGAGTACATCCTAAGCAAAGCTGTATTTTCTGTTTATTGACACCAGGTTAATAACAGTAATGGTGCAAGAAGAAAATGAGGTGTTATGTAAAATCCTGCACTGCAGATTTTGCTGCTGATGTAAAGAACTCAATAAAGTCTAACACTTTAATCATGGAGATAAAAATCGCATGGCAGCTTCCCACAGGCTCCAAGAGCCTGGAGACAAAATAGTGTGGGGAAATGAGAGATGAGAGGAGAATATTATCAGGCATCAGAAAGTTGTTTGGGTCCCCCCTCCTTCTCTAAAAAATGAAATAAGCCTTTCAGTCTACTTCCAAGACACCTTGTATGAATTTCTGTATTCTCCGGAGGACATGCTCAAACTTCAGGGAGAGGATTTGTTCATTTTTTGTAAAAAGTGATTTGTTTAGAGAGAATTGTGTTTTTGGTGATTTGGTGGCATCTAAGAATACAGGGGGAGATTTCTAAAAAAGAAATGCTCTATAGATTTAGATGGAGGCAAGGGCTTTCGTGATAGTAAAATCTGTGTTTCTGTGATAGTCTTGCGATGTGGGACAACAATCATGAAGGTTCTCCTGCCAGTTCTGATAACCCTGTGGAAGTCGTCTCCTTGCCTCAGTGTCTCAGCTTCATCATCCTTCAAAGAAGGACTTTGATCAGTAAGGATCTTCCCAACTCTGACACTGAGGACTGTGTGGCCACCGGCACAGAGGCCAGGCCAGCCACTTGGGTCTCGCCATTGGCTTCTGTGGTTCTGGACTACTGCAGTAACCTCCCAGCTGTCCTCTCTACTTCTACTCAAAACACCTCCTTCTTTCCCCCACCACCCAAGTCGATTCTCCACACTATAGCCAGAGTGATCTATTTACGACAAGAGGAAATTATACACACACCTTGGGAACTATACACACACTGCTATAAGATGGCATAAGCATGATGCATGCAAAGAGAACAGTTTTAGATTTGATCTGGGCTCAATCCTTGTGCTAGCTGTGTGACTTCGGAGTCATGTAATTTCTCTAAGCCTCAATTCCCTTATCAGCCAAAAGAAGGTAACAGTAAGACTATTCATGTTGCAGGGCTGACATGGGTTAAATAATTTAGTGCATGTCTAAATGCCTGCAAGACAGTAGGTATTCAGTAATTTTTTCATACCATAATAATTATTTTAGGAGTAATTAAAAACAAGGGCATATCCTGGGGCTGCACTGTCTAATTCAGTAGTCACTTGTGGCTATTTAAATTTAAATTAATTGAAAAAAACTTAACTTAAAAAAAAGGTTCCTCAGTTGTATTAGCTACATCAGGAGTATTCAGTAGCCATGCATGGTTGGAGGCTACTGTACTGGACAGCACAAAGGAACACCACTGTCATCACAGAAAGTCCCACTGCATGGCAGTGTTCTAGTGTCTTAGCAGTCACAAACAGCAGATTGAAATTCAAAACGTACATCCACATACAACTACTCTTCCCAAACACATACTCAAATACAAAACCGCAAACATAAGGTGTGAGGGGTAGTGACAATATGATTCATTACGAAGGAAAAATAATCGGAATTGTGACTGAGTCAATTCATCAAGCGTAGAGAACATCAGGTCCTGGGCCAGCAGTTCACACTGGAAAATACAGCACTTAATCCTCATGACAACTTTAATAGGTATCTTCATCCTGTTGATTCTGATACTGAGGGCCAGAGTGGTTGAATAACTTGACTGAAATCACAAAGCTTGGAAATAACAGAAGAGGATTTATATTCACTATACAATGCAGTTTCTTAAGGATGTTTCAGAGACCCGGGCCTTATAGGACAAAGTCACCACAGACTTTACAATCTTTCTTAAAGATGCAGGTGTTCGGAACTGCCTCGGGATGATCTGGCAGTCCTAGATTAGTCACAGAGCCTGTGAATTCAATAAAATTGACTCCAATTCTGAGTTGAAAGTTTTCAAACCAGCTTTCTTGGCTTACAGAATATGGAGGATGGGATAAATGTGGGACCAGATTGAGTCTTCAGGAAATTCTTGGGAGCCTTGAGGGAAAGGTTGGGGAGGGACATGCAACTGTAAAGAAAGAAGAGAACTTCCACATCACCTAGAGTAGTGGTCTTTTCATGGTTTATTTTTCTCTCTTATTTTAAAGGCATGGCTCTCAAAACTTGCATGATATAGAGTGGGTTATAGTGGGGAGCTTTTGCACGTGAGGACTAATGTGAAAGGGGTGGTTCTAAGCCAGTGACCACCTGTAAATATAGATAACCTCAGCTAGAGAGTCAGAAAGGTGCAAATATATATGGATGGATGATGGACGGATGGATAGGCAACAGGACAGATTAAACCGTAAGTTAGAAATACCCAACAGAGGCTTATATTCTAGCTTTTTTTTGTGGACTTCTGTTATACTCTGATTCTCTAGAAGGCAGGTATTGTTTCAGATTTGTCATAAACTCTCTCACCAGATACATAACACGATATTGAGTCTAGAGACTGCCACACTCAATAAATGCTTGGGGGAGGCACACAAGAGGGCAACAGCTAGATAATAATCCTTCACATTTGTATGGTACTTTGTAATATATAAAAAGAATTCACATGCAATATCAGACTTAATCCTGACTCTAATCTTTTGAGGCTGGCATTATGATCCTCATTTTATTGATGAGGGACCCTTGGCTCAGCATAGTGAAGTGAGTTGCCTAGGGTTATACAGGGAAGCAAAAAGATCAGATAAATAGGCAGGTCAGATAGAGAGTGGTAACTAAAGAGACAGAGACAAGGCAGAGAAGACTAAGATGTGGATAAATGATGGGCAAATGGAGATGGATGGATAGATCCTGGGAGAGCCCCTGATCTCTCCTAATTCACTAGATACTCTACACACAGCAGGTAATAACTTTCCTAAACATGAATATGACCAGGCCACTCCTCTGCTTAATAAGCTGCTGTTGCTTCCTTAAAAGACCGTTTTTAACCACAGAAGGCCTTCATGATTCCTCCTGCTCACTTCTCTGGCCCATGTCTTAGCACTGTTCTATAATATCATTCACTCCAGTCATAGGACAAATTCCCAAGAAAGCCACACTATTTCCACTACTGTGCTTATCACACGCTCTTCCCCATATCTAAAGCACTCTTCTAACTGCTTTGCATGGCTTGCAATTCCTGCTTATCCTAAGACTCGACATTGGCATTGCTTCCTTTTGAACTCCTTTCTTGATTATTCTTCTAGACTGGGTTCATTTTCTGCCCTCCTTCATTTTCTGTCGCCTTCTTCTTTATTACAGGAGTAAATAGAATGGGAATAGGAAGAATCCAGAATTTGAAGGAAGAGAGACCTGGATTAAGCCTGTTCTACCATCTACCAGCTGCATAACTCAAGGCAAATAATTTTCCCTGTTGGTTTTTTCAACTCTGCCATAAACTTGATAATATCTGTTCCAGAAGTGTATTTGAAGCAGAGACAGTGTAAGAAATGGCTAGAGTAGAGCGTATGCCTGACATCTAGCAACTGAGTTGCTGCTCTAGCCTGACTGTGCTGTACCGCACTAATCCAGTGCTGAGGCTGCTGCTCCCATTGGTCTGTAAGCTACCTGAGGATGGTGCTGTGTCTAACTTACTGCCAAAGGTTAACTAAGCTTGCTGAATGTGGTATGAATTATTCCTCCTGCCTATATTGGGCCGCTGACCGGGGTGTGTTTCTAAGCATCAGAATTACACACCACAGTCACTCCGCAGAGTGGAGTAGGGAGTTGGAACAGCTGAAGAAGGTAGGGGGTGCATTCACACAGTAAGAATGAAGTATTGGATGACTTAAACTGATTATGGTATAAGATACAAAATTTGTGTAAATTTTGAAGATAAAAGATCAAACTTAAAAAAATTTTTGTAAAGGGGTCACTTTGTCCTTATCTCAAAACTTTCAAAACTCTTCCGTTCAGTCTTGGTCATCTTTATGCATGCGTAGGTAGAAAAGTTGGAGATGAGGTGGGTTGAAATTTTCTTTGTATTTTCATTTACTTTCCAAGATTTTCTCATTTTCCTAAGTTTTATTTTTCTGGTGGATTCATAGATTCCTTGCAGTCCTCTTCTTTTACTCTCCTTCCTTCCTCTTCCCATATTCCCTCTCTTCTGGACCCCAGAAAACTAGCTTCTAGATACAACCCTTTCTCCCCAACCTGGAAGAAGGTTCCCATCAAATGTGATCAAAAAGCTTTCAACACAGTTGAGGACAGGAAGCCACTCCATAGACAGAAGGGCAGGGCCTCCCTAGCCCCCCCCCCCCAATATAGGCTGAGCCAGGCCTTCACTGACATTCTGCTCACAGCTAAAGCCATTTCTGAGCCTCACCAGCTCTGTCAGCCTCCCTGATATCTGCATGTGGAAAACAGGCCATCCAGCCCTCTGGTGGCTGGACGAATGGCTAAGCAGGCCCAGGCTCCATGGCAGAGGCCCAGTACTCTAGGCTGCAAGGAAGGGTGGTAAAGAAGGGCAATTTTCTGTCAGATGGCCTGACTTCCATGGCAGGGAGCACAGAACTAGTGGGAGGAGGAGAAAAGGGAAGACGCTGGCCTGTGCCGATGTGAATCCTGCCTGCGGGTGGGGAGCTGCTCCAAGGAGTAGAGCTCTGCTCAAGCTGCTTGGGTGAAGCGCTGCACTGCCCATAGGGCTGCAGGGCTGGTTACATTCACTTTTTTCCTCATCCATAAAATGGGGACAGTAATAATAATGACCTCATGTTGGTGAGAGCTAATTGTGTTAATACACATAAAGGACTTTCCCTAACAGTGCTTGGTGCTGCAGGTGTTCTTTTAGCCTAGTAATCCTTCCTTTTAGATAAGAATGTTTGCATCATGCTACATTTTACATATGTCATCTCATTTAATTTTCACATAAACTAGAGTTTTGGATATTATCTTTGTTTTAAAGATATAATTTCAGAGAGGCTAACTTCACTTGTCTGAGAACACGTAGCTGAGTAAAAAAGACAAATGATTTAAAACCAGTCTGTATGAGTAAAGCACAGGTCTTCCACCACTGGCAATGCTGCATGTGAGTATTTTGTGCCCCCTTTTGAGTCTATGTCAGACTCTCTCTATTGATTTAAAGGAAATAAGATTATTTTTTAAACTCCCTAGTCAGAAACAAAGAAACAAATTATATTGGGAGATCTCAATACTCCACTGTCACAAAAAGACAGATCAACTGGACAGAAAATCAATAATGAAATAATAGAACTGAACCAAACTTTTGAACAAATGGACTTAGTAGATGTCTACAGAGTGTTCCACCCCACAACATCAGAATACAAATTCTTCTCAGCTGCACATGGGACGTTCTCCAAAATGGACCACATACTAGCTCATAAAACCTGCTTAAATGCAAAGGAATTGAAATTATCCCATGCATATTATCAGACCATAGTGCAATGAAATTGGAAATCAATGGCAAAAGAAATCACAAAAACTCCCTAAACACATGGAAATTAAACAGCACCCTCCTGAACAACCAATGGGTCACAGATGAAATTAAGGAAGAAATTAGACAATTTCTACAACTGAATGATAATGACAGTACAACATACCGGAACTTATGGGATACAATGAAAGCAGTCCTAAGAGGGAAATTTATAGCATTAAATACTTATATCAGGAAAATAGAGCAAGTGCAAATAAACAACTTAATGGCGAACCTCGAACTTCTAGAAAAAGAAGAGCAGGTTAAGCCAAAAGCCCGTACAAGGGAGGAAATTATAAAGATCAGAGCAGAAATTAATGTATTGGAGACTGTGGTGGATCGACAACTGGTGGTCAACTTGTCACACCCAGCTGAACTGAATCAGCGTGGTGTCTGGTGTGGAGGGCCCACCTGAGGACAACATAAAAAGGAGAACTGGTGAGGAAGAGTTGCTGCTGTCGGTTCTCCTTGAGGAGCTTGTCATGCTGGCTTTCCTGATAGGAACTTGGCTGTTCTCATCGTCGGAGGAGCTTGGGACCTCACTGTTGCTGAGGATGGCTGTGGTGACTTTCGGGGGAGCTCCGGTTCTTACTCTGAGCGTCGCTTCCTGGCTCCAGGGTAGATCCCTCAGTCTGCTGGCACAGGTCCTTCATCCCGCTGGTGCAGACTTTCTAGCTTCCACCACTGACCTTTGGGCCTTCCCGGTGCAGATCCATGAAATATACTTGCATGAGACATTGTTGTGGGCCCTAGGCCTCCAGCTGGACTCATGAGGGCATGGCCATGGGCTCTAGGTCTTCAGCTGGACTCATGCAGGATACTGCTGTAGGATCCAGGCCCTCAGCTGGATTCTTTGGGTCTTTAGTGTGTGGACAGATTTCCTGCACTCTTTTGTATATGACTCTTCGGGTGACTATTACAAAATAACTCTATAAGTTATGTGTCCTGTATTGTATTGCTTCCCTTGCAAACCCTGAGTACAACAGAGACTAAAAAAACAATACAAAGAATCAATGAAGCAAAAAGTTTGTTCTTTGAAAGAATAAATAAGATTGACAAACCCTTATCCAACCTTATTAAAAAAAGAAAAGAAAAGACTGAAATCCATGCAATTGAAAATGAAAAGGGTGACATCACGATGGACCCTGCAGAAATCCAGAAGATCATCTATACCTATTTTAAAAATCTATATTCTACTAAGATGGAAAATGCAGAAGAAATGGACAGATTCCTAGATTCGTATGAATTACCAAAGCTGAATCAAGAAGATTTAAAAATCCTAAATAAACCAATATCAACCAATGAAATTGAAGATGTAATTAAAAACCTCCCAACAAAGAAAAGCCCAGGCCCTGATGGGTTCACTGCCGAATTCTACAAGAAATTTAGAGAAGACCTAATGCCACTACTTCTCAAACTTTTTAATGAAATTGAAAGGGAAGCAATACTCCCAAATTCATTCCTGGAAGCAAGCATTACCCTGATACCAAAACCAGAGAAGGACCCAACTAAGAAAGAGAACTACAGGCCAATCTCCCTAATGAACATAGATGCAAAAATCCTTAATAAGATACTGGCAAACAGAATCCAACAAATCATCAAGAAGATTATATACCATGACCAAGTTGGATTCATCCCTGTGATGCAGGGATGGTTCAACATACGTAAACCAATAAATGTAATACACCATATTAACAGAACCAAAGACAAAAATCACATGATCATCTCAATAGATGCAGAAAAAGCTTTTGACAAAGTCCAGCACCTTTTCGTGATAAAAACCCTACAGAAAATTGGAATACAGGGTCTTTATCTCGACCTGGTAAAAGCTATCTATGACAAACCAACAGCCAATATTATACTAAATGGCCAAAAACTGAAAGCCTTCCCTCTAAAATCAGGAACAAGACAAGGATGTCCACTGTCCCCACTCTTATTCAACATAGTTCTGGAAACTTTAGCCAGAGCAATTAGACAAGAGAAAGAAATAAAGGGAATAATGATTGGAAAGGAAGAAGTTAAATTATCATTATTTGCAGATGACATGATACTCTACACAGAAGACCCCAAAAACTCCACTAAAAAACTGCTAGATTTAATAAGCAAATTCAGTAGTGTAGCTGGATGCAAAGTCAATACTCAAAAGTCAATAGCCTTCCTGTACACAAATAACAAACTTACTGAAAGAGAAATTAGGGAAACAATACCTTTCACAATAACATCCAAAAAAATGAAATACCTAGGAATCAACCTCACAAAGGATGTAAAAGACCTCTACACTGAAAACTACAGTACTCTGAAAAAGGAGATTGAAGAGGATATCAGAAAATGGAAAGATATCCCTTGCTCCTGGATAGGAAGAACCAATATAGTGAAAATGGCCATACTTCCAAAATTATTATACAGATTTAATGCAATTCCAATCAAAATTCCAACAGCATATCTCACAGAATTAGAGAAAACAATCCTAAAATTCATTTGGAATCAGAAGAGACCTAGAATAGCAAAGGCAATTCTGGGCAACAAAGGCAAGACAGGGGGCATCACAATCCCCGACTTGAAATTAAACTATAAAGCTACTGTGATAAAAACAGTGTGGTACTGGCAAAAAAACAGACCTGAAGATCAATGGAACAGATTAGAAGATGCTGAAACAACCCCAGACATACTAAGCCACCTTATCTTTGACAAAGGTGCCAAACACATTCGCTGGAAGAAAGATAGCCTCTTTAATAAATGGTGCTGGAAAAACTGGCTCTACACATGCCGAAGATTAAAACTAGATCCATATCTTTCACCATGCACTAAACTAAATTCAAAATGGATCAGAGACCTAAATATTAAAACAGAAACATTAAATCTGCTGGAAGGTAGGATAGGTAAAACCCTTGGAGACATTGGTGTAGGCAAAGACTTTATGAATAAAAACTCAACCGCATGGGAACTATCCCAAAGAATCAATAACTGGGATCTCATCTTACTAAAAAGCTTTTGCACAGCAAGAGAAACCACCAACAGAGTGAAAAGACAACCCACAACGTGGGAAAAAATGTTTGCCAGCTGTTCCTCAGACAAAGGATTACTATTGAGAACATATAAAGAACTCAAAAAAATCAGACCTCCCAAATTTAAAGACCCACTCCAAAAATGGGCATCCGAGATGAATACACATTTCTCAGATGAAGAAATACTAATGGCAAATAAATATACAAAAAAATGTGCAACATCACTAGTCATTCGAGAGATGCAAATTAAAACAACACTGAGATACCATCTCACCCCAGAAAGAATGGCTACTATAAAGAAATCAACTAATAACAAATGCTGGAGGGGCTGTGGGGAAAAAGGAACCCTTCTTCACTGTTGGTGGGAGTGTCGACTGGTACAGCCACTGTGGAAGTCAGTGTGGAGATTCCTCAGAAAACTAGGGTTGGAGGTCCCATTTGACCCAGCTACTCCCCTTCTGGGCATCTTCCCAGAAGAATTAAAAACATCGTACCACAGTGATATATGTGCACCCATGTTTATAGCAGCACAATTTGTAATAGCCAGATCTTGGAAACAACCCAAATGCCCATCAACTGAAGAATGGATAAGAAAGATGTGGTATTTTTATACAATGGAGTACTATTCAGCCATAAAGAAGGATAAACTGGAGACTTTTATAGGTAAATGGATGCAACTCGAGAAAATACTCATAAGTGAAATAAACCGGACGCACATGTGTAAGCATCGTATTGTCTCTCTAGTATGAGAAACTGAAAGAGTAAATAAGATCCAAAATGTACAATAGACACGGTGAATCAAAAAGAAACTGGTCAATAGGAAAGAGAGACTGGAATAGGGAAAAGAAAGAAGGGAAAGGGAAAAAAAATTGTATATATATATATAAGATGGTTAAGATAGATACACTACCAATTTTACTTAGTTCATTGAAGAGTAAGGTTTGAGCCAATAATGTTTGGACAATTGAATGCTAATGTCTGGTATCCTGAATAACTAACTTAAAGATAATAATACGTAATGCATTGACCATTGTTACCCTCATATTATGTTGTTTTGAAAATTTGTTCTTTTTTTGATTTGTTTTGTTTTTTCTTCTCTTTAAAATAAAAAAAAGAAACAAAGAAACAAACAAAAACTCGAGATAAAAATCAATCCATTTATCTTTAAAATTTAAATGCTGCAATATTTATGCTGGATGGGGGAGGGGGAGAAAACAAACAGGCTCAGAGGCAAGAAGCTCTTTTGGTCCTTGGACGCCAGGGGCAAGGCAGTGGGAGCTGCAGGTAAGGCAGCCAAGCACAGGCAGTGCTGAGTAGGGGTCACTGCTCTACCAACTGCTTGGGGAGGGGTGTGCTGCTGCTGGTGGGGCTCAATACTTTGTGGCAATCAACTGCCTGGTTGGACAGACTAAAGCCACAGTTAATAATTTATTCAACAAATATTCACTAAGTACTTACAGTGTATCAGATCGTGTGCCGGGTGCTGGGATTAAAGAAATTAATAAATCCCGGAGAGTTTACACTCTCGGAGGAGGCAGACAGGAATCAGCCACGCCCATGGAAGGGGACTGATCTGTGCAATGGTAGAGACCAGCACAAAGGCCTGGAGAGTTCCGGGAAGGAAATCTAAACTGTGGGCACAGCTGGAGCAGAGAAGTCTTCCCGCAGAAGTTCTTGCTGCTTCCTGCAGCAGTCCCATCGGCGAAGGTGAATAAAGGCTGAGTCTGTCATACAAAGCTCAGAGCCCAGACCTGAGCAGGGCCGCAGTGCAAAGCTGGAGGTTAACAAATCACTTGAAATCAGTGACTGTTAACAACTTCCTGCGCATTTAAATAGGATTTAATATAGATGGGAGGCCAAAAACAATGGCTAAACAATAGCAGTTTTATAAAAAAGAGAATATACTATCAAAGATACTCAGTCCAGTTTTCCCTAAGTTTAACAGAATTTAGATGAATTATATCTTTAAAAAATGCTTCTTCCTGGGCTGGTGAGATAGCTCAGCAGGCATAAGCGCCTGCCTGGCAAGCACGAGGTCCTGAGTTCGATTCCTGGAACCCACATAAAGGAAAAAAAGGGGCGGTGATATCGCTCAGCAGCACAAGTGCCTGCTGGCAAACGCGAGGTCCTGAGTTTGACTCCCAATAACCCCCCCAAAAAAAAGCTTCCTCCTAGGAGACATTTTTTCCTAAAAGCTGTTTCTGAGGTTAGAAATAAAATGAAATTATATGAAACATAAAGAAATTGAAATCAGTGTGCTTTTTCCCTCCCTGGGGATTGAACCCAGGGCCTCACACGTGTTAAACACATGCTCTGTCACTGAATTGTGCTCTCAGCCCTGCATAATGATTACTTTTTAAACCTACATGTTTGAATTTTAGAAGACACATGGGGAAATTAAGAGAGGTTAAGTAACTTGCCTAAGATCACACAGGTAGTGGTACAACTGGGATTTGAACTTACCTGTATCTGATTCTTTCCATTATATTAATTTTCTTCCCTAAGCCATCTTCCTCATTTAAATATCGGAAACTGGAGTCCAAAGAGAGCAAGTGATTTCCCTAAAGTCATATGTTGATTCAGCAACAAGGACATTTGGGCTCATCAGATCATTGTTGCTGACTATTCTCTCCTAGGGCTCTTCTATTGTCATTTTGTTTCCTTAAGAATCCCACAGGGGCACATATAACCCCCACCTTATTGCCACAGACCTTGGCTTTGGACATGCCTTGTCCTGTAGAATGTGAGCAGTTGTAATATTTGCCATCTCTGCATGGAAGCTCTAAGTGGAATTGTATTCCTGGGCTCCACCATGAAAACAGCACATCCCACGTGGGCACAACACCATCAGCCCAGGTCCTGGGGGAGAAGCCATGTGGAGCTGAGCAGAGCCACACAGGCCCCATGTACCATGGGGAGAAAACGAATGCTTGCTGTTATAACCTACCAAGCTACTGCGCTCATTTGTCATCACAGCAAAAGCTAGTTTTACAGCACGGTTTCTCACAAAAATGTGTTCTTCATTTTTCTTATTCTCATTGTTGCCTCTAGTTGTGCAATAATTATGAGTTTAGGCCATAAAGTGAATGGCTGTACTAGTGGACATTTTAATTTTAATTATTAAATAGTTTAGGAAAGGTTTACAGAAACCTAAGGCAAAAGAAGAAAAATGAGGCAACAAATTTTTTTATTTCCAAGGTCATACTCTGATCAAAAGAAAAGTAGAAGAATCCCATTCTGTTGACAGAGATAAGCATGAGTCAGAGAATTAGTTTCTTTCCTGTTCTTCTGCCACAGTAAGGGCTGCTAGCACTGACTAAACACACTTCCTGAGAAGCACCTAGTTTTTGAATGGAAGATGACGAGGAAAAGAAGATGCAATAAATGTCAAACGAATCTCTGCTACCAAACCACTGTGTGACCTTGGGAAAGTCATTTTCCTTCCGACTTCAGTTTTCTCATTTGTAAAATGCAAAGGCTGAAAAAGAATCTCTCACTTTCCTTCTGGCTCTGACATTCTCTGATTTGATTACTTCTAACTCATTATCCCAATTGGCTTAAACGGGACCCAGTAGAATGGAAGCTAATCATAGGAATCCATCAAGATATTGCCCAAGAAGCTGATCTTGAGAATCAAATGGGATAATCTAGGGAATGTGCTTTGCACAGTTTGAAGGGCTCGCTTGTTGCTTTTTCAATGAAAAGAGGTGGGGGCAGAGCCTGGGCTATAGCTCAATGATTAAGCATATGCTTAGCATGCACCAGACCCTAGGTTCGATTCCCAGCATGCCCCTCCTTCTCCAAAAAAGCAAATATGTCCCCAAGTTACATTACCCTAGAAGCCTTCTCCCCCATTTTAACATCAATAATCTTTCAGGTCATTTGGTCACTTTACCCTTTTAACCTAACAAAACTGTTTTCCCTTTTCAGCAAAAGAGAAACATAGCTCTAAAACAAATCAAAATAAAAAAAATATGTGGCAACACCATAAGAGACATCACAAATAAAGTGCTGAAGACTTCAGAGGTCAGCAAGTCCAGACTGGAATTCCAATGCTTCTTTCTGTTCATATATTAAATGGGGATGATAACTATCTAATGTGATTGTCACTAGAATAAATGATATAAGGAATTTATAGTCCACAGCAAGAGCTCGTTTATAGTTGTGACAATGACAGAAAGCTTCCTGAAGTGGTGGCATGGAAACAAAGCTGAAAACTATATACAATTCTGGGGACTGGATGAGATGGATGGGGGTAGCAGCCCAGTTACAGGGAGTGTATTCTGATGAAAGTACGGGAATTATATAGCAAGACTGGCCACGTGAATGTGGGTAGGCCAGATGTCTTTTGGGGAAAGAGCAGCAGGCATTTAAATACAAGTGAAAGTTTCATGCAAAGGATTATAAAATGAGACTGGATCCTTAAATTCCAAAGCTGGGGACTCTTAACGCTGTTGAAAAATGGGAAAATCTAAAGAGATTTATAAAATTGTGCTTTAGGAAGTTTTGAGTATGCTGGTGAATTTTGAGAAAGAAGCTGCATTCCCCCACCCATACCAAGATGTGGGGAGGAGCAAGAGCTAGTTATGTTCTCATAGAAGAATTGTTGATACACCCACCTGAGATAGAAATCTGATCTACAGTTGAAACATCAGACAGCACTGTGAATTAAAACAGATGCAATCGTGGTAGAAAAAATTCTTCAAAATCTTAGATGTTCAAAAAATTTCCTTATACTACCTTAAGAGAATTACTGGCTTTAAACCCAAGACAGTGAAAATCTCAGGTAAGAAAATGTATCCAGCCGGTGAGACGGCTCAGCGACTTAAGCGCCTGCCTTGCAAGCGCGAAGGCCCGAGTTCGACTCCCGGAACCCACATACGAAAAAGGGGCCGGTGATATCGCTCAGCGGCACGGGTGCCTGTTGGCGCGTGAGGTCCTGAGGTCGTCCCCCCGGTACCCACAAAAAAAAAAAAAAAAAAAAAAAAAAGAAAATGTATCCAGAACTCCATTTGACTTTTTTTTTTGTACCGGGAATCGAACTCATGGCATTGTGCAGAACTCCATTTGTTGATCAGATTTGAGTAAGACTGCTTTTCTTGCTTGCTTTTCTTTCAGTAATCATAAACTCATAGACTCAGTGGGCCTACCCTGGACCTATATGTTTGTTCTACCAAAAGTAAGCTCAGTCTGAGTTGCTTGACATTATTATAATAAAATATCTGAGACTAAGTAATTTATAAACAATGTAAATTTATTTCTCACGCTGCTGGAGACTGTGAAATCCAAGCTCAAGGTACTGTCAGGTGTAGCATCTGGCAAAGGCTCAGTTACTGCTTCCAATACAGTGCCTCGAATACTGCTGTGTCCTTACAGAGTGGAAGGGATGAAAGGGGGAGAGGCACTAGCTTGTTCCTCCAAGCTGTTTTCTAAAAGCGATAACCCATCCATGAGGGCAGAGCCCCCATGATCTAATCACCTTCTCAAGGCCCTTCCTGTTAATACTATTGCACTGGGGATTGAGTTTCAGCATGTGAAGCTTGGAAGGACAAATACATTCCAACCTATTAATGTTTTTTAACTAACAACATCAGAGTAAGCTGGCAGCTGGCCAGAAATGCAGATTCTCCAGATCCCACTCCAGATCTACCGATCATAACTTGAATTTCAATAAAAATCCAGGTATTTATTGCACATTAAAGTTGAGAAGCACTGAATTACATCATGTACTCAGCTCCAGGAGATCTCTACAATCGGGGAAGGTTAGAGCTCGTCTAATCTTTTTATTAAACTAATGATAAAGTGAGGTCTGGAATGAAGAAAGAACTAGATTTTTCAAGGTCACACAATTAGTAAGTATAAACGGTACAGTCTAGTTCATAACATTATATCATATAGTTAATAAGGAATAATTCTCCACGACTAGCTGGGGATGAAGCACAAGATATTGCAAGCCACCTTGATTTTAGAGGCAACTCTGGTATAACATTTAAAATTCAAGTAGCATCTCTTTGAGCCTCGCTTTCAAGCTGGGAACAATAAGACTCACTTGATAAAGATAAAACAGTTAAGTGGAACAATGTGTGTGTGGATTTAGATTTTAAATGTTCCCAACAAGCTCACGTGTTTTGAAGATGATCAATCATGGGGCACAGCACTCATCAGTAGATTCATCCATCGATGACTTCAGCTGGGGGTGAGTCACTAGGGATGTGACTTGTTCGAGTACATTCCTGTCCCTAACACCTTCCTTCTCTCTCTGCTCCCTGGCTTATTTGTTGAACAGCTTTCCTCTGGCATGCCCTTCTACCATGCCCTTTCTACCCAGGAGCCAGCTACCTGTAAACTGAGTCCTCTAAAAGCTGTGAGCCAAAATAAACCTCTCCTGCCTTAAATTGTAGGAGTCATGTATTTTGTCCACTGATGGAAAGAGACTAAGACACTTACCAGGATCTGAGTGTTGAGTAACTTATAACTACACTCTAACTACCAGAGGCAGGAGCAGAACCCAAAGCTTTAAAAACCTACTTGTGTATTTTCTCCTTACCAACTCTCGCCGTTTGGTTTCCAAATTTAAAAGAGGCCTTTCCCTCTGCAGGATGGCCAGCTCCTTCCAGGTTCTGCTCAGTACCTGGCTCTTTCCTCTCCTGTGGTAGTTAGAGACACCTACAATGGCTGGTCTCCTTTCTGTCTTACCCACTAGAGTGAGTGTTGTCTTAGAAAGGGACTGTGCTTTTTGTCTCTGGAGCCCCCAGTAACATCATGATCGATGTTCTGGCTGATGGAAGGAGGGAGGGATGGGAGAAGAGAAAGAAAAAAGGAGCCAAGGAGGAAGAAGGGGAGGGAAGTGAGCTGAGAGGATTCTGAGTGTTGGAAAGCAACCATTTTACGGCATGATGGATTCATTCAAAGTAATAGCCTGACAGTACAAAATTCATCTTTTTATGACGGTGACAACACTAATACATTTATTTCCCTTCTGAAATTAACTTTCTAATATTAAGAAAGGTCAAAATGAACTGCAGCAAAATGAGACATTTTGTCATTTTTAACAAATTATACCAAAGCAGACTGTCAGATTAAAGAGGTCACCATTTTGAGGTCTAAACGCTGATGCTGATTGCATAATCAGAGCTAATGCTTGTCATTCTGCCCTTTCCCTATCTACAAGCCACCAAGAGTTGCCTTTGGCCAAAATGATTAAACTCAAATATCTCAGCCTAGTATTCCAAGGCTCTTTAGAATATGATCACTTTTCTTTTTTAATCCATTTTCCCCAAAGGGATTCGCTATACCAGCCAGACCCACCGGCTTCTTGCTAGTACCTTCCTCCTGTATTCCTTTGCTCATTGCCCCTTGTCTCAACTGTCATCCCTACTACTATATGGCCAGGGAGCTTCTCTCTACCCCCTTTCTCTTCCCTACCATCCAACCCACTGGCTAATCCCTTGGCCCTCAGGATTTGCCTTATTAGGGCCCTGACTCTTCTCCTTCTGCTCTTTTAACCTTGGTTCGGCCCTGCCCATGGCTTGGGCCCTGAATACTTACCCTTGGCCTCTTTCACAGCTTGCTCTGTTCTGTCCTTTATTCACCCTGAGACATCTGGGAAAGGCTCGTTGGTCTGGGAAGAGACCCTGAGTTGACGTGCTTTGTTACAGAGGTAAAAGAAGGGAAGACAATAGTGATGACCCCCCACCTTTCTGTCCAGCTCCCCCCTACTTGGGAGTCAACTGCTGCTGTACTTAGTCCTGGCCTACCTGGAGTCAGAGCTAAGACTGGACACTGACTCTTTCTTTTGGGAAAGTTACTTAAAAACTTTAGACCTTAGTGGCCCCAACTGTAAAACTAAACAATATTCCTACTTTACAATGTTGCCAGAGGGTCAAATGGACACTTGAATGTGAATATGCTCTGAAAACTATACATCTCTATCGTAAACCAGGGAAAACAGCTATGACAAGACCCTTGGACTAGTGACTCCTCCCCAGCATCCAGACCGCACTTGCTCCAAGTCCAAGGAAAGCTGTAGAGTTTGAGTCTGGCTTTATAGGATGGTCTCACTGTGTGAGCTTGGGTGAGCCACTTCCCTGCCCTGGATTGAAGAGTTCTGTCTATGTGAAGGGTTAGTTTGCAGCACCACTTCATTTATCTCTGAAGATTTTTGACTTTGCATAGGGGAATATGAGTTCTGAGACCTCAGAAAGCCAGAATTAAGCTATTGATTCAAGGTCAAAACAGCCAGTGAAGAGAAGTTTGGGATGTGTATATTCTCAGGCGATGACCACAATCTATGGCTAAATGGGAGATATCTGAAGGTCAAAACTTCTTGTTTGCACGGATATTAGCCGACTCCATTTAAGACCGTGGCTCCTAATTTACCCGTCATGAACTCTACAGAGTTCATTCTAGACTTTTCAAACCAAACTGTTCTTACAGTGGTGGGGGAGAGGCAGAGAGCCCAAAGTAATAGAATAAATCGGATACATCTATTTATGAGGTCAATTGAACCTAAACAGATGGGGGGAATTCCGAACTTTGTTCTTTAAAAGTATCATCATATTTAAGAAAAAACTACACCAGTGGGATTCCTCCCTTCTAGAATAGCTATTTGCATATCTTTAAAGATAAAATAGGAGACTTCTAAGAAATGTCGAGCCCCTGGAGAGTGTGGTCATCCTGCACGGCACCAGGGTAATGGACCTAAGAATAAGGGTGATCCAGCTTCATTTCAAATTCCACTACCACGAGGCACGTGACCTTGCAGGTTCTGTTTTTCATTTGTACCTCATTCAACTGACAGTTGAATGACACGTTAGGTACTACGCTGTGTGTGTGGGAATGCGGAGATGGCAGCGTTTTATCCCTCAAGGACTTCACAGTTGCATAGAGAAAACAAGCACGTAAACAGATCAGTGTGCTGTGGAATGACAAATGTGTACATGGGGAGAGATCATTGTTTGGGGCAGGAACGTTCACGCTGAGCCTTAGTTTCCTTGCCTGAGAAATGGGGGTAATAATGCCCATTTTCTAAGGCTGAATTAGGGCCTAGATGAGACAATACCTGGCACTTCATAGATGCTTAGTAAATATCAGCACCTTCCCTTTTTCCCTTTTGAGATCCTGAAGAGCTGCTTTCATTTGTTCCATCCATGATAGAAGGTACAGTCACATAGCAAAGATGTCTGTTAAAGAACATGCCTTAGCAGTTGGAGGGATTTTCGAGGTCAAAGCCTGAAGTTAAACTGTAACAGAAAGAAACTGTCCTCTTGTACTGGGAGCCTGTCTGAGTCAACTCTCCTCGCTGTTGAGTCTGCACAGGTGGTGCCAGTTCACAGAAAGGCCCTGCTTTGATGTGCCCTCTAGATGCTGTCAGTGAGAGCAGCTGGCTCTGTAGTGGCTTCAGTTCCAATCAGTGTACTAATCCTGCCTTCCTGGTCATTGCTCTTCCAGTAAGCCCATATCTGAGCGCCTCCATGAGCCAGGCCCTGTCCCATGCGACACCTGGTGTCTGGGATCGGCCCTGGGGGATCTGGAGGTTAATGGATCACTGATATTCATTTTAGAACCATCCTTAGTGTTGTCAGTCTTGAAGGAGTCTAGTGAGTTGCCTTGACATACACTCAAAACCTGGGAATGAAGGAAATCTGCTTGCCCCTGAGGGCTGAATTATAATGTGCCCCAGAATGAATTGGAATAGACAAATAAAGGAATCCCTAAGAGAAGAAGGCTCCTAGAACTGGCTGACTGTAACCCAAGTAAAGGTATTAGCAGAGTGGAAGAAAGACTGTGTCAGAGACAGGGGCTGGGAACATCAGAGCTGTGAGCTAAGGTGAGCACTTCCTCACAGTCTATCTTTGAAACATGCTTATATTGTATTTCAATAATCAATTATGGCTATTTTTCTTTTTTTATTTTTGTGGTGCTGCATATCAAACCCAGGGCTTTGGGCATGTTAGGTAAGTGCTCTACAGCTGAGTTACATCCGCAGCCGCTATAGTTTTTTTTCTTTTTTTTTTGGTAGGTACCGGGGGTCAACCTCAGGACCTCGTGCGCCAGAAGGCGCCCGTGCCGCTGAGCGATATCACCGGCCCTTTTATAGTATGTGGGTACTGAGAGTTGAACTCAGGACCTTGCGTTTGCCAGGCAGGCACTTATGCTGTTGAGCTATCTCAGCGGCCCACGCTATAGTTATTTTTAAAATGCTACGATCTAAAGATAGCGATAATTATTATTTTTTCAAAGACTCTTGTGAAATTAACATTGAAATATTAGGTATTGTGCATTACTGGTTTTGTGCTTATAAAAAGAAATTCTAACATTTATTGAGTGCTTACAATGTACCAGCCTTACAAAATACCATGTCATTTTATAGCATCTTTTTTAATCCTCATAACATTTCTTCGAGGAGATGGTGCAGCCCTATTTCGCAGACAAGGCCACAGAGGCTCAGAGGTAAGATGGCAAGTAGAACTAGACTCAGAGGTCGGAGGTGAGTTCAGATTCCAGAAACGGTCTCTTGAAGATTGAAGAGTCTGCCTCCAGTTCTGGATGACAGGCCAGTACTCCGCGGTCAAGGCTAAATGGACTGACAAGCGACAAAAGGAAGAAGAAAAGGGGAAATTTGAGGTATGCTCTAGGGGAAGGGTGAGGAAATTCCCTATTATTCTTCCAAAAAGTGAGCAATTGGAAGACCTCCTAGGATGGTAGAAGCCTGGAAATGGCATGCCGTCTGGGTTTTGAGCGGAGAGAGAGTGATAAGACGGATGGGCGGATGAAAAGATAGAGGGACAGCTAGCTAACAGGATGGGTGGCGAGACGGATGTTGACCTTGGTTCTCTTCTGTAATGTGTGTTGAGCTGCCTTCATGAACTCTTCTTCGGGGGCTTGACCTATAGCCAAGCAACTGAGTTTGGGTCTGTTTCATAAAATAAGGCCTCTCCTCAGATCAGAGTGACCAAACCCCCTTCTACTTCCATTATTTTTTATTTTGATATAAAGTTAACATATACTTGTGGAAAATTGCTGGGAAATTAAAAAAAAAATGGGACGGGGGGCTGGGGATGGGTAAAAACAGTCCTGAAATACCACTGCTCACATCTAGTTTACATTCATTCTTTTTATGTATGTTTTAAACCTAGTTGTTATATATGTCTTAACACATAATACATACGCAATTTTGTCTTCTGCTTTTTTCACTTAAAAATACAGCATAAGCATTTCCACAGTATTATAATCTCATCATAAACATCCGTTATATGAATGTATCATGATTCACTTAATCAGTTTCCCACTGTTAGGCGTTGAGATTTTTCTCCATTTTTCTCTATTTGTAAATAATAATTCTGTGGACTTTTTTCCCTTTTGTATAAATCCATATTCACACTTCAAATTATTCTTTAGTCTCATTTTCTAGTATTGTGATTGCTGGCTCTAAACTACCAACACAACAATATATTTTAAAACCCAGACACTCATAGTAACTTTTTATTAGGGACCCCTGCAGTGGGCCCCAATCTCCTGCCAGGTGCTATGGCATACGGTGAAAAGAAAGAGCAAGAGATAAAATGCTGGTGCAGCGGGGAACTGGGATGACCAGTTGTTCACGGGGAACAAAAGGCCACGAGGCAGCCAGAAATTCAGTATTTAATGATCACATTTACACTGAGGAAAATGGTGAGGGGATTGCAGCTGGATGTGACAGACAAGTGGCTAAGCAGGCAAGGCTTGTAAATGAGGGAACAAAGCATTCTTGCCAAAGGGATGGAACAACCAGATTCAGGTTGTGGTTAACAAGTAACCTGCTTTGTAGAAAATTCTGGGAAGGAATTTTCTCTGGAGTCACACAGGCCTCAGTGAATCGTTATCTTACACCTTAGCCTCACAGGCTCACGGCCCACCTTTCTGGGCTCAACTGTGGCCATTGTCGAAGAGCAATGCTAGCCGGATGCCACCCGCTTGCTATCATGAAGACACATATGCAGCCTCAGCCAGATTCACTAAACTGAAAGCCAGTTTAGGGAACTCACCTCTGTACAGCCTACGCTCCTTGCTAGTAAGTACAATCATATTTGGGACTGAGGGAGGGTGATGTGACGCCCCCTCATAATTTTTTTTCCTCTCTCTTTTGAATTCTTTCTGTTTCCTGAAAAGGAGTTTTGTGATAATTTTCAGGATGAAGTCCGAGCTTCCTGGGATAACTCACAGTTCTCTCTCAAGGCCTGCCACCTGGCCTTACCTCTTGCCCTATCTCCAAATGCTACCCCCAAGTCCAGCAAACCAAATTCCTTGCAATCCCCAAGTATATTTGCCACCTGGAACCCAGATCCCAAGACCACAAGGTCCTAACACCAGTGACACACCATGATTCTTTGTGTCTTTGATGACACAAACAGACAAGACACGTAGGCCCTCATATAGAGTAGAGGTAGAGTTTATTGCAAAACAAGATTTTCAGAGGGGGAGAGAGAGAGAGAGAATGCACCTTCAAGCACAAAGGTGGGCAATCGCCAAGATGACAGTTGTACTGAATGAGGTCTCAGGTTACATTTATATAATTAACTGGGCCTTTTAAGGGATATCCTTAAAGGATATTCCTCTAAAGTCATTGTTCTTTCACAAGGAAAATGGGCTGTGTTGGTGTATTAATTCTTTGTTTATTCCCTAGGCAGATGTTTCCCACGTAGTTCATTTTGAGACCTTGAGGTTTTTTCCAGCTCCTCACCCATGGTGTGGACTTTGTACAAGTCCTGGATCTTCCTGGCATGCTCAGAGGACATTAACTTCTCTTGGGCGAAAGTTTGAAAGCACAAGCTTGTGTGAATTTTATCTATAGCTAGTGATTAAGAAAGGAAAGAAATACAGCATCACTATATTTTTTCTTTTCCAGTAGGCCCCAGCCACCTGTCTCCAGGCTTACTAATTTCTAATTTTCTGCCTCACGTATAACCTGCCTAAGACCTGTGTCTTCACACATGCTCCCTCTGCCTGGAATGCTTAGGATTTGTCTAAGCAATTCCTACTTTTCCTTTAAAATTCAGCTCAAAGATTTTTGCATAAATCCTTATTCACAACAGATTATTTCTTTAGTCAAGGTGCCCCCAGGCAGCCTCACCTGACCCCAAGTTCAGCTCAGCCCACTTTCACACAGGGCACTCAGGGCCCTTGTCCATTATAACACTTTCTATCTTGTGCTGCAGTTGCAGGTTGAGTAGGTATGGCGTGCCACTCGAGGGGTTTGTAAACTTCCTATGTTCAAGAGACCCTTCGCTCACATATATTTTTTATATTAGTAATAATGAACATTTTTTGGTGAATATTTGTGTGTGACACATTTCTTTAAGCAAATCTCATGCAGCACTTCAATCCCCGCGAATGAAGAAAGAAGCTTAGAATAGCTAGGGGCCCTGCTCGAGGTGGCTAAGTTATTGAGTGGTAAATTGAGACTTAAAGCCAGGCTTGAGCCTGAGTTCTTAGTCATAAAATAATACTGCTGTGATTCAAGGGAAAGGAGTCCTCTCTGGGATGCTTCCTCAGACCGCTTGCAATTTTTCTGAAAACAGCTTGAACACCAGCTTCTTCTTGATCATTAGCTCCTTGAGGGGAGGGAGGGTTTCTTATTTATTTTTATGTTCCAGTGCACAGTGCCTGGGCTCAGGAAATGTTTATTGAATAGGTGAATGAATAGATTTTTTTTGAAGATTACAGGCTAGTTCCTCCTTTCCATATACTTTACAAGCCCTGAGATGCAGCAGGCAATACAACCTGGAGTGACTTACAGAGTGGGGGAGAGGATTAAGGCTCATTGGCCAGAAGTTCAGTCTGCTCAGGCTGGTCAGACCCCTCACAGCCAGACACCTGGGACCAATAGTGGTTCAAGAGATGGGCACTGGTACTTCAGGAGGATAGGGGCAATTTCCTGATAAAAGGTTCAACAATTTAGACTTCACTGGAAGCAGTGATTAGTCTAGTTGTTTCATCAGAATTCAGCTCTCACCACCATGGTAAATAATGGACTAATTAGGCATCTGGCTTACTTGATTTCCCATGGCTAAGGCGAATTTCTGAAATGCAATACGCTATTTGATGTACCAGCATGAATACATCCTGGGCTCCTGAGCCTCCCAACAGCAACAACCAAAAATAACTCTTGGAAAAGTTCCACACATGTTGAACACAAAAACATCCTAAAATGTAACCTGTACTGTTATGACTACTTAGCTGAGTCCCTAGTGGTGTACCAGGCTGTATGCAGATGCCAGCCTGCGCAGACTGTGGCATGCAAGGGGAGGAGAATGTGACCAGAGGGATGAAAAATGGATGAGGTAGGTTAATTGAAAGAGTTGATCCAGAGGTAAACTGGAGTGGTTGAAAAACCAACCAGGGATTATTCCAGAGGTGTCAGGCTGCCCACAGACACTCCTTTTCAGCTCATCGTGCCCTGGACAATATGGTGACCATGGGGGAGGAAGAAAGGGCAAGAAGCTTGGTTCAATGTAGAAGTCAGGGTAAATGGAATAGTGTAAGAGGGAGTGAGGAGAAGAACTTTAGAATCTGTGGACTTCTGACAAGAGTCCATGTAGTTGGATTGTAATGCTTCAGATTTGATATGTGGGAGCTCTTAGTGACAGGAGATCAGCAGGAGTGAAAAATGAAGGAAAGGAGGAGAGCCCAGGCACATGCAGGGCAGTGAGAGGGAACTGTGGAGGTTTGAAAGTCAAGAGTGCAATGGATTTTTCTAGAATGTTTCAGTGCTATCTTGCTGGAAGATGGTGGGTGGGATGAGGGACAACCAAGATTCACCCAAACATTCACCGAGTGCCTATGAAGGGTTGGACTCTGTCAGGTGATGGAGAAATAAGTTGAAAAACACACAATTTCCATCTCTGAGATGCTCACAACTAACTGCTCAAGAGGGTCTCACTAGCAGTTCAGAGCAGTGGAGGCAGATTCTCTGCTGCAGAGGTTTGCAGTGCAGCTGAGAAAACGGAGACCCTGGCCAAAGAAGATAGTATTAAGACTCTAAGCCCACGGGATACACTCTGTTAATGTCTACAGACTAAACCACTAGATCGGTGATGGCGAACCTTTTAGAGCTTTCAATGATACAAAAAGCCCACTGTGGCATGTGTGCCATAGGTTTGCTACCTCTGCACCAGATGAAAGAAGTGCAGTGGTGTCTATTAATATTAACAAGTGGAGTCCGTTAATATTAACAGAAGAACAAAGAAATGAGGACTCACTCTGGGACAAAGACTACTGGGAAATCTTGGAGAAGATGTGCTTGGAGATGAGTTCTACAGAATAAGGATGATTTGAGAGTGTCTCCTGAATACTCCTTTTTATATATCAAATTCCTATCCGTTCTTTAGAATCCTGTATAGATGCTAATGTCAGGTTTTGATGAGTGCATTTCTTTCTTTCTGCTTGATTTTCCTCTGTCTTTCCCAATATAACGTTCACTGAGGATCCATGCCTGCATGGCTATTGAGAATATAGAAATGACTAAGGCGAAGTCCAAGTCCTGAAAGGTATCACAACACATGGTAGAGAACGTGAGTTGAGTCTCTGGAGACAGTGAGGTAGGTGCTTAGGTAAGTGTATAAAATAACAATAGCTTCATTATTCATATACCTACTATTTAAGGTTCTTTATATGGTAATATCTAACCCTTACAGAAATCCCAGGAAATGGGCATTATCATTCTTAAGTTACCTATAAGAAGACGTAAAGAATTCAATGGGCCTGACTGGAAGAGAACCTTCTAGAAACTTTTACTGACCCCACCCCCATGCAATTGAAGCAATACATATCTAGCCAGTTGGTAAGAGGTACCCAGACTCTTTTAGGATGAAAACATGCTGGAGAAATCGAAGGAGCCACCAACTTGATAGAGATTTTACCCTGAAGTGACAGAGCTACTACTCTCTAACCTGCTTTCTTCCAGAGTCAAAATTAAAATCTAGAGTTAAAAATACCATGTCTTTTATCACAGGTGGTAGAAGTTGCCCTTTAGAAAAATAATGATCTTCCTTAAAATTCCTTAAAGTTTCATAAGCCATCTCAAAGTGTTATAGGAGAACTTGTAAAATTTTATGACTTAAAGCACCCTGTTTTCAGAGCTCTGTGTACGATATTGTGTTTATTTCAAGTCTTTATTCCCATATAGGACCTTTTGTCTCTGTGACTATTTACTGGGCCATGTTCAAATACCTGAGCAGACACAAGCATGTGATCTGTGGCGTCAGGTGGATGCATTAGCCTATACCTCAAGAAACCAGCAGCAGCTGGTTGGACTCCAAACATTTCAACAGGCCACTCCACTTCACCCTACAACAGGGCAACAATGCCCCTTGCCTTCTAGAAAACGTATTACATTTGCACATATTGGCTTCTGCTCTACAATTAGTGAGGCAGACAGGTCAGGTATTATACTTCCCTTTAAGCAGATGGGCATATTGAAGCTTAGGAAACTGTGTGCTTGTTAATTTCAATTATCAACTTGACAGAATTGAGAGATTCCTGAAGAGATAACTGAATTGTGAGGGCAGTAATCTTATTGTTATGGGTAGTGTCAACATGTCCTCCCAAAACCTCCCAAAGGTAGGGCTTTGCAGAGGTGGCTGAATCTAGGGTGTGTGATGCTGGGAATACGGGTGTGTGATTACTAAATCAGTAATCACTGATTGGTTTGGCATAGTTCTGAGTGTGGATAATGGGAAAGCCCACTCTGGGTGTAGGTGGCACCACCCAAAGAGCAAGTAGCCTGGATGGATATAAAGGAACAGAAAGAGGGCAGGCCTGCTGTGGCTTCTTTGCTACCTTGCTGCTTTCCTGCCTTCTGCCTGCTGTGAACTGTTTCTCCTTTGTGATGCCCCTCTGCCATGCCACCCAGCCTTGGAGCCAGCCAACTATGAACTAAAACCTCTATAAACTATGAGCTGAAATACACTTCTCCTTTAACTTTTGAGTGTTGGGTATTTTGTTGGTTACTTTTCTCTCGTTGCTGAGACAAAATACCCGACACTCAAAATTAAGGAAGGAAAGGTTTATTTAGCTCATAGTTTGTGGAGGTTTCAGTCCATTATCATCTGGCTCCAAGGCAGAGTGGCACATGGCAGAGGGGCAAACGTTTATGGCGGGCAGAAGACAGCAAAAATAACAGGAGCAAAAAGGGAGGAGCACGAGAGAGCAAGCCTCTTTCCCTCCCTTATATTGTATGCAGGTTACCCGCCCCAGGGTGGGTGCAGTACTCACACCCATAATCCCAGCATTGGACCATGAACCAATCACAAACTCTAGAAGCCTGCCCCCATGACTGCATGAGGCTTTGGGGGGACATCTAGACACAAACCATAACAGGTATTTTGTCTCAGCAATGAGAAAAGTAACTAAGACACTTATCAATGAGTTAACCCATTGATGAGTTCATAGCTAAGTGGGCCATTAAGAGATGGGACCTAGTTGGAGGAAGTAGGTCATGGGGGTGTGACCTTGGGGACTATCTCTGGTTCCTGGCCCCTTCCTTTCTGGCCTCTTGCCCTGTTCTCTGCTTCCTGGATTCCATGAGGTAAGTGGCTTCTTTCTGCCATGTCCTTCCTCCATGATGTTTCTGCCTTGGAACCAGCCAACCATGAATTGAAACCTCTGAAATTGTGAACTAAAATAAACCCCTTTTTCTTTTAAATTGTATTTTGTCCTAGCAAAAAGAAAGCCGACTAATACAGAAACTAACATCTATTTGCCTTGTACTAAGCACCTTTGCAGGCACTTGATTAATCTCCCTTCCTTGGCAGCAGCCAGGATTTTTGTGCCTTATAGAAGTTCTGTCCACCAGTGGTTCATGCACTGTATTAAAAAGACAACTCTAAATGACACAGCTGCGGAGGCTCAGGGTCCTTTCGAGATCATCCTTCAATCCCTACAGTATATTGATGGGAAATCAAGGGCCCAGAGAAGGGAAAAGACTCGCCTAAGAGCGCAAGCAAATAGGTGGTTCAGCCACTCTGGCAGAAGAATTGATATTCCCGGCTTCTCTTGCTGCCCCACACAGAAAAGCCCACACGGTCATAGATATGGACCTGGAACAAAGACTTGGGGACCCAGAGTTGTGTTTCCAGAGTTCATGAGACCCCAGTGAGAGTCTATAAATGTACCCAGAAATGTGGTTTTCAAAGGGAGTAGCATTGCGTCTTTCTAGGGGGTGATAAACATGTTGCCATCATGGACAAAGTAACATCGCACCTCAAATGTCAGAGTGCAGCATCCTGTCCGCCTACTTCACCTCTAAGTGTGTGTGTGGGCGGGGAAGGTGGCTCCTCATCTTTCCCTCCCAACCTCCTTGCGGTGGGTTTATCCTTTTTTCCACAGCAAGGCTTCCCCACGGCCCATGCAGGGAGCCTGGCAGTAACGCGCAGGCCTTCCTGGTCTCTGGAAGACACTGCCCTCTCAGGGCCTCCTAGTCAGTGAGCCAGGGAAACCCCTGCTCACACAGGGCACAGACCTCCTGGACTACTTGCTTTTGTTTTAACTGGCACAACTGTGGCTGGCTGTGTGTTGTGTACAAATCCTTTACGTAACTACATATAATTGAGTATTTGGCTTTGTGTCTGTTTTCTATTTATCACATATATTTCAACAAGTTTCTATGTTGTATGGGGTGTGTGTGCTACCTGTGTACATTTTGTGAGCTGCTGTGAGTACTTTTTCTTTGTATGTTGTTTGGCCATGTCACTGACTGCTCTGTTTGTCAAGAAAATGTGCTATAATTTATTTATTTATTTGACAGAAAGAGAGCAGCTTAAGGACTACAGGAGACAAGACAAGGGGGAAAGAAACACCACCACCCACCCCTGTGTTGCTCCGTTTTAAAAGCTGCTCGTGTTGTTATGGCAGCTAATTTTCCTTAAATGATTTAAGGAAATGGATCTGTCTAAAAGAGTTACAGCCAAGTTGTTATAGCAACACGGCAGCAGCCGAGGTGGTCCTCTCTCCTCCAAGAAAAGGGGAAATCACCTTGGAGTACAGAAACCTCTCCAAAAAACAATCACTGGGGTTCTGAGTGACTCTGGGGCAAAGAGAAGACCCACATCCTCCCCCAGTCAGATCTTGGGGTTCTCAGCAACAGCCCTGGCTACTCTGCGAGCAGGGCTCATTGTCCATCCCCCCACTATCACTGTAAGACCTAACTGGTCTCTCCTTCCTATGTTTCCCTCCTTTGATCCAGTCGGTATACTGCAGCCTTACTAGCATTCTGAAACATTCATCATTCATCATGATATTCTCTGCAGCGCCACGTTCCGTGCTAGGTCCTAGGGGCACAGAAGTGAGTAGAGCATGTTCTTGAACAGCATGTTAGCAATGTCAGCCTTTATCCCGTAAGTAACAGGGAGTTGCTGAAGGGTTTTAAAGCAGCAGTGGAAGACCCAGTAGGATATACATTTTCGAATGACTCTAGAGTTTCTAGACTGAGGAATGGCTGGAAATACTATTCATTGCTCTCCTTGCTCCGGTGTCTTTGAGGGCTCTCCTCTGACTGCTGTGATTCTCAACACAGCTGGGATATTCCCAACAAACGGTGCTTGTTCTACTGCTTTGATTTTTTTGTTTTAGAGTCCTGATATCTAATTCAATTAAAAATCAATTGAAAAGAGGGTCTAAAACTTTGATTTTAATTCTTTGGCCCAGTGTGAAAACCCGCCCATGACCTTCCTCAGCCTGCCCCTCCCTGCCCTCTCCCAGTTTCCTGTCACAAATCCTGAACACTGGTCCCAGTAGCCCAGGTCTTCCACTTCCACTCCATTGTTCAGCCTTCCCTGGAATGCCTGTTCCCTTTCTCTGTATCATCTCCTCCAAACCATAGCCACTTGATAAAGTATTACCCACTTCTACAGGCCCAGTCCAAATGCAAATTCTTCAAAAGGCTTCTTAGGATACCTACTGTATTAATTTCCCCCAGGCCCATGTTTTTGAGGCACTATGTTTTCTTTCTGTAGCATAGCTTCCTGACTGCCTTGGATTAGCATTTCATAAGACCCTGGTATTCCCATGAGATTGTAATCTCCTTCTGGCCTAGGACCCTAGACCATTAATCTCTGTAGCCCCAGAGGTTACCTAAGGGTCTTCCTCATGGTGATATTGAGGAGTACACGCTGCATTTTAAAGCAAATGCTGCCTTTGTGTTGCACTTCACTAATCAGGTCCCTGGGTCCACCTCACAGGTAAAAAGTTAGGTACTGTTAGAGTTGCAAACGGCTTAACTTTTTAAGGCCGTAACTGAGTATAGGTATGAGAGGAGAGCCTTGTTTGTGGTCTTAGAAAAGTGGCTGTGGTTGGTGGCTGATTGTGTGGTGGGAAGTCACTGTCGTACTCTGTGGTATGTGTGCTCGCAGAAAGTGAAACTCCTGCGGGTAGGGAGGGGTTTCTCACTTGAAAGGTGATGTCATTTCCAGTACTAAGTACTTAAGGACCCTGAGACCTAAAATCAGACTTGGAAGGAGTGACCTCAGTGAAGAGCAGAGTTGGAACTGGCTCTCTGGGTCTTCACCACCATTATGGACATCAAAATGCCGACGCTCAACTGCCGAACAAGAAGTGATTGGTCAGTGGGGACCAGTTGTGGACTGGGAAGACAAGAGACTGGGAACATGGGTGCTGATGAAGGTGGGAGTCTGGGTGAAGCAAGTCAGTGACAAAGATCAGAAATCCGTGTCCTGGGAACAGGAGTGGGTGATGTCATCTCAGATTCTCTCCCTGGAAGTTTTGGTCAGTGTTGGCAGGTGGCAAGTGAACATAGGTGAAGGTTTGTGCCACCAGACCAGATCTTTAATTAAACAAAGGCACAGTGATGGTGGCGGTGGAATCAGGGAATACTCCAAAGGGCAGGGAAGGGAGAAGAGGGGTCATGCTTCAGTGTCTCCTCTTCCTCAGGAAAGTCTGAAACCAAGTCAGAGGCACCAGGTTTGCTTCATCGGTTGCTGGATTTTTATGCTTAGAGTCAGATCCCAGCTGGGCACAAAGGACCCTGAGAAGAATAGCCAGATTGTGCCCCCACAGGGAATAATCTATCGCAACTGGTAAACAAAAGGCACATTGCCCGGAGGAAGCTATTATGAATGTGGACCCTGAAACACTAATATCTCAGCTTGTGTAGAATCTCTGGGTTAAGCACTTCTTTTTCAAAATCATCATTTAATATCCAGTGTTCCCAAAAGGAGTCAAGGATTTAGTGAGCGTAGGACTAGGCAAGCAGCCTTTGAAGCCAATGCCATCACTAACACAAAGAGAACAGGCTGTCATTGCCAAGTGAGAGGGACACAGAGGGCTCCTTCCAGGGTACTCAGTGTAGGTTGGAAATTTCACTTCTGTGCAACTTTAAACTGATCATGTCCAGCGATGGATGCATCACCCATCCCTGTGCATACTGTTCCTCCTCAGGAGCTTCCCCATCTCAGGAAGGAAACCACATCCACTCTGCAGCCCACGCCAAAACCACGGGTATCGTACGAACAAATTCCTTCTCTCCCTTCAGCCACAGTCACCAAGTCCCTCATGTCCTGCTCCTTAACATCGCTAGGCCAGAGGAATCTTGCTGAAATGCAAATCTGATTCTGTCACTCTCCTACTTAAATCCTTCAGTGTCTCCACATTCCCATGAAAATAAAACCCACATTCTTCCCTATGTCATAGCTCTCCCTTTGTCTTTCTGTCTGCCCCTACTATTCACCACACAGAATAACTTTTGGTTTCCTGACTGTGCCTCCTACTCAAAGCAGATGTACATGCAGTTATCTGCCTGGAATGTTCTCCCTGCCACAAGCATTCCTCATGTATCAGCTTAGATGTTGTCTCCTGGGCTGGACTCCCACATCCTGCGCCTCCTTTCATAAATGCACCCCAAGTAATTGTCTGTAACGGTTGTCTCCTCCAGGCTGTGGTGAAGCACCAGCACCCCGGCATGGGACCTGAAGGAGTTGAGAGAGGAGTGACACCCAGATCTCACAGGGTCTTGCTGAATCTCTGTTGTTTTTGTGGGCAGCAGGCCACCAGAACAAGAGTGAGGTTGTGTGCACTTAGAAATAAGTACAGAAGCCTTCCTGGCAGTTCAGATAGCTCAGGGTTGAGGGATGATGGTTATATATGTGACAAACCGGAAGTGTGAATAAGGACCAAAGTGTATAATAGGCATTGTGAAGTAGGAAGAAATGGTTCAAGAAAAGGGGGAACTAGGGAGGAGGGGGGGAAAGGAAGGAAGGAAAAAGAAAACAACAATAAAAAAAGGATAAAATGGAAACAGAACTCTGTAAATAAAGAGGAGAAGAGGGGTTGAAGCAAGGGGAGGGGATTGGGGAAAAAAGCGGAATCAAGATATATCACATACAGGTACAAATTCCCTATGATGAATATGATCATTATGTATATATAAATCATACCAATACACTTAATAAAAAAACGAAGACAAAACAATGTATGTGACACTGAGGGTCAGGAGTAGAAACACATTTAAAGCTATTTAGGACAGATGTCTCGGGCATTGCAGTGTTTGCAACTGGGCACGATAAGGCCTTAAGTCAAATGTGAATTTGAAAAAGATACAAATAATGTTTCTTGAGGGTCTGCTACAAAAAAGTACTGTACTAGGTACCTTTACATCACTTTTAACTACAGAGAATGTATAATCTATTATCCAAACCAGGACACTTCTAAGAATGAAAGACGACTGCATTAAAAATTATCCCCAGGTAACAAGTATAAACCGTAACTGCCCCAGGAATACCAAGACTTATGACCATTCTGCCTTTGTGCTTTCGTTTTTTTAAATAACCCATGAAATATTTTGTAAATCCATATTTACCTGTATTTACTTGTTTAATGTCTATTCATCCATATAATGCAAGGGTTAGTGATTTTTTTGTTTTTTTGTTTTTTGTTTTCTTCACTAGTAGAAACACAGTGCCTGGTGTATAGAAATGTGAAATGAAGGAAAGAATGGAGTAAAGGATTGGGCAAGGAACAAGCCTCAAGTGAGGTCACAGCCAAGATGGACACTTTGATTGCAGACTTCTGAGACCAGCAGCAGAGGACCCAGCTAAGCCATTCTGATGTTACAGACCCATACAACCTGTGCTGTGTTAAATCTCTCCACCAAAAAACTTTTTGTGGGCCGGTGAGATGGCTCAGCGGCGTAAGCACCTGCCTGGCAAGCGCGAGGGCCTGAGTTCGACTCCCGGATCCCACATACGAAAAAGGGGCCGGTGATATCGCTCAGCGGCACGGGTGCCTGCTGGCGCGCGAGATCCTGAGGTCGACCCCTGGTACCCACAAAAAAAAAAAAAGAAACTTTTTGTGTGAGGGTGGAGGGAGCAGGGAAGGGATTAAGAGCTGGGATCCCATTCCAGGTCAGCTTGACTTCTATATTAGTGCCCTATGTCCTTGCTTGATGCACAAAGTCATAGATTTTAGGAAAAAATAGTTTATAGAACTCTCCAAGCATCCAGGGTGTATTTACTAAGAGCCAGGCAGTCCATGCTATATCTACTTCTACTTATGCAGTAAGTAATTTCCTAACATCTCTGCAACTCAGTTCTGCCTGGTCCATGCTTTGTAACAGTGACAGATGCCCAGGTGTTTGTGAGCAAATCTGTAACTTCTAATTGATGAAGGCAGAGGCAGGCTGAAGTCTCTTCGTGTTCAGCAATCCTTAATCACTTTCCTTGCCCTACCCTGTTCCCTCTCTGGGGATTCAGCTAAAACACTACTTTGTTCCATAGCTTCTGTTCTATCATTCACTCCTCCTGGCCCAGTTTCTGTTCTTTCACCATGCCTCATTGTCCTGGAGGTGAATAATTGTTTTGTATCTATAAACCATATTACATTTGGCATAATAGGATTCACCATGTTCAGTCCAACAAATAGTTATTGAACATCTATTATCAGCCAGATCAGAAAAAAATATAGGGATAGTTCTTTTGAGTTGGAGGAAGCAGCAGGAAAAAGCACTGTAACTCTATCAAACTGCTGTCAGCACAGAAGCCAGGGAGGGAGAACTCAGTAGAATACACACACTTGCTGAGAAAATCACACAAGGCTTCTCTCTGCAAGGAAAGCCAATCAGGATGGCATGGAGAATTCAGGGCAATAAAGGGATTTGGTGAGCACAGCTAGCACCATTCTTGCTTAGGAAGGATAAGCTGGAGAAGGAAGCCAGTATACTAAGGCTATGGTCATGCAAGCGCTGACACAGAAGGTAAGCCAGGAGAGAACCCAGGAAAGCAAAATTTACATCCACAATCAAGAAAACAGTTGCCTCATAACCAAGATACAGCTAAGGACTTACTTTTTCATTAGTCATTGCTCTGATATATGTGTTTGCTTTTAAGTACACATTTTTTCTGATCTATGTATGTCTCTCTTTAATTCAGATATTTTTAGTAGCATATTCAACAAAAATAAGTACAGTGGGTTACACTGGTCCACCCTGAAGCACCCCAACTCTGAGAACTTTGCTGTCTTAGCCATCACCGTTTGTCACCTAATAGGAGTTAAAGGGTAATACAATTACAATCACCACAGAGGGAAGGGATGCAGATGTCATTTCACTGGAATGTCTTCTAAATAACTGAGTCCCCTCTTAGTCCCATTTTTGACAGAGTACCATTTAGCTTGAAGCTGAGCGCTTTCACTATAGCAGAGCTCACAGCCCACACACCTACTTTATTCTCAGGTAGCTGATTGTTAAACAGTTCTATTTCCCTGTAGCCCCTACCTCCTCCCATGACCTCCACCTGAAAGAAAGGTCTGTCCCGCCCTCTCTCTGACAGCTCTTCAGAGAAAGAATGATTGTGGTCTGCCTCCTTTCTCTAAGCTATGAAACCTCACTATCTCCTCTTATTTCCTACAGACAAGAACCTTCCCTGTGAGCAAACATGGTGCGGATACCCATTGTTCTGGTGCCTGTTTCTCTCTTTCTTCTGGAATAGTAGGCTCTCTTCTGTTGGAATAGGTGCCACTTCACGCCCCAGCTCTAACCATATGGGTCCCATGATGCTGTCCTGTCCTTACATAACCTTACCTCTTAGGCCAGAGCTGGCTTGCCCAAAGGTGGACATGTCCCCCAAGCTAGGACAGTCCCTGTCCTTTTGGTCCTGAAGCTGGAAAGTGAAAGCAAGTGGTGGTGGGAGCTAGAGCCCCAAGATCTGACACGTGCCAGTCACGTTCCCCACATGTGGAGGAGGCCAGGCTATAGTCTGCAACCATACAAAATACTCCTGGTGTTCTTCTAATAATGCTTCTATTTTGCTTATATTAGTTCAAGTTTTATTTCTTTATCTTGTAACCCAGGAGCGAGTCCTGACAAATGTGGACATACTCCAATATATTTCTTTAATCCCACGAGACCACCATAACCAAACTTAATATTTGTGAGGGGTAGAGAGAAACAAAGAATTAGGAAAAGCCACTGGAGTCTGGCAAGTTTGGAGAAGTGCAGGCCTAGACCCTTCCTGGGTTCGCCTATGCATTCCTAACTTTCATATCCAAGTGAACTTTTCCAGTACAACACTCCTTCTCCCCAGATGAAGCTCTGAGATCTGCAGCTGCTGAGGGGATTCAGTTACTCACTGGGTCATTGTACATCTGGACGATGAGCTGTTTCACGCCATGCAGAGTAGGGTGGGCCCATGGAGAGGGATCCAGCCAGTGACGATTCAGGTCAAACCCCATCAGAGAACACCTAAATAATACCCAAAGGAAGAGTGATTAAAAGTAGGACAGGCCAACATTTTCACATGCCAAAGCACATTTTAGTGTATGATCAGTAATTATGTCACTCACCTAACATTTTCAAAGACATTTTGAAACACTTTACATGTGTTAATTCATTTAGTGCTATCAACAATCTTGTGAGGCCACTACTATAATAATTCCTACCTTGCAGAAGAAGAAACTGAGTCATAGAGAGGTTCAAAAATATTTCTGGGGGACAGTCTTACTTCAGCACCCATATACACATGAGTATCACCTACACAGTGCAGTAGAAAGAAATGCTCTGTGTCTTAGTTATATTTCTCATTGCTGAGACAAAGTACCTGACACCCAAGCTTAAAGGAGGAAAGTTTATTTAGCACAGAGTTTGTAGAGGTTTCAGTCCATAATCAGCTGGCTCCAAGGCAGGGTGGCACATGGCAGAGTGGCAACAGTTCATGGCAACAGAAGATAGCAAAAGCAACAAGAGAGACAGCAGGGCCAAGCCTCTTTCTGTCCCTTATATTGTATGCAGGCTACCGGCCCAAGGGCACTCACACCCTTAATCCCAGCGTTGGACCATGAATCAATCATAAACTCGAGATTCAGCCACCTCTGAAAAGCCTGCCCCCCATGACCGCATGAGGCTTTGGGGGTACATCCAGACACAAACCATAACACTCTGCAAAAACCATCGGTCCTCTTTGTTTCTCTTTGCCTCATACCTACAACCAATCTATTGTCTCCACCTTCAAAATGTACTGGCATCTTTTTATCACTTCCACTGATATCACCTTGAACTTTACTAAGGTTTAGAGTTTTGTGACAATTTCTTACCTGGTCTTCTTGTTTTCATCTTTGCATCTTTCTACCCCCTCCCTATCATTCCATCTTCTACACAATGGTCGGACTAAATGTCTTAAAACATAAATCAGACTTATACCCCTCTTTTGCTTAGGTGGTTTCCTGTTACATGCAGCATAAAAGCCCAAGTCCTTACAACAGGCTGTAATTCCCCTGGGGCTTGCCATTTAACCTGTCTGACCTCAGCTTCTACCACTCTTTCCATTGTTTGCTCTGTACCAGACACGGTCCTCACTATTTCTCCTACACACCAGGCAGTCCCTGCTTTGGGGACTTTGCATAGGCTGTCCCCTCTGCCCAGAACTATTTTCCCTTAGATATCTGAGTAATTCATTCTCTCACTTAATTCACATCTTTGCTCAAATGTCATCTGCTTAGTGATGTCTACCCTGACCGCCCTGAGCCCATGAAATAATGTCACTAGAGCAAGTGTAATTGGGACCTCTTGGTTCTCTTCCTCTCCCTCTCCCTCCTTTTATCCCTCTGGATTTAAAGCTTTGCTTACACTTGGGATGAGGCACCTCCTCCAGAGCTCTGTCTCTATGCTTCCAGCCCCTGGGCTTTTTCACTGTAGGCCCTCTCCAGGCCAACCCAGGATGAGCACAACTTCTAGAAACACCATGCTTGCTCACAATTCAAATTACCAGTCTTTCTCTCTGGTCCATGCTCTTTTCAGTTAAGAATTAGTCTCCCACACAGATATCACTATCTTACAGATCTGACTTCTTGATCAAAATTCATCTGCCTGCCCTTCACCAATATAACAAAATTTTGATCTTTGCAGATTTTTGGCCAGATTCAAAACTGATGGTAACTGATTAAAAACTCCCTCCCTCAGATTGTATCTTTTTTTCTTCTCTGTCCTTTGGCCCCATTAGTTTAATTCTTGCCATCTTATCTTCCAAACTCTTCTTTACTTTCATAAACAACATAATTTTACCTCTTCTCTGACTCCAAAATGTACAGTCCTACCTATCATCCTACTCAACAAAATAAAGAACTCCCTTGGGGGATCCTCCTCTGCTCTAGATGGCTGGCATGGGGATGGGGTGGTGAATAATAATGATGCCTCTATCCTTTAAAATAAATGTGGTGTTAATCTAGTAGGAGAATAACTAACATTTTGTGGAGATGCATGGAGAAAGGCCTCACTAAGTAGAAGCCATTTGAATTGGGCTTTATATAAAGTTATTGAGGGCAGAGGAAATGTGTAAGTAAAGAAAAATCATGTAAAGAAAAAACCACCCAGAACTTGAGGGAATGGTGGACAATTTGGTTTGACTACATCATAGAGGTTACAGGAAGCGGACAGTGATGGAGATGTTGCAGAAAAGAGGTAGAGGTGACATGCAAAGGGCTTTGGATGCCTGGCAAGGAGTTTTGTGATTTTTGCCTCTTCATTGCTGTATTTAGATCAACCAAGTGCTGATGTTGGATTTTCACTGATTATGAGCAAAAACAGAGATAGCCCTGCATGCAGGTTACAGCATCATAATCAAGAGAACACTATCAACAAGGCACTTACTAACATTACTTTGTCCCAAGAACTAAGTACTCACCACAGGCATGATCATCTTAAACCTGTTCAGAGTCATTCAGGAAGCACATGGTAGAGCAGGCTTCAAGCCCAGAAATGTCCACCTTTAATGCCCATGCTATCCTAGGATACAAAATGTTTAGGACAAGCTCTCTTTCTTCAATAATATGTAAGTAAATCAAGGAAGGGAGACTGGTTTAGGGAATGCAATGGTGAATTATCAAGTTGGTTGGATTGACAACCACCTAGGTATTAGTAAAGCAAACTTCTGGGTGTGTCTAGTTTGATTATTGGGGGCATTGGAGGGTATATCTCTCCCTGGTGTTATTCCCTTGATCTGTTTTTGGCCAACATGAGGTGAGCAGCATTCCTCCACCAAGCCCTTCCACCATGATGTTTCTGCTTTGGAGCCAGTTTACTATGGACTGAACCCTGTGAAACTATGGGTAAAAAAAATTCCTCCTTTAATCTGTGTATGTTAGGTATTTGGTCCCAATGACAAAAAGCTGATTAATACAAAAATGGTACCAGAGAAGTGGGGTCACTGCTGTGACTATACCTGACCATATAGTCCAGAAGCATTTGAAATTGGTTTGAAGGAGGAATATGGAAAGGTTTAGAGATGTAGGCCAAAGAGGAACTAAAATGCTGTAAGCAGAGCTGAGCTGAGATTCTGGTTGGTGCTCAGAAGACCAGAAAGCTGATAGGAATGTGAACAATAAAAGCCAGGTCACGAGGTTTCAGCTGGGAATGGGTACTCTATTAGGAAATGTACTAGAAGTCATGTTATGTTACACTCTGGCAAAAATGTCTACATTTTACCCATGACCTAAGGCTTTGCATGAGGCTGAGTTTAAAGGTGGCAGGCTAGTTAATCTGGTAGAGGAAATTTCAAGACAGCCCAACATTCAGGCTGTTGTATGGATACTCCTGGATGCTTTTAGCTGGATTTATAATGAGTATTGGGGGCAAAAAAGCAAAACAGAAAATTTTTAAAAACTTAAATTTTGCCCAAATGGAAACATGTATAATGTTGGGACCAGAGAGGGTGCGGTTGCTGAAGGGATTAGGACCATTAAAAAGAAACCATGTACTTTGAACAAGAACAAGAAACAAAAATGCAAGGAATCTGAGAAATCAGAAAGACCCCACCCACTGCAGGCTGAAGGGCACAAAAGTATAAACCTTGGCTCCAGCTCAAGAAAGGCTGTCTAGAGAATTGGTTCCCCAAGATTCATTTCACCATGCTCAGTTATCCAGGTACTCAGAGTCCACTGCAGCCATGGTCCAAGGATGCCTGGTTACTGTTCTAGCTGGTGGTAGATTGTGGTATCATCCATGTGATGCTGTGTTCAGGCATGCAGAATGCAAGAGTTGTGGGATCACAGAGGCTTCCACCCAAATTTCAAGGGTGCCTCTTAGCAGTGGATGCATGAAGCTGTGGGAATGAAGCTGAAGTTGTGGTGGAAACCCCAGGTATTCAGAGGTGTCAGGAATGTGGAACAGGAAAGACATTGGCAGGAGTAAAGCCAGCCCAAGAGAGAGGCCATAGGGGTGGGACTACCAACCCCTCTGGAACACACATCTTACCACTATGTGCTCTGGATGCAGGACTTAATGTTTGCCCTACTGGATTTTGATCTTGCTTTGGTCTTATTCTTTTTTTTTAATCTCCCTATTCCTCTCTATTGGGATGTGAAGGCATCTCTTATACCATAGTATATGGGGAATATGTGACTTGCTTTTTTGAATTTTCAAGCGATTTACAGCTAAGAGTTTGCCTTGAAAAAAATATTGACTTGAGCATTTCAGAAATGATGGAACTATTGAGACTTTGAGGAAGGATTATTCCATTTTAGGTTGTATGCAGGATAGTAGTATTATGTTAGGCAGAATTATGAACTTGCTACTGTCTTCATTTGGAGATTAAGTACGGTTTAAGGATAGGTGTTTGGATGTCAAGTTGACAAGAATGGAATGTGACAGTTAAATTTAATTGTCAGCTTGATTGTCTTGGGAGTTGCCAAGGGATTGGTAGAGCACACTTCTGGGTTTGTCTTGGTGGGTCATAAGGGGCATGCCTTTGGAGGGTATATCTCTTGCTGGTACTGTTTCCCTACCCTGCTTCTCAGGCACCATAAAGTGAGCAGCATTCCTCTACCAAGCCTTTCTGTCATGATGTTTCTGCTTTGGAGTCATGGACTGAACCCTCTGCAATCATAAGCAAAATTAAACCCTTCCTCCTTTAAATTGTGTATATTGGGTATTTGGTCCCAGTGATGAAACACTTATAGAGGAAGGAAAACCCATGAGCTAAATATAGCAATTCATTACAGTTTTGTTGAGAACTTTTATCTGCCAACTCCATGATAGTTTTGCTGGGATAGAGTTATTGATAACAGATGTTCCCTGCTTCAAGAAATATATAGTCTCACAGGAAAAAGATATATTTACGGATTTATATCCATTTATAATTCAGGGCAATGTTGTAAGGCCTAAAGGAGTTAATGAACTTAGCACAAGTTCTGGTGCATAATAATTGATCAAAAATTTTGTATCATATTTTATAATTATTTTATGTTATATCCTTCATGCATGATATAGACTATTAGTTTTACAGCCCATAGGAGGCTGGAGTGTAGAGTAGTGGTCAAGAATGCCCTCATTTTTCATTCCAGTCTGGAAAACAGGCAGATCTGAGCTCAAATCCATGCTCTGTTCTCTCCTAATCTGTAGTCAGTGTTCGTCTATGTTCTTTTGAGAATGCCCAGCATCTAACTCTATTATTACATGGGGTGAGATAATGGAGTGGGTTTGACTTCCATTCACAGGTTAACAAGAACATGGCCACCCCTTGTCTCCTACCATGGAAGCCAGATGAGCCACTTCCTCCCTCTTTGTGACCTGGAAGCCAGAGAAGCATCAAGGAACCCAGGCTCAGGCAACAGCCACTCCTGTTCAGGACATAAACTTAAACTGGGTAATGCCAGGAGTGGGGAGTATTGTGCAGCAATGGTACTGGGAAACAGAGGCAGATTATTCTTGCCTGTTATGGTTTAAGTGTGTTTCCCCCAAAAGTTTATGTGTTGCCAATTTAGTCCTCAAATTTTTATGTTAATAGTATTGGGAGGTAAGTAGAATTAGATGAGGTCACAAGTTTAGGGCCCCATGATAGCATTAGTGGTCTTACAAGAAAAGAAGGAGAGATGCAAGCCAGCGTGCTTGCTCTGCTTCCCCATGTGATGCCCCCTTATGTGTTATGATGCAGCAGCCAGACCCTTAACAGACGCTGAGTAGATACCAGATGCTTTTAGACTTCTCAGCCTCTCAAACTGCGAGCCAGATAAACTTCGATTCTTTGTAAGTTACCCAATCTCCAGTATGTTGTTATAGTAACAGATAATGGACAAGGACACTACCCTTCAGAGTTACTCTGATAATTATTTGCTTTTCAAATCTGACCTCCAGCTTCTGCTTGATTCTGTAAGCCCCTTTTTTTCTGATTAAGTGACTAGAAACAGTCCTTGTTACTTTAGTTGAATGCATCTCTAAACATGTGGCCTTATGGGATAATTTGTAGAAAACTCCAAGAGGGTCCTATATTGTCCAATTCCAGTAGCTTGTTACCAATTAGAGGAAACAATTGATCTGAGAGTGCTATGTCCACAGACCTCTTCCAGCCCCCACTGAACATCTAAACTTTTGGAAAAGAACATTGTCCTTGATAACAGACTTAATCATAAACAACTGTATCCTTAGAGATGCTTAATTATGTGCCTCTCTTTTGCTCTCAGCAATATCTTGGCCAGGTTACCAGCTTTCTCTCTGATACTTTTATGACCTGCAGCTTAATACCTATCCAGATAGCTCATCTCATTGTTGGGAAGGTCCTTTAGGAAATTCTTTCTCCTCTTTAGTTGAGATTTTTATCCCAGTAAATTTTCTTACTAGTTTCACCCTTGCCCCATGGAGCTGCACACAACAGTGAGGCTATACTGTGGAGACCACAAGTTTGGAGACTTACAATTAGTTTTAAGTTTTGGCTGGACTCCTTACCAGCTATGTGACTTTTAAAAATTTTCTTTTTTAAATACCCCTCTGGGTTTCTGTTTTATCATATGTATAATGAGAATAACAACCCTGACCTTCTAGGTTGTGTATATGAACTAATGTATGTAAATGGCCCGGGAAAATCCTCAGAAGAGAATGAACTTGAATAAATGGTAGCCAACGATGACAGTAGTCATGTGATAATTGTAGCATCACTGAAGTTGTTCAAGCTTAAGTATCATCTCCTTTCTGAGGTAGAGAAGGATTTACACTTCCTATAAATGTGTGGTAGATGCTTTTCCTCTGCTCCTGTAGCAACCATTGCTGCCTCCACCACAGTGGCAACAGCACAAAATGTAGTAGCTGTTAAGTCTCTCTTTCTTACTGGGCCATAAATTGCTTGTATTCCTGTGCCCAACAAAGAGCTTGGGTCACAGTTGTTGAATGAACATTTCCTACCTAATACTATTTAATTCTCATAAACATCCAGCCACACAGGTGGATTTCATTTTTCCAGGGGTAGTGTTGAGAGTAAGCTGTTCCTTCAAGGTCACGTAAACAATACTTCACCTAGCCCAGACTGCAATCCTGGCCCTGAGCTCCATGGTTTTTCCTCTTGACCATGCTGCTTCCAGGAAGCCTCTTTGATTTAAAAAAGTAATATTAAAAACTGAAGAAAAAATGGTAGAGATGAGATATCCTGAAAGATCAACTCCTTGACACAGCCTGCAGTGAAAACAGAGTGTGACTGGTGATTCAAAGGAACTTCAGTCCTCAAAGGACCCTACAGTTCTTCAGAAGTTACGAGAGCATTAGTGCAGCTCTTCAGTGCATAATTCCTACATGGATACGTTGTGAGCTGATATTCAAATAATGCTTCTAATGGCAATAAAGTCTACCAGTAGTTGCATATTAACAGAACAAAACATTTTAGTAAAGATGCATGAGCTTTTACCTCTGACTAAGTGACCAGAGATAGTCCCTGTTACTTTAGCTGAATGCATCTCTAACCATATGGTCCTCCAAAGTGTGTGTCATCTTGGGAAAGTCACCTACCCTCCCTGTTCTATGCTCCTCTTTGTAAAACAAAGCAAATATACTTCATTCATGAAAGTCTCCTTCAGCTCTTTCATTATATGATTCTAAAGCATCAAAAACTGGGCTTTGACCCAGAACTGGGGACTTCGGAAGAACGTTATATTTCCAAATAATGTTAAGTAAAAATAGAAATAAAACAAAATATTCTAGGAAAAGGGTTGACACACTTTTAAAAAGATCCATCAACTGGCCAAAGGTTACCAATAACAACATTAATTACATGTATTTCTTTACTTTTGAGATTTGCATGGTATACACACATGAGTCAAAGGATGGAAGGGTGTCTTAGTTACTTTTCTCATTGGTAAGACAAAATACCCAACATCCAAAGTTAAAGGAGGAGAGGCTTATTTCAGCTCACAGTTTGTAAAGATTTCAGTCCATAATCGGCTGGCTCCGAGGCAGGGTGGCACATGGCAGAGGGACATCACAGAGGAGAAATAACCGATGGTAGGCAGAAGGCAGCAAAAGCAGCAAGTGACAACAGCAGCTCTCTTTCTGTCCCTTATATTCTATCCAGACTGCACACCCTTAGGGCAGGTAGCATTCACACCCAGAGTGGGCCTTCCCATTATCCACACTCAGAACTATGCCAAACCAATCAGTGGACTAATTTAGTAACCACAAACCCTTGATCTCAGTATCACACACTTAATCCCAGCATCACACACCCTAGATCCAGCCACCTCTGCAAATCTCCACCTGTGACCAAATGAGGCTTTGGGGCAATATGGAGATACAAACCATGACAGAGCGCACTGCAGCAGAAGGGATGGCATGTGCAAAATTAAGGAAGCAAGAATGGACAGAAATTATATGTATTTCTAACAGGCTCCTAGCATGTTCTGCTTTTGTCCCTAACTGGCCATAAGCACTAGGAAGCCAAGGTTGGTGTAGGCTCTATCTCCTCAGTGGTTTCAGGACCAAGAAGCAGCTGGCTGAAGGACAGGGGAATGGATGAGATGAACTCCAGATGCCGGGGTCTCCCTCCTCTGATGGCCAGTGTAGTTAGAGTCACTGAGTGTGAAATCCTGGATCTGTGACTCTGTGGTACTCTTCTGTTATTTATTTTTAAGATAAAGTTTCCAAATGAACTCAAAATCTAGATCTACATTCTGACAAGAATGGGCACTATTTATGTCACCAATGGGACAGAATATCTGATGTTAGAACAAATCTAGAAAATGCAAATATACAGAGGTCAAATTCATATATGATTGCATAATATATAATTTCTTCCTGTTGAGTTGGAAGTACTCTTGAGTATCTTTTTCTTCTTCTAAACTGTGAACTCTGTGAGGACAAAAACAGTGTCTAAATCCCTGCAATGGAGTCACCCCCATTCCAATGTTACCTACTGTAGATCCAGGTACACAGAAATTTCAATATATCTACTGAATGGATGAATGAGTGATTGAATATATGCACAAATGCATGAATGAATACTCTGCAACTTTGCAAACTAGGCTTAGGTAATTACTTGTAGACACACAGTTGTGTACAGTAAAACATTTAAGTCATTGGCAGGCTGTACATACAACAGTGGTCTCAAAGATTATATCACCTAATGAGGTTGTACCAGTCATATTTGTGTAAATACACTTTATGATCACACAATGACAAAAATCACCTAATGATGCATTTCTCAGAATGTATCCCCCTTTTGTTAAGTGGCATTGGAAAGTACGTCTATTAAATATCAAACACATTCACGATAATCAAGTGAGGTAAGCATCACTTAGCCTCATTTTATAAATGAACCAATAAAATCCAAGATGGATTTGAACTTCAGAAGGTCACTTGACAGCTACTAGAATACAGAGCTGAGATTGGAACCCAGGTCTTCTTTTTTTTTTTTTAATTTTATTTTAAAGAGAAGAAAAAACAAAACAAATCAAAAGAAGAACAAATTTTCAAAACAACATAATAGGAGGGTAAGAATGGTTAATACATTGCGTATTACTATCTTTAAGTTAGTTATTCAGGACACCAGACATTAGCATTTAATTATCCAAACATTATTGGCACAAACCTTACTCTTCAATGAACTAAGTAAAAATCGTAGTGTATCTATCTTAACCATCTTATATATATATATACAATTTTTTTTCCCTTTCCCTTCTTTCTTTTCCTTATTCCAGTCTCTCTTTCCTTTTGACCAGTTTCTTTTTGATTCACCATGTCTATTGTACATTTTGGATCTTATTTACTCTTTCAGTTTCTCATACTAGAGAGACAATACGATGCTTACACATGTGCTTCTGGTTTATTTCACTTATGAGTATTTTCTCGAGTTGCATCCATTTACCTATAAAAGTCTCCAGTTTATCCTTCTTAATGGCTGAATAGTACTCCATTATATAAAAATACCACATCTTTCTTATCCATTCCTCAGTTGATGGGCATTTGGGTTGTTTCCAAGATCTGGCTATTACAAATTGTGCTGCTATAAACATGGGTGCACATATATCGCTGTGGTACGATGTTTTTAATTCTTCTGGGAAGATGCCCAGAAGGGGAATAGCTGGGTCAAATGGGACCTCCAACCCTAGCTTTTTGAGGAATCTCCACACTGACTTCCACAGTGGCTGTACCAGTCGACACTCCCACCAACAGTGGAGAAGGGAACCCAGGTCTTCTTGATGCGAGGATGATTCATAGTTGCCCTTTCAGGTCCCTCTACCCATCTGTGAGACTGTATGATCTACGGATGGGACACTAAGCTATGATTTGTCTCCTTTTCTGGTCGCTTTCTCCCTTGCCCAGTGGCAAAGATAGGATGGTTCCTGAGAATGTTGTTCAAATAGCAAATAAATAGCTCCATCTTGTGTAGGAATTGCACTTGTGTCTGTTGCAGTAATGGCAGACAGAATGAGAGCAATGATTTTAGTTCTTCTTCCTATGATTTTGTTTTCATCTCTTCTAAAAGGTAGAGTAAAAGTCAGCTCAGCGGCTTCAGATCAATCTCACCCTAAGCACCGTGAGGCTGCATACTCCTGGGAGTCTTGGCCTTGACAAGCAGAGACACATGGGGAGTGTGTGCAACTGTCCACCAAACACAGCAGTGTTTCAGCATTATCAATGAGCTGGATTGGATTAAGTATATTTGCACCAAAAGCAAAATAAATATTGCTTTATTTAAAGCCACAACAATGTTAGGATTCAATTGCCCTTGGCCTGAGGCATATTCTAGCTCTATTGATTGGCCAGGCCAGTGCCAGAATGACAGACAATCTGTCACCAACAGTCCCTGCAAAATGCTCAGCAGGTGTGTTGAGCTCTGCCGTGGTGTAGATGGAGGTAGTGCCCCTTATCTCAAACACAAAGGGTAATCACAACCCATCCACACCTAATCAGCACCAAGGTATGTATGTATGTACGTATGTATTTTTCCACACATCTCCTGCATTATATCATGGCTTATTTATTTATTTTTCAGTCTTTTTTTATTCTAAAGAGAAGAAACAATAAAAACAATGATACAGGGGCCGGTGATATAGCTCAGAGGCACAAGCGCCTGCCTGACAAGCACGAGGTCCTGAGTTCGGTTCCCGGTACCCACATAAAGAAAAACAAAACAAAACAAAAAACAACAATGATACAGAATTTCAAAACAAGCTAATAGGGGATTAAAAATGGTTAATATATATTGTGTAGGGATTGCACTTGTGTCTGTTGCAGTAATGGCACACAGAATGAGAGCAATGATTTTAGTTCTCCTTCCTATGATCTTGTTTTCATCTCTTCTAAATTGTTATCTTCAAAGTAGTTGCTCAGATTACAGGATATAGGCATGAGAAATTGATCAAACAATATAAGCACAAACTATTCTCTTCAATGAACTAATAGAAATTAGTAGTATAATTATCTTAGCTATCTTGTATGTATATATATTTTTTCTTTTCCCTTCCTTCTTTCCTCCCTTCCCCCATCCCAGTTGTTCTTTCCTTTTGAGCAGTTTCTTCCTCTTTCACAAAATCTATTGTACATTTTGACTATTATTTACTCTTTCAGTTTCTTACACTAGGGAGACAATAACGATGTTTACACATGCAAGTCTGATTTATTTCACTTATGAGTATGGTCTCAAGTTGTATCCATTTACCTATAAAAGCCTCGAGTTTATCCTTCTTTATAGCTGAGTAGTAGTACTCCATTATATAAAAATACCACATCTTTTTTATCCATGCCTCAGCTGATGGGCATTTGGGTTGTTTCCAAGACTTAGCTATTATAAATTGTGCTGCTATAAACATAGGTGCACATATATCGCTGTGGTACAATGTTTTTAATTCTTCTGGGAAGATACCCAGAAGTGGAATAGCTGGTTCAAATGGGACCTCTAATCCTAGTTTTTTGAGGAATCTCCACACTGACTTCCACTGATTGCACCAGTCTACACTCCCACCAACAGTGGAGAAGGGTTCCTTTTTCCCCACAGGCCCTCCAACATTTGTTATTGGTTGATTTCTTGATGACAGCCATTCTTTCTGGGGTGAAATGGAATCTCAGTGTCATTTTAATTTGCATTTCTCGAATGACCAATGATGTTGAACATTTTTTCAGATATTTATTTGCCATTTGTATTTCTTCATCTGAGAACTGTGTATTCATCTTAGATGCCCATTTTTGGATTGGGTCTTTGAATTTGGGGGACCTGATTTTTTCAGCTCTTTATATGTTCTAGATAGAAGTCCTTTGTGTGAAGAACAGTTAGCTAAAATTTTTTCCCACTCGGTGGGTTGTCTTTTCACTCTGTTGGTGATTTCTTTGGATGTGCAAAAACTTTTTAATAAGATGAGATCCCAGTTGTCGATTCTTTGAAGTACTTCCCATGCGGTTTGGGTTTTGTAGCACCAAGGTATTCAAGGAATTTCCCTCACATCCCCTCTTAGATCAACAAGACAGGAGTCTTCATGACCTGGACTGTGAAGACAGAGAGGCAGATCAATAAGAACATAGGCTTCAAAGTCAGAAGGACTTGGGTTTGAGCCTCAAATCTGCCATCAGGTAGCTTTCTGACTTTGGACAAATTCATCTGTTTTGCTCAAAGACCTTCACAAAGCTGTTAGAGCAGACTGAATCTATTTCACTCCCACCGAGTCTTCGGTGCTAGCTCAGTGTCTGCGGCACAGCTGACTCTCAGGTGAACTGCATAAGCACAGCCGCAGAGGGTTAAGGAATTTGTCCATGATTTGGCAAGGACAAGTGACAGATTTAAACCCAGTCTGCCCTGCTGTAAGCCTGTGTTCTTAGCCATCACTGTAGTTTCTCTTAGCAGTCCTGGTAGTGAGGACAGAGCTTGATGCAAGGACTGTCCTTCATGTGAGGTAGGAATGGATGCAATTTTATTTTTCACTGTCTAAAAATGAACAGCTAGCATAGCAAGCATCTGTATACACATCGATCAAAGGCTCCCTTCTCCAGGCTAACCAGTTACAAACACGTTCCCCTTCTAGATGGGTGAAACATAAAATGATGCCACTTGCTCCAGCCAGCCTCTGGATTGGGAGCAGAGCCATATCCTCCACTGGCCCCTGGACCAAGTTCCTTTGGGCAGTGCTTAAACTGCATGTCCATGTGAGGGCCTCTTGGTTTGCAGCAAAGCCAGGATTAACACGAGCTCCCTATCTCCAAGGTTCAGCAAGGTCTTTACCCTTTAATGGAAGCCTTTTTAGAAAAATGGTAGAATTGGGGGGAAACAGTACTCAGATCATACCTGGAAAAGGGATCATTTCCAGCCCTTAACATGCTGGGGCCCTGTCTACTAGCGGCTATTCCTAGTGGACAAGGAGCAGCTTTGTCAGAATGCCCCTCCTTTTCATTCACAGCATAGCTCCAGGGATTAATGCTCCTTCCTCCCTCCTGGCTCCTGTTTGGCAACAACAAACAGTGGTCCCAGGGACAGGGCTTTCCAGCACTGCAAATTAACACAATTTGTAGGACCAGTCACCACCTGAACAGACTCAAGATTCCATCAAACGCAACTCCCACACTTCAAGGATGGGGAGGCTGAGGCCAAGAGGGTAGATGTTGTTGCCATGTTCACACAACATGCAAGGGTAGGGTTGGAAGTCCACTCCAGAACCGAGGGATTATTTCTTTCCATAAAACACTGATAAGGAGTGGGTCTTTTAAAAGCCCAAGGAAGGACACTGTCTGAAGTTGCTCACTGGCTCTTGAGGCTAGGAATTAACTGCTGCATTTCTTAAGTAAGAAAGGGCAGAGGAGATACAAATGAGAAGAAGTCCTCTATGTCTTCTCAAGATCTGGGAGTTGGCAAATCCCTCATGCACTCGCTTCAAGGCTGAGAATTTCCCTGAATCCCAGTGTGGATTCTGGAGCCACGCTGCCTGGATAAAATCCTGGCTCGGCAAAATACTGGCTTTGTAGCTTTGTAGCTGAACTCTTTGTAGCTGTGCCTCAGGTCTCATTTGGAAAGTGGGCATTTTGCCTTTCTCAGAGGACTGCTTTGAGGACTAAATGAGATTGCACGTTATGTGCTGAGGGCACCGCCTCGTTTGCGATAAGTGCTGCACATGTTAGCTGCTCTCATGGTCTCGTGTTGGTGGGAAGTTTGGGGTTCTCCACAATCTGCTCCCCACTTATTCCTACATGACTTACACCATGTCACGTAGCCGTACACCATGCAGGGCTCATCCATTAGAGGGGGTCTCAGGTAATTTAAAAAAGACATCTGTCCTGTGGGCTGATGCAGTTCCACTGAGCCTCAAGCCTTGTCCAGCCTGGGCAGTACTTCAGGCCCCATGCTCTTACTGGTGCCTTTGTGCAGTGGCTGCACTGTACACCAGCTGGAGGCTGCAGCACTGATCACACAAATCAACCACTGCAGGCCATGCTTCATTCCCCAAGCACCCCATTCACCCCAGGCTAAGGCAGCAAAGCTCAGAGGCACAGGCTACAGTAAGCTCTGGGCTGCCTCCTTGCATCTCCTATTATGAGCAGTGCAGTGTTAGGCAAACGATCTAACCTCTCTGTGTGCATCAGCATCCTAGTCTGTGATATGTGGATAGCATAAGAACCTACCTCACAGGTTCATGTGGTTGTTAGATGGACCTCCCATTGCTTTCTACACCATTAGGGACTTTAGTCTTCTATCCTTGCTACCCCTTTCCTGAGGGAGGGGATGGAACTTATCTCATTGATCAACCAGTCAAGATAAGGAACAGCTGGCCTTTCCCATGGAACCTGGATGGGAAACTTATTTAAATAATTGGTTCTGGTGGCATATACTTGTGGGTTAGACACTCGATTACACTGCCAGCCCCAGTGTCCTTTTGGGCTCCATAGAAGGATAACTCGACTTACATAAAGCAGGACAGTCTCTGGGAGGTAAGAGGCTATCTGGCTCCTGCTGTAATGTGGTTGCATCTGGAGTAGGTGGCTCACTCAGTGTGTGACCTTGAGGAAGTGACTTAGCCTCTCTGTGGTTCATGTCTTCTTTGCTCAAAAACAGTGTGATTCTTGCCCTACCCATGTTGCAGGCCTCTCTAAAGGCTCTAAGAGAGGATGGGGGAGTTGTGATTTAAAAGAATTAAAGCAGGAAGATTTTGTTAAGAATTTAGGTAGAGGAGAGCTCAATGTCAGACAGCAAAGTGCACATGGGTGGTATCAGAGGCAGTATGGTCCCCAGAAGGAGGCTTGTGACAGCCTCTTCTACCCTTGTTCCACTAATTAGTTCTACAAACTTGAGAGTCTTCCTTGATCTAGCAAAATGGCTAGAACAGTACCAGGCCTAGAAAGTTCAACGGATGGTAGCTCTTATCACCATTATCAAAATTGTTCCATTCCAGACACTATGCTTCAAAAACAGACAATGACAAGCATTTGAAGCATGTTCAGAGGACAGCAGAAAAGACAGGGAGAAGAGTGGATCTCAGGTTACACAGGAGAAGTTGGAAGGCTTTAGGGAAGTTCAGCCCAGAGAGTAGGAGCTGGCAGTGGTGGGCGTGAGTGTGGACACGCACCCTCCAAACAGATGAAGGGCTGCTGGATAGAACATGGATTGAGCCTCAGTGATTCTTCAGAAGACAGAGGCTAAGTTACTAGCTGGCAGGTGTAGTCAGAGATGGCATCAGTGCAGCATGGTGCTCACCACCCATGCCTGGGGGTAAATGAGCAGAGGGGCATAGCTGGTCCTCAAGGATGCTGCCGAGGGAATCCCTGTCCTGGGCAAGGCACCGAACCTGATGTGTCAAGGGACATACAGGGGGGAAAAGTATGACTAGGGTGGAGAAAGAGACACAAGGTGAGGAGGCAATAGCAGATCTATTGGTGGGGCAATAACTTTCTGTGCTTGCTGTGGATCTTTGTTTTCCATTTCTAACTTGACGAAAAACATGTAGCGTTTATGCTGTCACAGAATAAATAGAACATTAACGTGTGTTTTACTTTTTACACAGCTGATTTTATGTTCTATTCTGCTTTGGACAGCTTAAAGTAGTTCTGTCCTCTGAATGTGAGGTGAAAAAGTGGTCCAATTAGTGTGTGTGTGTGTGTGTGTGTGCGTTGGAAACACTTCCCCTGGTATTTCACCCTCTCTTATGTTAATAATGTTTGGCTGTGCCCTTTAAGCTCCTTTTTATATCTTTAAACTCCTTTAGACCCTCCAGCCTTTGAAAAACACCCCTTAGTGCGTCTAGTGAGAAGGAGCTACCCCTGCTTCAGGAGACGGTGTGGCACAAAGTTAAAACCGAGGGTCAGTTCTCGTGCTCCGATCCTTTGTACTGGGGAACCTGGGGCAAATTCCTTGGTATCTCTGTGCCTCGATTCCTTTCTCTATTTAAAATAGGTCTATCATACTCTTTCCATGACAGGGCTTTTGTGAGGATTGAATGACATGATGCATACAAGGTACAGCGAGCTGTCACTCGCTTCTAATACAGACACTGGGCTGCTTATTGGCAAGGGTTACCTCTGATTTCCTTCTGCTTCCCCAAGGCCCACTGCAGGGCTTGACAGCCAGCAGGCCCTTGATGAACCTTAGTTAAATTGGACTTACTGCACTGGAGCATCCTTTGCTACATAAGGGTTGCCAGTGCCAAGAGACAAAACAGCAAGGAGCGTCTGCAGACAGTGCAGCATCCATTTCCACGAGGGGGTCGCAGTCCCAGGCTATAAGGCAGAATCGTTTCTGCACCACCTGGAGAGGTCTGTTCCTCTCCCCCACCTCCGCACTCCCAAGAAGCACTGAGGTTTTCTGAAGATGAGAAATTTCACAGCATCCTGCTATCTTTCGGGTAACTGTGTACTTTATGATGACTAATAGGCAATTACTATGGTAATATTGCAATTCAGCATGTGTGAGGTTTGGGAAATGAGAAATTATGGGTAACTACTCTGGACTCATTTCTATGGTAACAAAAAGGAATAGTCATTAAATACCAGTTATACTGAGGCTGGACCTGGTAATTATAGATTTTTATGCCCAGAAACATAAATAAAACCAATAAATTTATTCAAAGGTCTATGACTGTTTACTTATATGTGGCTCTATGGAATACACAATGACAAGCACCTAATTAAGAAATGCAAACCCAACATAGAGTTTCATATTGTCATATGAAGATGGAAAGTCCGTTTTTCAGATGCAAGGCAACTTGTGCATTACAAATGCTCAGAAAACACAGTGGGGTGCAGGAGGGGGTGAGGCCTGCCTTCCTGCAAAGGAAGCCATAGGGAGGAAGAGGTAGTAGAGAGTGTGCAAGTGCTGCACTATGTGTTCACGGCCTTGCCTTCTGCAAGACGTTGTAAATTGTTAATCGATTCTAAACTGATTCAGCCCATCTCCCCAGTACCCCAGTGACCTTCCATAGGAGTTGTCTTGTAGCTTGTTGGCTCTGCAGTACCTGAAGTTGCATTATCCACCCTCAGTACCTTAGGTCCCAGATCTCCCCAGAATTCTTTAAAACTGCTCATATTGCAAAGCCAGTGGCCATGCCATTCTTTTCTTTTCAAATATGATAAAATACAACATAATACAAAATGTGCCATCTTAACCATTTTTAAGCATATCGTTCAGTAGTATTAAATACATCCATAATATGGTGCTACAGTCACCACCATACATCTCTGAAACTCTATACCTTTTAACCTCAAACTCGTTAAGCAATAACTCCCTGCCGTTCTCTCCCTTCTGCAGTCCCTGGTATCTTACCTTTCTATCCCACTTTCTGTCTAAGTGGATGTGACTTATTTAAGTACCTCACATAAGTGGAATCATACAGTATTTGTCTTTTCGTGACTGGCTTTTTTCACTTAGCATGATGTCTTCAAGTTTCATTCATGTTGTAGTCATATTTTTCTTGAGAAAGCCTCTCCCCAGAACTTTCATTACATGATATTCTCCCAAGAAGGCAGGAGGGAAACTGAGGCTTGGAGAGAAATGTATCTTGTTCAAAGACAAACAAGAAGGCTCAGGCAGGTGGACAGAGAACTTCCATGACTATGATTCTACCTGCAGTGAAGGCAGTGTGTGGGAGTGCAGAGTTCCTGGATGTTGCCTATGGCCATAAACATGGCTTGTCACTTTTTCAGCCTCAGTTTCTCCTTTATTCAAATGGATATAATAAAAACTTGCTTTCTGTTCTCAAAGAGTTGTTGCAAAGATCAAATGTGGTTTTAAAGAGCCTTTAACAGTATATTATTGCCCTGTGCAATAACAAAGTGTGGCTGAGCCTGTTTGTCTGAGTCTGTAGTTTGTTATATCAAAACAATAGCTCATCATGTTAAGTCATAGCAGTATTCATGTCACAACAGTATACGATTGAAATAATTGGGGTTAAGAAGCCATGTCAGTGAAGAAAAAGGGTTGGATGCTGACAGCGTCTGGTGATAGTGGCTGTTCTCTGGGGACTGTAGATTTGTGCCATTGCATAACTATTTATTCATTTAGAAAGTAGGACCTACAGGAGGAGTGTAGGACAATAGGGAGGAACAGGGGCTCGCTCAGACAGACTTATACTTGTGCCCAGTCCTCACAGGGCACAGGCCTAAGGCAGATTCCTTAGTTTCTATGAGGAACTGCACATCAGGAGGGAGTTGTTGGAGAATGAAAACCACAGGGAATGACAGAGAGGCAAAGATATGTCTGCCTACCTTCTGACCTGTGTCCAGCAACTTGACCAGTCCCCATGAGGTCTGGCTTTGTTTGCTGCCCTAGAATTTTAAGAAATGTCCTTCCCTTCTTCTCCCTTTCCCTCCTTCCCTCCCTCCTTCCCTTCTTCCCTTCTTTTCTGTATTACCAGAAACTTCCCTCCTCTAGTCAAAACAGTCTGAGTAGGTGTTTATTGTTTACAAGCAAAGAAACCCTAGCAAAACCCCTCCTTCGCAGTTGTCCTGAAGGTTAAATGAAAAGCGTATGAGTGCTGGACAGGCTGACAAGTCAGCAGCAGAATTCTTGAAGTGGCATTTCCCACCGTGTGTTTTATAACCCTAAAGTGGAGGGTGGGTTGTGTGGGCCATTACACCTACCTTTGAGAAATACTAAGTACTGTGTTCCCCTCTTGGAATTCCCTGTGTTTACTAGCATATTCAAAATTCTGAAAAGTCTTATTGTAAAAAAATTTTTAACATCATGTTATGGTTTGTGTCTAGATGTCCCCCCAAAGCCTCAAGTGGTCATGAGGGGTGGGCTTTTCAGAGGCTGAATGTAGAATTTGTGATTGGTTCATTGTCTAGTGCTGGGATTGGTGGTGTGAGTTCTACACCCACCCTAGGGCGGGTAGCCTGCATACAATATAAGGGAGGAAAAGAGGCTTGCTCCTCCTCTTTTGCTTTTGTTGCTTTTGCTGTCTTCCACTGCCATGAACAGTTGCCCCTCAGCCACACCACCCTACCTTGGAGCCAGCTGAGTATGGACTGAAACCTCCACAAACTGTGAGCTAAATAAACCTTTCCTCCTTAACTTTGGGTGTTGGGTATTTTGTTTCAGCAACGAGAGAAAAGTAACCAAGACACTTCACTTAACTTGGAATTTTCCAAACTTATTTGAACTCTGAATTATTTTTCACCATACAATGCCTTAGTAAAGTCTCACCAAACCCCGGAAACCTGGAAATACTGCTGTAGAGAACAACAATGCTTTAAGAGGTGCTGGCCTGCAGGACATCTAGGGCACCTTGAAGCTCTGAATTCTGAGTATTTATTATTATTTTTTACATTCTCCAAAGCTGTAGTAGTGAATTCTCATGATTGATAGGCTTTTTGTTGCTCCTCAGAACTGTTTTAGCAACTAGGAGAATGCTGGGGGTAGAAGCTGCATGACGAAAGCATTTCTGAGGATCAGAGCTCTTTATCCCGAAGTCCCCAAATCACAAAATCTGGAGCTTAAAGACGTGTAGAAAGCATCTACTTCCCAGTCGCCATCCCACTGGTCACCCGAAGCCCAGAGAGGGAAGGCAGTTTGGTCAAGGTCACAGACCTATTTGCAGCTAGTTCTTCTCTGGACAGCAGATGATGACATAAATAAGTGTGTGGGGTGACAGTACTGACCTCTCCCTGACCACTGCGGCTCTAATAATTAAACAGAAATGTTAACATAAATCAAATCAAATGGTCTTTCCACTACCCTTATCACTAACAGTGCCTTCTGTTTAGGGAAGGTGAAAAGGCATTGCTCTCACGCCTGCAACAAGCCATAAACCTGCAAATGCTAACGAACCATCACTTCATCCAATTAAGAGAGGAAGCAAAATTGTCTTTAATGAAGGCTTCATGCATCCCATGGGCTCTCTCTAATTCATACCCAGGGGTATCAGGGAGTCCCTCTGGACCCAGTTTCCACATTCGGAAAGTGGTAAACCGACACTTTGTAAAATGGGCCTGGCTGGGTGTCAGAAAATTTGGTTCTGGAATGAGCTCAGCCAAGGACCTTGGGCAATTCCCATCTCATCTCTAGGCCTCAGTATCTTCATCAGTAAAGTCATCACTTGGATTCACTTATAATCATCAAACACTTTCTGAGCATCTACTATGTGTTGATCCCTGTTATCAGACAGTAGGGGTATCGAGACAAGTAAGGTTTGGTCTCAACCCTCTGGTAGCTTGAATTGCATCGAGTCTGCATAATGGGATGACTTGTTCAATAGTCCAGCCTGTGGGGAATCAGAGAAGGGAGTGGCCAATTCTGTTTAGGATCTCAGGGAATGAAATAGGACATAAGCTGAGTTTCAAGAGAGCTAGTGAGGAAGGAGGAATGAAAAGGTTCTGGGCAGAGGGGCAGCTGTATAAAGGTAAGAGAGTAGGTACCAACATTTGGGGCACTGTAGCTAGAGCAACAGTCCTAGGAGGGGAGGCTGAGATGGAAGGCAGAATAGTGCATATATAATTCCTGGGTCACACAAAGCTTTGCATACAAATCTGGGCAGTTTAGATGTTATCCTGAAAGTTGTGGGACTCATCAGCTCTAAAGCTATATAATTTGGGTGGTGGAGTTAGTTGATGCTTTACTGGCTATGTGACTTTGGGCAAGTCAGTTGCCTTAAGAGTGAAATAAGGATATGACACTATATATCTCAAAGGATTCAATGTTCCTTTGGCAGAGGATCACCCAGGCAGTGGAATTTTAGGCTATAAATGATGGTGTGAATATAGGAGAAAGAACATTCAAGATATGAGTATATAAGTCCACACCAAGGAGAGATGTTGTTCATATGATCTGAGTGCCACCCTCCTTCATTAATATCTCCAAGAAGGAACACAGCAGGAAAGCAGTGGTCATTATAATTAACACGTGAGATTCTGCAAAACACATTACTGCCACCATTTCTTCTGAAGTTCACAACTGTCCTGCCAATTATTTTCTCCATGATAGAAGAGAAACTGAGCATCAGAGAAGGAAAGTGATTTCCCCAAATTTGCATAGAAAGTAGGTATTAAAACTTATACTAGTTGTCTTGATTCCTGGTCCAGCAAGCTATCCAAAAAACTCCAGCAAGTGACCACAGCCACGAGCATGAAACAGCTAATGCTCATTAGCACATTCTTGGGAGCTAGGGTGCAACTACCTTTAATTAACTCATGAATAATTGGGAAATTTTTTCTCAAAAGTTTATCCCACATTTTTTTCAGGCTTCCATACCAGCATCCTGTGACTATCTGCTGCCAGGCATTCTCCTCAGTCCCTCACCTGTAATTGCCCAGGTAGACGCCATCAGGGTTGAGCATTGGTGCAATCTTGAAGACCAGGTGTTCTCGTAGGATACAGGCAATAGGGTGGTGGCTTACAAGGAAGTCAATGATTCCTAGGGAGAGAGAAGTGTCTGGGTTAATCTTAAAGTGTTTCAAAAAAAAAAAAAAAAAAACAAGGAACATATTTTTCTCAGCTTGGGAAATTGTAAGAGCTCCATAGGTGATCTTTGGCCTGTGTTGTTATAGCTATTATGTTTATGTGGCTATGGGCTAGGTGTTACCAAGTGAACTTTATATTTCCAAGAGATGCATAGCTACAGACATAACACAAAGCCCAGGAACAGACAGGAAGAAGAAAGCATTTTCTTTTTTTTTTTTTTTTTTTGGGTACCGGGAGTCGACCTCTGGACCTTGGGCTTACCAGCAAGTGCTTGTGCTGTTGAGCGGTATCACCGGCCCTTTTTTTCCTTTATGCGGGTTCCGGGAGTTGAACTCAGGACCTCACACTTGCCGGGCAGGCACTTATGCCGCTGAGCCATCTCACCAGCCCCCAAGAAAGCATTTTCTGCCAGAAAGAAAAGAGAAGTCTTCCAAGAAAACATGGCATTTGAGGTGTGCTTTGGAGGGCCTGGATGACAGCTGTGACTTCTGGAATGTGCCCTTAACACTGCAACCGAAGGGCTCTTCCTAAAGTGAAAATTTGACACTGTCATTCCCTCCTTGGTATCCTTCTGGTGACGGCCTGCACATATCTATAGGAGAAGGGGTAAGAAAATCAACTTCTCTGAGCCCTTGTTCCTTCCCTCTTCTTGTTTCCACTTTTTCCTTGGAGACACAAAAAAAGGGATCAAATGGTGCTCCGGCAGTCCATGAAATTAGCCTAATATTAGAAAGTGATGGGAGAGTGAAAAACACTCCCAAAATGCAGACAGCTTGTGTTTCCTGCTAGATAGCTCAGGAAAGGCCTGGAGGAGAAGAAAGCCTTTGAACTGGGCCTTGACATGTAGCTCTGACAGACAGGCAGAAGGCAGCAGGGTAGCTAAAAACAATCCATGGGCCCAGTGGCAGGCATTTAGCTCTTGGAGTGATAAATCACTCCAAAGCACATTCCAAAACTGCTGTGACCAGTCAGGGACATCTCAGACTTTTCATTATGTCAGGCTTGAGAATCCATCGGCAGCTGAGAGCCAGTTGGACACCATTTACTTCTCGGCTGATGCTGTGGTAGACCAGATGCCCTAATTTATTTGTTGGTCCTCATATTAAAGTTGCAGTTTGCCAGTAAACAGGCAGGGTAATGATGCCAGGAGCCCTTGTTAGGGGCTAATAATTGCTTAATCTGTCCACTAATTGACCCTAGCTCCCAGGGCGGCCCTCCATCAAGGAGCCAGCCTATGCTTAAGGTCTGGCCACGCTGCCTCAGAGAATGGCTTCTGGAAGTGGAATAACGCATTGTGATCCATCCTCCTTCACAGATGAGCAGATTAATTGGGCTGCCAATTAGGCAGCTAATAAAAGAATGAGAGGAAGCAAAGCCAGACAGAGGCTGCAGCTGCCCAGATCTTCCTCTCCCAGATGGATGTGGGGCAAGGAGAGGGGAGGTTTTAGAATCATCATGCAGCTTGAGATGAGACAAAATTCAGTAGGAATCATTCCCATTGATGAGGAATTGGGAGATCTTTCTTTTTCATTGTTTGTTTTTCTTTTTTCTTTCTTTCTTTTTTTTTTTGTTTGTTTTTTGGTGGTAGGGGAGGGTGCTAAGTGGAGAAGAATATCAAGAAGAATGTGAGAGAAAGTAAGAGAGGAGAGGAAATTTAATCCCTGGCTATGCATCAAAAGCACTGTATAGAACAGGAAAGCAGAGGGATCTAGAGAACAGAAACACTTAGGGACTTGTATTTGAATCTTCACTAATTATTAGCTAGAGAAGTTGCTTGTATCTTCTCTCTGACCAGTTTTATCTGTGAGGTTTACTAACTATGCAACTTGGGGATAAGGACATGGAACTGGAGAAGTCAACAAATCCAGACAACCTGGGTTCTAGTTTGAGTTCAGTTACTAGGTATGTGCAGAAAGCCTCTGGCCCTAGTCTCTTTAAAGTTAGGAGAAAGAATGGCAGAATAAAGACTGGCAGCACCATATAGCCTCTCTGGGACCTGGAATCAAGACATCTAAAAAACTACCACTTGATGAAGAAAAAAAAAAAGAAGTAGATATCTGGGAATCAGGGGGGAGTTGATAGGAAAACTAGAAACTACAGAGAAGCTGATGAAACAGAGCACAACCCCAAAAATAAAGCAGCCTTGAAAGTTAACCTTAGCATCTAGGGGAGGAGACCTGTCCCCATCAGCACAAGGTAAGCCCAGAGAGGTTTGGCAGCTTCAGGGAGAAGCAACAAATCAGGCCAGATGTGCTAGCCCCAAGAAAAGCCCAGGATTATGGTAAATTATAAAAACAACATGGGGTTTAACTTTGAAAGTAATGCCTTCTGCATGGCAGGTTAGAGTTGGAGAAGAAATCCAGTGCAGCACCTGCCATATTTGAGAATGTTTAATCAGGAGCCATTTTTGGAAGAGGTTAATTAAGACTGAGCTACAGAACAACAACACTTCAACATTTCTCGGGTCACCCTACAACAGTGACTGGGTGGGAGATGGCCACGAGTTAGTTGTAGAGAGGGCACAGGCTAGGCAAAGAAGTTTTTTTTTTTTTTTTTTTTTTTTTTTTTTTTTTATTTTAAAGAGAAGAAAAAACAAAACCAATCAAAAGAAGAACAAATTTTCAAAACAACATAATAGGAGGGTAACAATGGTTAATACATTACGTATTACTATCTTTAAGTTAGTTATTCAGGACACCAGACATTAGCATTCAATTGTCCAAACATTATTGGCACAAACCTTACTCTTCAATGAACTAAGTAAAAATGGTAGTGTATCTATCTTAACCATCTTATATATATATATATATACAATTTTTTTTCCTTTCCCTTCTTTCTTTTCCCTATTCCAGTCTCTCTTTCCTTTTTACCAGTTTCTTTTTGATTCACCATGTCTATTGTACATTTTGGATCTTATTTACTCTTTCAGTTTCTCATACCAGAGAGACAATACGATGCTTACACATGTGCTTCTGGTTTATTTCACTTATGAGTATTTTCTCGAGTTGCATCCATTTACCTATAAAAGTCTCCAGTTTATCCTTCTTTATGGCTGAATAGTACTCCATTGTATAAAAATACCACATCTTTCTTATCCATTCCTCAGTTGATGGGCATTTGGGTTGTTTCCAAGATCTGGCTATTACAAATTGTGCTGCTATAAACATGGGTGCACATATATCACTGTGGTACGATGTTTTTAATTCTTCTGGGAAGATGCCCAGAAGGGGAATAGCTGGGTCAAATGGGACCTCCAACCCTAGTTTTCTGAGGAATCTCCACACTGACTTCCACAGTGGCTGTACCAGTCGACACTCCCACCAACAGTGAAGAAGGGTTCCTTTTTCCCCACAGCCCCTCCAGCATTTGTTATTAGTTGATTTCTTAATAGTAGCCATTCTTTCTGGGGTGAGATGGTATCTCAGTGTTGTTTTAATTTGCATCTCTCGAATGACTAGTGATGTTGCACATTTTTTTGTATATTTGTTTGCCATTAGTATTTCTTCATCTGAGAAATGTGTATTCATCTCAGATGCCCATTTTTGGAGTGGGTCTTTAAATTTGGGAGGTCTGATTTTTTTGAGTTCTTTATATGTTCTCGATAGTAATCCTTTGTCTGAGGAACAGCTGGCAAACATTTTTTCCCACATTGTGGGTTGTCTTTTCACTCTGTTGGTGGTTTCTCTTGCTGTGCAAAAGCTTTTTAATAAGATGAGATCCCAGTTATTGATTCTTTGGGATAGTTCCCGTGCGGTTGAGTTTTTATTCATAAAGTCTTTGCCTACACCAATGTCTCCAAGGGTTTTACCTATCCTACCTTCCAGCAGATTTAATGTTTCTGTTTTAATATTTAGGCATAGAAGTTTAAGTTCAGGCTGGGAAGGACATGGGACTCCTGCTGTCCATGGTGGGAAACCAGGCAGGCTGTGTGTGCCTTTCAGAGGGGCTGGGTCTCAAAGGGCTGGCATTAAGTCCAGTGGATGGCTTGACCCTTTTCCTATGACCAATGGAGAGCTCAGTGGTGTGTTTGCTTCTTCATCTGCCAATGTGATCAGGATTATGACTCAGCTTGGACAGTTGCCACTGCCTAGGGTATACAGACAGAGGGGCCACAGTGGTGGTGGAACCTCACAAACCTACTGGCTATACAGCTAGGTGAAGAAAGCCATGACTTAGGGGACACAGAGGGACATGGAAACTGGAAGCAGCTGAAAAGAATACAGTCCTTTATTGGGCACCATTGACCATCCATGCCCAGCAGGAAAGGCAGGGCAGGATTTAGTGTTCATGCACAAAAATATGAGTGTGGAAACAAAATAGTCTTAGTAGTGACTCACTATCCCTTCCCTGTATCTGGAGAATTCAAATGCTGCAGAAACCACTCATTCAAAAACATGGAAGAAGTTTTTTAGATTCATTTCTGTTTTTCTTCATTTTCTGGAGGGGGGGAGGATTTTGTTTCTTTTTTCTTCTTTCCTTTACTTTTCTCTCTTTTTCCTTCTTTTTCTCAATTGTTCTTTTCTGTTACTTTTATCTAATTCTAATTTTATTTTACTCCTTAATGCAATACTTTGTCTCACTTTTCTCTCTTCCTTCTCATTTTCCTTTTCTTTATTTTTCAGATTTTACTTATTTCATTCTCCCACTCACCACCCCCATCAATCTTACTAATATTAAGTTTTATTAATCTTCAGATACTTAGTTGATTCTATGCTTTTATTGTTGAGTTTTCTATTGTTAATGGTGGTATAGTCATTGCATTTAGTAAATATTTACTGTGAGTATTTGGTTCATCTTTGTGTCCATATTATAATTACAAATCTCTTTTCTATTGTTAAGCATTGTACAGTGGTAGTTTTTATTGATTCTTAAGGTATATCAATATTTAGTTTGTCTTTGAATCTATTGTGGTTGCTGACTTTATTGCTATTGCCAGGGCAGCAAAGTTATTGCTATTAATTAGTTTTTACTGTGTTTCAATATCTGGTTTGTCTTTGCATCATCAACAATACTGAGGTTCATTTCCAGAGAACTGGGTGCTAGGCCAATTACACTGCACCCTCCCTTCTCCATTTGGGGGGGGGTCTTTATATATTCTAGATAGTAGTCCTTTGTCTGAGGAGTAGCTGGCAAAAACAATTTTCCCATTCTGTAGGCTGTCTCTTCACTCTGTTGGTTGTTTCCTTTGCTGTGCAGAAGCTTTTTAAATTTGATATGATCCCATTTGTTGTTTCTTGATGTTATTTCTTGTGCAGTTGGGGTTCTGTTCTTAAAGCCCATGCCTATGTCTTAACAAGTTTTATTTATTTTATCTTCCCGAAGATTAAGTGTTTGTTTTAATATTTACGTCTTTGATTTTAGTTTAGTATGTGGTGAGAGATATCAGTCTAGATTCAGTCTACTGCATGTGTACAGCCAGTTTTCCCATACTATTTGTTAAAGAGGTTATCCTTCCTCCAGTATATGTTTTCAGGGCCTTTGAGAAGATTTAGTCGGGAAGATGGAAGAAAGTAAGATCAGGGAAGGATGCAAGCCAGAGAGATGAGAGAAGAAGGAATAGTGATGGAAGATTTTAAATTAAAATTGGATGGTAGAGTCCCTGCCTGGTGCCAACCTCCAGCTGGTCAGTATAGACTTTGCCAGGCCAACCACAATTGAACCTTGTATTCATTGTTTTTATTTCTCCCAGAGTGCTTGGTTCAGGGCTGTGCCCACAGCAGGTGGTTAATAAATGCCTACTGATGGATCAATCCCAGGAATTCATTCAACCTTTGCAAAGTATGAGGTTAGTTAAACTGATAATCACTCATTCTGCAAATACTTGCTGGCACAGCAAATGTTGGACCTCCTAAGCTGAGTAAGAAGTTCCTAATGCAGGGGAGTGTATGGCGAGAAAGCAGCTTCCCTCTTCCTGGCCAAGGCCCTGATAGGAATAGCACAGAGCCATGAAAACCGAGCAGGGGCCTTGACCCAGCTTTGGGATCAAGAAGGGATCCTGGAGAATGGACTTAAAGGATGATCAGAGTGAGCCAGCTGAAAAGGTGCCAGGGGGCACTCCAGGTAGGGGACTTCTAATACCAAGCCTTGATGGTGAGGAAAAAGATGGTCTCTTTGCTAGTGGATCACTTTTCAAATCCAGAACCCTAGCTTCAGAGTTAAAACACAGACTCTAATTAGACTTTCTGGGTTTTCTGTGTGATCTCACTCTCTCAGTTCCCAAGTTTCCTCATCAGTTACAAAGGGAGAATAACTTACGAGTCACTGTGAGGATTTAAATGAGATGATATAAGCCAAGTGTCTGGCACAGTAGGTGTATACGTGTGCTGTTCTAATCATTGCTCTTACTTGGTTTGCCTGTGAGTGGCAGAGAGGTGTGGGAGAGATCACTGGGAGAGGTGAACAAGGTTTTTCTGGTAGAGCTCAAAATATTTGGAAGGGACTGGGAAACTACTGCAAAGTTTGAAGCCAGGGAAAGACAGGGTCAGAGTGTCCCCTACCTGCAGTGGGGAATGCTGCTTAAAGGGTATAAATAACGGAGGGCAGGACATCTTGAAGGCAGGGCAAAGGTGAAGATGGGGGACAGATGTAGCAGGTGGAACTGGCACATGTCAGGCCCTGCAGTCAGGAACCAGGGTCCAACATGCTGGTGACATGCAGGGGCTGTGGAGTGACCAATGCCCAGAGAACCATGAAGAAGCAGCGAGTGAAGGAGAAGTAGTGTGGTACTGTGCCCAAGAGCATCTGAATTCTTTGCTAAAATCCTACAACCTTGGGGAAAATGACTAAGATTAAGTTTCTGGTGCCTGGCAGAATGAACTCAAAATGAAAAGTGAGTTCAGAAAAATGAAGAAAGTTACATTTCCTGTACCTCTGAATTTTGGGGATTGAGGCTTGCATCTGCTGCCCATGTCTATCTTCCCCCCAGGTCATGAGCTCCTGGGTAGCAGAGACAGGTCGATTGTGTTTACTACCATATTCTCAGCACCTTGCTCTGTGCCTGGCATGGGGCTAGTGCTCAATAGATACATGTGAAATGAATGAATAAATTTGGGCCCACGATAGTGTACATTCATTGGCTGATTGACTTACAATGCTATCAGGTCAATTTTACAGGCAAAGAAACAAAGTTGGGGCTGTGACATCACTACTTGAATGTCTCGCAGTGGCTTAGATGGGATTCAGACCCAGTTCTGCTGGCTGCAAGGCAGTTCTCCTTCCATTAAAGCAAGACGGGACTACTTGCATGTGTTCTGCAGAATGACTTGGATATGCCTACATGATTTTTCCTCTCGAGAGACCTAGGTAAGGCTCATTGATTCAGTTCTTTGGGCAGAGGCAGCACCCTAGAGCGGGAAGACACAGGCTTAAAGCAAAACAGCTGAGGACTGCTGGGCTCAGTGTATGATTTGCAGGACAGCAGCCATTCCAGGCCCTCCCTGACTGGCACTAAGCCCCCATTGTCCTCAACCAACCCCAATGGCCTCAGAGTATGGAATCACAGGGCCTGCAGAGTCTGAGGTTCACAAAGTAAAAGTTCTCACCCTCCACTCTCAACACTGTCCATATCACAGATGAAAAGAGAGACGCCCAGGGTAATGAAAGGCCCATCATATCCCTTAGTGGACCTAGCCTTGTGCTTACAATGTGAGGTTGTTTTGGCCAAAGAGAGAAAAGAGGAAGAACAGATGAGGATAAAAGTTGGGGAAAAAGTAGGAGGTGGGGAGGGACAAAGGGTACCACTTCACTAGTAGGGAATGTTAGTTTGTGCTTGGTCCTGGCAGCTGGTGGCATCAGTGGTTGTGACAGTATATGTGTGCTTGTGGGGGGGGTGTGCATAGATGTGCATGCTCCTCCCTCCTCTTACCCTCACGGAGTAACCCTGAGGAGTAAACTTCCTGAGAAAAGGCCAGCTGCATCTCCACATGCAGTCTAAGCCCCAGTGGACGTGTTGGGAGGAAGCAGTAGGGCTCATGCTGGGAGGCAGGTGACCTAGATGTAGTCCCCACTCCACCACTAACCTTCAAGGTGACATTCAGTGACTCCCATGACTTTTCTGAAGAGCGGGGCTAGGACAGTGGTGGCAAACCTATTACACACGTGCCAGTGCGGGCTGTTTGTACTGAAAGCTCTAAAAGTTTCGCCGTCACTGGGCTAGGAGCTTCAGAAGAGCACAGGAGGAAAGGAGAGTGCGGGCACTGCTTGGGACCTGCATGTGCCCAAGTGCCACTCCCAACGCTGACTCGCTGAATCCCTGCAGCAGCTCTTTGAGCAAGACATTGCTGCTCCATTTTGCAGGTGAGGATACAGAGGCTCTGAGAGTCAAAGACTTGCTCAAGGTCTCCCAGTTGGCAGGTGGAATTGTAGGACCCAAACTCAGGTTTCTCTGACTCCGAATTCTCAACTGTGCTCACTGCCTTGCTCCCTCAAGAGTGTGGCATCCCTCGTCCATGGCAGCATTCCATAAATGGTCCCGTTAATTCAATGATATGGGTTTGAAGAGGTCAAAATGCCCTGCAGATGGAGATTTTCAACAAGAGTTGTCATCTCGACAACTCCAGGAAGTTTCAAGGAGGAGTATTCCCTTGGCCAGGAGTCAGAGACCCAGTCTGGGACTGCTTCTGGCCAAACTTCTAACCTGCAAGGTGAGCCTCCCGGTGCGGAGGATCCATACTGTGAGTGGAGACGGAGCTGGCCCTTCCTCAGGGAGTTCCCTCCTCAGGGTCACAGCACCCAAGTCACACACCTGGATTTGAGTTCACTTGAGTGAGAATTAAAGAAACATGAAGTGAAGTTCCTCACTGAGAATCTGGCACCTGGAAGGTGCTCTGTTAGTGCCACCTCTTCTCTTGCTACTGACATTTAGTGCTTACCGTATTTCAGACATTGTCCGAAATGGTTTATGGACATTCACTCCTTTATTTTTACGACAATCTGGTGAGGCAGGATTCCTATTATTTCCCTTTAGAGATAAAGGAACTGAGGCACAGAGAGGTTCAGTGACATTCCCAAGGCTGCATGTAAAAAGCAGAGGCCCTGCTACCCAATACCAGACAGTCTGACTCGGTGACCATGAGCTCACACACTGCCAGAGGCCAACATGGAAAAATCCCTTGACCTCTCACAGCATAGCTGGAGAAGAAGGATGGTTTGGCTTCACAAAGGACATGAGTTTGGGTTATCAGAGGAATGACCTAGAGGCAGCCATCAAAAGCAGAGTCTTAAGGAAATCCAAGCCCTGCCACCCTTAATGCCACCCCTTTCACAGCTCTGCAACAACATGACTTCATTTTGCTCCCAGCAGCAGGTGTATCAGCAGCTCGGCAGTGAGAACTGTGGTCCCAGCCAGATGGGAATGAACAGGCCTCACATGCCCGTTTCCTGCTGAAGGTCACTGAGCCAGTTAACGGGGAAGAGCTAACAGAACCAGAGTGATCCAGCCATCAGCCTTGCAGCCTTCAGACTTGCCTTCATGACTAGAGTAGGATGGGCTGGGGAGGGGACTGAGCGGAGAGCTGACCGGGGAAGAAACCTCCAGTTGAAGGGCTTGATCTAGGTTGTCCCCAGGTGACTGATGACCCAGTGTGGAGTAATAATGCCTGTCTTATGCTGCCTCACAAAAGGATGAATTGTGTGTCTCAAGGGAGAGGTACAGGGTCAGGGGAAGAGAAGGAACTGGATTGGGGAGATGGACTCCAGAGTCACTGTCATGAACGAGTTGTGTGACTTTGGGTAAGCCATCTCACTGTGCTTAGAGCAGTACTAATATCATCTCCACCTCCTATCTGTAAGATGTGCATTCATTATTGTGGGGTGGCCAGAACTCTGTGTTCTTCCAGATACAAAATTCTGTGTTCTTCCATGTACAAAACTTTCTAGCACTTCCTATCTCTGAGTGGAACAAAGGAGCATATACAGGCTGGGGAGTTGACCAGATCCAGGACCAAAGCCCTCCTCTGGTATTTACTGGCAGTGTGACCTTGAGGCTCTTCTTCCTGAATTCAATTTTAGCAAACCAGAATCAACCAGCATTTTTTCCTCACAAAAACCCTATAAAATGAATAAGATGGGGCCGGTGAGACGGCTCAGCGGCTTAAGCGCCTGCCTTGCAAGCGCGAAGGCCCGAGTTTGACTCCCGGAACCCACATACGAAAAAGGGGCCGGTGATATCGCTCAGTGGCACGGGTGCCTGTTGGCGCGTGAGGTCCTGAGGTCGACCCCCCGGTACCCACAAAAAAAAAAAAAAAAGAATAAGATGACCCCATTTTCCAGATGTGGAAAGTGACAGAGAGCCAATCTCTAGACCTTAAGTAGCTCATGGTTTAATGAGTAAGAAACAAATGTAAGTCAATCATATAACAAGTCAGGGCAATAAAGGTTTTTTTTCTGGATGAAAGTCAGCCTTAGACGCACAAGATAGACAGAAACCAGGTGCTAGCAGAAATGAGTCAGGGAGGCCCACAGTGGGACATTTGGGAGATGGTAGGTGCTAGACAAATGACAAGGAGTGGGCACAGGTTCTTCTAGGGAGAGGGAGCAGCAAGTACAAAGGCTCCTTGGTGGCAAGGACAACTCCCATCCAGGGATTAAGCTGTATGAGGCTGGCTATGTGGAGTTGAAATGTAATGAGGCTGAGGCTAGATGACCTGGCAAGAGCCAAATCGTGGTGGGCTATGGATGCCACCCTAAGGAGTCTAGAGTTTATCATGAAAAGGCAGTGAGTAGGCATTGAAAGGTTATGCCAAGGAATAAACATTTATTTGGAAATCTAAAGGACAGCACTGAGTATTAACCAGGCACCATCCAAATATTCCTTTCTAGGAAACAGGGTTATCAGAGAAAACACCAGAAATCCACTCAATTTCTCTATGCCCCAGTCTTCATCTGTAAAATGGGATGGAGACCCTGCCCTCTGCCTACTGCCCACAGTAGAGGTGAGTGCAGAGATTTGGGCTCCCACAGATGATGGCATGGATGGCAAGGCTGCTGTATTTTTATAAACAAGACAAAGCAGTTGTATCCAAGCAGCTGGAGGACCAGACCTGCTGCCAAGTTTAGTTACTGACAGATGGCTGCAAGTAAAGGAGGGACTTGGGAAAGGTGACTGCAAGGACAATGCTGGGGAGGAAAAAGGGCAGAAGGGAGAATGTTGAGGGGTTGACTGTAGTGATGGGAGCCCAGCCGTGCCTCTCACCAGCTGCTGGGCACTGGGCTGTCACTTCCTCTCCCTGAAACTCAGTGTCTTCAGCTGATAGAGGGAGGCAGTCATTGTAAGAATACGAACAGGAAAAATAAAACTCATATTATTTGCATAGTGCTTGATAATTTTCAAAGCAGATTACCTGCTTCATTTCAAGTTCCCGTAGGGAAGGAGGTGGCATCTGTCAAGTGCCTGCTGTGTGCCAGGCCCAGGACTGGATGTTGTGTTTACATTCATCTCGTGCCGGCTTCAAAGCAGCCTCCCTAGATAGCATCCTAATTCCACACTTGAGGAAACTGCAGTCACACTGCTAGGAAGTGGCACGGACAATACTGGGCCTCAGGTTGCCTGATTCCCTGTCTCTAGATGCTCCCCTGCAGTACCCTGCCACCCTCAAGTCACAGACCCTTCAAAAGCTTTTCCATGTTCCTTTGATTTCACGATCATTTTTAGGTTGAAATGAGATAAATTAACTTCTCTAAACTTTGATTTTCTTGTAGGTAAAAATATACTTACTATTAGTTCCTGTGACATAACAAACTAATATAATTGAAAAGAATTAACTTAAAGTTAATTAAAATATGTAAAGTGCTTAGAATAGTCCTTGGTGCAAGTACAAATATCTTACATTTTTATATGAAATATATACACCAGATAGGTACAAACGAAAAAGCTTTGGCAAGAAGGCAGGACTCTTACATGTTACTGATAGCAGGGTAAAGAATTGCATGCTTCCGAGGGAAACTTGTAAATATCTGGTAAAGTTGAAGACACGCATATCTCATGACTCAGCAATTACATGTCCAGGTGAGTTGAAGAAGGAAAGGATTGGGGGCGGGAGGAAGGGCAGATGAGGGAGAGTTACCGCAGGTGGGTATCTCAAAGTATGTTATAAGCAAGTGTGAAAAATCCCACCATGAAACCCAGTAGTCTGTATAATGTATAATGTACACCAATAAAAAATTAAACTTCATCTGTGGGCAATTTGAAATAAAGTTGTTTGTAAAAAGTAAATCGGGCTATAGACAGACCTGGGATACGATACAGTGGTGAGCAAGAAGTGAACCTCAGCTATGTTCATCAAACCGGACACTGAGTGGGAAGCGCATCTTCATGCAGGTGACAGTGTTTTTATAAAGTTCAGAAACATGCAACACTAAAACACACACTGGTTAAGAATGTTCACCTGCGTAGTAAAACTACTGAGAAAGATCAAGATGACAAAACAAAGTTCCAGCTGATGGTTATTGTGGGAAGAGGAAATGAAGGGGAAACAAAGAACTTAAGAGGAATAGATAGTATTCTGGTACTTAAACAGATGAGTACCTGGGCATTCACTATTTTATTATTTACGTCTTATTAAAAATATTTAGATTGCTAACTATAGCTCACTAATTAAATATATATTTATATGGATTAAATATTTAGTAACAATAAAGAAATATACCTAAGCTATTTATTAGGTGAGTGAATGAATGAATGAATGAATACATAATTCTTAGTCTTTACCTTCCCATTTCACAGCCCTCTACCAATCTACTGTGAGCTGGGGCTGGGTTACTTGCTGTTGTGAATTACTAGAGAAAAGTAAAGCTAGGGGCGCAGGTGATGCGATCTGGCTCATCCCCATCACAGATTCTCTTCTACACCGCTTCCTATTCTTTTATCTAGCAATCTATTCGTCCATAGATACACCTAGTCAATAAGTATTTATTGAAACAAAGCCCAGCAGGTGTCAGGTGCACCTTCTTTAAAGAAGTAAGTTCCCATCCAAGAAAATGACTCTGCTTGTGACTCACAGCCCCAGAAATTATCCCAGGGGCTCGGGCACGGCTCAGTGGTAGGCTGCTTGCCTAGCATGTGTGAAGACGTGGGTTCAATCCCTGAAAAAAATCCCTGAAACAAGAAACCAAAAAAAGAAAAAAAAAACAACAGTACCCCATCTGGGTGTGGGAAGCAAGGGCAGGACACCCTTGAGAGCTTGAACTCACCTTGGCACACAAATGAAGAGGGTGTTTCCCCAGGGTGCACTCGGCCCGTGATGAATATCACCTTCTGTTCTGCTCCTTCCCGGAGATTTTCTGTAAGATAAAATGGAAGATGGTCAGTAAAGACAGGAAGAAAAGCTAAGATTAGAGATTGGCATGTGGGCATGAGACAAACAAAGAATGGGCCGAATACTTTTATCTCTTAAATTTTTGGGTTAGAATCATTAAGGCCCAGACATTGCTGACTAATTCAACTATGTCTCTAGCTACTCAGTGTTAAAGGACTATATTCTCTTTACTTGGTGCAATGTTGCATATTATGTTAATATAGAATATGTATAATAATATAAAGAAGCCATATGAGTGAAATCGAATATCAGAGCCACTGACTTTGACCCCGTACAGGGTTTCAGTGTTCTAATCTACAAATTAGGACAATAATATTTACTTTGTTAGTTGTTATGATGATTAAACAAGCTGATGCATTACATAGTACTCAGCCAATACCTAGGAAATGATGGAATAAAGAAGGTAGCTATTTATAGTAATAGTAGCAGCTGCCATTTAATTAGCCCCCTTTGTGTGTGTGCACACGCACACACACACACACACATTCCCTATAGAAATATGCAGTTAATACTCCTTTTACTGAGGCTCAAAGAGGTTGTATAATTTGTTCAATGTCACAGAGCTAACGGGGGGTAGGGGTGAGAACTGAGATTTGTATTTGAATGCTTTTCTGGTGATGATGAAGTACCAGGGACCATGTTTCCCTTTCACCTTAAACAACTAGAAAACTAAACAAATATACAAAACGACTATTTTCAGATCTTGGATGAGAGAAGGGAAACAATGGAGGCACACCCTGTGACTGCCTTGGCATTTTGCCTGGTGGTCCACTGCAGAGCAGAGAGCAAGAAATGGTATGCTGGGCAGAGCCTGGAAGTCTACTGAGATCCAAGTTCAGTGGGTGGCAGTTGTGGGGAAACTCTGTGAAGTGTGCGGAGGAGGGAGCTTTGTAGAAAAAGAATTCTGGGAATCAGTAAAGGAGTTTTCTTGAATCTTTGTTAAATCCTAAAATTCACCTGCATAGGGTGAATCTTCGTTGCTATAGTTTGGATCTTGAATTTCTCCCACAGGCCCATGTGTTAGAAACTTTGTTCCCAGCCCATGGCAATATTATGAGTTGGTAGAATCTTCTAAGGGGCTGCACCTAGTTAAAGAAATTTAGGTCACCGGGAGGCATGCCCTTGAAGGAGACTCTGGGACTCCAGCCCTTACCTTCCTCTCTGTCTTTGCCTCCCAGCTGCCATGAGGTGAGCAGTTTCCTCTCCCATATACTCCCACCACAATGTACTGTGCTGCCACAGGCCCAGAAGCCACATTTTCAAGTAACCATGAACTGAAACTTCTGGCATCATGAGCCAAAACAAATCTTTTCTCCCTATAAATAGTTTACCTCAGGAATTTTGTCACAGTGATGGAAAACTGAGTAACATACTCCATGCTTTCAGAGCAAATTGGCCGGTGGGCTACACAGTGCACAGTTCTCAGGGGTCACACGGTCTTGATATCATTTGAGTTCAGATCTTGGGTGACAGAAGTACACAAATACTACTCTGCACACAAAGTAGAAGTCCTTGTGGATCATTCAGGGAGAATGAGAACTCAGAAGGGTCAATTCTCAGAGGTAGATTCTAGATACAAGCTAACAAAGTTTTAAAATAAGTGTCAAAAGAATCAAACTGAACAAAAGAGCACTGCTTGTTATACTCTTTTTGTTGTTGCTGTTATACTCTCTTTAAAGGAAGCCCAACTATCCTCAAAGGAAGACAACAAACTCCAGACACTCAACAATGTATAACTTGCAATACACGACATTTAGTAAAAAATATTAGACATGTAGAAAAGTAGAATGTGACCCCAACTCAGAAACCATGTTCTTTCTTCTACTAAAGAAGTGTAATCTGTGTAATAAAGTTTAGTTATCGTGCAGAGATATTATAGGATAAAAGCAACAGTCAAGAATGACATTCTGAGAAAGCGGGGGCAGGCATTCTGTCGTAGGTTTAGGGACACCGATCGGCATGGAACAGAAAAATGACCTGAAGAAAAATTAGGAAAAAATAGTGAAAGAAGTTAGATTAAAGGATCCTATCTATGTTACAGGATGATTTGAAGAGAGGGTATAGAAATAATTAACAGACTTTCTCTTTCTAAAAGGCTGGTGATAGGTATTTTGAATCTGGTTCATCACCCCAAAAGATGTACCCATATCAGAGACTAAACAAAAAAATTAAGTCTATTAAACATTGTTTAAAGGTTTGTAACTTATTTGGTCTATTGGGGCCACCAATAGGGATGGGGGGGTCACTGCTTCCCCTAAAAGCAAAAAATATAATGGAACTAAAATATGTGAAAACACATCCTATGCTCAGTGCTGTGTTAGGCACCTTTAGGAAGAAAGGCAGAGAGAAGATTTGCCCACCCTGAAGAATTTTATGGTTTAAAAGAGAAGTTAAACACCGGAACATTTCCCACATGGGAAGGAGAAACTGTGATTCCATGGATGTGTCTCTAATATCTTTCCCAGGACCCTATATGAAGTAGATGCCTACAACCTGGTTGCTGAATTAACAAATAAAAATGCTTGTATAGATTATTCTACAAAGAAGTTTAGATAGCTATTATTTCATTTAATTTTCATCTCACTTTTTGAGGTAGACAGTGTTAACACAAGGGAACTGAGGCCCACAGGCAGAAGGGCCAGGCCTGAGGTCATGTAGTCAGCCATCAAGCCCTGGCTCCCAGCCAGTGCTCCCTTCGCTCATCTATCTTTCTCCTTCTGTATCTACTGTACTGACAGCATTATAAAATCCCACAGCTGCTGCATTTCCATCTGCAATGTACAAAAGAGTTTGGTTTTATTCCTTATTGTTGATGGAAACTGAGCAACTGTCTCAGTATTTGTCTTACTTTTTCACTTAAAAGTACACCATCAAATCCTTCAAAAAAGGTACCTAACACTGACCCCATCTATCCCAGCAGTCCAGAAAGGATAAATGGCATCACCGAGGCCCTCAGTGAAGGCTATCTTTATGGATGTCTCCCCTGACCCAGTACCAACACAACTGCATTCAGCATTTCTGCTGACCACAGGAAAATGCAAAATGGGCATTCTATTTGCACACTAATTTTACTAAGCCCCTGTGTCCTCATAAAATAATAACATGGGGCTAATAAAAATCAAGCATCTCGGGTGCTAATATAAGCAAATGTTGATGCAGGCAGGTAACAAATTGCTTTGTCATTTAGGAGGCCATAAAAGAGCATTATAATCATCTTTAGGCAAAATGGATGGGTCGCGTTTGCTTAGCTTTTAGCTTTCATTTGCAAAATAATTTAAGGTAATATAGCAGCTCTGAGGTGGTGTGACATGGGACCACCCACACACACTGCTGTCGCCAAATCCTCAGACTCTGTGCAAAGCCAGTTAAACACATCCTTGGAGGAGGAAGCAGGATGAAGAAGGAAGTATGCTGGGACAAAGCTACAGTGAAAGAGAATGCAAACAATGGGGACAAGAATATCCCATAAGGGATGATAAAATCAGAGAGCTCATTGAGGTAGCCACATTCAAGGGTATGAGGACACACTCAAATAGAACTGGGGCAGGCATACGAAGCTGCCCAGTTAAACTTAAGGTGTTTAGAATCAAATGTGCTTTATGTAGCATCCCTAACCTACATGTGTGCATATGCACACCCACCCATCTCCCCCCACAATTATCCCTTTGTCATTATCTTCCCTTATACCCATATTCATAATGTATTTATTGAACACCTATTAGGTACCCAGGTACTAGATATTATTATCTTGATTCTGCAGAAAACCAAGGCCAAGAGAGAGTCAGTCACTTCTCCCCATTCTCACAGCTATTGAATGACAGAGACAGAGTTCTAACCCAATATTATTGCATTAGTTCAGCAATTAAATAATATTTATGAAGTAATTATTCTGTGCCAGGTACTTTACATGGCATAATTCTTATTTCATTCTTACAGTAACTCAGTGAAACATCTTACTATTACTATACAATTTTTATCCCTCATTTAGAGTAGGAAGTTGAGATCAACAGACATTAAATGACTTGCCTAAAATTTGCATAGGTAGCAAATGTGGGAACCAAGTTAAACCTAGGTCTTTGATTCATCTCAAATTTATACTCTTAACCATTGAATCATAATGGCTCTTGGGGATTAAATAGGGTCCCTGTGGTGGTTTTAAAATTACATCCACCAATTCTATGTTAATCTCCTCCTTTCAAGAGATAGAGATTATCTTCCCACCCCCTCACTGTGGGCTGGGCTTACAGTCTCCTTCTAACAAATGGAATGCGGCACAAGGGGTGATACATGGCACTTCCGAGACTGAGCTATAAAAGGACTGTGGTTTTGGTTGTGCTGGCTCCCTTTCTTGAATCACTCACTTTTGGGGGAGCCGATTGTCATATCACGAGGGTACAGAGGCAGTGTATGGAAAGGCCCAAATGGTGAGAAACGGAAGTGTTCAGACAAAAGCCAAGAGGAGCTAAGTTCTGCCAAGGCCAAATGAATGAGCCTGGAAGGAGGTTTCAGTCCCCGAGGACTGCTGCCTTGATGAGAGCTCACTGCGACTTCAGAACTCCTGGCTAAGTGTTCCCAGAACTCTGACCCACAAAGACTGAGGGAGAATAAATGTTTGTTATTTTGAGATGCTAAAATCTTGAGAAATTTTTTAGGCAGTAATAAATAACTAATAGTTATCTCCCAGGAGATAGCTATATTTCCCCAGGTTGGTATGTAGAACGATATGTAGAACCTAAGTAACTTCTCATCTTACGTATTGATGCTCAGCTTGAATGAGGCCCAAAGTCATAAACTTGGTTCCAAGTTGGAGAGAAATTCTTGATCTTTTTGGTCAATTATCAGTGGATTAGTGACTGGTGGAGGTCATGGAAGATGTCAAGAGGCCCCAAAGAGCACCAGCCAGGCCCTCTAGAGACAAAAATCTCCCAGAGGCTCACTGTCAGTTTTGTTTCTCCATTTTTCTTGAAATAACTCCAAAAATAACTTGTAGGGAATAAGATAATAATGTGAGGGAAGAAGATGGTGGTGAACTGGAAGAAGAATATCGAATGTTACAATAGGGGGATTTTTTTGGACACCTATGCTTTTGTATTTTCTTGGCTTTATGACCCTAGAAGAGGCATCATAAGGTCAAGAAAATGTCCTTCCACTGGTTCTAAGTCAGATCAACCACAGTGTTTCCGCCAGTCCTCCAGATCCACATTGCTACTAAACTTAGGACTGGAGCATCCCTGTCACTGGCATCCTTGTGCCAGGATCTCCCTTGCTGGCCCATCTTCCAGTGGACACCAAAGTGGCCCTTCTGAAATGCAAGTGGAGCATACCACTTCCTCTCTCCCAAACTCTTCAGCAGCTCTCTGTTGCCCTCAGGCAAGTCAACCTTTGGTCTGAATCCCACCTCTGGTCTCGGGCAACAAGGGGCCAAACATCTCTCCAGCTTCTTCCACAGGCCCTAGCCTCAGCTAACTCTTGCGTATTCCCCAGACACAGCACATTCTCTCACACCTCCACGCGGGACACACGCTTTCCTCCTTGCGGAGGATGCCAGCCCCCGTCAGCTGTCTGGATTACTCCTGCTCAGCCTTTGGGACTCAGCGTGGATGTGCTTCTTCTGAGAAGGAAAGGAGGAAACTGATGCTCACCCAGGACTTGTCTAGGCAACTCTGGTGCTAATGTTCTGTTTCATCTGATTTCGTCAGCACAAAATGTGTCATGCCGAAGATAACATGGAGATATAACAGGAAAGAACAGGGGATGTGAATAACAGTGAGGACATAATCAGGGTGCAGAACTTATTACATATAATTTTATGAAAAGATGTAGATCTAGCAGGTATCAACTGAACTTTCTTGGAGGCAGTTGGAAAATCAGAAGATGCATTTGGGACTTCACACCATCTCAGGGCTCACTCAGCCAAGCTGACTGGAGGGTGAATCCGACAGGAGGGAAGAGCTGGCTGAAGGAGACTAGGACACTGGTCCCTCTGTTTCTTCTGTTCCTTGAGGGAGTCAAACAGCCTGCTGACTTCCCTGGGCCATAAGGCTTTGGGCAAATTACCTACCCACTCTAAATTTCAGTTCCCTCACTTGTAAAATGAGAATAACAATCTCTAGCTCACAAGATAAACCTTAAGCAAGGGATTTTACGCCCCTGGAATATGGCCTCACATATCAAAGCAGATACTATTTATTGAGTGACAAGCCACAAGAATGCGGTTCCTCAGCCTCGATACCATAGACATCTTGAGCTGAATAACCCTGTTGTGAGGGCAGTGCAAGGAGCAGTGCAGTGTGGGATGTTAGCAGCGCTCCTAGAGTCTCCTCACTAGATGGCAATGATATCCCTCCCTCACTAATGACCATCAAAAATATCTTCAGACATCACTGAATGTCCTGTCTGCTTTGAGCCCTGGTTGATAACCACCCCCCTTCAAAAATATTCTCTGTTATTCACAAAGCCTCTCCAGATATCTTCAGGCCACTGTGCCCTCACCACCCCTGAAATCACAGTTCATAGTCCAGACTCTCACCTAGCCATAAATCATTTGCTGCCTTGGCCAGGCAGGAACAGTAGCCACAAGTCATGTCTGTTCTGCCTAATGCCCAGGCTTTGCTCGGCTGAGCCTCCAGGTCACTGAGAAAACAGTGATGTTGGCAAAGTTTATTTTCAGTTCTTGACTCTTAAACTTCACATCACTCACCTCCTACCAGCCCTCCCTGGTCACATTCCCTCTCCTAGGTCCAAATCTCCCAGGGCCTGAAACTTCATCTCCATGTAGTATACTCATCATGCCACAGGGGTAGCGGGTGAATGTTCTACCCTCTGTGAGCTGGAAGAAGAGAACAGGAATGACTCTGAAAGGGCTGAAGATAAAGAAATGTTCCCAACAAGAATGCAACATTGATTCCGGAATTTCAGATTTTAAGGATAGAAGCCTTTCTGGTGCACCTCATATGTTTTCACAAATTAATGTTCTAACAGGTTTCAGGACATTTAAAACCATCCCTCTGGCTTCAAAAGGTCAGAGACTTCCAGGAGACTCACAGAGGCCTTCAGAACTGCAAAGAAAGTGAGGTCACTGGGAAGAACAATCTCACCATAGAGATGAAGGGAAGAGGACTAGAGAGGACAAAGGACTCCCCCCCAGGTCACACAGCTAGGTGGTCTGGCGGGTCTGAATCCCAGGGTGTAGAGCTCCAGTGTCTACACAGCCTCTGGCCACTGCACTGGGCTGCAGGAGGTGATGTCCATGCAAGCAGGCACTTGGAAAGTGCCCAGTGAACGCCTGCCAGAGAAGCGAAGGGCAGCTGACAGAGTACAGGCCTGAAATACAGTGGCTCAGGTCAGCTGAGGAATTGTCACCTGGACAGTCACAGGAGCAGCACTAAGCCTCCCGCCTCAGACAGGCTGCCCCTGCTGGCTGAAAGACTGGCATTCCAGGCCTGGCAACGTGTCGGCAGGAGGGCTCCTCCTGACACTGTCTTCATCCTGGCATCCTACAAGCACCTCCAGGAAGTTTGAACCAGGGCTTCCTGCTCAGAAACTGTGCTTAGCTGGGGACCCTGGGCAAGACAGCATAGTCCGAGCTTCCCAAGCAGCAGCTTTCTGGGATTGGTCTCTCAGGAACTCTTATGTGAGACACAAGTTAAGCAGGACTGGGACTGACTCGACAGTGGCTTTTATTAGTGTCTCATGGAGCTCTGTGTCCTGCATTAAAGGATACTTGACGTGGCTAGGGGCCAGCGTGAGCCAATGTTGAGCGCTGGTCCCGGGGACTCAGTTAGAAGCTGTTGGCCACTAACAATCCTGGGAATGGAGACTGGGCCCCGAAGGGAGGTCTGGGCAGTGCTTACCATGTGTGCCACAGCAGCTTTCAGCTGAGGCAGCTGAGGAGAACAGCACAGGTCTGAAGCTCCCAAAATAATAAGGCTGAGGGCAACGGACTTTCTCCTTTTGTTAAATTCAGCACACGCATTCCAACACTGGCCACATGCCAAACTTTGAACTGGTCCCTGAGGACACAGAGAGGAATAAGAAACTATCCCTGTTATCCAACAGCTCAAAAACTAGTGGAAGAGAAAGGTCACACCTGGATTTGAGGTTATGAACTCGCACTCTAGAGTCAAATAAGAGAGTTCAGTCCAAGGCCTGGTACACGTATTTACGTGACCTTAAGCTCTGGGATCTTTCATTTCCTCATCTGCACAACGTGGATAACAGTATAGACCTCACGGGGATCTTATAAGAATTAAACACAAGATGATCCATCAGGTCTATGTGTAAGAAAAGATCCGCTGCCCTGTGAGTGCTCAAAACCAGTGGCTTAAAGGCGAGGTCACTGGGTCCAGATACCTAATCTTACAAATGCAGAAACTGGGGTCCCTAGACTTGAAGTGACAAGACAGCCACTTTTCCTACGTCCTCCATAATTTGTATTTTCAGCATCTGGCACAGAGTAAGTACTTACAAAAATATTGTAGAGTATTTGTTGCCCTTTCGTTGAATGAGTGTGCCAGGCCGGCACAGAATGCCCGGATTTTCCCCAGTGTGTGCCCTGCCTTTGGAGTCCACCCTCCTCAGCCTCCAGTAATTCCTCACCAGATGCAGTTGCAGGCTTATTAGCAAATGCAAATTGAATTACGCAGTGCCCTTTTGGAACAAGGACAACAAAAACAGTTTCCCTAGAAAAAGAAGGCCAGGAGAGGTGAAAGCTGGGATGAAAGTCGAAGACAATACGTTCTAATCAAACTTGATAAATATGTAAATGAAAGCAGCTAAACTGTTGGCTTTGACAAATGACTTCTCAGTAATGGATTTTTCCACAGTGAAAGGCAAGAGTTCAGCCTGCCTGTTAGTGGCAATAAGAGCCCTCTCTTGCTTTCCCAGCAATGTGGGAGGATGGGCCAGGCCCTGGGACACTCTAAGGCAGAGCAGGAAACTAATCTTTCTTTTACTAGAAGTCATTTATATAGCATCTGCTAGCTGCTAGGCATAGCTGCCATCAGCCCTGCAAGAGAGATTAGAATCCCTGTCTCGTGGGTGTTAAAGGCAGATAAGGGCCAGAGTCACCTGACTCCAAAGCCTGATGTCACTCGATGGGGCAAAGCAACCTGTTATCAAGGAACATTAGCCCCTCCAATGTTTTTATTGACATTCTAGGGTCTCACCAACTCAAAGCTTTATACCTTTCTCTCCCCTCCTAGGACCTGGTAGCTTGGAGGTGTTTAGAAAAGATCTGTTCCTTAACTTTCCGAGCAGCTCCAACAGACCCTTCTCTACGCCTTCATTCATCTGGCTTTGCATCTGTCAAATAAGCTGATGGAGTCATGAGAGCAGAAGGCCCAACATCAGGGGGCAGAACCAGGTGTCAGATAGCAAATCTCTACACAATACAATTGTCATTTTAAGCCACTACATTTGAGTTGGTGAGGTTGTTTTGCATCAATAATGAACTGGAGTGACTGCTATGAAACCGATGATTCTAAGGGGTTAGAATAGGGTGAGGTGAGAGATAGCTGAACAACAGGTTTTCAGGAGTGCTGTGGGCCTAGTGCTTGACTCCCACTGTGATTCGAGTCTCACTGGCCCAGTGAGGACTGTACCTGAGGCTGAGCACATTGGCCAGGGCCACCCAGGTAGCAAGAGTTGGCATGGAATTTTTTTTTTTGTGTGTGGATACCGGGGTTTGACCTCAGGACCTCGTGCGCCAGCAGGCGCCTGTGCCGCTGATCGACATCACTGGCCCTTTTTTCGTACGTGGGTTCCGGGAGTCGAACTCGGGCCCTCGCGCTTGCCAGGCAGGCGCTTATGCCGCTGAGCCATCTCACCGGCCCTGGCATGGAATTTGAACACAGTCTTTTTGTCTTCAGAAACCAGTCTCTCTCCTGACACCCCTGAGGGCAAAAGGTCATTCCTCAGCTGTGCTAAACACAAGTGACATTATTCTGTGTGGGCGTTCATGCAGGCACAGGCACCCATCTGCTTCTGACTCAAAGACCTACAAATACTTGAGTTTATGTAAAAAGTTATCAGAGTGGAAATACGAACAGAAAATCAAGTTTAATGGCTTGCAGCCTTGAAAAGTCACTAATCACACAATTTCCCCAGAGAACCAATATACATGAGCACTGCAAGTGCTTCAGGAAAAGTGTCTGGTAGGGCCGGGATCCTGGCCCAGAGCTGAAGATCTGACTTGCCTGATGTTGGAGGAATTTAGATTTGAAAAGTGTTCTTTCCTATTGAGATCTTCATTGACTTGTATAAAAATACTACTTTCAATCTCAAATCCCCACTGGTGTCTTTATATGAGCACCAAAAATGCTACTGGGCTTCTGGGAGTTCCTTTAATGGAGGAAAAGTATTTCTATTAAAGAGTATAATTTTTTTTTTCTCTCTCCCAACATAACATCTTCAGAGGAGCGAGGGAGGCTGAACTGTTCTGGGCTCTGAGAAGACAAACCAACCCATCCCTGACCCATGAGGCAGTTAAACAGATACAGCAGCAGCCAAGGGAGGCAAGAGCCAGCAAGGAGGGGAAAAGAAGAATGATGACAATAACCAAGCTCCTGTCCCCACAACTTTCCAGTTTACAGAGCACTTCGGTGCTCATTAGGGAGAGATTTGTGCTACCCCTGTTTCTGCCAAGCCCCATGCCATCATATGCGTAGGCACCGCTGCAGCAGCCCGCCGTCTCTTCTTGCCCTGCAGTCCGTTCTCTGGCAACTGCTCCCTCTCTGCACCCGGTCCTCAGGTGGCTTCCTGCAGACTAGGTGCTAACACAGGCTTCTCCCCTCCTACTCGCCCTGCCCACCTCTCCACTCTTATATACTGCTCTGCCCTCATCGGTCATCCACTGCCTCCCACCCTTCTAGTTCCTTTGCCCTCTGAGGGGGTTCCTGGGGCCTCAGAATTGACACTGTAAGAACACTAGCCCCGTGGTAACAGGAACTTAACTACCCAGACCCAGGTCTAAAACATCACCAGCCCCATCCACATGCTAGCTACATACGCACCGAGTCAAGAGAATACAGCCGAAGGTCAGCAGATGATGTGCGCTAGGGAGGATGAGGACCAACGACCAACTGAAGAGGCTGCGGGGGTCAGGAAACTGCCCAAGGTCATACAGCTGGTCAGCGGTGGCAAGAGTAGCCTGTCTGATTAATGTTAAAGGTGGTGTTCTCTCTCACCTGAGGCTCCAGGCTCGGCTCAGCTCACAGAGAAGCCACAGAGTATGTGCTTGTGTGTGTGTGTGTGTGTGTGTGTGTGTGTGTGTGTGTGTGTGTGACTGAGGGGCACTGAAGGGTGTGCATGACCTTTGATATGACTGAGGCTCATGTCCAGTACTGGCTCTGTCACCTACTAGCTGTACGGTTTTGGAAAAGTCGCTCAACCTCCATGTTCCTCAGTAAATAGGAACAATAGTAATATTCATCTTATTGGCTATTGTGAGAACTAAATGTGTTTAAATAAACTGCAAATAACAGTGCTTATCACATGTTGAACCCTCAATTAATGTTTGATGTTATTATTCATTTGACATATATTTCTAGAGCTCCCAGTCACTCTGTCCCTCACAGCAAGATTTCCCCACCGCTATCAGCCTCTGCCCAATTCCCCCCTTGCCTTGCCTGTTATTACAGCAACTGCCCAGTAACAGACTAATAATTTTCTTCTCTTTTGGTCCCACCTTTCCCCTCTGGCGATTCTGAGTTGGGGGGGGTGTTGAAGCCCTGTCTCGCTCATCTCTTCCTGGTGGTGTTCATTTCCTTTATCTGAGACAGAGAAGGGCATTTTGACATGGTTGTTTTGATGTGAGAGATTTGAAATGGCTGTATTTAAATGTAACATTGCTTTTGAAAATTACCAGGTACTGTGTGAAACAGACCCCACACCTGCTGTGTATCTGCTTTTTGCTGTCCTCCCACAGACTCCTCACTGCCCCTTCCTCCCACATGCCTAGCCTTGACCCAGAGCCCATGCTATGCACCTCCCTCCCTCCTGAAATTCCCTCGCTAGAAGGGCAGACCTGGGGTGGGAGGGATTCTGGGACAAGCAGAGCTGGCCTGAAATGTCTCCTTGGCATCGTATTTGGTAACTTCTTTTTTAAGCCGAAGGTGTAATGGTTTGTTTTCTGAGCTGTGTCAAAATGTCCCCGTATCAAAACAGTTGTGTCAGAGCAGCTGCATCAATGTGGCTGAAACAAAAGGACCATGTCAACACGATCCGAACTCTGCATAAGAATCCACCTGGTACATAGTAGTCCTCAATAGTGGATTTTAAGGATGGACCCTTGAAGTAGATTAATAAGCAATCAGCTACACTTAACACCACTGCTCTCTGTAGAAATTACTTTTGGTTCCAGTGATGATGTTTCCACCACTGTAAAGACCAGAGAAGTTAAGGATGCTGCCTGATACCATGTGGCATCACAGAACAGTGGCGTTAGAGCTAAATATGGTCTTGTTAATATCCTCTCTTTTGCAGCTGAGACTCCAAGGGGGAAAGTGAGTTGAACAAGGTCTCACAGTGAACTGGTTTTTACAGGTTAGAATTTCTCCATCCTGTGCCTTAAATCCTGGGCCACAGTACCATTGGGCTCACAGCTTGAATTCCAGAGAATGCCACAGAGATCACGGCAGGCTCCCGAAGACCTGTATGTGCTACTTGAACATCAAGCTGGCTGAGTTCTTGATGAAAGAAATTTAAGTGTTCAACTAGACAGCTTGTCAATATCCTATCAGCCAAGCAGTCCACTGCAATAGCAAGGCCTTTTGTTAGCCCAGGTCTGCATGAGGCAAGGCCAAGCATCTACAGATGCAGGGCACAAATGAAGAGCTGACAATGGGCATCCATTTCCCTGAGTGATATTTCTGCAGCTGGCTAAAGAAGTAAACCCCTGTTAACCTGCGTTAGGAATTTATATATCCCTGCTGTCTTCATAGCTTAACAACTGGGATTGAATGCCATTTTTTCTTGAAAAAAATACATTATAAAACCTTAATTTACAAGAACACGTTTCCAGGGGTTGTATTTATTAGAGCAGCGTTAGGTGTTTCTAAGATAAAATGGCTAAGATAAATGTAGACACTTTATGCAAACCCTGCCTTAGACTATACTGGGGTACATAGGAGTGGGGTTAGACAGGCCCGGGTTTGAAGCCATGTGGTTTAGGAAAGAAGCTGAACATGATTTCATCCGGGGCCAGGCAAGGAACGGTATGTAAACAGTGTGTTCTAGAAAGCAGCCTCCAATATTACTGACTTCAGATGTCTTCAGCCCCACCTTCCACCTTCTGGCAGACACTTTCAGTTAGGGTGGCCTGGGGGCCTGAAGGTACTGTCAAGTGACACAAATGGGAGCTAAGAACTAGAGAGGTGATTTAGCAGGGATCCACCATCCTTGGAGTATGTGACCTTGCTTAAGTCACTTCATCTCTCTGTGCTTCAGTTCCTCACCTGCAAAGTAGGGACTGTAGTAGACAGTGTCACGATGATGCGCCCAGATAAATGAGTTGGCATTTGTAAAGCTCTTAGAACAGTGCCTGCCACATGGTGCATCTTACGTAATTGTCTGCTGAAGAAAATCATCGCCTGATTAATGGTACCCTTCCAGGTGCCCTGGGCCGCGGCAGGTGACGCTCATCATGGGGTCCTCCTCCACGACAGCCCGTCCCCCATTCAGAAACAGTCTCCTGTGAACAGTTACCTGACGTTTTTTTCTCCAGGCATGCGAGGACAATGTATTGGAAAGAAACACACCTTCTTTTCTGGTTCTCAACCCTGACAACAGCTGGGGAGCTTTGTAAAAATACTAAAGACCAGACCATTCCCTGGTGCCTGCCGCACCCCCCCCATTTTTCATTAATATTCTGGGGAAAGGCTCAAGCAAATTCTTCTTCCAATGTGCAGTAGAGAACCACTTGTCAAATGTGACCTTGGACCAGGACCCCTCTCCCAGGTCTGGTGTCATCATCTGTAGTGAGAAGGGCAGGGCTAAGTGGTCTCTCAGCAGCCCCCCTAGAACACTGGTTCTAGAATAGCATGACTCTGGAGGCTCCCTGGACCCAGGAAGCTGCAGTGCTGATCATTACAAGGGAGGAGTGTGGAGTGGGGGAAGTGGACAAGAAAACGTGCATATATCAAGTAGATAATTTCTTGCAGACAGTCTCTTCCTGAGAACAGGACAAAAAGTCCTAAGATAATAGAGGTGCAGTGTCCCCAGGGAACTCTCAAAGCATAGAACAAACAGATTGGATTTATAACAGAAATGTAAGCCACATGCATGAGGAGAGAAAAACAGGCATTTTTCAAAGAATGAGGGAAAAGGGTTAATATATTTGCCATCAGAAACATAAAGGGGCCCAAATACATGCATACCAGGAGCCAGGCTTCTGGGAGGGTGGGAGAGAAACCACAGTGGTGAGCTCCTGCCCTTGCCAGGCACCAGGGCATAGTACATATATAGCCTCATTCCATCCGCATCCTACAGTCAGGGTAGAGTATACGACAGGCCCCAGGCTCAAGAGCTGTTGAGCAGCCATACCAGGGGATGTCTGGTAGTTATGCACCCAAGCCCTGCACTCCGTTCACTCCAGATTTCTCCTCCCTTTCTCAGACCTCTGTCCTCAGAACCTCACATACCAGTCACAGTAAGAACCAAAAGGGCTGGGGAACAAGCACATTCATCACACAGTGCCCACATTAAAGGTCCTGTCAGGACTCAGGAAAGGCTCCCGACCTCTTGGGGACACTGGGGTGACAGGGAGATCCCTTCCAACTTCTGAAGAGAATGAGCAAAGCTTGCTTTCTGAGAATGGGTCTCTAAGCACAGAGTGATGAATACGCAGGATGGGAGAGCCACCTAAAGAGACTAGGACCCTCCCGGGACATGGTTGTTGACTGCTTGATGCCATGAACACATCTAAGGAAGTGGATGTCAGTGGGTAGTGCAGCCCATATGCCTCAAGAGCTCTGATAGGGCAATGCCAGGCCTAACATTTGCATCAGGGAGAGGGGAGCCTAACACCATGAGGAAGGTTGGGCCTGCTGGACACCACCAGCACCTCAGTGGGCTGACAACACCCAGCATGACTGCCCTGTGGGGCTGCAGGCTGAGGCCTGCTCTTACTCACCCCTGCTACCCTTCTCTCCTGCCCCAGCTTCCTTCTGAGATCATTCAGCTGCCCCCTACCTCTCACTTGTTCCCACTATGCAGCAGGTGGCTGGAGACGGGGACCAGGCTTATACCCAGGGCCAAACTGGCTCAGCAGCCTCCATCTCCCCTCTTAGCACGTGTCTTGGTGTCTCCCATGTATAGGCACTGAGCACTTGCGATGATGCGATGACAGAGTTGCAGGCCTGTTCTCCAGTAGCTTTCCATCTAGTAACGAGATGACATTTCAAAAATTATTTATGTATTTTTTTTTTTGTGGGTACCGGGGGATTGACCTCAGGACCTCGCGCACCAGCAGGCGCCCGTGCCACTGAGCGATATCACCGGCCCCTTTTTCGTATGTGGGTTCCGGGAGTCGAACTCGGGCCCTCGCGCTTGCCGGGCAGGCGCTTAAGCCGCTGAGCCATCTCACCAGCCCCATTTCAAAAATTAAAGGCAGATTTGTTCTGAAGAGGTGGGAGCCAACAGGAGATTACTCCAGCAACCCAGAGAGTTCAGTACAGACAGGTGCTGGTGCTAAACACTTGAAGAATTCCCCGAGGAGAGGCCACCAGGCCAGCAGCCAGTGTGCTGGTGAGGAGGACAGCTGGACTTGCATCCTCACTGTGTTCAAGGTGGGTGCCTTGATCACCCCAGCTGTGGACTGTGCTGATCCTGGAGTGGACTGGGACCCCTCGGCTCCTGTCTGCCACCAGCCCCTTTTGGTGCATAATTGTCACTCCTTATGTGAATGCAGAAGTAGACAGAGGAGATCAGCCTGCTCACTTTAAAGCCATGCCTTCAAATAGTACCCATGTGACTAGCACAATGTCCCTGGAAGACCCAGGCTTGCTTTTTAACAGTGCTAATGTGGCAATAACAAGGTGGTAAATTTCTATTTGTCATCCCATCTTTTAGGAAGCCCATATTTTCCAATCCCTGAGTTCCTGTGGTGTCCTTTCAAAGCCCTTGTCTTTAATGCCAAGTGGAGGAGTTCCAGAAAGCTATTTGCATTTTCAATTCTAGAAATCATTAATATTTTAAAACTGCCAGCACCATGGTTTATTAACATACTTACATTTTCTACCTGCTACTATTAAAGGGAGACTTTCCATTTGAGAAATATGTGAACATCGGGTGATTTCCCATCTTTGGTTCTAATTTTCCTCTCGAACCCTGCCCTCCAGACCTCACCGTTTGGCGGGGGAGACTTACACAAGTGGATAGTGAGAGTGGGCAGCCATGGCGGCATCACCTGAAGGAGGTGCAGGGGACAGGGCAGAGGAGACCCTTGGCCCAGCCTGAGGGGTTGGGTCAGCTCTTCAGAGAAGGGCTTCTGAGTAGCAAGAACGCAGGCGAATGAGAAAACCTGTGCGTAAACAATGGCCTTTGTAATTATTTTAGTCATAAGGGCCATAGTTTGAAGTTAAGACCCTTTCGAGTTCAAATCTGAACTCTGACACCACTAGAGCTGTGTGGCAATAATGACACTAGACTTTTTTTGACCCTTTTTAGGGTATTAGGGTGAGGCAGCCTGGTCTGATACGATATGTCCTGCTCAATGCGAAGGTCAAAAGTGAAGCTGATCTTACTGGCGGTTGCAGCCATGTGGCCTGCCCTCCCTCTCCTCCCCCCTCCTGCTCCACCTTTGCACTCACCAGTGTGGCAGTTCCTTTAATTCTCACTCCTCCCCTATGGACATTTCTGTTGCCCTTCATTTCACAGAGCAATAGACTGAGAATCAGAGAAGTTAAGTCAATTGCTCCAGGTCACACAGTTGGCCAGTGCATGAGCAAGGTTTCGATCCCCTAGTATCTGGGAGATTAATCACCAAGCTCTTCTGCTCCCTACTCCAGAGATTGTTATGAAGATGAAATGAGAAGACAATCCACAGTGCTTAGCAGTGGCCCGGTGTGGGCTGTTGTAAGCACCTTCAAAGCCCAGCGCATTGATGTCTCCCTTAATAAGTCCACCTACTCTCTCTGCTTTAGAGCCCTAAGTGGCCCTGATCACAGCACTGTGTGACTGCTATCCTCCTGTGGACCACACCTCTCCTATTATGTCCTAGTGAACTCCTCAGAGGGACTGAGTCCTTGTCCTTTCTACTAACTCGTGACAACTAGTATAGCCTTTGGCACATGGCCACATTGTAAGGTTGCAGTCAGTGTTTACTAAGTGGAATTGCAAGAAAACAATATCAACCAGATTAATTCCTAGAAGAGAATATGTTCCAAAGGTCTTAGCCTGAGTACATCAATATAAAAATGATGCAGCTCTAATTTGCTTCCAGATTCAGACTGGGAAGGTGAACTTTGACCCTGTCAAAAAATGAGAACAAATTAAATTGAAACACAAAGCCATTTCCCTTGTTCCAGGGCCCTGGATTTCTAATTAATGTGCAGTCCGATTCCAAGGGCTATGAGGGGCTCAGTAATATCGCGTCTGTTACCTTACAAACTGAGATGAACTTGGAAATAGGGCTTTTGTTTGTTTTTCTTTTTTGGGAGGTATTGTGTTCCTTGTGGTGTAAGTCCACAGATGAGAGTGATCCCAGGTGATTAGAAAAAAAATACAGTGGTGCTTTGGTTCACAGACTTAATTCTTTCCATGTTTCTGGTTGCAAACCGAATTGGACAAGAACCAAATAAATTTCCCCATAAGGTCAGTATAGAACCTAACCACTGAATTTGATTAGGTTCTCATCAAATTTAGTTTGTGACCAGAATCATGGAAAGAACTAAGTTTGTGAACCCAGGTACCACTGTAATTGTAGAACTTGACCTTGTATGAAGGAACACATAACAAAACAGCTCTCAATATACTCACCCACTCTGTCCCTGAGAGTGGTAGCTCAGTCCAGGAAGTTAGAAAAGCCAGATGGTTTTCAGTGGGTGGAAAAGGTGACAGCCAGTGTGCAGCAAGATGGGGGGGTGGTCTTCCTGGAGCAAGTGCTAATAGGTAACTCAGAGACTTGGCAAGTTTGCTCCAGGGTTTTGGCAGCCAAGGCTCTGAAATAATGATGTGGAAGACAATGGTGAGTGACAGGCACCTTATTCAGGCAACAAAGGGAAATCAAAGCAAGTTAGCAGCTGGGAAAGGGAACTGACTTTGAATAGAGGGCAAGAATGCCAACTGGGCAAAACCCTTTCCGGGAGTCAGCTACCACTCATACTTGGGACAATAAGGACTGGAGTGGTGATTTTCCAACCCAGCGATTTCCACACCTGCATGAGTAGGAATCACCAGGTATATCTGTTAACATGACAGGGTCCCAGGCCCCACTCCTACCACTGAGTTAGATTCTCCAGCAAAGGGCAGGGGAATCTATAGTTTCTAAACTAGTGCCTTGGGTATTTCTTATGATGAGAAAGTTGTGAAAATTACTGATTTAGGTCACTAACGCTTTCTCTATTGAAGTCTCTTGAATACAATCTGACTATGGACAAGTCACTTTCCCTCTCTATTTTCTGTTTTTATATCTACAAAATAGACCTAGGAATCCCTGTCCAGAGAAAAACTGTATTTAAGGAAGAAGTCGGGTGAGTGTGTCATGCATATGGACAGTGCTTGGCACTTGGGGGAATGCAATGTGTGCAATCCCCTCTTGGAGGGATGGAGACCACTGTCCTCCCAGTCAGCTGCCTCAGAGGTGCCTGGAATCTCTCTTATTGTTACCAATCTTTGGCTCATAGATACTGAACATTAGCCTCAAATGCTCCTGCCCATGAGAGAGGATTTGAGGGAATTTCAGGGACTCTGTCCCATCAAATGCCATGCCACAGGACTCCACAGTCCTCAGGGACTGCAGGATATCAGGACACGGGCTTTCTGGGGGGAAACTCCACCAGCAAAATCCAAGGTAAGTAGCAGCCTTCCAAAGTCCTTGATATAATAAGCCTAGGTGACAACTGATCTTCTAAATTTCATCCTCTTCCTCCTGATCCCTTTTGCAAAGCCTCTTGACAACACCAAAACAATAGATCCAGCCCAGAGACAGGGACTCTGTACTCGAGGTGGGCTTGAGGAACTACCCCCAGCCCATGAAGGCTGCCGAGAGATCAAATCAACTGGGGATTGGAGGAGGTACTGGTGGTCAGAAGATCTGGGTGGGGAGATGTGGACCATGAGTGTATCATGTGCTGAACTGCGTGCCCCTGAAGTCATGTGGCGCAGTCCTACCCCCAGTACTTCAGAATGTGGCTGCATTTGGAGACAGGGCATTGAAAGAGGTAATTGGGGTGAAATCAAATCATTATAATGGGTCCTAATCCAGTAAGACTGATGTCTTCATGAGAAGAAGAGATTGGGCAAAGACACATAGGGGAAAGGCCACACAATACAGGGAAAAGAGAGCCATCCCCAAGCCAAGGAAAGAGGCTTCAGAGGAAACAACATTTCCAACACCTTGATCTCAGACTTCTAGCCTTCAAAACTGTGATAAAATAAACTTATGTTTGAGTCAAGTTGTTCCGGCAGCCCAGGATGAGATGCAGGCTCTGGATGTAGGTCCCAGCTCTGCCATCTCCGTGAAACCTTTCGTATCATCCGACTTCAGTTTCCTGCCTATGAAACAAGGATGCTAACACTTTGCATTCAAACATCTACCAAGTCCCAGGTGAGGCTGACAGCTGTTGCCTGTTCAACTCAAGAAGTCTTCCTCCCTGCTCCCAACGATCTCACGCTAAGCTGATGCCAGAGGGGCACATTCCAGCTCCAGGGAAAGCTCTACTTCTTTGCTGGCAAGGCCCCACCCTGATACTGACACTGGGGTCCTCTAAAAACCTGACACAGAAGACTCAGACATTGGCCCCTCTCAGTCCTCAACTGTATCTCCTGGTGCGGACCGGGAGATACAGAGCATATAGCCTTCTGTGCTGCACACGTGCAGTCCACACACAGGGTCTCATTTAAAACCGTAGTGAGCTCCTGGCTTCTCCCCACTGTCCACTGGGGTCCAGAATCAGAGCAAGAGAGAATATCTGGGATGAAGCAAAGTGCCTCCCTAAGTCTCTTTCCAGCAATTTTCATCCGGGGGAGGTCGTATGCAAGACTGGCCCTCACAGAGGTCTGGGCAGAGGACTGGCTTTGCTTTGCTTGAGTGCTTCCTAATTTAAGGTCATGTGCCTCCATTAACAACCAAAAACATTAAGTTTTCAGGACCTGAACCACTGATAAGAAGGTGAGTCAGAGCTTATTGATGAGCCATGGAGCATTAGCGCTATAATTACGCACTGGTCAACAGCTGATTTGTCAACAGCATGCTGAATGCAACTACTTTCTACTTTGCTAGATGGGAAGAATGAATGGAGAAAATGACCAACCCATCCTTCCAGTTTTGAGGGAACATTTTGAAAATCTATTAAGGAGACACTTGTGGCAGACATATGACATTCTACCAATGTACCAAATAATGTGATCAGAAAACATTTCTGAGCTCTACGGGCACTGCAGGCACTCAGAACCTGGTTGCTTAGATCATAGGGTGGGCAGTTCTGGAAATGATCCGGTCTGTACACCCTGGGAGGGATTAGGATGAAATGGGAGAACTCTTCCCCAATCAAGGGGATGTCACTGTGACCACAGTTCCAGGCTCACAGTTGTGTCTCACCTGTGCTGAGCACTGAAAAGCGCTCTTGGTCTCCACTGCAGTCCTCGCCTGGCCTGCCTCCCTTTGTGGGGTTGTGTTTGAGGTCCTGCACAGGGCAGAGAGAAGGCCTGGCACTGGGCAGAGAGGAAGGAGTGGGCAAGTGCCTCAATTCTGGTACCATTTCTGCTTAACCTTGTGAAAAGCAACATTCATTGAACAGCTTAAAGACAGTGGCCTAAAAGGCCATCAGATGCAGAGTTAATCCGAGAATAGATACTTCTTTTTCTTTATAATACCAAGTTAAAGGGAACACGCAGAATTAACCAATGGAAAATAAGGAAATGAGACAATCTAAGAAAAACAACTTCAGTGCTAGACTGCAGGAAATCAACCTGAAGAGGAATCGATCTAAACGTCCTTCTGACCGTTCTGTGTGTGATGCCAGGCATGGTAGAAAACAGTGGGGGTCGAGGATCTGATGCCAGCTCTGCCTTCACTCCTCACATAGATGAAAACCACTTTGCATCCCAGGGGTTTTGAATGCAAATACCTAAGGCAGGACAGGCACATAATAAGAGGAGCAGACAGATGTGAGGTGGCTGGTGGTGGCCAGGGCTGTGGGAATGTGCCCTGTCTCAAAGGGGAAGCCTCCCCAGCCAGGGCCAGCTACTGCCATGTAGGAATTAGGCCCGAAGCTCTAATAGTGCATGACTCAAGTCCCCAACCCATGTCAGATCTGCATGGAGACCATGTCTGGGTAGAAAGAGCAGAACCCTGCCTGTCCTTCTTTTATTCCTTTCTTCTCTCCTTTATCTACTTCTTTTTTTCTCCTGTGTTCCTTTCTGTTATCCTGCTATTCATTGAACACATTTTTAAATACACGAGAGTAGGACCCACACCTACTCCTTTCATGGAATTTGGCAAGAGGTGTTGGAAATCTTGATTTTTATATGAAATCTCTAATTTGTAGGTATTGAGAATTATTATTTTTTTTATTTTAGAGCCAAAAATAGTCCACAGGGTTGGTAACATTTTTCTGTTATAAATTATGGAGTTCTAAAAACCTTAGGAGGTATTTTTTACTACCTAATTGTGTAACTGTAATTCATTTTTTGGATCTTACTTGTCCTTCCTTTAAAAAGAGAAGGAAGGGGAGGACCTCTCAGCAGCTTTCTGCTTGTACATTCCAGAGTCCCCGACTCCATCGCCTCAGCTGGCCTTGCCAGAACAAGATTCTGTGGGTTCCACACGTGCAGACAGGTTAATCTTTCACTTCTCCCTATCACCAAGAATGGAAAAATAATGCTACTTACATTGGGCTGTGCAACCTTTGAAAAATTATTTTACCTCTCTGATTGTATATCTGTATTTTGAAATAATACACAGAGTTAGAGGGATGTTGGTCATAAGGATTCCGATGAGTTGGCATATAAAGCATCTAGCCCAGGGTCTGGCATGCAGGAAACTCTTGCAGTACATGACACTTTCTCCCTTCACCCAGGAGTAGAGATGCAGCAGGAAAATAAAAACTTGACTACCAAAATAATACATCAAAATCTTCTTCCTGTGAAGTCAGAGCTGGCATCTCTTAACCTCCGACCTTCTCTTCTGGGTAATGAGGGCAACAGTTACAAAGTTTGCAGTGTTTGGGGAGCAGCTTTTCGAAGACTGCAGAGCTCTGTTACTCCTCTTTTGCATCTTGCAAAGCCCTCTGAAATAGGCTTGCTATAGTGTCCTCATTTGAGAGATAAGGAAACCGAGGCTCAGTAAGGTCACCTAAGTTTCATTTATTTTATTGAATACTCTTAAAATCACTGTGAGGTGGGTATTACCCTTCCTATTTTACATAGGAAAACACTGAGGGGGCCGGTGAGATGGCTCAGCAGCTTAAGCGCCTGCCCTGCAAGCACGAGGGCCCGAGTTCGACTCCCGGAACCCACATACGAAAAAGGGGCCGGTGATATCGCTCAGCGGCACGGGCGCCTGCTGACGCGCGAGGTCCTGAGGTTGACCCCCCGGTACCCACACACACACAAAAAAAAAACACTGAGGATCAGAAAGGAGAAGTCACACAGCTTGTTAATAACATAGCGAGGATCTACTTGTCCTGCCTGTCCTAGTTTAGTTGTTACCTCCTCCGACCTGTGGTCTCCTTCCCCTTACCTTGTTGAGGTCCCTGCCTCTGAATTCCCACAGCCCATGTATGGCCAACGTCACCAACTGTGGCAAGATCACAGCCAGCTGTTAACTCTGTCTTCCCCTCTGACTCAAGCTCTGGGCACACTGTCTTGCTCAAGTGTGTTTACAGCAGTGTCTGGCACACAGTCGCATGCAAGAACAATTTGTTGAATAAATACACGAGAGTAGGACCCACACCTCTTGCTCACCATCATTTCTTCCAGCCCAGAACCTTGCACACAGTAGATGATTGATAAAAATGTGTTCAATGAATAGCAGGATAACAGAAAGGAACACAGGAGAAAAAAAAGAAGTAGATAAAGGAGAGAAGAAAGGAATAAATGAAGGACAGGCAGGGTTCTGCTCTTTCTACCCAGACATGGTCTCCATGCAGATCTGACATGGGTTGGGGACTTGAGTCATGCACTATCTGGAGGGCTTGGCCTCTAGAGCCCCCACACTTTGCATCACACCACTGGTCACTTGACAGTGGTGGATTGTCCTCCTCTCTCTAAGCCCAGTGTCCCCATCTAGCCACACTGTGAAGGTAGTCACCTTAGTAACCCCTGTCAGGCTGGTCAGTGGGACTCTGCCCCATGTCACCCTGGCAATCCTTCCACAAGGGTGGAGGAGAGCCCTTTGTCTGTCTGAGGGGGCAGGCCCACAGGGTGTGCACATGTGTGGAGTGCTCACACCAGGCATGGCTGTCATGTCAGGATAGGGAATCCTTCGTGGAGAGAGAAAACTCATGAGAAGGAATGGACCAACACAGAGGGTTAGGAGAGAGGGCACGGAGGCAGTCAGGCCAGAGTGATACAGCTGTAGGGAGACACCCGTGAAGACAAGACAGACACAGAGGGGATGGAGCAAAGGCAGGCATCTTGGAGACATCTTGGAGAAGGTGAGAGAGATCCCATAAAGGCACATGGAGAAGGACAGACAGCGACAAGGAGATGGTGCAGAGAAGGGACTAAGTGGTAGGAATGGCCAGGGAGGTGACAACCACTGGCACTAACTTAAATACCAAGCAGGTGTCCAGAGACCAAGGCTGGGAGGGGCAAGGCTGCTCAGTGGGGAAGAAGGAGGAGAGCAGTCCCGTCAGCAGGACACGGGTCTGCTCCACAGCACCGCACAGCTGCACAGGCCATGCGCTCACACTGGGGCCTCTGGAGATAACAAGGTGGCACCTTAGGCATTGTGGATGGAGCCAGTGAGATAAGAGGCAATTCACACACACACGCACACACACATTCATTATTCTGGAAATCTCAGATGATGATAGTCAGGCTGTTGTGGGAAAATTTCACAGACCAGAGTTTGAAACCCAGATCTGCTGCTGATTAACAGCTATGTGACCTTGAGTCTACTCCTTCACCTCTCTGAGCCTCACATCCTTGAGTGAAATAGAGGACACGACAATGTAGTACCCATTGCCTCTGTCCTCCCAGAGCTTCTGGCTATTAGGGTAGAGGCTGTGGCACCTGTGGATAGTATTCCCACCTTACGGCCCTGTTTCTCCTGCATTGGCTGGTAGGCTTCTCCAAGGCATCTGCTCAAGTGTCACCTTGCAGGGCAACCCCCTGGTCTTCTGCAGAACTGCAGCTCCCTTCACCTCTCTCCTCAACTTCTTTTCTCAGTAGCACCCCATGTGCATATATTTATTTTCTTCCTCCCCTGGGAATATAAACTTTAGAAAGACAGCATCTTTGCCATTCTATTCATTGCTGTATCCCCAAAACCTACAACACCAGGCATTAGATAAATATCCATGAAAGGGAGAAAATAAAGAGGGAAGAGAGGATGGAGAAGAAGGACAAAAATATCTTTATGATATTGCATTCATAGGGCGGCCCTGAGGATCACAAGGAAAAGCCACAAATGTTCTGGAAAAGAGATGGAGATGAGGACCTCTCAAGTGCTCAGCCAGGGCGGGCTGGGTGGGTCCTGGCACCCTGTCTACCACTCTAAGGTCTCCTTCCCTCCTGCTTCTCCACGGTCCTCTCTCTGCTTCCACCCTCTGTGAACCAGCCTGGGCCCAGAATGCCTCCCTCTGCTTCAGACATCCTAAGGGGTTGCCTCCCATCCTGTTTCACTCACTAACTTGTTGGTTAGTGTTTGCTGCTGAGAAATTATACTGTGATGTTCTGCAGCCCTTGGCCTCCAGGGACCCAGATTCCCCCAGCATTAGAAGAGAATGCTGTTACTGTTTCTTATACTGCAAGAGAGGCCTGGGCCGGTGAGATGGCTCAGTGGCATAAGCGCCTGCCTGGCAAGCGCGAGGGCCCGAGTTTGACTCCTGGAACCCACATACGAAAAAAGGGCTGGTGATATTGCTCGGCGGCGTGGGCGCCTGCTGGCGTGTGAGGTCCTGAGGTCGACCCCCGGTACCCACAAAAAAAAAAAAAAAAAAAGAGAGGCCTGAGCTTTGCTGAGACACTGCTAGCACCTTAACAGGAGTGGTCTTACAATAGAAAAATTGGATACAAAGAGCATTAAGGAACTCAGCTAGCTTTGGCCAAAAGCAAGAAAGAAGGTCTTGGGGTGGGAATGGCTTGATCAAAGACACACTGCAGGTCCTAGGAGAACACTCCAGGTCCACATAAGAGATGTTAAAAGGAGACATAAAAGGGAGAGTGAGTCCATGAGCATCTGTAGTGAGAAAGCAGGTGTGAATGGAAGAAAGAAGGGTCAGAAAAGAAGGGTCAGTTTCTGTTGCTGAGCCTCAGGCTCAGGTTTGCCCCATCAGACAGTGGACACCCAGCATCCCTGAGGATCCACATCTGTGCAGGACTCCCATTTGGAAGTGTGGGGTCTTCTACCTATCACAGAATCCTCGTACCAGGCACGCCTGGCAACGTGTATGAATAGGAAAAGGACCTGGACCCAGATAGCTGTAAGGCAAGGTGAGGAGGAAAGGAAGCTGAATTGGGGCATCCCATCCTGGTCATCTGAGTCCTGACTTCCTTCTTCTATCCCTTCCTCTTTCGTTTCTGTCTTCTCTGTCTTTTAACCAGTATTTCTGGGCAGTAGTTTAGGACAACTCCAAAGAAGATGGCAGCCAATACTCAACAGCAGTGCCCTGTAAAGGGGATCTATCACACCATGTTAACGAGTGTGCTTCTTATTCAGAAAGCATTGTGCAGGGGTGGTGAGATTGCCTATGATTTGAGGTGTGGAGGGGCTGATCACTTCTCTTGTGGAGAAGACAGCTGGTCTGGAAGTTCCTGCCTGTGTCACCCTCTCCTCCATATGGCTGCATGGGCTGCACTGTTATAAATTGCTGCTATTGCTTGAGGTCTTCCTATTGCAGCATTGAAACCTTGAGGGCAAGTTGGGCAACAGGCAAATCCTTGTGCCTTGGGGCCAGGAACCTGGGCCAGGCCTGGTGCTCAGCGAGTACCTGCTAAATGAATGATTTACTTGCAGAATGAATGGACAGGGTCAGGGCCCACCAAGTACCAGCCTTGAAGATTTGTGCTGCTTCCACTGAATTTCAAGGTCATGAACACTGGTATGAGCTGACCTAGGAGACCTCACTTTAATTCCTCCATGAATTCCTCCATGAATTCCTTTGGTTCCCAGAACCTACTTTAATTTGGGGAGAGGAGGGCAGAGAGTCTCAGGTTCATCAAGGAACAGATGCAAAAAAGATGGCATAGAAGGAGGAGACTTCCCCAAGTTTTCACATTAAAATGAGGAAAGATTAGAATTCATTAGATATCAGAGAAAAAGGATAAATAGACCTCAAGGAGTTCATGCCCCTCCTTTTCTGAATGAGAAAACTCATTGACAGAAAGGGGCTGGTTCTCATAGAAGGTAACTGACAATTAGTGGTACATACACCACATATAAGAAATTATTTTATACACATCAAATAAAATGGAATAGGGCAGTAAATAGCAAAGTATCATTTGAACATAATTGTTGTAATCTGTCCTGGTCAGGTAGGAGAATGAGCAAAGAGGTCAAAGCCTGTCTCAGACTACTCAATTGAAGTATAATACATGCCACAAATGTGAGCTGCAAATGTCACCCTCAATTTTCTAAAAGCCATGTTAAAAAATAAAAAGAAACAAGTGAAATGAATTTTAATAATATATTTCATTTTACCCAATGTATCTAAAATATACCTCAATATGTGACCAATATTAAAAATTTTATTAATGAGATATTTATGTTAATTTTAATACTGAGCCTAGAACTCAGTTGTGTATTTTACATTTCCACGGGACTGACCATGTTTTAAGGGCTCACATGTGATTAGTGGCTATGGATTGGACAGTGCAGGATTGAAGCAATCAGGGAAGGCTTTGAGGCAGCAGAGGTAGAAGTACCGTTCTGAGTGTTGAGAACCAGAATGGTCTGCTCAGGGAGCTCAGTGGGGGTCATGAGGAGAGAAGCTGGGGTGAGACCACTGGGATGCTCCTCCCTTGCTCTGCATAGCTCCTCCCAACAGCTGTGATCATCTTCAGGACCACGGGGCACTCTGTGAGGTAAAAAGCATCCTCACACTCACCAAGTGTTCAGATCTTCACCACAACCCTGTGAAACAGGCCCATAGCAGATGACAGCTACCCAAGGTTCCACAGATGAGTCAGCGCTGGAACTCAGCCTCCCTCCCCTACTGCTTTCAGGACACCAGCCCTGCCTAGAGGTCACAGGGCAGAGGCATCTCTTCCCTGAGCCCTGAACAGCGTGGGCCTCCACCTCTGTGCCTTGGTTTTGTATATGTGACCTGCCCTCTCCCATCTTCTACTCGGCCTTCTTGTCTCTACCCTGGCCTGCTTGGGTCTTTCCTTTCTTAGAAAACTTACTTTGACTCTTGTGTCATCAGAGTCCACACCAATTCCTCCCTTCTATGAACCTCTCTTGAGGAAGAATCTGAAGTTTTATTATAAAATGTGTTTCTAAAGATTTTCCTAATCAGATGTTGTAGCCCTCCCATTAAAAGTCTGATGGAGAGGAAGAAGAAAGGAAGTGGAGACACCAAGGAACGGGGCTGAGAAACCCATTACTAAGTCCCTGATGCGACAGCACAGTGGCAACTCATGGCAAAGAAGAGCGGTTTCAGGAAGAGTGAAACAAAACCTAGTCTGGAGTCCAGTTAATCACGAGTTCTAAGAGGCTCTGACAGATTCCAGAACCAGTGCCGGGGGCGGCACACCGGGGAGCTTTGGAAGCTTGCCATCCCAGCCGCCCACTGGACCTGCAGGTAGCACCGGGGGAATTGGAAAGGCTTTGCATGGCTGTCTGTCAAGTCCCCCACACAGAGAGAAACGCAGGAAGTGGGAAGGAGCCTGGGAGAGGGAGTGTGGGCTGGCCGCCTCCCACAGAACCATAAGGGGGATAAACATTGCTTTGCAAACACAACTATAACCCCCCCCCCCCGGGCAGAACTGGATCCAAATGCTGGCATTACTCTTACGAGGACTGTGATGTTGGGCGAGGGAAGGCTTCAGCGGCAGTTGGTTTGTCTGCACAAGTGATCAGTGGTCTCACGAAGTGCTTGGGAAGTCAAACGAACTGGTGTTTGTTACAGTGTTCCGCTCATTGTAGGCATCAGGTACAGGCTAGTGGCCACGACTTTGGGCTTTCTCTCTCCTTCCTGCCTCTTGATCCCTCTTTCCTTCGCATACAGGAAATGGGTTTGGAGGGAACTGCAACGCTCTTGCCAAAAAGCCCTCAGTACTCCCAGTAAGAGCTGATGCTTATTGAGCATTTGCTTGAGTGTCAGACACTATCATGGGTTCTTACCTGGATTACCCTGTTTAACCTTCTCAATAGCCCTATTGGGTAGGAACCCTCCATCAAATCTCCCCAGGCACTGGGGTGATGAAAGGGGGATCCAGGACCCAGCTCAAGGCCACTGGGCTTCAGAGCTCACTCTGAAGACAGCCCAGCCCAAGTACTGACTTGCCCTTTTCTTTGCAAGCTTAAAGCCTTTTGTTCCTCTCTTAAGGCACTAATTTTAAATTTCATCTGTCTGTTTTTGTCTAATCTCCTTAGCAGGCTGCCTGACCCAGGGCCGGACTGGGTGTAGGTTAAATATCCAAGAGGATTTGCTGGGAACGGGGTACATCTGGAAACCGCACGGGAATGATATTTAGTCCAGTTTCAACATCAGTTCAGCAGAGAGGAAACTGGGCTAACCAGAGATTAAATCGCTTATCCTGACTGCTCAACTTGCTGGTTTGTAGAAAAGATGAGAATCCATCCCGGGGCTCTTGCCTCCTGGCCAGCTCACCTCCTCTACTGAAGAGCCCATTTAACCAGGTGGACTCCATGTTGGACTGTCTGCTGGCTCCACAAACTTATAATGGCATGTGCACATACAGAGAGACCCAGGTATGGCCCTTGCGCTTCAGGGCTGTAAGTAGCTTCCCGGAGCCTGCAAAGATCTGAACCCGTCCCTGTATCTTGCCAGAAGGTGGCGCTCTGATCAGCAGGTCTTTGTACTAAAGCACCTCAACTTCCTTGAGAGGCCTCTGGCATAATTCGCCTAGAACAACCTGGGTGAAACCCATTTTTCTGTTACTTCGCAGGTCAGCTGTGCATGCCACAAGACACACAGAAATCCCCATCCAAGACTGCAGGGGGACCGAAAGGGCACCGACACCCTTTAATGACTTCAAGTTTTCTGCCCTCATAGAAAGTGGGAGACAGCTTGCTAAACTGGGCTCTCTTGCAGGGTCCCTAAAGGACTCCTGCCACTCCTGTACTAAGAAATGTCATAGTACATTATATTCAAGTGCTTGGATGGAGATGGAAGTGTGCCTAGAAGGGGCTGCACTTAGTTTTTGGGAGACTAGGAACAGCCAGTTGTGAAACATGAAAGAATTGGGAAGCTTATAAAAATTATAGTAATGTGCTCTGCATAGGATTGCCAAGATTTGGCTCCATCTTCCTGGTCTGACTCACCCCTTACCTTCAGGAGTCATGACCAACCGATCCCAGCGCTTGAGCTTGCAAGCCCTTCTTACGCTCAGCCTTTGTACCTACTCTATCTTTGGACCTTCTGTCTCTACTCAATTAAAAACAGAAAGGCAGGTCTGTGGTTAGGGTACAGCAGCTAAACTTGCAACGTTTCCTGGCCGTGAGGACCTCTCACATCTCATACACACGCAGGTGTTCTCCTGGCCTTGGCTCACAGCCAGAGCAGACAGGGCTGCTTTTTCCTTCCCCAGTGCCATGCTCGGGTGTTCCTCTATCCACTCCACCAACATCCATTAGCTTCCACTCTGTGCCAGGCACTGTGCCAGGCATTAGGGGTCCAGAGGAGGATAAGATGCCACCAGAAAGTTCCCTTGAAACCTCCCTGATGCTTCTCTCCAATGGAGCTGCCTCACCCCGCTCCCCATCCTCCACCCAGGGGGAGTTCTTTGGATTCCCACAAGGGCACGACATCTTGTGCACACCTCCAGAGAGCGCTCATCCCACCACTTTACAGTCATCAGGGAACCTGCCTCTCTGCTACTCAAAGATCATGCTGTGGAAGAGTCGGCAGCATGAGACTCTGTTATTCTCAGACTCTGTGGCTGTGTCACTGAGAGAGTACAGGACTTGAGGATGAGACCGCACCGAGAGTCCACACTTCTGAGCCCCTGACCTGGAGAAAAACCTCCTGCTGCAAGGTGACTGCTTCAGTTCCCACATTCCCAGAGACACAGGGAATGCCGAGATCCAATTCCTGGTTCCCCAGCTGCTAAAAGATGCCTGCTGTGTTGTACTAATCACCTTCTAAACAAATGGCACAGTGACAAGCAGGGTGGGGGGAGAGCTGGGGCCGCACATGCTGGTGTTTTCAATTTAGAGGCCATGCATTATTTACACTGCCATTATTCCCCTCAATTTGACTTCATGCTTTAGCCCTAATTTAGTATAATCAAAGCCAATGAATATTTAATCAGGATTGCTTCCAGAAATTGAGTAATGCCATTAACATAATGGCCTCAGGACATCAAAGCTGCTTTCCTTCAAATGCATCTGACTTACTCCTCTTCCCACCCCCTTCCCTGTAATCAGTTATATTTTCCAATGAAAAGGAGTTTGGGCCCCAGCAGACAGACCCATGACAACTTTGTCTGGGTGTCAGGAAGGTGGCTGGCACAGGGGAGGGGCACTGGACTGGGAGTTGAGTGCTGGCTCTAATGAGAGAGACTCAGGGGAAGACAACAAAGTTCTGCAGGTGGACCCCATTTTAAGGCACCTCCACTTACAAAAATACTACCAAGCGTTAAGCACATCCTCAAGGGACTGCAAAGACAGACCTGAAAAGTTCAGTTTTTAAACATCTCCAGGTCTGGAAAGTAGTGGCCTAGACTACCACCAGCCTGTGCAGGACAATGGGGAGATAAGAAATAGTGGAGAGATTTCATCTCCTCTTTTTCATCCTCTCCCTCAAGAGGCTGGGGTCAGGTGCCCAGCCAGGCTCTGGGGGAAAGTACACACACCTGAATCCAACTCCATGCATCCATACATCCCAAGAGCTCATCGTGAGCATCCTAAGAGAACAGCACCAAATTTCCACAGCACTATTGCATTTGTCACCTTCTCTGAGCCCAAGACAATCCACATTCTCCTTCCACAAGATGGCAATCTTCACAAGGTCACCCAGCAAGGTGACTAGGATGTGAAACAATTTTTGATGTTAGATGTTAAAACTGGGAGCATTTAAATCCACCTTGTTGCACAAAATGGGAAAAGAAGCCCCAGGTCACAGCTGGACAGCGAAAGACTAAGTTTAGAAGTTAGTAGTAGGGGCTTTAGATTCCCAGTGCAGGGGCTTTTCCTTTACAAAAGGATCTGTGGTCACCAGAGCAGGAAGAAATATCATAGTGCAGTATATCCGAGTGCTTGGACTTAGAGATGGAAGTGTACCCAGAAGGGGCTGCAATGAGTAGTTTTTGGAGATCAGGCTTGGCCAGGTGTGAAACATGAAACTTGGGAATCTTATAAAATTTATAGTAATGTGCCCTGCATGGGCAGCCTGGTCTGGAGTGAACATGGGAGCAGGCTGTGCTCCAAGCATGCACAGCCAAGGGCAGTCCTTGCAAAACCTTAGCCAGCTCCAGGTACCTTTGATGCTGTTCTGGTTGACCCTTCTCCACTGGGAAGCCTTTGCTGATGCCCCCTGCAGGGCTGAGTGTCCCTCCCACAGCCTGTGTGCTCCATGACACCCTGTCTACTGACTGTCCCCTGCACCCAGGTCAGGCTTCCTGCCCTAGGCCCCTAAACTGTAAATCCCTTGAGAACAGGGCAAGGAGGGCTGACATTTCTCTACAGCCCTGGGGGATCGAATCATACTCTGTATGTGTCACCAACCCACCCCCTGACAGTAGAGGACCCAGGTGCTCTTTATGGAGCAAGACAAGAGACCATCCAGCGTTGACCCACTAACCTGAAGGGCCAGAGAACTCATCAGGCCTGAGTTCACCTTGAAACATCTTCAAAGTGGCTCCTCATTAGGAAATGAGTGAAAGAACGAAAATGTCTTGTGCTGCCACCTGGTGGTGGCTTCCAGCATGGTGCTCTCACCATCCACCTTGTTCTACTCAGTGTCTGGGGAAGGCAAGTATGTTATGGAGCCCCTGCCATGCGCCCGTGCTTTGTACTCTGTGTCTCACTTAACTAAGATATCAATTCTGGAAGGCAGCATTATCATTCCCATTTTACAGATAGAGAAAGTAAGGCTCAAAGAAGTGTGATAATACAACTGTAAGAGAAAGCAAAGATGAGACTTGGTTCACCATCTACAGATTCTTGGTCCAGCAATTTTTCTACTGCTCTACAAGCTAATAGAAATGAATGAATCTCTAATTGATGGATTTCAGTATTGACTAGACATATGGGAGGACAATTTGGGGGTTTCTAGCAGCTTCCTTGTAAGCCTGAAATAACACCCATATAATAATTAACTTACTAGATTAGCTCTGACTCTTGAGACATTCCCAGAATGAAGAAACAGGATAGTGACAGGGACTGCTCTATATCTGAAGTCTGAAGTTGTTTTAAAATAAGGGATGGGCAAATGTTCTGAAGCTTGAGTTGAAGTGAGGGGTTAAAACCCTTCCAGTGTTGGAAAGGATGGCTGAATATTATAGAAATAAAGGATATATTCAGTTTAATAAGCCTCAGCCACAGTCAGAACCCAACCCTGGTCACACCTGGTTCCCCTAGCCCAACTCTAGACCAAACTCTGAGGCTAGGTATCAAATGACCTTTCACAGAATTACTCTTGAGTTTGGGCCATGGCTGGACTGAGCGTGGAATAGTATTGGGCTCTCCCTCCCTGTACCCCAGGCCTCTGTGACCCTGCAGCCTAGGAGATCTGCTTCCACACTCTCAGTTAGGCCCTAGTTTGGGGGTGACCTCAGCTGGGCCATGGGCACTGAGAATGGTTATTAAGTCTGAGGCCCATCCAAAGGAGAAGAACGGGAAGCAGAGTACAAGGAAGCATGGACAGCTATCAAGGAGACCAGGGCAGACAGGGCTAAGTTATGATTCACCAGAGCAAGAGGCTGACGGGGGAGGGGCACTGGTGTACAGTGGAGGAAAAGCCCAATATCTCAGAGCCTTCAGAGGTCACTTTAGCCAACCCCATCTTTTTGATCCAAAAGAAAGGGAAACTGCTGAAAGTCACCAGGGATCTTGATGGCAGAGGCCAGACCAGAAGTAGGCACTTTTGCTGCCCGTCCGGAGCTCCACGGTGTGTGTCTGAGGAGCTGGATCACTATGACATTTCTGTCCTTTAGCTCTGTCCATCTCACAGTAGCCCCGTGTGTGTGAGTCACAGGGCCTTATCTCCATTTCATGGGTATGGAAATGAAGGTTTAGTCAGGAGACAAGCTTTGCCCCAGAGGAAGTCCTGGAACTGAGCAGGGTCTGCTGGCTCAGGTCCCATCTATGTGTCCAGCATCATGCCAGGTACCTTACACGTGCCCTGTCATCTCCTCCTCACAGCACCTCATTAAAGCCATGCTAGCATCTCTATTCTATACACGAGAACACTAAAACCCAGAGAAGTTAGACGACTGGTTAATGTCACAGATGAAACAAATACGAAGCTCTGACCCTTGAGACACTCCCAGAATGAGGAAACAGAACAGGGACGGGGACTGCTTAGGAGTGTAGTACTTGAGCCAAGCTCTAGCTCATGCTGAATCCCTAGCTGCTCTTAGGAGCTGGAATCTTCAAAAGAAAGTCATCCATTTAGCTCCCATCAACGGTGGTGAGTTTGGGGTTCTACTGCGGGCCATACTTTCTCTAGCCATTTCTCCACACCTACAGGTTCTCCTGGTCTCTCAAGCTTGACTCTGGAAGGACATCCATAATTCCTTCACCTATCCATAGCCAGATCAACTGTCCCTACAGCTTCATTTATGTCCTGTCTTGGAGCTCTGTATAGGACCTAGGATTTTGAGGCAGGCAGAATTATCTTTATGAGGCATGATCAAAAATACAGTGAATGTAGCCGGAGTGGCATCTATAGGAAAGGCAGGCTCATAAAAACAATACATTGTGTCCTCATCCACCTTATTCAGCAGGTCTGACACCATGACTTCTGGCTCTTCCCTAAAGTCAAAATGACCACGAATAGAAAATGTTTTCAATCAATTCTGAACATCAAGGCAGCCACAACAGTATAATTAAAGACATTCACAGAACAGGATTTCCAGAACTGATTCAGAAAGTGGCAACGATGATGAGGGCTATAAATGACATTGTATCTTTTACAATAAAATTAAACAAAATTAACCACTCACTGCACTTTATGATCATACCTTACCTCATATATCTCCTGTGTCTTTCTCTGTCTCAAAAGATGTTTACTGTTACAGCCTTGTCCCTCAGCCCACCTCACCTCACTGCAGCTTGACTGCCAGCACCTGAGGCCTTCCCCTGGCCACTGGAACCCACTCTGTGTGCATGGCAGGCCAGAGGTGCCAAGGAATTTCTATCTCCTTCCCCTGCCTAACAGCCCTCAAACAATGACCGATGGGCATTGGTGGATAAAATAACCTGGCTCCCTTGCCCCTTGCTTGGGATAATTCCAAGGCATATTCTGTACTATCTTCTTGAATAAGCAGGGCTGAGTCTCAGCTGCCTGCAGAGGTAACTCTCCAACAGCTTCATTTTCTTTTCTGTTTTATTTCTCACTCCTTCCTGGTCTTTCCTCATTGTTCCAAAAAATTACTTGCTACCTGCCCTTGGGGTCTTGTCCAAGGCCTGCTTTTGACCGTACTATTAGCTCTTCATGCCCCCTTCCCTTCCCCTGGCTCCCACCCAGAAGGTGTCCAGCACGGAGTTTCACACGCGCTGTATCCGACCAAATGCCTGGGCACTGCTGACCAATTCCCTGCATTTTGGTTCCTAGAATCCAGCTATTTGGATCAGTGCTTCCAGGTTAATCTTTGAAGCTAGAGCAAGTTGCCTAGCGCATCCAGGTTCCTTCTGACAGCGCCTTATCCATGATGCACCTTCTACTGTTTTTCCAGGATGGCAGCAAGAGGAGTACAGTTCAAACACACAGCACACGGCTTTTTCCTGACAGGAAACAAAGGAATCCACCATCTGTGGAGACTTAGCCCCCAAAGGCCTCACTTAGGAGGAAATTAGCTTCAGTGTTCACAGGAGGGAAAATGCGGCATGTGGCCCTGACAAGTAGGAAAGCGTTCCTGGCCTCCTTCTGCCGCCATCCTGTCTGCACATCACTCTTCTGTGTTCCAAGGGTGTGAGTGTCCAGAGTGCAGGGCCATCTCCGACCTCCCACAACAGCATCAAAAAGGAGAGAAAGGGTGCTAAGGGGTTTACATCACCTACTGTGTGTCACGGACCTAACTTACATTATCTCATCTAATCTCCACAAAAGTCAGCAGTTCAACATCATTATCCCCTTTACACAGGGAGGAAACTGAGTCTCAGGGAGATGATGAAACCTGCCCAACGTGGGTCTTGCAGTAAGTGGAGGTGTCAGGCTTCAAACTCAGGAGCTTGTCTGCCTCCACTATCTTTGTTCTTTCCCTTCTCCCCCACTCCCCTGGGGATACAGAGCCAGTGAAATGGTTTGTGGCATCAGTGATAAGCTAGATCCAAACTCAGCTCAGTGCAGTTTGAACATTGTTGGGGGATTTTACTGTCTGCAAATACCCATAAGCCCAGGAGTGGTGAAAAGGAGCCTTTGGCCCATCTCTGCATGACCCTTTAGCCAATGTACCTTTGCCCAAGCTGCTCCCTGCTTGGGATACTCCTTCTTGGTCCTCCCCAACCTCCGTGAGCCAGCTCAGGCTTCCAGGACACCTCCTTTGCCCCATGTGACCTTTCTTACCTCTCTTCTCATCCACATAACCAGACCTGGGAGGAAGGGGCTGATCTAAGAGGTGACCCCCTCCCACACACAGGGAGGGGACACTGCTTCTTGGTCCCACCTGTAACCCTGTGACTATGATCAGGCCTCTGCCTTACTTTGGGTCTCAGTTTCTTCATCTGCAAATGGGGAAGAATAATCCCTGTCTTATATAATCCCAGGTTGTTTTGCTTTTAGTATGAAATTAAGCAATTGATACTAGAGTGCTTTCAAATTGTGAATGTGTACTGTACTTGATAATCAACAGTCTTAAGACTTAAAAACTAATTTGCTTTTTGCTGATGGGTTACTCTCTTCCCTTTTTAATGCTGAGTTATCACATATTTACTAAAAACATTACCATAGTTTTTGAGCACTGTTATATGCCAATTTCTGTGCTGGATTGGGAGTAAAACAATAAAAACCTCCACTGTCTGAATTCTCAGTCTGGTGGAAGAAATAGATATGAATGAATGAATGAATGCATCACATAGAATCATCATTCCTTGAAATGTTTGACTATTTGTGTGGTAACTGGCTATTAATATTTAACATGGCACCTTCTGTCTTTCTACTGAAAGACTCAGAGCAATAGTTCTATATATTATGTCAAATTTTGCAGCAAGGTAATTTCAGGGCTTCACCCCTGTCCCAAACTGAGGGAAAACACTGTATTCCCTACATATCTTGTCTCCAAACCTAGGATGCACAGACCAGGAAAACAGGAGTCCACTAGGTCGGTGGACCTCCCGTCACAGCCACCAGAGCCCACATCCTACAGCCACCCCATCCCTCGCCCTCTGTTCCTTTCTTCTTTTTGAGCATCCACTCAAGAAAGCGACTCTGAGTGTGTAGCAGGAAACTGGCATCCAGAACACTGAGGTCCTTAAGGAAAAGCCTTGGCCATTGAGGCAAGACAGGAATCACTTTGGAACTAATGCTGGAGAGGAGGAGAGTCTTCAGGGTCTACTCTGGGCAAGGAAGAAGAACAAAACATCTGATATGTTGTAGTCAGAAAGTCTAGAAGAGTCAACTTCCAGCAGGTAAAACCGCCCTACCAGCAGAAATGGGGTGAGCACATCAAGTTGCCCTTCAGGTCTGCATCTGGAAGCACCGCACCCCACAGTGAGGCGGCTGCGCTCCACTCTTAGACTTCTATTTGCAAATGCCAGGTCTGCGAAGACTCTAGTCTCTGGGAAGATGATTAAGCAAAACACAACGAAACCTCCAAAAAAACGCAAAGATGGGCTTTTAATGAGATATTACAGCAAAAGGCAATGGAAAGACTGCTCTGAACACTTGGAGAAAGAGAAAGTTTGAAGAGAAACTGAGAACATTTCGTAGACCATCTGCTTGGTATCCTCAAGAGATTCGAAATTTCACGTCTAAGAAGAGGAGGGAGTCAGATAAGATGAAGCCAGAGATGTAGAAGAAGCTGACTGAATGAAGGCGAAGTGGCAGATTCACAGAGTGGAAGACCAAGCTAAAGTTCCCACAGGAGTGAGGAAAGAACAGAACTTACACTGCAGAAAACAGAATCAGCGACGGGCACGAATTTGAGCACCTCTCCATGAATGCGGAGAGAAAGATCAGAGATGAAAATAAGAAAGAAGCTGATAGACACAAAAGACAAAGATAAAGTCTAAGAATTACCAACAGTTGAGGAGATTACAATAAATACATAATAGAGGAAAAATGTACTTAATCAAAATAAAAAAATTCTGAAACCTGAACAAAATAAAACAAAACAAATTTCTACTTGAGTCAAAAGCCCAAAAGAGATCAGTGTTCTGAGCAATATTAATAAAAAAGTAAAAACATAACTGACTAGACCATAGCAAAATAAAGTTCAAAGCCATATCACCGTTCAGGAAGAAGACATTGCTAGGTAGGAAGCAAAAGTGTGTCTCTGAATTTTCCTTGCCCTGGACATAAGAAGAAAACAATTATCAAGTGTGAGGCGATAGCAAGGGAAATACAAGCACATGGAATTCTATGTGGCATAAAAAGAAGTAAAAATACTGCTTTGTTCTTAAATGATATTAGAGTAATATAGGTGTAACTGTGTATGTCACACATATGTATTAGAAATTAGGTTACAAAAAGGATTTTAACTTCTAAATTAGTAGAAAAGAAATAGAGAAAACACAGCCTACAAAGAAAAATAGAACATAAAGAGCAAAAACGTATAAAAAAATGTAAGATTGGGTGGCAGAATTAGGTCAAATAGATTGGTGATAAATAGTTTAAATTATTCGATTGGAGGACAAAAATTCTCAGACTAAAATGCAAACATTGAACTATGTGCAACTTATGAGAGATAAATCTCATAACACAGTGAATGTTTATTGCATACTTGGCACACATATTGCATTGTGCTAAGCGTTTCACATGCATTATCTCATCCAGTTTTCCTAATATCCATATGAGGCATAAATATTATTATCCTTGAGTTTTAGATCGGGCAACTGCAGTATAAACAAGTGAAGGAACATGCTCAGGTCAGATGCTAACACACAGTAGGGCCAGATTTAAATTCAGTTCATTCTTAAAGCACAATTCCTTACACATTCCCATTTACAGCATCTCAGGCAAAATTATACAATAAGGTTAAAAAAATTACAGTTCTAAACTATTTCAGGCGAATTCAATTAAAAAGAAAGCAGAGGTGACAATGTAAATAAGAAAGCAGAATTCAAGGCAAAACCATTTAACAAGGAAGTGGTGAATCATGTTAAACTGAGAAAAGGCAAAATCCACACTGATGATGGAACAGTCACAAACCTGTTTTACTCAACAAAACGTACAAATACTTAAAGCAATGAATATTAGAAATCCAGAGAGAAAAATGTAACACAAGGCTACATAGCAGGCATAGGCAAAAATAAGTCAGCTAAGTTGTTTCTAGTTTCAGACATTCATACACAGGTGATAAAAATAAGTGTATATGAAAAGCAAAGAAATGATAAACACAAAAACTAATGGCTTAGTTACCCCTTAGGATAAGCAAATAGATAAGGCATTAATAAATGTGAGTTATTGGTGGTCTTCCAATTCCAGGGCAGGTGTGCATTCATAGATGTTCCTTTATGATTATACTTTTTAACTTACATGTGTATCTATATTATTTTATATGTATTAAATATTTAAAAGATCTAAAGATAAATGCCAAGGAAAAATAATTAAGAAAAAAAATTTGAAAAAGGAACCAATAAAGTTAATGATATATGAATTATTTTGCTCTATAAACAGACTAAATTCCAAATATACAGTTTTCACTCTTGGACCATGAGTACCACAACCAGAAATTAGTAACAATGTTTCAACAACAACAAAAACAGCTGCAGTTAACTGCCACATGGAGATTAAAATCACTTTTCTAAAAATATTATGTCAAAGAATAAAATGAAAAAATAGAACTACAAAATATTTAGAAAATAAGGAAAATAAGAAAATGATTTATAAACAGAATTCTGCCAAAACTATGTTCTGAAGGAAAATATTATACTCAGATACACTCAAATAAGATAGTTTGAGAAAAAAATAATTGAGACTGCTACATATATTTTTGGGGAAAAAAGAAACATATGGAAAGCTATAGGAAAGAAGTAGTAAACATAAAAATGAATAAATCTGAAAACAGAAAAACAGTAGATTTGATAAAGAAATCCAAGAGCTAATTTTTAGACAAAATCAGCAAGTATGACAAATCTGTGTGAAACAAAATTAAGGGGAAAATGACAAATATAAACTGACAGATTGTATTAGCTTTCTATCCTTATGACAAAATACCCAAGACAACTTAAACAGAGGAGATGTTTATTTTGACTCATAGTTTCACAGGTTTCGGTCCATGGTTACTTGGCCCCAGCTCTTTGGTTCTGTGGCAACACAGTATGTCATGGCAGAAGCACATAGCAAAGGGTGCTGCTCACCTCATGGTAGCCAGGAAGCAAAGAGAATGAGAGGAACGGACCAGGTTCTCCACATCCCCTTCCACACACTCTCTAGTGACATAACTTCCTTCCACTAGGCCCCACCTCCTATAGGTTCCCAGTTATACCTCAGTCTGACAACCAGGCCTTTAGCACAAGGCCTTGGGGGACATTTAAGGTCCAAACCGTCACATAAATGGAAATAACAATGGAGATTTTTTGTTCATTTTATAGTAACAAAGTCTCCAGAGAGAGAATTAAGTTTCTGGATGATCCCAATGTTGATGTCAGGAGTAAAAGAAACCCCGAGTGACCACAGAAAAATATGAACAACTAAGAAGGCTCTTGGCCCAGATGACTTTATGGCATTTTTCTCAAATATTTGAGATAGATGCATAGCCCTCAAGATACATCTCTTTGGGGCTGGTGAGATAGCTCAGCAGCATAAGCACCCACCTGGTAAGTGCGAGGTCCTGAGTTCAATTCCCGGTACCCATATACGAAAAAAGGGCTGGTGATATTGCTCAGTGGCACAGGCACTTGCTGGCATGTGAGGTCCTGAGTTCGACCCCTGGTACCCACAAAAAAAAAAAAAAGAAGAAAGATACATCTCTTCTAAAGCATAAAAAGACATAAGAAGCTACCTAAAATATTTATTAAATTCACACTAGATTTATATGATTGCTATAAACAAATTTCTCTTGTGCTTATAGAAGCAAAAGTTCTAAATGAAATACTAGAAAATCAAATTTATAAAAATCAAGAAAGTTCACACCAAGTATTCAAAATATGAGCTATGAATTATGGGTAACCGAATATAATACTGAAAATAAATGGGCCCAATTAGATAAGTCATAGCTATTTAAAAAAATGAAACACTCACTGGTGATTTTTTAAAATAAAGTAACTAAAACTGGAAGATAGATACTAAATAATAATATTGTTATTATTATTATTATTATTTTTTATGTGGGCACCGGGAGTCAACCTCAGGACCTCGCTCTTGCCAGCAAGCACTTGTGCTGCTGAATGATATCACTGGCCCTTTTTTGCCTTTATGTGGGTTCCAGGAGTCGAACTCAGGATCTCACGCTTGCCAGGCAGGCGCTTATGCTGCTGAGCTATCTCACTGGCCCTAAATAACATTATTTACCATGAGGACTGATTTCATCCCAAAGGGTGAAATGCCTCTTATTAAAAGTTAGGAATAAGACAAGTTATCACTATTATTTAAAAATTGGTAATGTCCAAGAACTAGTCCCTGAAAATGATGGGGAACACAAATAAGAATTACAAATGTTGAAAAGGAAGAAATGAAATATCACTGTTTACAAACTATATGATTATTTAACTAGAAGACACTAAAGGTGAGCTCCGCATGGGAGGAACCCGGGACGTCTTTTGACCACTAGGCCAGCTCGTGTTGTGCAGTCAGTATGGTGGTGAGTGGAGGAGGGAAGGCGGAGGGAAGACATGGAGAACCTGAATGTCCAGTTCAGTGAAACACCCTGAAATTGTTGGAAATGGCCCATCCAAGAATGTGGTTGTATTTGTAATGGAAGGGAGCCGGAAGAGCATGCCATTTTTGCCGATGGTCCCCCTTTTTCAAACAAGGAAACTGAAGCCCACGGAGGAGAAGACTCATCAAGGGATTCAGGGAAATGGGCTGAAAATCTGATGTGAACCAGGAGATGCTTATCTGGATGGAAAGCCCTGGCACTGGGCCTGAGGTCAGGGAAAGGGGTATACATTTTGGCTTCTCGATGTGTTCAGGTGGCATCTGGGAACCAGCTAGTGATTCCCAGACACCCTTGCCACCCGTGGACAGGTGCAGAGTTCAAAGCCGAGCTGGTCTCCTGCTGCCTCTGGGGCAGGTCCTTCACACTCCAGGGAACAATCCCAAGGGGTAAATGTAGCCGCAGTGCCTGCGACAGTCCCTGGGGGATCCATTGCCTGCTTCTCCCAGCCTGTACCTTCCCTTCCACAGAGTCCTGGCACCTTCCGCACCTCCCCACTCCTGAAGGTCAGCGGAGGGGCCATGGGGAGGGCAGGGGTAGGGGACAGACTGCTCTGCACTCACCATCTGGCTGGCAGTCATGGGACAGAGGAAGCCTGGCTCCACCTGTCTGGCACAGTTTTGCTGCAGGGGAGCCTGACTCAGCTTTGAGGCCTTTCTAAACCCAGCTCTGGCCTGGGCCACCCTCTGACACAGCTTCCGGCCTGATCCACAGGCCAAGATTTACCTGAGCACGCTCTGTGTGTTGCCAACCATGCTGAGGCCCTTCACCGTCATTATCTAATTTAATTCTCGCAATAGCCATATGAGGTAAATATCACTGTCCTAGGGTACAGATTGAGAAACTGGGGTGCAGAGAGTCCGGGCTACTGTCCCTGTCCTCAGTGGTCCACCTCTGCACTTTGCCTTCTCTCTAAAAAGACACAGCATCTTCACCTTTCTGCTTCCACCCAGGCAAACCATTTCAGATGCCTGACTTCACCGCAGCATTTGAAGCGAAAGACTGAACCTTTTTTTTTAATCATCAGTTCCCTCTTCCAGGCACGACTTTCCTGCTGCGAACATCTGGTGATCTCTGCTTTAAAGCTTCAGTGGAAGCGCTACCTCCTCCAGGAAGTCTTCTAAGAGCACAACTTCAATCCAGGAAGACCAGCCCTCCCTTTGCAGAGGCCCCACACACTTCTCACCCCAACACTTGGAATTTGACGTGGAGTGCATTTGTGCACGCGCATGCTGAGCCACGTGACAAGACTGTGAGCTCCTTGCAGCTAGGGGTGGCCAGCACCTAGCCCAGGGCTGCACACAGGACAGGTGCTGCATAAACATTCACAGATGACCTTCATAGTCAAACCAGATTTCGAGCCCCTCTCTCTGATCCCAACTTCTTCATGTCTCTCCACCTTCTCACACTCGCTTACTCACACAACAGGGGTGCGTTTTATCACGAGCCAGACCCAGTTGTTATGCTGGTATTTCCAAAGCCTACAAGAACCGCAATGTTCAGTTATAAGAATAACAAACCTAAATGATGTGGTGGAAGAAGGAGGTGGCCCTTTTTCTCCTGCTGCTGAGGAAATGATAGCAGGAAAATCCCATTACGACAAAGTGACAGAGGTAGAGATTTGCATATTTAGCCCATCCTATAACCCAAGGACAGCAGACTCTTGTTCCCATTTCAGATCAGAATACAAGGTGGAGATCAAGCAAGACATAAGTAGAAGCTCCAGAAAATGATTGTTGAAAGAATACATCATTTTTCATCTCATCTCACTACCTTGTATGCCCCGTTCTGCCACCTCGCCATCATCAAATATCTAACTCGGTGCTTTCATCATTTGGCGTTCTCATAGGTGAGGAATGGGAAGAACATGAGCTCTTCAACTAGGTAGGGCTGGACTCCCGTCCCTATTCCGCCACTGACTAGCAGTGTGAACTCAAATGTGTCAACAGAGCTCTCTGAGTTTGTGTCCTCAACTGCATACTAGCAATAAAAATACCTGCCCGGGGGATACTGTGGGGATTCAAGATCACTCATACAAAGCCTTGTACCAAAAATGGGAAAGTATGAAACAAGGTCTGAATGTCCTACCACATGTGGAATATTTACATTCTTATTATTTTTAATTGTGGACAACAGGCAGCTTATTATTTACTTTGCTTGAGAAAAAATGACAAAAGGAAACACAAGGACATTTGTTGATACTTGTACTGAATCCCATAGCCCTTGGCTTCTGTCTTATGGGCATCAATGCTGGTTCTTGCCTGGCCTCAGGGCATTCCTGAGGAGCCCAGGAGGAAGCCTGTGGGCAGAGCACACTGGTAGTGTGGCCAAGGAGCTCCTTCACAAAGCCTGTATCCTCGGGGCTCCCTCCCCCACTCTCCCAGGAGCTTTTAACTTACTACCCCTGGAAAGCCCCTGGCCTGAGGCAGCCAAGCGGGGAAGGCAGCCAACACCGTGGCTAAAGGGAAACAGATGGACAGACTACAGCATTTCTCCATGTGCTCAAGTGTGTGGGAAAGCACAGGCAACCTTCTAGGCATGGCTGTTGCTCCCCCAGGGAAGGGCCCCAGCAACGCTGCCCTAGCCAGTGCTAGCGAGGCCCTGGCACGAGCACTGATTGTAGGCCAATTCCCTAACAGATTACTTACATTGTATAGGTACAAAAGTTGAGGATCAAAGAATTTAAATGACCCTCCTGAGATCATAGGACTTGTTAGTTGGGGAAACTAGAGTTAAATTTGGATCTGTTTGATTCTAAGATCCATCATATTCTTTGCGCCACAGTATCCTTGGGACTGCCGTGCTGGGTATTTTGTCTCAGAGATAAAAATGGGACCAAGAACACCCAGCAACCTGGCTATGGAGCCCCTGTACATCCTTTAGGATCCAGCACAATTGTCATCTCTCTGGGGAAGCTTCCCTGATGAGCTACCTCTCCTGTAGGTCTTCGGTCTCTCCTGTTCAGGACAAGTTCTCCTTCTGGCACTGAGTGTCCTTGCCTGTGCTTTTGCCCTCACTGTCCTCCCATGCCTGGAGGTCCTCTGAGGTCCCATCACAGGGAATCCACCTCCAGTCCCAGTGCCCCGCACAGGCCTGGTTCATGGCTGGCATCCACCGTATGTTGACCAGAGTATGATACACAAAGTGGGGCACGTTCTCAGCAAAGGGGGGCAGCCCTGTGGTTCGGAGATGCCAAGACATGCTGCCTGTGGAGGTGAGACTGGCTCAGGCATCAGCGATGTTACAGCAAACTGTCCAAGTGCTTTGATGAAGAGAGGCTATCACTTCCCATGTGTGTTAGTTTGTGGGTCCCAGCGTTCTTTGCCTTACCAGGGAAGCCATTAACCTTTAGCATTAAAGGCAATTTGTCTGCTTACAGTTAGAAACAAGCACCAGGCCTGGTTGTGTCAAGAAAGGTCTCACGTGGCACCCTGTCTGTCCTCACTAATTATGAGGCCCAAACAGCACAGGGATGGGCTTATCCCAGCAGGGGCTCCCCTTGGGGGGCTGCTCATGTGGACCTGGTTTAGCACCTGCTCCCCAGCACACCCTGCCCCAAAGGCAGACACATATTTGCCAGAATCCTGCAGCCCTCTATCTCTGGCATCCCCATGCCTTCTCCCTACCCTCCAAACCACATAGTTTCTCTGAATCTTCACTTCCTATTGCCCGCACTTCTGAAGCAACCCCCAACACCTCCTGCCTCTTGCTCATCCTGCTCCATTCTCCAAACTGAGGCCAGAGGACTTTCTAAAATGTAGCTTGGGTTATATGCTTCTGGCTGGAGACCTTTCCATGCTTCCCTAGGCTCCTGTCTCCAGCTCCATCTTTCTCCTCTTCTTCTTGTCACACTCACTCCAGCCTCTATCTACACTACTCCCCTTCTCTGATGCTGCCTTGTCTTCTCACTTCTCTCTGAATCCTAAAAGCTCCCATCCAACTCATGGTCTCCCTTCTCACCCAGGGATGTGTCCATTCCTTCTGGGATTCTTACCAAAGCTTCAGCCTACGTAAGCTTTCCCTTCCCTTCCCTTCCCTTCCCTTCCCTTCCCTTCCCTTCCCTTCCTTCCCTTCCTTCCCTTCCCTTCCTTCCTTCCCTCCCTTCCTCCCTCTCTCCCTCCCTCCCTGCCTGACTTCCTCCTTCTCTCCTTCCTTCCTTCCTTCCAACCCTGTGTGGTGTATATACTATGTGCCAGGCACTGTGCCAGTCACACTCCTCTTGACTGTTCTCTCCAAACCTCAAAACTGCCCTCAGGATCTGGCCCATTCTAACCTGCTAGTCCCACTCTTTGCTGCTCTTCATCCCCTTAGGTAGGGCCCTGAGTCTGTCATTTTTCCTCTTTCTCCATTTCTTCCTTTGACTCTGGAGGCTGCTGTGAGTGAGTACTGGTCCTACAGTGATGATAACCATGTGGAGCACTGAACACGGGCCAGGCACTGTTCTAAGTACTTCGCATACATCAACTTCGCGTCCTCATGGTGTGGTCTGAGACGCTGAGGGACTTGCTCAGCATCGGGCGGGCATCCAGAAAGCTCTCCATCACTGCAGCATTGCTGGGACAGTCACGTCTGGCTTGGTGAAGGCAAGTGAGACAGGAGTATGCCAGGCACGTTCTGGGGACAGTGCACAGACGAGCCTGGCTGGAGCTCAGGGCTCGTGTTTAATAAAAGATTAATGAAATTGTCAAATTGACCTTGTCAGTGTCTGCTCAATCCAATTATGTGGCTGTGGCCCCCATGAAGGGGGTTAAAACAGGAGTGCACATGAGACACCAAAACAGCAGCCCCAGGGGAGATGGCAGCAGCCTCTACAGCCCTGAAGGGAAGGCAGTCTGAGATCTGCTCCACATTTTTGGATGCTCCAGGGCACCATGTCCCCTGATTCTGTGGAAACTGCCACTTGAGCACCTACCCACCCTCATCAGAGAGGGGCAGCTGGCCCCCTCCCCGGATGCTCAGGGGCCAGGCTCAGTGCTGGTCCGGGACTCCTGGTAAGCAAGGCTCTGTCCCTGTCCTTGAGGAGTCTTTGGTCTGGTGGGTGAGACAGACAGAGAAACAAACAGAATTCACCAAAGTGACCAGAGACCGATTGATGGCAGCTCAGAGAAGGCACGGAGAAGCCTGGGCCTCAGGGTTTCCTGGAAAAGCTGGTTCCTGCAGTGAGAGAGGGCCAACTATGAGCTAGCCCAGGATTACAGAGGTGGGGAGCGTGTGACAGGGAAAACCATCCTCACAGACACCCACGTTTCAGACAGGAGGACCCTGCAGGAATGTTCCGGACAGCAGCCAGGCTGTGGGGGAGCTCAGTCACTGTGGGGAGGATTGGAGGCAGTGAGGGCTGGGGGGTCCTGGGGGCTGGGTCAGCAAGAGGTGCACAGAGCAGCTCCAGCCACTAGAGAGGAGAGGTGGTGCGTGGGGGCGGGGGAGGAAAACGGGCACCGCATCATGAGCACTGTCACAGCAGGGTTCTCCAGGAAATGAGCCCCCAAAGTCCTCTGTTGCTGGGGAGCTCAGCCCTCCCTGGAGGGGTCAGCAGAGCCTGGACCAAGGAGGTCATTGGACACTGGTATCGGGAGATCAGACCATTTTTAAGCATCTATGGAACCAGAAGCTGTTGTAGAGCTGCCCTCTCCTGAGCTGGGCCGCAGCACTGAGTGCTGGTGCCGGCACTGAGACTCCCTCTCAGATCCCTGGGGTCGGAATGGCCTTCCAGCATACGAGCTTCTGACGTCCCCTCAATAATCGGCTCTTAAACGGAACGCTCTAAAGTAGGCGTCACCATCGTGCCCGTGTTACAGTGCAGCAAACAAGTCGGAGGAGAACAAAGGCTCCACCCAAGGCTGACTCTTCACAGAGGTGGGATTCATGCCTATGTATTCCAAATTAAAATCTGATGCTTGTGCTATAGCCATAGGTCAATCTTTAAGGGAGTGGAAGCTGGAGCTGGACATCTTGCCACCCGCAGTAAGATTGGCAGACCATCACTTAATATGCTATCATCTGTCTTACTTTATTTATTTATTTATTTATTTTTTTTTTTGTGGGTACCGGGGGTCGACCTCAGGACCTCGTGCGCCCCCAAGCGCCCGTGCCGCTGAGCGATATCACTGGCCCTTTTTTTCGTATGTGGGTTCTGGGAGTCGAACTCGAGTCCTCGCGCTTGCCAGGCAGGCGCTTACGCCGCTGAGCCATTTCACCGGCCCCTGTCTTACTTCATTGAAAAGACCACCCTGTCAGCTGCATTTCTGGAGTTCCATGGGGGATCAAAATTTGAGATTATGTTTGGATGCTGTTTTCCAACAATGGTGTTCATGTTTAGCCAAGGGGTCTCAGAAGAACAAGTTCTGTCCCACGGCCCCTCCACAGTGCCCCAGGGAGGACAAGTCCCTGGTTCCTCCCAGCCATGCCATCTCTGCCAACGTATCCCACCAAGCTAGAAACAAGGGGGTCATCCCTGAATCCTCTTCTTACCTCTACCATTAATCAGCAAGTCATGCTGGGTTTGCCCCAAATATATATTTGTAGTTTAGTCCTGCCCACTGGTGCCTTCATTCCCTCAATTCCTGCCTTGGCTGTAGGCTTCCAAAACCTTTTTGGGCAGGACCACATCACCTGCCTCCTGACAGATTCACCTGAGAATCTGCTCAGCCATTTTCTTCTCTAGGGCACTCAAGGAGAACCATTGACCCTTCTTTTATGCTCCCGTGGCCCCTACTCAATCCCAGCCCTGTGACACTGATATGTTCTCATCTTTCTAGCTCCATCCATCCCCTCATTCATTTATTCATTCATTCACTGACTTCTTGACTAGACTCAGGCCCTGTGCCAGGCCCTGTGATATGCCTTAGGATGGCTCTGTCACCTGACCTGCCCCATGCAACATCAACCCCCAGCAGAGAGGAGTTGTGTCTGCCCCACTTCATTACCTTGGTGCTAGCTCAATGCCTGGCCCAGAATGGCTTCAGTGAGTATTTGCTTAGTGAATAAACATTTGAGATCATTTTATTGAAATACTTCAGAGCAAATTTGGAGGCAGGCATTCCTCTACTCAAGAGTAATTTAATAACCACAAATGCCTTTAACACAGTGGGGAGAAGGAAAAATGGTATGTGTTTCCCTTACTGCCACTGTTAAAATAAACGGCATTTTAATAGTGTCCCTATACAGCATATAGAATGTAGCCACGTGATGAAATAAATATCTGGTGAAATTATGTATTGCAAAGCAGACTTTTTCTGGTCTTTTGGTTATTAAATTTAATCACTTTTGAGCTGTGCCCCTACTCTTTTTCCTAGAGGCAGGTACATTTTTGATTAAAATGTGAGCCCCAGAGCACTTTCGGAGGGGAAGGCTGAGCTACATCCCCAGAGGAACTGCAGTGGAGCAAGCCAACAGGATGACAGGGCCAAGGCAACAGCCACAATTTGCCTCTCACTTGATGGACGTGTTTGTCCCCAGACAGAGTGCACAGTAGTCAAGGGGCATAGGGAAATCTTGCAATTAAGGCGAAGTCTAATTAGAGACTACATATTCAAAATACAAAGGAAGCTCTGAGTGGCAGCCACTCTGGTTGGCTCTGAAACATGATTATCCCTCTCCAGGCCCTGCCTTGGCCACTCGTCCATCAACTGAATTTGAAGGAGGGAATGCATCGTGCTGCCTCACATCTTTTCTCAGGGGCAGCTTTGCCTTCCCAATCCATGGAAACACCTTAGCCCAGGGATCTGGAACCCAACAAACCTGGATTCGAATCCTGGCTCTGTTCATTACTACCCCACTAGTCTCAACATCGCCACCTTCAAATAGAGCAACAGTGACCATCTATGGGGCCACAGAAGGATGAAGGGAGGGCTTTGCGGAGAGTGAATTCTAGGACCTCCTTGACCAAATTAGGTCTTTTACATTGGATTTCCTCACAGCCCCATCCAGCCAGGGGAGAATGTCCACCTCAGGAGTGTGGTTTGCCTGGGAGCCAGAAGCACGAGAATTAGGGGGAAGGGCCCAATGAATGGTCTTCTCTGCCTTTCTCTGCAAAGTACCTGACACTGTACTGAGCAATCAATTTCATAGGTCCACGAGGGTGGGAGCCCAGGATAAACTGCTTCTTCTTAATCCAAACAGTCCTTGAGCACAGGGTGGTGCTCAGGCCAGGGGCAGCGGAAGGATTAGGGAGAAGGCGCTGACAGTCTCTTGTTAGCTCTGGGGTTCTAGCACAGAGCCAGCCAATGGTTACTGAGTTTGGACTGAGATCAAGATTTGAATTAGAAACTGCCTTTGACCTCATGCAAGCCACAGTCTACTCAGGAAGAGACACCACAAGAGTCCAATAGTAGGTCGCAAACACAATTTTATAATGTTTCACAGTTTAAAAAATACCTCCCACTGATCTCTGATTTAATCCTCCCAAAAGCTTGTGAGTGAGGAATTAACAACAGCCTCACAGGATGCTGAGGTGGAGGCCTGGTCTGCGTTTCAGGCATGCGGACGAGTAGATACATGTACAGTACACGGTACAGTGTGGTGCCACAAACCCACGCTCTCATCACCCTCACAGGCAGGAAGAATCAGGACATTTCTGCTTTCCGCATACTTCTCTTCGTACCTCTTTTTTTTTTTTTTTTCTCCTTTATGTGGGTACCGGGAACCGAACTCAGGACCTCGCACTTGCCAGGCAGGCGCTTATGCTGCTGAGCTATATCGCTGGCCCCATTTTGTACCTCTTCTGTGTTTCTTTGCGTTAAGTGGTTAAAACACTACAGAAGCACCTGTGCTCTTTCTTCCCCATGCCACCTGGATAAGGGCCTCCCCAAAGTTGGCATTTGTCCTTCCTGGCTGAGTTTTCATTACTTGACTGCACCTGGATATATCCGTAAACAACAACTAGGACATTTTGAAAGTTTTACAATTTAACATAGAATCTCAAACGCTAAGTGCCACTGTGCTACTTGCATTTTTTGTACTATGCATGGTGGTTTTGAGGGTTATTTTGTGATTTATGTATGTTGATACTTATAGCTCTAGTTCACTTTTGCTGTACGGTAGTTCATGACTCAAAACAAAGAAAGTCAGAATGCGTGTCCTGTTCTTGGTCATTGGCTTCCTCTCTTCCCACCATCCTGCATTGCTTCACAAGTGAAGGAGAGCTGAAAGTGAACTATGGATGTGGCTGGAGTGCAGAAGGGTCACTTCTCTAATGTTGTCACATACTCCACGATCTGGCACTCACCTGGCTCCCAGACAGTGCTGATGACTAGAAGCACGGAGGCTGGGATGTAAGAACAGTGAACTTGGTCTCAGAAGAACTTGGATTTGAATCTTGACTTTCCCACTTATTAGCTGTGTGACCCCGAACAAACACACAAAAACACAAAAAACCAAAAAAATCTCCCTGGGCTGCAGGGTTTTCATAGGGAAAAATGAAGATGATAACACCAACTTTCAAATATTCTTGTTGGGATGAGCAAACACATGAATTCTCCACTGTGGACTCTGACATACAGAGGACCCCAACAACGCTAATGCCCCCTGACTCGGCTGGGGAAAGGGAGTGTTAGCCAATCTTCTCACCAAAAGAGAATGAAAGACAAGGAGTAGGAAAGAAAATGAGCCTCTCTGTAAAAGCATAATTTAAAACTCAGGGGAGACCAGCCCACCTCCAAATCTGGTGGTGGTTCTCCTGCTCTGATGCTTCTGATTAGCGAGCCCTGGAGCTCTCAGCAGGTCTGCTTGGCCTGGGCCCAGGCTCTCTGAGAGGCTGCCCCTCTCTGCAAAGCACCAACCTGCTCTCCTGTGCCTGGGGAGGGCAGCAGCAGGCTGGCTTCACAGTGTTAAATTCCTTCTTCTCCGAGAAACTGGAGCCAATGAGGCTTTCTGCTTTAATGGCCTAGAACCATCTCGTGAAGTTCCTTAACTCAGAAAAGTGTGTGAGTCAGCAAAACGAAAATAATTTAAAGACCCATTGGGAAAAAAGAACTCCAGCCTCCTTCTTTTCCACTAGTGATGATGGCCTTTTAGTAGTGGCTCTCATTTTTCAAATCCACGCCAGGGGCTTCCCACCAGTTTCGGGAAGGAATGTATTAGGGGCTGGCATTGGCTCACTGAGGAGCGGGCAGTGGGGGTAGGGTGGGAAACGGAGGACTATAAGGTCCCACCTAGAGTGCTCCATGGTTTCTGACTCTGCTCTGGCTGGGATGAAGCCAGCTGGGCCATGTCTCATCTCTGAGGTTGGTGGACAATCACATGTGTATGACGACTGGGGAAACTGAGGTTCACAGACAGCCTGAAGCCCCACACAGGTGGAGTGTGCTTCTCCTGACTAAGTGTTTGGTTCTCCCTCCTTTTGTCATTCTTGAGGGCAGGCAGTGCCTGTTAGTGAGCACCTACTGTGTGCCTTGCTTAACCGCAGCACTTTATGCAATGGCCCTAAAATGTTCACACTTTATTTTTGCTACTTTTTTTTTTTTTTTTTTTTTTGTGCGTAACAGGGGTTGAACTCAGGACCTCGTGCGCCAGCAGGCACCCGTGCTGCTAAGCGATATCACCGGCCCTTTTTCTGTATCTGAGTACCGGGAGTCGAACTCAGGACCTCACGCTGAGCTACCTCACGGGCCCTATTTTTGCTACTGAAGCTGAGAAACTCTTTGTAGCTGATAAACCTCAGGACCTGGAAGGCTGACTGACTGGTTAAGGTCATGCTACTGAAAAACAGAGGAGGAAAGGTTCAACTCATTCTTCCTTACCCAACAGCCCATCAAGGAAGTAACTCAGGAAAGACCTTTTATGGAAGAGGAAACCGAGTGCCAAACCAAATAAAGAACTTGCCCAAGGCCACAGAGCTGGTAAGTGGTGGAGTCCAGAGTCATACCCAGGCAAGAGCCCTAGCCATGCAAATTCTCTCATTTTTGATTTAGTGACAGCCTGTCAAACTTCAACCTGTCAGAGCAAGACCAGGATGGTCTCACAATCCCTTTATGAAGAGCTTTCTTGATCTCTCAAGACCTTACATCCTAGGCAGGAACAACTGCTTTGGTGTCTGGTTTCGCGTAGTCTTTGTTCTTTAAGGGCTGTGTTTCTAGGGAGAGTTCAACTTCATCCATACCAGGCCCTGTGCTGGGGTCTGGGGATTCAGATATAAACACATGATGGCCCCACAGTCCAGTGAGAAAGATGGACAATGACAATACAGCTAGATGAATGTCCAACAGATATCACCAGAAAGTGGTACAGAGCAGTGGGAGAGGTCCTCAAGTCAGGCTGGAAAGGGGGCACTGAAGACCTCATGGAGGAAGGAACAGGTGAAGCAGGTCACAGAGAAGAGGAGGCTGTGAACGTTGCTGATGGGAGACAAAGCTCTTATTAATACTGAGATCTAAGAGAGAAGAAAGCACAGTCATTAAAACACCAGGCACTGAAGTCGCACAGGCTTGGATGCCAGTAGTCCCGGTTCCTACAAGTCATGGCTCTGCTATCACAGGGAAACTTCTTAACCTCATTAAATTGGTTTCCTCATCTGTGAAGTTGGAGCTAATAATACCTGATGCACAGGAACTTGTGAGAATTAAATGAAAGAGTGAACAGTGCCTAGTGCATAGTAAGTGCTCAATACATATAAGCTAATTAAGAGACTTGTCCCTATCTGTATCTCCTGCACTTAGCACACAGTAGTGTTTCAGGTAACATACACCAAGATGAGTTAACACAGTCCTGCCTTCAGTTTTCTGACAGCCTGGGGAAAGAGACAACTAAACAGACATTGCAATGCAGTGTGCTGAATGCCAGGATACAGGGAAGGTTGGAGTTGGAGGAAAGGAATGGGGGAGATTTGGAAAGATATCAAAGAGGGAGTTCCTTTCATGAAGAGCAGAAACAGGCTCTTAAGAAGTGACATTTGAGCTGAGCACTCATATCTAGTGAGGACAGGTTTTTTTGGTATTGTTTTGTTTTTCAATAGTTAATAACCCAGAAGAGGGACAAGAACGTGCCAAGGTTCCAAACTGGGCAGGACAAACCTCTTCAGCTGAGTCCTGTCTTCCCAGGGCTGGAAGAGGGTGAGATGAACCTGAGGGCAGGGCTGGCTCTGTGTGAGCAGGTCCCCATAGCCTCTGTGATCATTCCAGTTCAGAGCCCAAAGCCTTCAGGGTTGATCCCAACAGGGGAGTCCCATTTCTGCTAAGTTCTGAAAGCCTTACTAGTGGGCACAATTGAGAACTGCTAAGGCATTAATGGCAGGGGACCAAGGACAACTGCACAGAAAGACACTTTGGTGTTTATTCCCTCCATGGCTTTTCTGTGACGGCTACAACGAGTCCACTGGGACTCAGTATGATCGCTGACAATTTGGGCTGGCAATGGGCTTCAGGATAAAGTTTAGGTATTGATTTCATGGGGTAAGGAGGGTCCCTTGTCTAGATTCTTCCTACCGACAGTGTGTGGAGGTTGCCCAGGCCCTGGATATTTACTACCTCCATCCCCTCATAGTGTACTGGCCTCATCAGGAGGCTCTGTTCCCTGTTCCTAGGCAGAAGCTAAAGGCTCTCTTCCAGGCACAGCTGTTTTCCTAGCACTAAGATGGAGCTGAAATGATTAGGGTTCATCTGTCCTTCACTCTTCTCCTTCCATTTTTGAGGGCCTGGTTTAGGGCCATAGCCTCCAAATAGGTCTGACATTTTATGATTTATTTACTCAATACTTTTAATGAATGTATACAATATGCCAGGTGTTGGGAATATGGTAGCGAATGAAACAAAAACCAAGAGGCTAAAGTGGATGATGGATGTAATTATGATACAATTTGTGAATAATTTAGACAATTGACACAAGAGAAAAAGAAAGAAAAAATTAACAACTCAATATAAGTACTAATAATTCGGGTAATTTGTAGGGGTTGAGGGGGTGTTGGTACAGAAGAAGAAGGGGAAGGTCTGGGTCTCTCTTCCTTCCTGATATTCCAGTCATCAGGAAAGAGGACAGAAATGACTTAATTACAGATATTTTACCTCATTATTTTCCGGGATTTTAAGATTTACTGGAAGTAGTCTCTTTTCCTTGATTGCTTCTAACCTGCTACCATCTCTGAGAGGCAGGTGGAGCCGAGATGGCCACCCCATTTCACACCTGGAAAAGTGTGCCTCAGTATGGCGGGACTCACCTCTGAAGTCACACAGCATTTGGTGGCAGAGTTGACTTTAAGGCTCAGGTACTATATTCTATACTCTGCCTTCTACCCACAGTTTCTGCTGGTCATGGTCTGTGAGTTTAAACTCACCAAGAGGTAATTGTATGTTATTTCTCTGATTAAACTATGGAAAAGTGCCACTCTTCAGAATAGTGGTTCTCGAAGTGTGATCCCTGGACCAGGAGCGTCAGCCTCCTCTGGGAACTTGTTCGAAATGTAAACTCATGAGCCTCACACTGAACCTGATGAATCAGAAGTTCTGATTCTGTACAGGACCTACAATTCGTGTCTTAACAAGCTCTCTAGATGATTCTGATGCAGGCAAAAGTTTCAGAACCATGGGTGTAGAGAAAAGAGCACTAAATTTCGCCTCAGAGGACATGGGTTTAAGCTTCATCCAATTGCTGCTTAACTCAGGAAATTCACATTATTCCTCTCTTCAGCCTCAGTTTCCTTATGTTCAAAATAGACACATAACAGAACTATCACTTGAGATAATGTGTGGAATTCTTTTACATTATTAGTCAACATGGGGATAATAAAGCCATTTGCCCATTCATTCATTCATTCATTCAATAAGCATTTACTAAGCACCAGGTTAGGTCAGTCAGGCCCAGGCAAGCCCTGCTGGGAACACCACTTTTGCTGTCTTGTCAGAAGCCTCCGGGTCAAGACATAGGTTAGCATTTCAGTTGGAAGAGACAGAGTGAGCACCAATACTCTATGGAGTACACAATATCTCAGTAGATAAGGCAGATTCTTTATATTTTTTAATGTAAAATGTTAGGGCTGCACCTATGGGAGTAAGGCCAGGCACACCTGGCCAACTACCTGGGGTACGGCACCTCCAATAGCACCTCATCAGGCCCTTTTCCAGGCAAGCCTTCATATCACACACTTTTCTACTAGTGCTTCTGCTGAATCCCCAGAGCAAAGCCTCAAATGAGATGTTACTGGCATTGCACGCAGAGGAGGAGGACACCCAGGCCCAGAGAGCCATGTCACTTGCCAGCGGCTGCAGAGCTAGAGCTGACTCTCCAGGTAGCAACGTGCCTGCCGAGAAAGGAAAGCAGCCTACCAAGGGGTCACGGTTCACAGCAGAGCCCCTGCCCAGAGCCCATCTTTATTCTGGGAGCCTCCAAGTCAGCTTCTTCATTTTGTTCTTCCAACAATACTGCAAGGGGAGAAGTACGTACTATCCTCATTTTTCTGATGAGGAAATGGAGGCTCAGGGAAATAGACCTAGGAGAGATGGAGCCTGAATTCAAACCTCAGACAGCCAGGCTCAGAGAGACAGAACTGTCTACAGCCACCACTAAGCAGACTTTCCCCGGAGGACCCAAGAGGCCTCTGCAGGGCTGGGCAGGTACTGAACAGGCAGGAGCAGCCTCGTACCTCCTGTAGGGGCTGCAGTTCTTTGAAGTCTCCTGTTTCACTTTTCTCATGAAAATGCTTCTTTATACTATAATCTTGCTTTTACATAAACTGAAAATAGCAGTTAAAATTAACTCTTCCTTCCTCCTTCCCCCTAATTCCCCTTCTCCTTTAAATTGGAGTAAAACTGAGGCATGAGGTGGACAGGAAGTACTTAATGCCCCCTACTTCCCACGCACACTGCTGATTCCCTCCAGGTCCTAGGCAGGCTCCCGCTGTGTTGGCTCCTTACCTCCCTCCAGGCTGCACTGGGGGGCTCTCACTTCCACATAACCTGCCCCCTCCCATAATCTCAATAGCCTTACCCTGCTTTACTTATGCTTTTTACCACCTTCTACAATTTTCTTACTTATTATGCTTGCTCCTTATTTTCCTTTCCCCTCCTGCTACCCCTACTAGATTTTAAGCTCCATGAGGAAAGATCTTTGTTTTTCTCCAACAGTATGTCTCATGCATTTAGACCAGTGACTGACACCTGGTAGATATACAACAAATAATTGGTTGAATGAATTAATTCCATAATGACTCCTGGGAAAAGTTCTGGATACAGATGGTGGTGAGGTTAGGACACCGAACACTTCCCCTCTATCAGCTAATGAAACAGAGATGGTAAACTGCTCAGATCCTCAGATACCTCTCAGATCAGAGGTGGCCAAAAGAGTGCACTCTGGCATGGCGGAAGAGCTCGGAGTTTGGAGCCACACTGGGGTGTCACTCCCTGGTCTGACCAGACCAGCTGTGCCTGGCAGAGGGCTGGGCACAGACAAAATTTCAGCATGTTTAAGACGGATGGAAAAAGGACAGGAAGACAAATAATCTACCCATTCACATCCTTCAGGTATTAGTTCAAATGTCCTGTCCCGACCCCAACCACAAGTAAGTAGAGAAGTCCTAGCTACTAGAATAATTCAGCTCAAAGAATAGGAGTAGAAGAAGGGGTCTCTAGTAGAGGATCACATGGCTCTTGCTTCACGAAGCATTAATACGGATGATGTGGTGAAGTTACAAAGGACCGTATTATAAAAGTTGGAGAAAAACATAGAGTAAAATTCCAAAAGCACCCCTCAAATCCCCACATGTATGAGAGACATAGGAAGAATTTGAAAAAAAAAAATACATCTGTATAGAAAGCTTATTTGCCAAACTTAAAAAATTCTGAGTAATGGTGAAGTTGTGAGGCAATGGTACATACACATCTACACTGCTTGAGATGTGGCTTAACCTTGTGGAAAGTAATATAACGACACATGGAAAGGACTATAAAAATGTTCTCACCCTTTAACCTAGTTAGCTCACTACTGGGAATTTAGTCTAAAAAACAACCCAGCATAAGAAAAACAATCATAAACGATCATGCAGGCAGCATTTCTTTAATAGCAAGAAACTAGAAACAACAAAATACAATGAAGAGATAAAAAGTTAATCTTGGCCAATGCTGGGAAGGGTATTAAGGTGATAGTTGCGAAAATCAGGCAGGAGAGGGGAAAATGTTTGCTCATGATGTTAGAAGCACAAGGATTCAGAGATAGTAGGAACAAAGGCACTGCCCTGGATAGACAGAGAGACTCGGGAGTAAATGTGCCCCAGGGCTTAGCTCTGGGAATTATGACTGGGATTTTTTTTTTTTTTTTTTTTTTGGTTTTGGATTTCTTCAAAATTTCTTTTGTAATTTAAACGAAAATGGAAAAGAAGATCTCAACCAGATGGAATGTTGGGCTGCAACCAACAAGATTAAATATAACAGGGATGCAAAGTCCTGTATTTCATTTAAGAAATGTGTTTGAAAAATTCACACAACTGGGGGAAAAGGTGGCACTAAAGAACTGTTAGGATGAAAAAGGCGAGAAAAAAGGGAACCAAAAACCCATGAAAGCTGGGATCACACATCTGGCACAGTGGCAGTCCAGCAGGATCATCGTAATGACTACACAATGAACAAGGTGCCCGGGGCTGGGAGACTTTACGGTACTTGACCAATTTTCTCTAAGATTAAATAAATAGTGAAGTCAGCATTTGAATTTTGCGTTAGTCTGTTTATCTCCAAAATCCATGCTCTTTCTTTTATAATGCAATCAACTAATGTGAGAAGTACTGTGTTAGCCAAAAGAGGAAGCAGATGAGGATTTAGTGATGTTCCTCCACCTCATACTCTCAATGTTACCCTACTGAAACTTACTGGCTCAAAATGAGGCAATTTTATTGCTATAACAGTCATTCAAAGTCTAAGAGTAAGAAGTAATATCCGGCTGATAAGACTCTCCCTGGAGTGCAATGTCCAATCCTGAGCCATGTCTTTGAGGTACATCCATAAAAGGGCAGCTAAGATGGTCAGAATTCTTAGTGTTAGGGAACTAAGAACTAAAATGCTCTGCTCATATTGTCTTACATATCTTGACACAATTCTGTGAGGCAGATATTATTATTACCATTTTTAAAAAGAAAACTGAGGCTAAGACAGACTTAGAACTTATTCAAGGTCATATCTAGTAAGTGGTAGAATAGGGTTTTGAACAAAGGCCCATCTGAATCCAGGGTCATCACTCTTTTTCATGTAGCTTCCCTCACCCTCACATGAGATGGTGGAATAGAACTGGAGCTATTTATTAGTTGGTGAAGAGCAATAATAGCCATCTTCAACTCTACAAAGGGCTCTCTGTGAGTAGAAGCATTCTGTATTCAGAGGGGAGAATTTGAATTACTTTAGAAGTCTCCAGGAAGTAGCTTTTCATCTCCATAGATGAATATTTTAGTGATGGTAACTGGATGGACTCTTGGGTAGGAGATGATTGCCATGTCTGGAGGTGTTTGAGCATGGTCTGGAAAGGCCTTTGTTACGGTGGGAGGAGATCTGGGGGGAGAACCTCCAACTTCACTTTTGACCTTTAGGTTCCATGAGTTTGTGAAGCTGCTTGACAGAAATTGGTCAATCCCTCCAGGAGAAGTGATGAAATATCTGTTTCTGTGTCTATTTGCAGGCATAAAAGCAAAAATTATATGGCTGAAGTAAACAAACTGGTCCATGGGAAAACTAAATACAGAAAATGAAATGGATTCTGTGGGAAATGGTTAGGTTTTAGTTTTTCTTTTCTATTAAGAAGAAACCAAACTCTGCAGAGATGCACAGTCTTGGTAATAACTAAAGAAAATATAACGAGGTGCTTCTTTTTATGAAGTAAGGTGGCAGAATAAAGAGTGGTCTCACCCAGTAAATGTGTAAAGAATAATAGAAATGCCATTCCCTTTTGACTGAGGTGAAACCACCCTAAGAAAACAATGGAAAACACAAAGGGAATAACCTACATAACACAAACACCTCTGAGTTTCCTTCATAAACAATCTAAAAATCTAAGGAAGGCAAATGGGGGTGCTAGAGGTAGGACGGGGAGCTGAAGACTCAGTGAGCCTAATAAGTATGCACTGGGACATCCCCAGGTCTCAAGAACTGTGGAATAAGCACAAGACATCTAGAGAGCCAGGAATAAAATACAAGGTCACTGTGTAAGAGGTCAGCAAGTTACAGACAGGATAGAAGCAGACAGAAGGTGAGGAATGAACAAGTGTAGGGAGAGGATGGGAGAGAAGAGGAATCCCAGTACTGCCATTTGTCCACCCTTGCCTGAGTACTCTCAGTCCTCCTAACAGCCTCTTAGCTAGATATTATTTCCTTTACTTTGGAGATGACGAATCAGTGTTAAGAAAGATGAAGTAACTTGCCTCAAGCAAGGTAGTAAGTGCTAGAGTTGAGAAGTGAACTCTAATGCATTTACTAACTTGCATTCATTACATCCCTGTTCTTGATGACAATCTGTGGCAATGGCCTCCATGAACTGACAGATGTGTGGACTGACCCCCCTGTACTGGGCTGACCAGATGTTTACCCACTCGTAGCTTTATATCTGTCCACTTCATGGGTATTAGGGTTGATGTTTATGTATGTCACAGAACAACATGGGAGCATGTTAAATGCACAGGGAAGGCTACTGACCTGATCATATGCTAAGGTCACAGGTATGTAAAATATATATTTAGAGCCTTCAAAAGAGGCTAGTTGAGCTTCACTACAATACTTTCAGTAGTGCCATATGGAGGGTTTTCTCTGTTTTTCCTGAAATTTCTATAAAGTGGGTTTTTATTTCATTATTACAATAAAGTCCTAATTGAGATATGCTGCAAGAGACCAATAAGAAAATAGGAGTCACCAAGAACACACATTCCACATCTAAGAAATCAAGTCCAGCTCCATGTATCTGTTTCATCTGATAACAGAGAGCTTGTGCCCAGGGCATCTGAAGACAGCGGCCAAACCTCATTGACTCAGGTTCTGTCAACTCAGTATTGACCAAACTGTCCTACACGATTCACTGGCCTGTCACAGGCATCAAAAGAATCTAAGTGCAAAAGTGAAGGAAAACTCAATGGAGTCTAGACAGAAACTCGCTTTCTGCAACAAGTCCAACCAAACAGCATTTCGGGAGCAGAAACATAACTCTAAAAAGTAGGGTAGATCCCAGTTATTGGAAAAATTTATTCTCAAATACCCTCAAGCATTTTAGGACTATCCACTTACTGTGTTTACTTAGGAAACACTCTTATTCCTTTATTAATTTATGCAGACCTTCTAATGAGTTCTGCTAAACTAGCATTTTTCCAAAGTGATACTTGTGTTCAAACACACATTTCCAGTCTTATCCCAGACTACTAAATCAGGCTCCCCAAGCCAAAGCTCAGGAATCTGTATTTCAAGCACCTCAACAAATTCTTAACATAGAGTAAGTTTGAAAAACACTCCACCACACAAAATGACTTTGGGTTTTGTGGGGTTATTTGCGTGCAACAAATGCTTATAATGGTGCTATTATTCCAATGGTGCTATAATCCCCCCACGTGGCCTGAATTAACGAGACCGATTACCACTGACTACTTAGGTGCATCTCATAAATATACCCTGAGATTACACGGCTAGATTCTTAGGCAGACCATAATTTTCTACTCATTTTCAGGGAAGGGATAGGGGGCAATTTTTGCATAGACCTAAATTCTGGTCCAGCCCCACTGCTCCAAGACCTTAGGCATGACACCACTTAACCCTTTCCTAGCCCACCTCTTCTTTTGTGTGGGTTTAAGATTGATGGTCTTGCCCTCATATCACAATACCAGGTACCAGGAACATGACAGGAGCTCAAAACTGTCTCACTAAACTAGTAGGTGAGAGCGTCTGTTCCCCATTGGAATTGGCCCTTATAAGCGTATTTGGGTTTTGCATCTATTTCTGATTTCATTCTGCCTTGTGCACTGGGGATAACTAACATCTGCATGTCTTTGTGACTTACAACACCCTTTTCCCTGATATCATCTGGATTAATCTCCACAATAAAGCTGTTAGGGATCATTATCAGATGTCAGCTGACATGCCTAGAAGTGGTAAAGTGAGGATTTCAACGCAGATCCTACAGTCATTCACAGGCCTGTCCTGTCCTTAAGTGTATGCATCATACATTACGCAAAGCACTTACACATTCATCACAGCATTTTTATTGTAGGTATTTCCACAACCATTTTCCCTGTTAACCTAAAAGCACCTACAAAGCAGGGTCCATATTGAATTAGTCTGAAGGGAATGCACAGAGCCTGTGGATGTTTGTATTTTCACCATGCTTAGGAAGAAAAGAGAATGAGTTCAAGAATGATGCATATTTTTTTTCAAGTCTCTCATGCATTCCATACCACTCATGCCCAAGCTGCCCCATGCCATAAAAATGAACTTATCTTAACAGCAAGAATTTACTGAACACCTACTAAGTGTCAAAACCTTTACTTACCTCACAAAGGAACTGACCTACTTTAAACACTCAGAAAAATCCTGATACATAATCAGTTGTTATTACTATTTACCTATACAGCATATGAGGTAGGCATTATAGACACTGGGAAATTAAATGATGGGCCCAAAATCACTCTGCTAGTTTGTGCAGAGGTAGAAAAATACCTAAAAGGAAATTCTCATCTATACCTCCTATTCATGAATATGTTATAGTTCTTATTACAAGAGGTTATTTAGTTTAGTGAAATAAAAGTTCTTCACTACCCCAGTATCCCTGAGCTTTTGCTTACAGATCACAAATTTATCACAGATAAACCACCAGAAAAAGTAGAGGCTAAAATTTTCCAACCAATGACTAAAAACCATAAAAAATGAATAACAATTGCCAACATTTGTTGAGCATTTTCCATATGCTATCTCTAATCTTTATAGTAACTCTACAAGGTAGCTATTATTTTCTTTTTATGGAACAGAAAACAGAAACTCAATTCGGAAAGATTAGGTTAAGCCCACGGCAAGCAGGGAAGCTAGGCATGGAATCTGAAAGTGTCTGTCCCAAGCCCTTGGCCTTTCCTGAATGCCATGCTTACTTCACAGGCATTACAGAAAGGAAAGTGCAAATCAACAGGAAGACAGAATATGGTTTGCCAAAATGTGTGCCAGACACCTTAGAGACTCAGTAACTGAAGAAAGAATGAGATAAAAATTATATAACTTGAAAGATCATTTGAGGTAAAAGGATGAACAAACTGATCCAGGTGACATTGCCTCTACTTCCTGAATGCCATCCTGTACCACACCTAACATCACCGCTGTCCCCACACACATACGCCCTTCTCTTTACAAAGATCGGTTCATATTATCACGGAAACCAAATCTCAGATCATGTTGCAAAGGTGATTGGTCTAAGATCTGTCCTTTGAAGTCACAGAAAGTAATCTGCTTTTGAGACAGCCCTTCAGAGCTGCAGACAGCAACCACATCCCTTAGGAATTTTTTCTCCTTCAGGCTGAAGTTTTATCCTCTGAAAGAAAGGACATTTCAGGCCGCACATCACACTCGTCACCTCCACTGTACACTTAATATTCTAAATACATGAGGATAATGATTGTCTACATCAAGAATTAATGAAGTTTTATTATAGAATAAAATAGAAGAAGAGACAGAAGTTCTTTCATGGCAAAAATATAAGTTCAAAGTCCTGGTCAAGTGACAGGCAGCTCAGAGACACTTTACCACCCCGAGAAGAGTGTTTCCTGTCCCCGTGATGAGTGGCACTGGCAGCGCCAGGCTGCTGCCTGAATCTCAGCAAATCCGTCTGCCTTCTCTGGAGTAGGAAGTCCAAGTTCAGAGCCAGCCGTGACCCTATAGCCCTACTGGCTCCCTGCCCACACACCATCGTGCATGGTGGGGAGTGATTTGGGTGGCACCATTGCCTACAAGTCGCATGTCGCGCAAGGAAAACACAAAGGCTTTATGAAAAATCCAAAGTTTATTGCAAATTGTATTTTGCTTCCCTTCGTTCTTCATTTTTACAAGATTTATTGATATCCATGATTTTTTCACAGATGTACTTGTTGACTTTGGAGAGTCTCTGTGCAATTTCCGTTTCATCCACAGTTTCTTGTGCTATTCTGTCATACAAACACTCTGGACATAGAGAAGAAAGAAGGCCAAGGATTAACGGTGAATTCGAGAGCAAATCTTTTATGGGGAGGGACGCTTCTCCTCACATACTTCACAAATACCAGTTCATATATCTGGTACACTGTATTTTAAAATTTATGCCATAAGATGTACTTAGAAAGGAATAGGTATACACTATAAATTTATACTTTAAAAATAATGGTAAAACACCCATGTGCCCACCGCCTGGTTTAATCAGATATTATTGGTCCCTCTGAAACCCCTGGATGTGCCTCCCCTCCCCCCCACTCCTCTCTGCTTCCCTCCCTTCTCTTTCCCTCCTCTCATCTCCATCAGAGATAACTCGTCTCTTGAATTTTTCTTCTCTTTTCTTTTAATACTAATCTATCTATCTATCTATCTATAGATAGATATATACTTGTAAATAATGTACTCGTTTTTCCTGTTTTCTGCCTTTTTATAAATGTGCCCATCTCTATAAAACTTCTGATCTGCTTATTTTACTCAATGCTATAAGAGACTTGGCCATGTCTAAGTGCAAAGCTTTAGGTCATTCATTTTCACTGAGCAGTAGTGTTCTATTGTGTGACTGCACTGCACTCTGTTTATCCATTTTATTGTCCACGGATACTTGGTTTCATAATTACAAATACCCTTGCATATGTCCTGGGCACACATGCAGGAAATTCTCTAGTGTCACCCACTGCATCGAGGTGCTGAATGTTAGAATGTTTGCCTATTAAATGGTTTTTCAAAGTGGTTGTTCTTACTGGAACTCTGAATAGTAATGTGCGTAAGTACTGGTTGCCCTGTGTCTTTAGGTTTAGACAAACTGGTAGATGTGAAACAGTGCCATTGTGGTGATTACTAATGAGGCTGAGGATGGCTGTACTCTTCCAGAGAGTTACTTCATCATTTGCTATGATGAAGCAGACTCAGTGGCAGACAAGGCCTGACTGTAGCCTCATCTTCTGTGAGTCCCCTGTCCTGGAGACCTGGTACAGATCATTGCCTTAGACTGACTGCTCACCTCAAAAACAAGGATGAAAAGCTATGGGGTATCATTTTTATGGATGCCAGGAGGTACATGGGGTAAACATTTTATAAGCCTTTAACAAACTGTAAGGAATTGCTACACCTGTATGGCATTATCATAATTATTTTATGTATATATAACTGTTTATTCCAAGAGCCTATCACAATAATTGGCAAGTGGACAAGATTAAGTAAATATATGTTGAATGAATGAATGAATGAATGCTTTTCTAGGAAAACTTGACATAAAATTTCTGGACACAAGAAGACTGGGTGTGGGAGTGCTGTGTAATCATGAGTAAAAACTTTAACTTCTTTGAGTATGAGATTCCTCACCTATAAAACACAAATGACAATCAAATCTTAAGAAACTGCTGTGGAGAATATGCAGAATCTTGTCTTTAACAAGCCAGCCCAAGGCAGGCAGTATGAGACACAGAGGGAAGATACAGACTAACTTGTGCTAATCCATCCACTCTTACGTGAGAAGACTGAGGTCTGAGAGGCAGTCAGTGCAGGGCAGGATCCCTGCTACTCTTCACACCTTGACTTTCCTGAGCACAGAGCCAGCCTGCCCACTATCGCCACCCATGCTACAGGTGAATGAATAAGGCTCATGTTTGTCTGGACCACCTGTTCCTCCCCACTGAGAGAGAGTTCAACATAGAGGTGCCTTTAAAAGCTTTTAATTGATCTCCACTGCTTCCTGCCCATCCACAATCCTCAGTTCTTCTTATCTTGTTCTTTCCATAGGTGAGAGAGACAAGAAGGTAGGCAACTTTGCCTCTCCAGCACCAATTCTGTTACCTCCACCTGCAACTCCATTTGCATTCCAAGCCATCTCACCAATTGGTGTCTTTCTTCATCTCTGCCCAGAATACCCTGCTTTCACGCCTCACCTGCCTAAGTCCTACTCATTCTTCTGGATTCAGCCTTCTTGGAACCTAGCAAGCTGCATTAAGAGACACGAGTCTACCTACAACATTGTGCATTCACACCTATTTGAGGTTTCCTATGAAACCTCATGCGATCATGATTTCATAAAACTGTAACCACATCATCTCCCACCACCACCTAGGACACTTGATCTTTCCCTCTCCAACCCTGGACCAGAAATAAGCAAACACTCATGGTGACCTTGCTGGAGCCTGCACCACATGAAGAAGATGAAATGTGATAAGATGTTCAGGTGCTCAAATGTGCTCTAATCCTAGTGGTGTGCAACTTTTAGGGGAAACATTTCTGAACTCAGATTCATTATCCATGAAGTGGAATGTCAAACCAGATTACCTAACAAGATTATTCTTCCTTTAACTTTCTAGTTGTCTGAAAGATAATAAGGGCACAAGAGAAAAGCAGAAGGCTGGAGAGAGGGTATGATGTCCTCAGTACTACTGGCAGGAGCCAGAGAAGAGGAAGAAAGAGAAGGGTGCAAATGAGGACGGTTTCCAAGAGTCTCCTACAGAATTCCAATCACTTTAATTTCCTGAGGGTAACAGCTCTGAATGGGCCCTCAGGTTGATTAAAAGGTTTTTGTTAGATTCTAGTTATTAATCACCTGCAGTTGCTGGGAATGTCTCCCTCTGCGAGGGAACATTTGAGATTATTGCTTAATTAACAAGGTTTATAACAGCGCTAATGTGTTCTATTAAAAAAGTTATAAAAATTAACCAGAATGCAATGCTGCGACTTATTTAGAAAGCTCAGGCACTCTGCAAAAGGTCATTCTGGAGTTTGTCATTAGAGCAAGACTGCATCAGCAATGCTGCTTTCATCTTTCTAAAGCAGGGTCCGTGTTTGCCCCATGCTTCTGCTATCCTGTAAGGAATGATTTTAACATCAAAGAGAAGAGGAAATCCTCCTCAAACCTGTGAGCGTAAAGGATCTTGCCATTTTTTTCACAGCAAATGTGACTAACAGTGATAAAATCACACAAAATAAACACAAACAATTTCAATCCCACCAGACAGCTTGTAGGGAAAGAACCAGTCAAACGAAATCTGGAATAAATAGCACAAATAATTACGCTAAAAATGGTGATCATATGACAGGTTGGGACACGGACTTCAAACCCATCTTCTTGTAGTTAAAGAAAAATTGTACTTCAGTAAGACAAGACACTCCTGTGACAACACAAGGCCTGAATCCCCAATTCAGTTTGGCTGTCTTTAATTAGTTTTATGTCCTTGAGCAAGTCACTTCTCTTCTCATTCATCTACAGGGCAAGTAAGTGTTTACAGGCTCTAAGGAGTGTAGACAAGGCTCCCAGGATGCAAGGAAGAAGTGGACAGAACTAGGTAAGTCCTCGTGTGCTGGACACATGAAAAAAGCACCCACCAAGCTACAAGGTCAGAAACAGCCTTTGAAGGGAGGTGCCTCCAAGCAGATCTGGGCAGCAAGAATCAATTAGCTGAGGAAAACAGAATGGCCAGGGACTAGTGTGACTACTCCAGACACCAGGAAGAGCATTTAGGAATTCCTTAAGGTAAAGGAGAACAAGGCCATGCTGGGGATATAGCTCAATGGCATAGCGCCTGCCTGGCAAGCCTGAGGTCGTGAGTTTGATTCCTGATACCAAAAAAAAAAAAAAAAAAAAAAAAAAAAAAAAAAAAAAAAAAAAAAATAAATAAATAAATAAAAAGAACAAGGCCAGCTCAGGGAATAGTAGTTCATTTTGGTAATAGCTTAGAGTTCAAGGGCAGTATTTTTGAAAAATAAAGCTGAAGATGTGGCCAGAAGCTGGACCATGAAGGTGCTTATATAATATATTGAGAAGCTGACCCTTTAATAATTAATACTGTGAATCAGCGGTGATGGGGCAGTGGCAAAGGGGTCATACGTGGATTCTGAAAGATCACTCTGGTTACATAATGGGGAAAGGCATCCGGAGGCTGCTGGAGTAGTGCAGGAAGAAGACATCTGGCCTGAATTATGAGGGGCAGTAGGTATGGGGAGCACTGGAGGGTTTAAGAAGTATTTGGGGGCAGAACAGATGGGGAAGGAGGTATGTGGGAGAGGCAAAGGTGAAGCCTGGGTCCCTGGTTGTATCATTCACCAAGACAGAGACCACAGAAGGGGCACAAGACTTTACGGAGGAGAAGGAGGGAGAAGCGGAGGGGAAGGAGCAGCATGGTACAGTTCTGCAGATGTCATGTAGACAACCATGAGGAGACCACTAGTGTGCACCTGGACGTACGGATCGGGAACACAGAAGTGCGAACTCATGGCAAATACAGATTCGGGAGTCATCATTCATGGATTCAGCAAGTGTTTATAAAGCACTTACTATATATGATAGCCCTGCACAAGATGCTCATAGAGCTTATATTTTAATGAAGGTGGGGGAGAAAGGCAACTTTCAAGTAAGTAAGTAAGTAATGCTATGCAGAGACATTAAGTAGGGTGGTGTAGCAGAGAGAAATAGAGGGCTACTTAAGGTGGGGAAGCTGGGAAGACATCTGTGAATGACAAGGAGGCAGGGCATACAGATGAGGAGGGAGGGCACTGCAGGCAGTGGGAAGAGGAAGAAGCTGGAAAAAGGCTTCTGGCTAATGCATGGTGGGAAGTGGAAAATGTTTTGTGAGATGAGATCAAAGTGGTCATCAGAGGCCAAGGTGGCTAGATAGGCATTAGCTAGGGAGACAAGTACAGATCTCAACCAAGGGTCAAAGTACACTGACGGTAAAGGAATCAATGGGAAGTGAGGAGATCGGCCAAGGAAGACAGGGTAGGGTAAGAAAGAAGAGGGCTGGAGACCAGAGGAGAGGCACAGGGAGAAAATTCCATAGAAGAGACTAAGAGCTGGAGGGGAAGGAATCGTGAGCAGATGGCTTCCTTAGTCAAGGAGCGGTCAATGTTAAACTCTGGTGGGCAGGTGGGAAATGAGCCCTGGATTTAATCTTGGATTCAGTAACAAGGAAGTCACTGGGGACCTCCCAGAGCCCTCTGAAAATAGATCAGGTGGACAGCTGGGAGTGGACAGCAAATGGGGGGCACTGCCAGTGAAAACAGTGAGTGTAGGCGTGCCTTGCGAGAAGCCCGGACACGCAAAGGGAGACAGACAGAGCAGCAGCTGGGCGAGGGAAGAAGCTTCTGAGAGTTCGGTTTGCTTCTGTTGGAAATGAGTGATGAAAGCATATGTAAACCATGCTGGAAAGGAACCAGGACAGCGAGAGCATAATTGGAGGAATGGGTGTTAGGAAGGCAGGTGGACGGGATGCAGAGCCCAGATAAAGAGAGTCACCAGCCCTAAATAAGAGGAGGAAAGTTCTGGGACACGAAGCAGAAGAATGAGGGGGCGCAGTTAAGTCTGTAGGTGTGGTTGTTCTAGCTGCAGAAATTTCTTTACTTGTCTCTGTGAGGGAAGAGATGGGACATCTTTTGAGAGATAGGTGTGGGCTACCATGTTTGGAAAATGCAGAGGAGGGCTTGGAAAATGGGAGTGGATCTGGGGGGCAAACTCAGAGGACTTGGCAGTGTGTCTGTAATGATCACAAGCTACAGAACTGAGGCGTATTCTAGACTATTTCTCCACTTCAATCTTAAGAGGATGCTTTCAGCAGAGAAAACTGAAACATGGAGGCAAAGTGATTTACAAAAAAAAAATCACAGCAGTTTTTTAGGATCAGCTTGTTGGCCTCAGTATTTCTTTTTCTCAACCCTCATTTATGGAGTGCCAGGCACTGTGCTGAGCAATGAAGGCATGAAGAACCAGATGTGGTTACTGAGGCAGACGGACAGCAGATGATTTTACATAGCGATGTGACAAGGGTAGGGAAACCTGGAACCTGCTGAGTCACATGTCAACAGGTGTAGCAGAATCAGAGGTCTGCCACCTGTCAGGCCAGGCAGGGTTGCTTTGCCAGGAAGGCCTCTTTCTCCAGGAGACCTCCCAAATCAGGCTTCACTATTACAGACAGCAGCCAAAATAAAGGTTGGCTCTGACTATCTGAAAGTAAGTGGCTGCCTAAACCAATTAATCATGAGCCAGGCAGGGGAGGCAGCTGTGTTATAGCAGAAATGCCACGGACCTGAGTCAGGGAGCGTGTAGGGTGAGCAGGGTTGAGTCCGGACTCCGAAACCCTGTAGCTGTGGCCTTAGGCTGGTCACTTAATTTATCCGTGTCCTGCCACCACAACCTCCATAACGTATCCTAAATCTAGACACTTTTCTCCACTCCATTTTCTGTCCCCTTAGTCTGTGGTAGCATGGCCTTTCCTGGGGAACAGGGCCTGATCCTTCTAAACGTTGTCCCTGTGGTCACTCTACCTGAAGCCCTCCACTGGCTCTACTGTGATCAGAGTAAACCCAAGAGTCTTTCTGTGGTTTTCACAGCCCTATAAGACTGGCTTTCATCCACCTTCCTGACCTCACTCGCCTCCCTGCCACTTTACCCTTGAGCTTCTTCAGCCTGGAGTGTGCTGGTCTTTGCACCTGCTGTGTATTCTGCCTGATGCACGGCTCCTCAGACCTTCCCAGGGCTGCCTCTTCCACCTCCAGCTCCCAGCTTGAATGTCACCTCCTCAAGGAGGCCTTATTTCCCAACCCCCTCCAGCTGGTGCAGTCCTCTTTGTCCTACCACATGATGTAGTGAAGCCCACAGTACCTGAAACCATCTGGCTCATTCGTAGACATATCTGTTGCCTGCCGCTGGAACCTGCTCAAACCACGGGTCTGCTTGAAATATTCATGCTAGCTTTTTGAGTCTTAGATTCTTTATGAAAACATGGTGGACCTGGACACTTGGAGAGCACAAGTGAAGCCAGCCCTCTACCTTGGAATCCTGCTCTACTCCTGCTGGCTGTGTGACCTGGGCAAGTTGCTAAACACCTCTGTGTCTCACTTTCCTTATCTGTAAAACAGGAGTAATAGTAATCAACAGCAGGATTGGGAAAAGGATAATGAGTCAATATATGTAAAATTGTTAAAAAAATAAACCCTGAAACATGTAAGTGATCAAAGTAATTAGCGATTATTCTCTCTGCTCTCCCTACTCCACTGTAGTGCCTCTACAAGTTTGCTCTGCATTAACTGCACCATAAGTAGCACTTCTAATGTTCACCTGCACCACGAGCCTGAACTCCCGGTAGATGCACAGTCTTAGACTTCTTAGTGTCCTCAAAACCCAGTAGAGGGCCTGGCAAAGAATGAGAGCTTAATGAATCGATGAAGAGAGGATGGAAGAAAGGGAGAAAAGAAAGAAGAAAATGAGATGAAAGGAAAGAAAATGAGGTGAAGGGGAAGAAAGAGGAGGTGAGGAGGAGGGAAGGAATGAAGAGAGAAAGAGAGGGAGGGAGAGAGGGAAGTCCTTGGAGTCTGGGTCACAGCCACATCTTAGGGAGACAGATGACTTCCTGTCTCTTTGCCTACCCTCCCTAACATGAGAAAGGACACTGCTCCTAGCGATCATCTGCTGGTCTTTGTCTCATTGACTGCCCCAAGCACAAAGCTAGAACCATGAAATTATGTCCCCAGCCTTTGCTGCTCTCTGCACACACAGTACTCCTTTCTTATCTCCGTGCCTTTGTTCAAGATGCTTCTGGCTCCCGAAGGACCTCTCCACACACCTGCATCTTCTGTCTGAAGCTCAAAACCCAACTCAAGGAGCTCTTTTCCAGGGATGCTGCCCTTGCTTTCCAGCTAAGGACAACCTCCCCTCCTGAGAGCTCCCAGCAAGCTGTATGTCCCTTTCACATGCCAATTCCCTCAACTGTACTCGTGTCTACAGTCCTTTGTCCTGCACAATGTGAGGTCTTCAGGGATGTGAGATGTTTACTCCTGTGTCCCTGTGCCCTGCCCAGAGCCTGGCATGCAGGAGCTTCAGGAAGTGTCCACTGAATGAGAATGTGCCCAATACATTCTTGTTGGAGTAAAGGACCATATTTCGGCCATCATGTTTCCCCTCAGTGACCTACCTCTGACGATGCTTAGTTTGTGAGGTGAGAGGGGTGGCTTCGGGACTGCATCCTTCTTTTTTTTTGTGGCGACTCCTGTGACGCTTCTGTTTTTCAGAACATCTGTTCCCCAAATCATGACTGCCAAGTTCTTCGTGTACTTGGAATCACCCTGGGTTACTTGCAGCTGGTGCCATTTCTCCTCATCAACCCAAATCCCGCTTCCCAGATGGACCTGAAAGGGACAAGAATATCATACCTGTTTAGTCTGATAGACGGGAAGCAGGAAGCTGCTTTTGTCCTTTACAAAGCATTGCTGTACAACTGTAAGGGATTCAATGCTACAGATACTAAGTTAATTCTCTTTAAGGGTAAGTATAATAGTTATCATTTACTGAGTACTTGAAACGTGCCAGACCTGATCCTAGTGCGACATATTCACTATCTCAAATCTTCACGGCAACGTTGGATAGAAGGTATTACGACACCATTTCATTTCAAATGAAAAATCCAGGTTCGAGAAAAGGAAGTTCTTGCCAGAAGTCACTCAACTTGTAAGTGCCAGAACTAAGATTCTAAACTATTCTTATGCTACCAGAGGCTGCTCAGAGCCTGACCAGAGCAGGACACATGCTCGTATTGCACTCTAGGACAGTGATGGCGAACCTTTTAGAGAAGAGTGCCCAAACTACAACCCAAAACCCACTTACTTATGACAAAGTGCCAATGTTGCAGTTAAACCTGAATACGGAGGTTTTAGTTTAGGAAAACAAAACAAAACAAAAACTCATACATTAACATTTTTTGTCTTAAAAGAAAAACAACATGCATGCCATAGGTTCGCCACCACTGCTCTAGGAAGACTGCCTCACTTTAACGTGAACATCTGGGGACACATATCCTCCTAACACAATGGAGGCTGCATGCAAAGAAGTGCAGAAATTCCTGGTTTCGGGGCCCCTCTCCCAGAGATTCTGATTTATTTGGTCTGAGTGTGGCCAGACACCAGGATAATTTAAAGCTCCCTTGGTACTCCAACTCAGAGCTCAGTTTGAAAACCACTGACAGCTGGAGTGAGGAGCAGCTGGCCAGGGTCTGCCTGCAATGACAGTGCTGCTGTATAACCCAGCCCCAGCTCTGAGCTTCAGTGTCTGATCTGTGGAGTACGGGAATTGGATTTCAGCTCAAAGTTCATCCTTCTACCTCAGAACAGCGATGAGTTTAACAAATTAAACCCAATCAAAATGTACCTGGTTTAGTTCTGACAGCACAGAGAACACAGGAAACACAATCTTAAGGTCTTCATTGAGGGAAGCAGTGAAAATGCTGTAGTGCAGAGCCAATACATCACCATATTCTCTATGCTCCCAGAATGCTCCAGCAATAAGCTTTTGAATTTTGTTCTCCTTTCTGACTCTTTGAGTAACTTGCAAACCATTTACTAATAATCATTTAAAAAATAGTTTCGACTTTGTCATTGCCATAGATGCCGTGCTTCTGCTGAGTCTGTGAAGGGAGGAAATGGCTTCTGTGGGATGGAGGAGAGGCAGCTGCTAATAAGCTGGGCTTCGTAGGAGGCATTACAATGCTCTACCAGAGGTGCTTGTTTTCAGAAAGACCTGCAGCTCATCACTATTGCTCGATCAGGAGATGTCTCTAGAAAGAAGTGCACACACTCCCAAACAGGCCAAACCAGAAGACCACGTGCTCAAAAAGGATTGAAGATCTTTCTCCTGCAGTGTGGCTTGGAAAGGGAGGTGGGCACAGAGCTGGATACAAGGGCAGCCAGCAACACTTCTTCCTTCACTGATTAATGAGGTTTTCCAACTATTGAGAAGAAAAAAAATACAGAATGCAACCCTACCACCATTAGTAAGCAAACAATCTTCCCGCCGCATCTGACTCCACTTCCTTTTACTCAAAAGATCATGGACACTTCTGCAAGTGTCAGATAACCAGATCTACCTGGCCTCTCTGCTGCACACTTCAGTAAGGCAAATTAGTGCATTCTGCTAGCAAAGATAAGCAGCCCTGGGGTGTGAGGCGCTGCCTGTGAGGCTGGGGAGGCAACACTGACCCCCAAGCTTCAGCCTTTTCTCTGCAGCTGAAACTTTAAGCGGGGAATCTGCCAGCTCAGGCATGCTGAGGACAAGTTCTCGGTTGCTCCCTGCTGGACCCTGCATCACCTCTGTTGATGACACTCTGAAGCCACCCACACAAGCTTCCTGTGACAGAGGAAGAAAAGGACCTTTGAATTAGATTAAATTCTGAATTAGAAGACTTTAGATGTGGAAGACAAGTCCAGTGTTCCAAACATCCCTGTACCCCAGGGCCTTGTTTTCCTGTAATCTTTTAACTTATTACTCTTAAAAGAGAGAAGACGTTCATTTTAGCCAGTCTTCTAAAAGAGAATGGGGACACTAATATTTTTTGAGTACCTGTAATAAACTCAATTTATTTAATCCTCACAATGACCGTTAGAGATAGAAATAGGTAGAAAATACTCTTTATTTTACAGACGTGAACAGAGATCTGTAGGGAGTAAATGACTTCTCCCGAGACACATGATCAGTAAATTTTGAAATCAAGATTCAAATCCAAATCTGTGTGACCCAATCATGCTCCTCCCCAAGCCTTCCCTGCTGTCACCAGTGTCACAGTCATACTGATGCAGTTGAAAACAGCAGATCTAACATATGGATGCTCAGTTTTCCTTTCGTCTTTCCCTCTGCACCTGTCAGTCACTTCCTGTGCAGTTCGCCACCAACAGGGAAACTGGGGAGAGGCCAGGGACTGGACTGGCTTTCTTGCTTCAGTCGCTGCTCCTCCCAGTCCATGCTGTAGTCACTGATATTAATTTCCCTAAAACACTGCTTTCCTTCTTTGACTAGATGACTTTAGCAGTCTTTCAACTGTTTTTATGTCAACCCCCTGGAATTCTGAATGGCTCGATTTCTGTCCCCTCAGATACTTCCTCCTAAACCTGGCTTTAAAGGCCCAAGGGGATCTCACTCCGTTTTGTCTGCTAAACTTCACTTCCCTATTGTGCCCATCATGCTAGCTCACCTCCTTCCGCTTCCCATATGCTGCAACAGGAAAAGGTTTGCTCTGGAGCTGCCCGACCGGGGTGTGAATCCTGGCTCTTCTACCTACTAGTTGGTTTACATGGGTTAGCCACTTTACTTCTCTGAGCCTTGCTTTTCCAACTGTACAATAGGCAGATCATCACCTAACTCATAGAATTGTTTTGAGGATTAAAGGTGATGAGTTAAACATCAGAAGGACAGGACACACCCAATAACTACAACATCCTTGGCATTTATCCTCTATCTGTGTCTCTGCTCATGCCATACCCTGTCCGGGAATGAATGCTTCCTTTATGTCACAAGCTTTCTAATATTTCCAGCCCAGCCTGAAATCTAGGAAACACTGCTCAAGCACTCCAGGGCTAATTTCCTTCCCTTCTGGAGTTTTAGTCCTCTGCCAACTTTCACCACCTCATGCAGCCCTTCATCTTGGAGGGGAGGGGTGGACGCTTTGCTTCTTCTGTCCCCTACAAAGTCATCAGGACTAGTTTGAACGCAAAGCAGTAAGCAACTGATGGGTATATTAAATATGTCTTAATGGTACTCATTTTCAATTCTGATGAGATGCTGTTCCTTAGAGAAGAAAATACTTTCTGACATTCACCTAAGAACAAGGTTGACTTTATAGCACAGAAAAAAATGACCCTGGGTAAGACCAATCATAGGTATATGCTGGAGCATTTGAAATAAGGGTTCTTGAGGTCGGCAAATTCAGGATCCCCTGGAGCAATATGTAGCTTTCAGGGGCACAGCAGAATAGATTAGCAAGGGTACTGGCCTGGGAACTAGGAGATCTGGATTCCAGTTCCAGTCTGCCTCGAATATGTTATATAACTGCAGACAAGTCCTTTCTCAGGATATGTTTCCTGATCCACACTATGTATAAATTAAACTATTTAAACTTTAATGGACTTTGCAGGTTTATGATTCAATGAGTTTTTGAGATAGAATGTCTTAGACAAAGAAAAGCAATGTACTTAATCAGAATTAGAAAGTAACTTGCGTAGCAGCCCCTATTCATGCAAACCATAGCATACTACTTGACCAGAATGTTAGAATTATTTGTCAGGGGAAGCTATTAAAATTATGCCATCTGGTAAGATGGGAATTGATCAAAATATTTCTTTGTGAAATGTTTTATGGAACATAACTCATTTCCTATTAGGAAATGGAGCTCATTCCAGCACTCTAGCCCTTGGAGAGATTAAGACCTCTGTTCACCAGAGAGAAAGAAAGGTCAGAAAAGACAGCAGAACCAAGAACAATGAGGATTACTTCTGGGATGTGAGAAATGCTTCTGAGCGAAGCTGCCATCCATTTCCAGTGTGTCTGCTTAATTTTATCTTCCTTAATAAATCTCTCTGCCTGACTACGCATTAGTTGCAAACAAAAACCAGGTTAGTTTTATAGCAACATGCTGATAAAAAAATATCAGTAGGTATTTTCAAGATCTGTGGTTTAATTAGTGTGTAAAGAAATTAAATAAGGTTTAAAAGACTCATATTCTTGAGGAAGGATTCTACCTTTGCAAAAGCAGCTCTCTATATTGCTCAGAAACTGTCCATTGGCCTTCAAAGCAAGAGAGAAACACATTTCTCTTGGAAGCTACTTTAAGAAAAAACTCTCCAGTGACTCCACAGTATGGTCATGACTAAAAGGAAATTAACAAATGCAGAATAGTCCTCTCTTCTTTTATCTTCAGCCAGGGAGGGTTTATGAAACTTAGATATAGAGTTTGAGTAAAAAAAAAAAAAACGGGGCTATGGAGAGTGTCATTCCCAATCACCTTTCACAGACAAGGACGCTGAGGCCCAGAGAGGCGAGGTATCTGCCCACGGTCACACAGACAGGACAGAGGTAGAGCAGTGCCATGAACTCGGGCTCAGGCTGCCACTTCCACATGGTGACGCCAGCTCTCCTCTGCAAAGCTGTCTCTGAGCGCATGCTGAGCGCAGGTTCCACCCACCCTGCCTCTGCAGGGGGGGAAGCGCTCAGTGCCACATGCAGGGAATGACACGTGTCCAAGAGACTGAAGACTGACCAAAGACGAATTTCATCCAACCATCCAGGTACCCCTTCCTTAGCTTGGCAAGGTTTGCTTTGGCTCAGGCTGGCCAGCTGCAGGGATACGTAAGACAAACCCAAATCAAACCACTTTTTCTTTCTCATCAACCCACCAGGGAGCAGCACCAAATAAATGGAGATCTTTTGAAGCATAAAGCAAGAAAAATGAACTGACATGGATGACTCTTTGGGGAGAAGGAGTTGGTGATGTCTGTACTATGTGCCGTGGTGGCAGAGAATGTAACACAAAAGCTGATTGAACCAGGGTCTAGAAAAAGGTCCTGACAGACTTTTTCAAAGGTGAATTCATTTGAGTGTGAGGAGGATGTTAGCAGTTTCCTCTCCTGCCCTGTGCTACACTGTCACAACTGACCCTAAGACTTCCAAAGACTATTCCAGTACTTTTCATCCTGAATCAATAGAAATGATGCTAGTGCTTACATTTTCTTTTTATGATTTGTTTTTAAGGGTAATACAAGACAATCTGAGGGGTTACATTGGCCTTAGGGCTGTGGGCTAGCCACTGCTGAATACACAGCATAAAGGCAGCTTAGGGACAGGAAGGATGTCTTATTCGCCCGGCATCCCTGGTATCTAGCATAGGGCATTTGTCAATGATGAAAGCATGTACGTTAAGTTATAATCTGTAAGTCAGGTTTTTCATTTGCAGTTCACCTTATGAACTTCAGGCATCTTATTTTATAGGAATGTAAGACAAATTTCATCGAACTATCAAGAGAATCTTTTTTTTTTTTTTTTTGTGGGTACCGGGGGGACGACCTCAGGACCTCACGCGCCAACAGGCACCCGTGCCGCTGAGCGATATCACCGGCCCCTTTTTCATATGTGGGTTCCAGGAGTCGAACTCGGGCCTTCGCGCTTGCAAGGCAGGCGCTTAAGCCGCTGAGCCATCTCACCGGCCCTTTTTTTTTTTTTTTTTTTGAATCTTTCTCACTACTAAGCTATTTTAGATTGTCAGTTTAGTTTTGCGGCACTTTGGTCCAACAGGAAATAAAATAAGCCTACACTAGTTATAATACAAATTCCACAAATAGTCACTCAGGACTAGGCAGGGGGCCAACCAGTGAAGCTGGGTTTCAGAAAGTTCCCATCACACTCTCCACCTTGCCTCTGACTAACAAACACTTGCAGGGAATGGATATTGAGCTTAAAACACTACCTTGCCATTGTCTAGGATATACTTGTCCATGACAGGCGCAGAAGCAGGGTAATAGGACGACGTATTTGCTTCCTCACTGAAAGTGCTCCGTAACTCCGGCTCGGGGTCGAGACATTCTGACTTTACTTTTTCCAAGTCAATGGCAGGACCTAGGCAGTTAAGAAAAGAGATCTGTCTAGAACTCCAAAGAAAATAAAAAGCAAATATTTTACTATGCATCTATCAGCACATGGTACCAAAAAATGCTAACTTATTTTTGTCTATTGTACTACACTTAAACCCAGACTTGAAAATAATATGAGGTATGAACATCACTAGGGAAAAGGTGGAAAATTGGAAAACAAGAATGAACTAGACTCAATTAGAGTATGAATGAAGAACACTCCTCTGGGGTGTCACTGTCTACATGGAAAGGCAGGAGATGCAACTTGCTACACAGGAAAGAGATTCTGTTCAGACTCTGTTGGAGGAAAAGAGGTGAAAATTACTGGAATATAGAAACTGTGTAATTGCCAAAAGCCCCAGGTCTTAGCCTACAGTGGAGAGAGCCTTAGCAGAAGGGAGGTTAGGAAAGCTATGGAGAGAAATACAAAGGCCTTTCCCTCCTTAGGACTTAGTATCTAGACAAAATTCCAACTAACAAATTAAAAATACAATACAGATTAAACCTCTGATTGCCTGATCTAGCAGCTACTCTGATTTTTATTTTAATGCAATCAACGCAAATTATATGAGGTTTAAACAGTGAAAGGAAGTTGAGTAAATGGTGGTGGTTTCTATGAAGGATTCTTTTTTCTCCATTGGCTTTTTAAAATGATGGACTATTTTTTTAATCACCTATTGTGTCTTGATTGCCAAAGGGCAGAGAAACAGGATGAAAATGGATAAATAAGGCTAAATGACTTGATTAATTTTTGTGGTCTAACAACTCTAAAAGCCAGCAGAGTTTAGCATTCTGGAAATTCTCCTGATGCAAACATTTCAAGAGTTGACGGGGATCGGGGAGCTGCATATGGCTGTGCATATAATTTAAGTAATCAATGAATTCAGAGTCCAACCTCTCATACTAACATGTAGTCACTGAGTACAAAGCTGTTTATATATTAAATCCCTGTGCAATGATCTGGTTGTAACTCTATGTTCGGTTACCACATCCTAGACTTTGGGTGGTGGCAGGGATAGTATTTGGGTTTGTTACTAAAAGTCCTCATGACAGAGCTGCCCAGAATGAAAATATCAAACTGCAAAGCAGAATGTCTGTATGCTACAAAGATTTAAGTATGAATATTGTACAAATCTGAATACAAGATGACTAGGGAGCAGAACAGCACAGATAAAAGAGCTCACTTCATCTTGGCAGAGAGACTTTGGGTCCCATTCTTGGTTCTGCCATATTTTAACTATACGAACACAGGAAAATGAATTGCAGATGCAGAAGTTGGCAAAGTGAAGGACCAATAGCATCAATTATTCTGAAAGTCTCTCCCAATGGTGTGTGACCTATTCAAGGGCTGGGTGTAGGTTTTATTCTTTCCTTTGTCCCCAGCACCTCACACTGAGTTAGTACTCTCCGTTAGTACTAACGGCATAAAAGAATAGCAACAATTAATGAATAATTCTGAAGTTTCAGAAGCAGATGCTAAAGTTTCTCCTGTCTGTATGTTGTCTCAGGTTGGATTTCTGAAACACAAACAAATTTAAGGGAAACATTTGATATTCCCTTATATTTGCGAAAAGGTAACTAGTTTGCCCTAAAGTACATGGCTAAGTTGGTGTCTCAGGTTTCTTCCTGCTCTTGTGTTTGGTGACAGGAAAAAGGGAATGGGCTAAGAGGAGAAGATGCATGCAGCCTCTGCCTTTGAGTCATCTTTGGCAAGATCATATCCTTTCTGTAAAGCCTTCTTTTCCTTCCATGAGAGAAGGTTGTTGGAAAAAGTAAAAGATCCAGTCTAGCTATGACTTCCGTTGTTTCTCTCCCATCCATCTCTGCAATGGCTGCCACACAGATCTTCCACATGACTTGTTTTTCCTTGCTTAGGTGCCCCAGTACCCTCAGATTAAGGTCTCACACCATAGCCTCACCAAAGCCCAGGAGAACCAGCCTCTCCTCTCTCTCTCGGATCACATCTTGTTCCCCACCTCATATCTACCCTCCTCAGGTTCCTCATATTTTATGTTGTCCCAGACCTCTGTGCTGTTTTTTGGCCTTGAAGGCTGCCACATCTGTCTGCCCAGCTCCCAGTCAGACTTTAGGACGCAGCTCATGTGTCCGTTTGGTGAGACCCTGCTCCCAGGTAGGGGTCTTCACATTGTAAATACGCTAGCAAATTATGTTTGGGATCATGGACCTGTTTTCAGCATTAGACTGTAATACTCTTTAAGAGCTAAGTTTTACTCCCTTTGTATCTTGGAGCCTGGAGCTGTACCTGCACGTGGCAGATTCTCAGTAACTTTTTCAGCCCATGAGAGGGAAGAGAGAGTTGGTGAGGGTGGGGTGGCTCTCTAATAGGCTGGGGCAAAGATGTGAAAACAAAGCCCTTTTGTTGAGTCAGGGTGCTTGGAGGCAGCGGTGTGGGTGAGTGGGAAGCTGTTCTCTCAAATATCTATAAACCTTTTGCAATCCAAGAAATACAAATCCACACTAAGGAGAAATCAGAAGCATCTTGTAAGGAGAACGGGCAGTTCAGATGGCTACAGTTATAGACAAGGCACTTTGCCTCTACACGGCAGTGCTGACAAGAGGCACAGGGGTTGACAGTCACCGCTCTGGGTCCATGCCCTTCAGTCCCCTCCCTAAAGTCAGACTCCATTCCAGTTACAGTAGCCTGCCCGACCCTCTCCACACATCATTTTCTCCTGCCTCATAGGCTTTGCTTGGGTCACTCTTTGTCCACCTGTCAAAGCTCCTCCAGTGATTCAAGGTCTGACTCAAATGCCACCTTTGCCATGACCCCGCCCTTTCTCCTCAAATGGAGGTAAATAACTCCCTACCCTGTAGCTTGGGATTTGGTCAGGGACACTGGGGTTTAAACACTGGGTGTGCTACTTACTGTTTAGGCAAGCTGTGGTCTTCCTGAGTAGCAGAGCTCGCCTGTGGACACCTCCCCCACTCTGCCGGACTCACGGGGCACCCTCATTTGTTTTTCTTTCCGTCTCTAACTAGACTGTGAGGCTGGGGGCAGCAAGGCTGGTGTGTTTTTATGTCAGAGAACAACGTTTGGCCAGCTTTGTTCAAATTCAACTCTCAGGAGATAATGTCCACATAAATAATAATTTAACCTCTGTGACCTTCTTGCCTAACTTGAATGGAGAAGCAACAGCAACTTGGCAGAATTGAAAATCCAATGATTTGACCACATATATGAAATGGTTACTTCAGGTCTGGCATGGTATGAGTGCTTGGTAAATCAGCACCCCACTGCCCATTTCAACACACACGTTATACTTGCGTGCTTTCGTTTGTGCTGGACTGTGAACTCTGTGAGCCAAGGTCTGCTTCTGTTCCTAGTGCCTACCATAGGCTTGGCACAGAGCAGGTCCTTCTAATCTATGACTGGCTGCCCTCCCCTCTCCTCAGGGACAGATGGGCTTTGTTAAACAGCAAGGCTATCTTATTGGGATCTCTGGTTCTCAAGGGCCCACCACTTAACACCTGGTGGCCACTTTCCGCAGCAGCTTCCTGCTCTCAGAGCCTTGTACACAGAAGGCACCTGGCACCCCATCCTCAGGGAAGAGAGCCGCTAGAAAAACCAGCCAAAGGCACATCTTGAAAGGGACCTTTCAGCAGACCTGGGTGTGATCCCAGCTGCATGACCTTAGGCAGGTCACTTCAGCTCTCTGGACCTCAGCATCCTACTTGCCAGTGGGGATTTCTCAGAGATGCATGCAGCAGGCTGCTGGTGCCCAGGACTGAGGCAGGCAGAGGACAGAGGCTCAGAGGATGGCAAATGAATGCAGAAAGGCATCAGTCAGTAAAGCATGGTGCTTAGCACTGCAGAACCAGGAAGAAAAGGAACCAACAAATAAAATATGATTTCTTTGAAGAGAGGCGAGAGGGCCTCTGGTGCTTTTAATTTAAGGGGGGGGGTCCACTCCATTGCAAATTTTAGTAGGCTCCACTCCCCAATGTTGGCAATTTACATCTCATTACAACAAATGCTTCAGATTGCTGTTTTGCTTTTAAAAGATTTCTGAGGCATTGTTCTCTTTCAAACACATGTGACCAAATTAGCCACAAAAATAAGCACTTGCGTTAAGAGACAGCATTGTACGATCTGGCGCAGATATTTTAGGTAACAAAGGAACTTTTTTCACTTTGTGGGAAGAGTAGGAATAAAAAGAAAGGCCTCTTGATCCACTTGCATTTTGCTATTGACACACACTTGAAGTTTATTTTGGGGAAAATATACCTTCCCATGGAGAGAAACCTCTTAGCTGAGTAAAGGCAGCTTTTAGAGGAGTATAAAGGGTAGTGCTTGTCTTTTCCTTTAATCATTCATGAACCCTTCTGACTGCACACCAAGATCTACATTCTGTGACAGGCACTGGGGATGCAGGGACAAATAAAATGTATCCTGGCTCTGGAGAAGTTCATAATTTAACATGTGAAACAATGTGACGACGGACATGAGTGGCTGTGACTCCATGGATGAGCAATGGGCTAAGTGTTAGAAAAACCTGGTATGAATCCTGATTCTATTTATCTCTTTAAGCCCTTGTGACTTCTCCCATAAGGCGGGGATCATGCACAGAGTAAGAAGCTTTGTTGGCACAACAAAGAGATGAAATTATACCATTCTCCACTCTTGTTTTATCTTAAATTAGGCTAACACAGTTCTTTCTGAAAAGCTTTTGAAAAAGTTATTATTCGTGTGACTTCTGGGGGGTTAAGACATCACCTGTTTCCTCGAAACATAAAAACGTTTGGACGCTAGATACCACCTCTGATTTCTTGTGAAATAGAAAGGTTAACGATACCAGATTTTTCAAAAGGATTGAATCCTCCTATTTACTTCTGGTAGTCAATAGGGAGTGTTTCTGTTATAGGTATAATCCTATTTTTTCATAAATGCAAATTAAATCAAGTCGTAATGCTTAAAATACACACAGAACACCTACTGGGGCACTAAGGCATTCTAGATTTAGTAGAATAAAGATGTTTTTGCTTCCTTAAGAATCGGAACACAGGAACAGCACCAGAACAGTGAAAGAGCCAGAGAAGGGCCTTAGAAAGAGGAAAATGATGCAGAACTGAGCAGGTGGACCTGCCTCCGCTGACCTTGTCATGCCCCCTGGAAGGTCTCAGCCACTGTCGCCTGCTCTGTAGCCATGCATCTCCTTCATAGCTCTGATGAGCGCAGAGACAAAGCAGGTCTCATTCCTGCAGTGAGACTCTCCTATATACCTACTAAGTGCCAGCCCTGGGCTAGGGGGCCTTGAGTGATTCACCGTCCAGCCACAGAAAGAGGCAGCCGGCAGATCGTTACTACTCTCCCCAGCTAACGAGGATTAGGATGAAGAGTTTGGAATAGAAGCAAAGGAGGTTGGAGGACCCTCGGAAGGAAAGCTCAGGAGGATAAGCTTCGGAGCTGGAGCTTGGAGAGCAACAAACAGCTTCCCAGCGTGAGGCCCTATGGTAGGGTAGTGATCTTCCTATGGTGGAGACAAGCGGAACAAAACACAGGCTCCCTGACTGAGCACGAAGTGGTCTGCGCAGATTTGGGGAGGGAGAGAGCGCGGCTGGCTAAATGATCCTGGAAGGCTCTGAAGGGTGAGCGTGGCCTGGGGATGTGATCAGACTAAGTGGCAGCTCTTCAGGTCTTTGTTCCCCTCCCTCTGCATTTTCTGAGTGTCTTGTGTCTTGTGTGAATGATAGTAGGAGCAGGCTTTGCTGGGCAGAGGCAGAAGCAACTGCAGCATGAGGCCCAGGCTGGGAGAGATTCCGGCAGCTGTACAGATGCCTCTAGGGTGGGTCCATTGTGTTAGCGAATGGGAACCAGATAGCATAGCAGAGTGGGGATGGACCTGAGGGAAGGGGTGAAGACCTGCAAGAAAAAGGTCGTAGAAGCAGGCCTGTCTCCAGTTTGGGGCCTCACAGATTTCCCCCTTCTTTAAGGAAGTGAAGCTGTCCACTTTAAATGACATATTTGAGGACAAGTGACTGAAACTTACTGAATATCGTCTTTGTTAAGTATCTTAAAATGAAAGTGTCTCTTTTTTCTTTGTCGCACTTCTCGCCCCACTGTCATACGATTATTTGTTTAACATCCCTGACTCGAATGTAAACACCAAGGGGATGAGGAAAGGACGGTCATAGTCACGTTCAAGGCTACATCCCAGCACCTCGCACAGTATCCCCTGGCGTATATCAGACAATTGCTAAGCAAGTGTTGAGTGAAAGAAGTTAATCCTCATGGCAGTCCTGCAAAATCAATCTTATTATCTTTGTAGAGGCTCAGTGAGGTGATTTGGCAAAAGTTACACAGGTGGCGAGTGCCAGACTCCAGAGCTTTGCTCTTTCTAGTACTCTGCACCTTGTCAGCTAACTGCACTTTTCTGAGATTTCACAGGCTTCTCATCTAATGCTGACTCTGTCTCAACAGAGTCCTCTCTGGCCTCCCTGACCTTCCTAGAGGGTCACTGGAAACTCCACAGTTGTGAAGGAGAACACTGGGCATGGATGTCATCAGGATTCATCTCACTTCTAGGAGCTCTGAGCCTATCCTTGGCCAGCTGGTGGCCAGGGAGAACTGGGCTTGCTCCTCACCTTTGTTTCTTTTACCCCCTCCTGTCCAACTATCTGGCCTGACTGCATCCAAAAGGTGGTGAATTTGCAGTACTGCATAGGCTTGTGCTGCCGAAGAAGCTCCGAAGGCCCTGCACATGTGCTTAATGAATGTAAAATGTGAAATGGCCTTTGGTCCTGGAGCAGAACTGGCTGGGTTGGGGACTAAGGGTTTGTCGTGGGAATAAGGGGTGTGCTTGCGTTCCTAAGAGGCTGCTGTAGGCAACAGTGAGCATCTGAGGACAAGAGTTCTGGGGACGCAGAGTTTGGTCACGTGACTGATGTCTTTCTACCAAATCAATCCATGACCCTGGCCTTGGCTGCTGCTTCCTTCAGGCCTTGAGCCCTCCCAGAGTAGGGACCTCTGCTAAAGGTTGTTGATTGATTTGCCTAGCTCAGAGAAAACCAGCAACTCAATGGCTGAGGGACTGTATTCCAGGTTACTCCAATGGGAGGAAGCCCCCATGAACCACCTGCAGCAGAGGCCAGTGCAGTTCCTGCCTGCCTCTGTAGCCTCGCCTGTCACTCCTACCCACTTTTCCCCAGCCAGTTCAGCCAGACTCTACGTTCAGTTCCCTGAATAAGCCTGCTTCTTAGAACTCCAAGTCTTTGTTCAGAGTCCCCAGTTGCCTGAGATACTATTCACTTCCTCTTTGCTTATAAAAATCCCACTAAATTCCTTAATTTGGGGCCTTCTACAGCTACTGCCACCACCTCAGCCGTGCGGTCCTCTTCTTTATCTTCTCCCAACAAAGAGAGCCCAGGAGCAAAGCAAGGCTCCCACTGCATTCCCATGTTTGCTGCGAAGACTGCAGCCCCGCAAGAGAGTGACAGAGTTTGATCTTTTTCTTTTCCCTCTGCCCAGCACAGAACCTGGAATAGGGAAAGAATCTAACAAATATTTTCTCCATAAAACATTTCCTTATGGTCAGTCATGGGACAGTTGCACCAGAAGGTATTGAGAGAGCTTCCTGTCTCTAGGGTATGTTATAGGAGGCCAAGTTATCTCCCGACAGGGAAGCTGTCCTGTGCAGGAGGCTGCACTAGGTGAACTCTGGGCCTCACAAATTCAGGGTATCCAGGATGCAGCCAGGCTCTGGGCTCTGCTGAGTCCTGGTGGCTAAACTGACTCCATCCATCTGTGTCAGCGGAACATCAGCCTTCCACTGCTTCAGGATGATGAAACCCCAAAGAGTTTGGCACATGGCATGCTTAAGATTCCACACGGGCCTTCCCCCCTCTGGGCTTCATTTTTCCATCTATAAAATGGGAGTGAAATGTTGGATAGGGTTCTCTATCAAGAGAAAATTTCTATGAAAATTCTAGGAATTTTCTGGTTGTCATTTTGAGGCCAAGTAGCCTGGTAAGGCAGAATGATGAAGAAACGTTGGGCTCCTAAATTAAGCAGGAGCCATCCATATAACAGCTTAACAGTCTACCGTCCTAGAGCACACTACAGTATTTGAAGGAGGTCTAACCATGAGGACAGGCAGAGGAGGGGACAGTGCTGCAGAAGAACAGGGTCTGAGTGGCTGATAAGCCTGCCTGACACGTGGAAAAGCAAGCGAGGCCTCAGTCTGAAACCTGGTTTTGCCATTTCCCGGGTGTGTGGCCTCAAGCAAGTCACCTAATCTCTCTGAGCCTGTTTCCTCATCTGAGGATCCTATCTACCAAGGAAGTTGTTTTATGTATGAAAGGCTCTCAGTGTCTCATCCAAGGCAGGCGTTCAGAGAAGACAGCTGTTGCCTGTAAAGAGCCCTTTCCCACCTGCGTTTCATGATCAGAAAATCCCGCAGAAAATAAGTCTGTCACAGAAGGAAAAGCCCCATTCTAATGGAGAAGAACCATCCTACACGGCTACAGGGAAATGCCCAGCGAATTCCTCTGGATGTTCTAGTGCCTTGAACAGCGAGCAAAGGTACAGCCTAGCGATGTGTCTCAGCCTCATCCTCATTGCCACCAGGAAAATGGACAGCAGGGAGAAAGATGAAGGAATATCTTAAATTGTTTAGCCACTCTGAAATCACTTTTAAAATAATATGGAATGATCTGTGGCTAATTCTGACTTAGTCAACAGTGCAAAAATGTCCTTCAAAATGGATGGTGACCAGTATTGTTCAGATAAACTATTCCAGCCCTTGCTGCTAAATCTCTTCCAGCCATCCAAGTGGAGGGCTACAGGGCACAGATTCTGGCACTGTTCTATCACTCTGAGGTAGTGGGCTTTGCCTCTACAATGGGGAGATAAAAACCCAACTGGATCAAATGGCTCCAGCCTGTCCTGTTTAGCCCTCTCTCAAAGCTCAACTTTTTAGGGTTCCTATTCATTGAATGAATTCAGGGCCAGTGGTGGTGGCACACGACTGTAATCCCAGCACTCAGGAGGCTGAGGCAGGAGGATTGCCATGAGTTCAAGGCCAGCCTGGGCTACAAAGTGAGTTCAAGGCCTGGCTGAACTACATAGCAAGACCCTGCCTCGAAAAAAAAAAAAAAAACAATGAATTCAGGGCTGAAAGAAATGGAAAAAAGCTCTGAAATAAACAGGCACCAGGAGAGCCCAACAAAAAGGAAACTGAGCCATAACAGGTGATGTCTGAAAAAACTGCTGGGGTCAAAAGGGTGGTCTAGAACTGGACATGGGAGGATGGAATTCTGCCCAGGAAAATTAAGGGAGGAAAGGTGGAGAATCCTACAAACTATGGATCAGGCACAGTTGGAAAATTGATTACTTGACTATGACTCAGGGTTTACTACGGGAAGGAGGAACTGTGGAGAAGACATTAAGGGTTGATCGAGGATCATGATATTGAGACAACCACATCTACATTCTGCTGTAGAACAGGAAGTACCTATGATGTACCAGGTACTGTCCACATATCATCTTACGTACATGCTCAAACAACTCCGCACATTAACGTGGGACTTACTGAGCAGCTACCATGTGCCCACCTCCAGGTAGACATCTTCACTCCATCTGCTCATTTAATCCTCCCCAAAGCCACAGTGCTCGCTACTATTGTTGACTCTGTTTTATAGGTGAGTGCAATGAAAGGCCAGGAAATTAAGTTGTCCAAGCACAATTAGGACACAGAAGAGCTAGGGTCCAAAACCCATTTTTTTTTTTTTTTCTTACCTCAGTAATCATTTCTCCCCTGCCTGGATGGGACGGGTTTTAAGATAAACATTTTCTAGAGGAGAAAACAGACTGAGAAGAGTTAAATCACTTGCTTGACATCACACAGGTAATAAACTAACAGCACTCAGATTCAAATCCAAGTAGCGTCTGTTGCCAAAGGCTGCGTTGCCTCCAATATGGGGCAAAATAAGCAGGAAGCATTTGGCTGGTATTAGTTGCCTTGTCTGAGGCACCGTCAGAGACATCAGCTTGGAGAAGCCCCACCAACACAAAGGATTCTGAAGATCAAAGCTGGTGTTTTAACAGACCTTGGAAGGAACACAAAGCATAAACTCAGAGGGTTACACAAGCATTAGTAACCCAGCTCTGCAGAGCCAAGACAGACATGCAGGCCACAGTGGTTTCCTCCTACTTCAAAAATTTCAACCAGCTTGTGATCTAGCCAACAAGGGCATTACCTCTTCACACCTTTTTCTCTCAAATGCATATAATAATTCTCACCTGGCCTTGCAATAGATAAAAATGCTGAGGTGCTTTGAAACCTGTAAGGTGCCAAATACATGTAAATTACTGTTATTCTTATTACCTATGCCTCTTCTGGTCAGAATCCATCATTTCTGCCTACATTCCTTATTAAAGTACACATAACATTTCAAACCATCATTTGCCTCCTTCCCACAATTCCAGCGCTGATTTTCTTCTGCCTGCTGTCATGGGTGTGTGGGTGTGGGTGTGTGACCCCCTTAGACCTGTGTGTTTCCTGAAGTCAAGGGTTTGTCTAAAACTCTTTATAATCCTCACAGAGCTCTTTAGAATCTTACTTGAACTGATGTTAGCTGACTTACACCTGAATCACACTATCCAAGTGGTATTTACAGTGTTAAAAACTGAGGAGGAGCCAGGTGTGGTGGCGCACACCTGTAATTCCAACCCTTGGGAGGCTGAGGCAGGAGGATTACTGTGAGTTTGAGGCCAGCCTGGGCTACATAGTAAGTTCAAGGCCAGCTTGAACTACAAAGCAAGACCCTGTCTCAAAGAACCAAAAACAAACAAACAAACACAAAACTGAGGAAGATACCTGAGCCTTGGTCTTTGCCCATTAAGAACCGAGAACTGAGGAAAGGAGAAACAGTGAGAATGTAAAGTTTACTCCACTCTCACACATGAAGCTCACCCTTCCCAGTGGAGTTTCTACTGTTCTGCTTCCCCTCACCCCCTTGAAATTCCCTGAAGCTGTCACCTAGGCCCCTGTCCTCTAGTTCTAAAAACGTTACTCTAACCCACTAACTTGTGAATGATTAAACACAAAAGGAACTGTGTCCTGTCTCATTCATTTCTATATTTCCAACACCTAACCCAGTCTTGGCATAAGTCAGAGAGAAGATCCTGAGAGGCAGAGAAGTTAGTTAAACCATTCAAAGTCACACAGTCAATTTCTGGCTGGGGAAGCCAGAGTTAAAGGCTAAAGCAGACCCTGTCTTAGTTTGTCCCTTAAATGATTTGGAAAAGGAATTAAGAGTCACTGATGGGTCAGTGAGATGGCTCAGTGGCATAAACACCTGCCTGGCAAGCACGAGGTTCTGAGTTCGACTCCCAGTACCTACATAAAAAGAAAAAAAGGGCCAGTGATATCGCTCAGTGGCACAAGCGCCTGCTGGCAAGCGTGAGGTCCTCCGGTACCCACATTAAAAAAAAAAAAATCACTGAGCATCAACTGAGTAGCAGGCACTATGCTGTGTACCACAAGGCTGTAGACAGGACAACATCAGTCCCACTTTACACACGAGAACACTGAGGCTCATCAGTAGGTACCCTCTGCCTAGATCGCTCCTTACTCTTCCCATACACCCACCCCTGCCTGGATAACAAAAACTCATCCTCCAACCTTGAATTTAGAAGTACTTTTCTTCAGGAAGTCTTTCTTCTCTGATTGCCTAGAATTTGGCAGGGATTCTTTTTCTGCTGTCCCGCAGCCCTCTATGCTTCTGTCCCTGTGATAGCAATTATGTACTATGCTGTCATTGATTGTTTTATTATCTGTCTCCCGCATCAAACTCCAAGGTCCTCAAGGGCAGAGAGCAAGGGCTGTGTCCAGAGTATACTTAACTCTCAATTACCACATACACACACATGCCTGGCACACAGCAGTAGAACAATAAGTATTTGTGGAAGAAAAAAGAGAAGAGGAAAGGAAATCAGAAAGGAAGGAAGGAAAGTTCCCAAAAGCCACAGAGCTGTGAAGTACTGAAATTGAGATTTGAATTCTGGCCCGCCTGGTTCCAAAGACTACTCTTTCCATAAAAAATGTACCAGCTCCTCTTACAGGGAAGCCACGCTCTTACTACTAAGACCCTGTGGATCGGTCTTAGAATGTGGCACATAACTACTCTTGAATCATCACGTGTTAATCAACAGACTTGAAGCTTTCACAGATCAGGGCCAGAGAGGTTGATTTCCAGGCACCCACGACACTGAGAGCACAGGGTTCTGCACAGGGTGGGAGCTCCAGGCAGACTTGCAGCCTGAGTTCATCCCACTGCGGTGACAACAGTGACTCAGATGAGAGGAGAAGTAGCCCCTGGCCCTCAAGATGGCATTCAAGGCCTGGAAAGGTCAAGACACTGAAACTATAGTCAGGGTCAAGTTTTTCTAGGAGTTTTAGGAGGAAAAAGGGTAGGTGCTGATGTAAAATGCAGGGTCTTATTGCTGGGGTTCAGGAGTGGTTTTTGGAGTTTAAATTCAGTTCAAGACCATGTAAAACAGGGCCAGTGAGATGGCTCAGCAGCGTAAGCACCTGCCTGGCAAGCGCGAGGTCCTGAGGTAGACCCCCGGTACCCACCAAAAAAAAAAAAAAAAAAAAAAAAGACCATGTAAAACAGGTAGTTTCCCAGGGAGTTGAAATAATGGTGTGGAGTTTTGGTTTTAGTGTGTTTCCCTGTCCCCCTCCCAAGAGGTTTGCAAAAGGCATAGCATACACAGCAAAATGAAAATACAAATTACTCACTTGAAGACCAAGAAACATTTTTTCTCTCTAAAAAATTCAGTTCTTTCCCCATACTCCACCCCAACTCCAGAACCAACACAGCTTTTACAAAGTTTTGCATTTATGGTTTCTCTTTGAAATTTTATTTTAATAACGAACTTCAAGTACTTTTGAAGTTCAAAAACACATGTGACTTTTAGTGTCACTGTGAACCTCCACAGGCGATGATTTGGGACAAAAGCCAAGGCAAACACAGATTTGGGGAGTGGGAAAATAAGCAGCCCACGAATCGGGGGACATATGAAGTGGAGCTGAGCCTTCTCCACCTCCCTGAGTGAGTCTGGGAAGGTCCGCCCTAATTCCTCCTCTGACAACGGCGTGAAGAGGCCTCTGGACTGAGGCCTTGAACTTTTCATCTTGGGGATCCTTTGTCTTTGACAAATAAGGCAGGTGAAACCATATTTGTCTAAAATCAAAGAGAACTGGAGCTTTTCACATACATATATTACATAGAAAATGGAATCTTTCCTTCTTGAGTGAAGTATTTGATTTAAGCTTTCAGGACAGAACCTCTGTTTCTAGACTAGATTACTCCTGTATTCAAACAAGCACCTGATTCAGGGTTAATTATCATCCTGGGAGGCCACCGAGGCTATGAACTTGTGTCACAGTGAGCTCTCAGTACTGACCACTTCTGTCTCTCACAGTTCTGAACTCTTATGTTCTGAAGGAGCTCTTCAGTGTTTTCCTCTCCAGTGAGCAGTCATTCATTCCTCCCCGCAGTCAAAACTGCTGCCTTTCAGATTTCCCATCACACCTTTAAATAAGAAAACCTAAGAATCTGGTGACTTAAAATCAGGTGTAAATAAGAGCCCAGTAAGCTGTTCAATGAACAAACCAAAGGAGGTTTATATGCCTTTATAGTAAACTTCCCAAGTCACATGCCTCTTGCTCAAGACTTTTTAATGGCTACCATTCCTACCCAACAAGTCCAGTCTGCCCAGGCTGGTATGGTTTTCAAGACCCTCTAGCATCTGCCCTCCAAGCACACTGAAGTATCCTTCTTAGTAAGCTCCAGGTGTTTTCCCATACTCAGGAGTGCCCTTGCCCTCCTCATGTGCTTTGTTCATGTCCAAGTTCAAGGTCCAGCTCCTTCCTGAAGTCTACATCATGGTCTCAGTTACAAATAACCCCTCCATGCTCCACACTCTCAGATCACTCTAGTGGCATTGCCCCTGTGGCATCTATCACTTTCTGACTTACAGCAATGCATGTTTTTAGGACCATGCCTGGTGCTCTTTACTGTCCTTGTGTTTTTAGGACCATGCCTAGTTCTCTTTACTATCCTATCTCCCCCCTTGTTTTGGCCTCGTTTTCCTGTAAGAGGAGCTGTGCCACATGTCCCCCATGTGGAGTGGTACGTGACCTGCTGGACACTCACCACTGCCAAGACATCTTTGGGGAAGGGCCCTACAATCCCTGATACTGCCTCTTGCTGACTGAATGCACAAGTGAGCAGAAACGAATAGTTTGTCAGGCTCTGTTCTCTGACCACTTTCCCCAGGGTTCCCACCACGATGTGCCCAACGCTGCATCCACGGGCTCCTGCCAGATCCGCTGAGGGAGGGGAGTGCCTTTTCCTTGGGATAAGTGCTAAATCACATCTCTGCCCTTCCTTAGCTTCTCCCCCCTTGTTTTGGCCCATTTTCCTGTGAGAGGAGCTGTGCCACATGTCCCCCGTGTGGAGTGGTACGTGACCTGCTGGGCACTCACCACTGCCAAGTCGCAGGAGCAGCACGTCCTGGAGCCTCCGGTTGAGGTCGCGGAGCTCCTTCATTTCTGACACGAGCGCCCCACACTCTTTCAGCTTCTTAGCCTGCTGCACCAGCTGCCTCCGAGTCCGCTCCAGCTCCTGCTGGAGGTGGCGCATCTCCTCCTGTTGCTGCTGGTAGTTGCGCAGCAGTTCCTCATACAGAGCCCTGGGCACAACGGCATCCTCCAGACTGTCCATATCCTCCATGCCTGGTGAGGCCTCCACGAAGACCTCTTCCGGACAGGTGCTGTGGCCCACGCTCAGGCCGTTCTGTTTCTCCAGCCGAGCCACCACGGCCTCAATGCTCTTGTGTGCCACTTCGCTCGGCTTCCGCCCCTCAGGTCTCTGTGTAGGACAACGAGAATCAGTTCAGGCAAGGGCAGCTGGGGCTTTCTTGGACTGCAGCTCAATATTTCCCCAGACAATCCTAGAATCACAGAACCACAGAACATCAGTACTTGAAGAAACCTCTGGTAAACAGTCAAAGCCCTTTATTTTACAAATGGGGAAACAGAGGTCCAAAGTGAGGAAGAGGATTGTCCAAAGTCATAAAGTCAGCTGGTGGCAGAACCAGGATTCTGGTTTCCCATGCCACCACTCTGCCACTTAGATGCATATACTATGACCTCCCTTCCAAAAACTCCTGCCCCCTACCCACACAAGGCCTGTGCTAGCGCTTGCTCCTGGGGGTGGAAGGAAGGTGTCCAGTATGTATTCACAGAGAATCAGGGAGAAGGCAGGCCAGCCCAAACCATCCCAGAGCAGTCAATCTCAAAGCTTCTCAACAACAAAAACATCTTTTAAAAAGGGAATTCTATCATGTAAATTTTTTCAAGAATGCTTTAATTAGGAAAGATGCTAAAAGCTATAATTTATTCTACTCTAGGGCAATAAATATTTCTTATTTTCTCTGTGTATCCACTGTCTACTCACTCAAAAGTGGCACTTGGCAGAAGCCTCATAAACATCTACTCAATTGAAAACTTCAAAGAATGCTAGCATGGGGAGGTACCTTCAATTTTCAGTTTCCCTCACTTTACAGGTGAGGAAATGGGGGTCCCGACAGGGGAAGGCCCACCCTCAAGTTCTTGGTGAGTTACACATCAGGACCAGGAGCAGAATTTGGGATCCAACTTCCAGCCCAAGGTTTCTCCCCCCACATCTGCTAGCTTCTCCCTCAGCAAGACAGTGGATGCAGAGAAGAAAAGTTCCTTTAGAAAAGAACTGCCCATGGCTGCTCAGGGGATGGGGACTCAGCTGCCTGAGAAAATTCCAGCTATGGTGGAGAAAGCTTCTGCTGAGGGGTGACGGAAGTTACAGGATCAGTTTAATTCTCTACCCAGGGCTGGAGAGTTAGCAGCTCTCCTGACTGAGGATACTAGTGGGAGGGGCAGATAACTAAGGACAGAAGATTCTGAACAACTTAACTATGCCATATGTCAGGTCAGGCCTGCCTTAACCTTTCACTTGGTTTTGGGAGATTAAAGGAAAACAAACCAAACCACAATTCTGAGATTGAGTAACATGGTAAAACCCTATGTCCTCTTACCTGCTGGGATAAAGTGCTCCTACTGCAGATGAATTAATCATCTGGAATTATACTGAGCACTTCAGACATCTGTCTGCATCACTATACTGTGCGACCCTGACCACACGGACTATATCTGGCTAATCTCCATGACCCCAGGAGCCAGCATTGGGCCAGGCCCATAGCAGGAGAATAGTGAATGTCATGAACTCAACTGCATCTTTTGAACTGTGATTTGGGAGCATGTATCCTGTCCCAAATCAGATCACAATCAATACAGAAGTCAACTTTTTTCCTTCTCTTCCCTTTCCCTTCCTCTGGGATTTGAACTACACCAAAACAGAACAAAACAACACAACACAATACAAAACAAAACAAAAACTAGCTTGCTGAATAAGATCTCTAGCAGGTTTTCAAAGTAAAGGCTATAGGAGACCAACTGGGGCACACAGCAAGGAATGTATCATCATGCAAAAGTTTTTACCCAACCCAGAAACTCACAAATGCCCTCTGTGAACCTCACTAACATCTCTCCCCAGTGAGTCCAGTCTTGGTTGTTTGGGGCAATCTAATAGTGACTGGCTTTAAACTGCTGCTCAAGACCAACAGCTGCTTAACTGGAACTCGGTGACCTCTCTAAAGCTGCGGGCCAGGGACAAACACATCGTTCCAAACCCAAGCAGCGATGATCCTGCACAGACTGTCCAGATGGGACTGTGCTTAGTGGCACGGCATGAATCAGGGCTCCCTGGAAAGTAGGCCAACAAGGCAAATACACATTCACTGTCCCAAGCTTCTTCTACCCTGAAAAAATCATGCCCTGTGACACCAGGGTGCATTTACAAGGGGAAGGAGACTAGAATTCTTCATCTATGGGAAATACGAAAACTGCCCATATATTTCTAAGACAAGAGAACATTTTGTTACCTTGATGTGTCTAAGCTGTAAATCTTCTTCCCCATAATCTTTAATCTCCCCATCTTCTTCTATGTGATTGAGAGAAAGTTTGGGGATTTTTATTTTCTTCTGCATCACACTGTTTTCAAGGTCAGATTTGTCTTCTAAAATGTATATCAAGAGAACAAGGTTGATTATGAGTCCAAATGCTCAAAAACCCCAAAACTTCAAATTCTAGAAAATAATTGAGGCCAGACGAGTTAAACAGGAAAAGCAAACAAACTTGCTTCATCCTGTGGGCAGGGATCCTAAAGGCAGCAGTGCAGATCTAACTGGAGGATCAAGAGTGCTTGCTAAAACCACTGTGCACAAAGCATTGACATAGCGTCCAATTAATCTGCTTGGGGGGGCGGAATCTCTAAATCCATCACTTTAAAGGGCAGCCTTTTATGGAATTCTAGAATCTTGGAACTGGAATGGCCCTAGACTTTCATCTGGTTTGAACTTAACTGGCCCATGAACATCAATAACTAAGATATTTCTAAGCCAAGTATTTTCCCAGGAAAACTTGCTGAGTTTCTGCCAGCCCAGGTACCAGCAGGCATGAGAGGGATGACGTCTCTTCAGGAGGTAAGAACTAAGGTGGGAGGGCACAGAACTCCCCTCAGCCCTGACACAAGACAGGGCGAGGAAAGGCAGATACGAGAAGGGTAACAAGTAACATTTATTGCATTTTTTAATAGTGTCAAATCCCAGAATGACAAAATTTGGTGACGACCTAGTCTAACTCTCATTTCACAGATGAAGAAACTGAAATCCAGAGGATGTGGAGAGGCCCAAGGCGTGAGTCTGAGAAGAGCCACGAGTGGGAAACGGCCCTCTGGCGTCTCGCCCTTCTGTGTGATCACAACACATACTAAACGTCGTACATTACAAACTGTGCAGTGTGCTGCTCAGACACAAAGGGATATTGTTTCTCCTCACTTTCTCATTCCTTAAGCTCAACCTGAGAATGTAAGATAGTTTTTGTTTTGTTACCGTACAGATTTCAAACTGTACTTCCCAGACCTAACTCTCACCAGAGATATCAAAAGTAAAAGTTCAAGCAGCAGGCTCAGAGGTTAAAATTTAAACCTACTGTGGAAGCGGTCCCTTGGGATAAAATTGTTTGTATTCTGGGACTGAACTGAGACTTTGGGCACTATTGTTTCTTTACTCTCCATTCAGATATGTTAAATGCATTCTCTAGCATATTGCCCAGTGCATGATAATGGCATGTGGCCAAGCACTATTTAAATCCAGTCTCCAAGGGTCTTTATGTGTGGGAAGGTGCATCTGTGTGTGTGTGTGTGTGTGTGTTCATGCACATATGTGCATGTGTTAAACATGTTCTTATGCCTCTCCCAAGCCAGGCTTCTCTCCTTATAACTTGTTAGTAAAGCTGAGAAAGATGCTTACTGTTATGGCTTGTGTCTGGATGTCCCGCCAAAGCCTCACGCGGCCATAGGCGGGGCTTTTTGGCTGGATCTGGAGTGAGTGATGCTGGGATCAAGAGTGTATGATCATTACATTAGCCCACTGATTGGTTTGGCATAGTTCTGGGTAGGATTAAGGGTGTCCCACCCTGGGTGTGAGTGCTACCTGCCCTAAGAGTAACGATGTAATATAAAGGACTGAAAGAAGGTTGTTGCTTGTTGCTCGCTTGCTGCTTTGGCTGCTATGAACTGTTTCTCCTTTGCGATGCCCCCTACCATGACACCCTGCCTTGGAACCAGCAGATTATGGACTGAAACCTTTACAAACTGTGAGCCAAAATAAACCTTTCCTCCTTTAACTTTGGGTGTCAGGTATTTTGTCTCAGCAATTAAAAAAGTAACCACAACAATTATAAAGTAATAAATGTTTTTAAAAGTACTCAAATGCCAAGTCTTCTGGAAGGTCTTAGGAATGGAGCCCCACTTAGTTAGAGGTGGGACTCTAGTACTATCAAAAAGACCTGAGTATGACCCTTAGCTCTTCCATAACAGGCAAAGCATAGATGAGCGAGTCTTCAGTCTCTCTGAGCTCAAGCCTCTCCTCTGTAACAGGAGGTGTGGAGATGAGAGCAATAAATCACACAACTCGCCAAACTATGCCTGGCACACTAGGCACTCAGTGAATGGGACATTATACTTGGCATTATCAGTATGCCTGAAGCATTTTTTTTTTCAGCATACGGTACATAAAGATTTAACTTAAAAAACCAAGAAATGACTTCAGTAGAGTATGGGGTATAAAGGAAATGTCCACAAAAAAGAAAAGATGGTGTTTGTTAACAATCTCCTGCTGATGAAAATGGCCCTTCCTGCTGAGCAGGGGAGTAATCATCGGGTTCTATTTTCACAAGAATGACCTGTTCTCTTTGTGCCTATAAAATACACCCAAAGGGTTAGGCATGAACCACAGTGAGGACTTGTATATTTCTGAAAAAGTAATAGCTTCCCTCCTACAAAGCACTGTTGACTCTTTCTAAGGCAAAAAACTGCTAACATGTAAAACCTAAAGGGAGGACTGCAAATGATACCATTCTGCCGGGGCGTACATGTGTGCTGAGACACAGACATGTGGCGTAGGGAGAGGGAACTGAAAGGGAGCAGGAAGGGGAGAGAGAGAGAATGAGAGACAGAGACAGAGAGAAAGAGAGAGGTCAGATGAGAGGTGGCATCAGGACTTCTGATAGTGTCTGGGGCAAAGCTTCTGAGTTAGTCTTCAGTTTGACAAGTTCAAGGGGAATGGTTTGAGAAGCAGCCACCAAACTGGAAATGCCAAGCTGCGCTTTGTCTCCCTGAGCTGAAACGTTGTGGCTCAGGGTCATATGGTGTGGAGTTGGTGCAGAGAGAAGCAGTCATTCAGACTTGCAAAAGAAAGTAATATTTAAATAGGAAACGATCTTCAGATCGTTTTGTTCAACCCTCTGAAAATAAGGGTGAGGAAAGTGAGGCTCCAAATGGTGAGGTCCATGCATTCACCCGTGCAGCAACTAGGCCCAGGGATAAGCAGGGCAGAGCAGGGTCCCCATCTTAGAAAGCTCACCATTATTCAAGGTCACAGAGGTCAGTGTTATAACACAAAAATACCAGAACCTTGATCATGTAACTCAGGTGTAGAGTCTTTCCTCCTATGCATTACCTTAACATTTTCTGAGAATTTACATTCTGAAAAGTCAAGGCCTGGCCCTAGGGACACAGATGAATGAGCACCCAGATGGGGACACAAGATAGAAACCCATGAGAAGATAACAAAAGATCTCTAATACTGAACTGAAGGAATGTGGAACTGCTCTAGGGTTTTAGGAGTAAGAGAATCCGCTCCAGTCAGTGCAACCACAAGGCCTTTGAAAGGAGGTAGCATTTGAGCTAGACCCCTTCCTTGTTGGACAATCAGGTAAATTACTTTTCTGAGGCTATTTTCTCATTTGTGACTTGAAGTAAATAATTCTTACATTGCCAGAACGCTACGAAGATGATCAATTCTATATGTTAAGAATTTGCTCAGCTGAAGAGTTGGCACTTAAACTTGAAGAGTCAGTGAACGTAGAAGGATAACCATTTAAGGACAGTAAAAATGTAGACCACACAGAGGGGGAGGAGTAGAAGCCATAAGAGGAAAGTTGGGAAGATATTTAGATTAAACCATAAAAGATGGTTAGTTATAGGCTGGGGGAGAGAGGTGAGGAAGGAAGATGAGGTGGTTGGGGCTGGAGGAAAAAAAAAAAAAAAAAAAGCCTTGAGTTCAGAAGAATTAAGGTTCAGTCTGCAGCTATGTGGGAAGAACCAGGAGCCAGGCAACCTGGATTCCAAGTCCAGCTTTGCCACTTGATAGGAGTGAGAATTAGGCAAGCTGCTGTCTCCTCATGTATTATTTTTCTCTTTTTGTAGAAATGGCGAGATGAGTTTTACCTCAAATCAGTGCAGTAAATGTGCCTTGGAAACAACAGACCCCTGTGCTGAGAAACACTGGGCGACAGCTCAGTAAGCACTGCCTGCTGGCTTGAGTGTGAAGCAGGCTTGCTTGTGGAATTAGTGTCCTAGCTCACTGCCTGGCTTGGGAGGGTGACAGGAGTGCTCCACTCTCCACCTGATGACAAGTGATGACAGGAAGCCTCATCTGTACCAGCTCTACCCCAGGCTCCTCGCTCTTCAATCTACCTGAAAGCGTTCCTCCTTCCTTGCCTGTTTGACAAACTCTGCCTCCACTTAGCTCCTCTTTCCTCCTCAAAGATCCCATTACAAAATGTACATATTTTCTTTATAGTCTATTATCTTACTGTGCTACTTGCCAGTTTAGAGGTCTCCCTTCCCCCCTGGAATATGAGTAATCCCAGGTGGGCCCATAGCATAGGACTAGCCATAAACAGGGATTCATCAAACAAAAATGATTACTAAAAGAATAATAAAAAGAGGCTACTCCAATAAGCACATGAAAAGATGCCCAGTAACATCAGTCAATAGGGAAATGTAAATCAAAACTATAATGAGATATCATTTTATACTCAGGATGGTTATAAATGGAAAAAGACAGGGGAAGAAATAACAACTACTGGGGATGATGTGGAGAAATTGGAACCCTCATATTCTCTTAGTGGGAATATAAAATGGGGAACACATTGTGGAAAATGGTTTGTTAGTTGCTCAAAAAATTAAACACAGAAATATCATACACCTGGCAACTCCACTCTTAGATAATATACTCAAGAGAAATTAAAATATATGTTCACACAGAAACTTGCTTATGAATATTTATAACAGCATTATTCATAATATCCAAAGGGTAGAAACAACCCAAATGTCGAGCAACTTATGAATGCAAAAAACAAACTGATGTATCAGTACAAGAGAATATTACTCAGCCATAAAAAGGAATGACACTAGTTCGTGCTACAATATGGGTGAATCTTGAAAATACTGTGATAAGAAGCCAGACATGAAAGTCATATGTTATTTGTATGAAACACCTGGAACAGACAGGTCCATAGAGACAGAAAGTATAGTAGATTAGTGGTTGCCAAGGCCAGGGGGAAGGGGGCAATGGGAAGTGATTGCTTAATGGGCAACAGGGACTTTTTTTGGATGATGAACATGTTCTAGAATTAGATAGTGGTGATGGTTGCAGAGCCCTGTGAATATTCTAAGAAATACTGAATTACACATAATTAAGATGGTGAATTCTGTTGTATAACAATACTTCAATTTAAAATATGCTACTAATTGTGGAAGGTCTACTACAAATAAGATGCTACCATGTAGCTCTTCACATATATTACCACAACTTACAACAACCCTGAAAGTAGGTATTCTTACATTTTAAAAAATAAATCTCAAAGAAAGAAAATTCCCACCCTAAAGTCACCTAGCAGGTAAGACACAGGGCCAGATTTGAAGTGTATCTGTTTGCCCCCTAAGCTAAACTCTATCCTCTCTAAACACACACCTGGAACATGGCAGAGCCAGAATAAATGCTGAATGAATGAGTGAATGATGGCCATAAAAAAAGACATCCAAATTCTCCATCCTAAAGCTCAAAGTAGAACACCACTTTACTTCTTTTTTTTTTTTTTTTTTTGTGGGTACCGGGGGTCGACCTCAGGATCTCGCGCACCAGCAGGCGCCAGTGCCGCTGAGCGATATCACCGGCCCTTTTTTCGTATGTGGGTTCCGGGAGTTGAACTTGGGCCCTCGCGCTTGCCGGGCAGGCGCTTATGCCGCTGAGCCATCTCACCGGCCCACCACTTTACTTCTGCCTTCCTGTCAGACCACACTGTCTTCAAGGAGTCTCCAGAAAGGAATAATCACTGCCAGGCACAACACAAACAGGTGGCTGCTGAGGAGTCCAAGAAGCTCTGAGATGAGAAGAGTAAGAGCTCAGGAAAGGGCCTTCGATGACACGCACCTAGCCTGGAACTGCTCCGCATCTAGCCTGGATCTTGGCTGCTTCAGTGCTTGGCCAGGTGGATCCTCTCAGAGCTCACCGCTTCCTGGTTCTATCCTAATATCCTCCAGTCTCCTCCATGACCCATACCTCCTAGATGAGTGTTCTACAAGATCTCTCTGGAGCCTCCTCTCATGCTTTTCTGCAGGCAATACATTTACTGAGCCTCTGTTCTGGGTTGAGCACACTGCTAAGTGATCTTTGTGTTTTGTACCCATACACCCCATTATGTGCCAAGGATCTCAACCAGAATGACGCCCTGAGATGCTGGCTCACATAGGGCAAACCTGTGGTCTCCAAACTTTCCTAACCCTTCTCATGAGTTGAAGGTAGATGCCTCACACCTGACTCATAGAAGATGATGATTAAACATGAAGCGTGATCACAAAACATGAAAGAAATGGTGGGTAGTGGGAGGCTCACCCTCTAATATCTAATAAAAAGACTTTGAATAACATCACCCTAGTTTGTAATTCTGGCTCTGCTACATACCATGGGAGGAAACTTAAGCAAGTTACTCAACCTTTCCAAGTTTCAGATTCATTACGAGTAAAGTGGAGATTAAGAAATATTGTCCAAAGAGATAACACATGTAAAGCAACAAGCACAGTGCCTTCCTTGTCACAAATGTTTAATAAATAGTGATCGTTAGGCTACTCTGGTGGGTTATATGTTTGGTTTTGTTCCACGGCAAAGAGAACCACTGCAGGTATTTGACATAGATTGAGATATGATTAAGAGATTCTTTAAGGAGATTTATGTGGCATTGGTAAGCAAGATGGATGGGGTGTGAGGAGGAGACCCAACATAGGGTGATGAGAAAAGCTGTAACTCTTGACTGGTTACATTAATGAAGGTGAACGGTGGTGTGCATCACCTAAGACAGCAAATATTTCATGTGGCATTTTAATGTGACTTTGGAATATGTTTCTAGGTTTGAATTCCAGGGAAACATAGAATAAGCTACTGGCTCACTGGGAAGAATAAATAATCTGCCTTTGCAATTAAACCAAGCTTAAAGCCAAATAATAAGTTTGGTTATAATAAGAAATAAATATGCAGCCTCTGAAGAGACAACTTAAACTATCCTGATTTTCTGACTCTGTTGTGTCCAGGACAAGTGAGAAAATTGCTGTTTTGGCTCTCATTTTACATAAAATCAAGCTGGATAATTAAAATAAGCCAATGTGAGAAAGCTTAGTTTGGTGTGGGTTTGTTAGCTAGGATGAAATTCTGAAAGGCTAAATATAAAATGTTTAACAAAGGTTTTGTGTTGTTTTATAAATATCTATATGCAAGTTTAAAGTTTTTCATCTGCACAAAAACCCCGTAAAGTCTTCTGTTTGCATTAGAAACAGATATGCTGCAGACAAGGCAAGCACATTGCATTCTCTGGTCTATGGTGTTTATTTTTATAAAATCCAAGGCAGACAAAATTCTTAAGTTTCAAAGATACATCTAGCCAAGGGAACAAAAGGAAGACAGCCCTGCTGCAGTGTAGCAGGAATCAGGAGGCACTGGGTAGAGGCCTGGCTTTCTCGTTGACTGGGTGACTGTCCTCTCTCTTGCTTCTTTCTGGAAACCTCGACGGGTCCTTCTGGCTGTGACTGTTGGACAATCACAGGGACTTCAGGTCCCGTTCTCAACTGCACAGTGCAGGATAAGAGTAGATGATCTGTAAGATTCCTCTAGATGGGTGTGCTGGAGGAAATGCCCTACTAAGTCCATTGAAACAGGCCGAGAGGGAACTGCCAGGCAGGTTTCAGGTCTCCTTGCTCTTGTTCCTGCCACCCTGCTGGCCCTGGCACGGAGCTGGAGCACAAAGTTAGGAATGGTACTCTGCTGGGTCATTGGTCTAGCTGCCCTCATCTGCTTCACCAGGACTGATACCAGGATAATAAGTGGGCCCAGCATAGGGTCACTGAGGGGTGAAATGTGGGGGTGGGGAATGGTAAGCCTTGCATGCTTAGGTCAAGCCACAGGAGGATTTAAAACCACCCCGCTCCTTACATGTGCTTGTTCCCCAAACACCTTTTAACCAAGACTGGTACCCAGAAGTCAGCAGACTGTTTTCCTCCCAACATGTGGCACAGTTCCTAACAGTTGTCAACATTTAGTAAGTACCTACTGTGTGCCAGATACTTTTCCATATTAACTTGCATAGTGGGCAAATAAGTGATTACTATCTCTATGTTACAGATAAGCATCAAGATCTCAGATGTGTAGTAATCTCCCCAAGATCACACATCTATAAGTAGCAGAGTCACAATCTGAATCTAGACTATCTGATTTCAAAGTCCATTCTCTTTCCACTCTCTACTATTTCCTCCTCAGTACTTAAGGAAGTGACCTAGAAGTTATCTAACCAAACTTGCCCATAGGGGAAGATTCCATTCTAAGATATCCCTGACCTGCTTGCCTCCAGGGAGCTCGGCACCATGCTGAAAGCCCTCTCCATTATTCCAGTGTGCTCTCCACTACTATTATTGTACCATTAATCCCTGTGATTCCACATTCTGACCCCAACTCAACTCTCAGGACCTCTTCCTCCATGGTGTAAAACTCAGAAACTTAAAAAGTACCAGAATATTCTATGCAAATCTTTTCTTCTTCTTACATGTTTAGCTGTCTTAGGTATCACTAATGAGCTTGGAGGAAAAGGTAGCTGCTGTATAGGTAAAAAACAAAGAACAAAAAACAAAAAACAAAAAAACAAGCAAGCCTAGATCTGGGATCCAAAGACCTCTCTTTTCATTTGGTTTCTAGGGCACCCATGTCTCCTTGTTATCCCTCGAGTCTCAGTCTATCTCTGATTGTTTCTTCCCAGTCACCTTTTATGGGTTCTTCTCAACTGTGCCCTTAAAAGCTAGTGTTCTGAAGAGTTCTGCCCTTGGGCGCTTCTTACTCTGTGTACTTTCCCACTATGACACCACTCTTCCCATGGTTAATGACTTCCAAATTGGGATTGTCCACTTGGTGTGCTCTTCTGAACCTTGCACCACACCCCTACCTGCTGTCCTGGCATACCCACGATGATGTTCCATGAGCCCCTAAGATTCAACGAGTCTCAAACTAAACTCATGATCTCCCCTTCCAAACAGCTACTCTTCTAGTGTTTCCATGAAAGAGGAGTGGTCACACACATCATCACAACCAGTCAGTAACCAAGTTTGTGGAGTCTCCTTCCTGAACACATTTCAGATGCATCATGATCATCACCACTTTAGCTTGGGTCTCAGAATTTTTGACTGAACTGACATTTCTCCACAAGCCTTAGTCTATGTGAGAAGACTTAACCCACTGCCTGGCACTGAGAGCACTCACAAAAGAGTTGTTTGAGAAGCTCTCTTCAGGGTAAAACAAGAAGCCCTATCTCACAAGACATAGATAGTACTGCACAGTGAAGCTGGAACCTGGTGGGTACTTAGCCTATATGTGGTAGGCATATAATGAATAGTGCCTACTCCTGGATAATGCATTTTTTCCAACGTACAGTTGACCACCTAGTAGAACTCAATACTTGCAGAATTTAAATGAGCCAAAAAAGAAAAAAATTCTGGTATGTTTTTCTCACAACAAGATCATATACATCTTTTGTCTCTAAGGGACTTAAAAGACAATGCAGGTAGGAACAATGGAAAGAGAACTGGTTTTAAGCCACAGACCTCAACTTGAATTCCACTTTTGGTGTTTGTTTTTTAAGTATAAAAGCTAGTATGCTCTTGAATAAAAAATAACACATTAAAAAGCGAAGGCTCAATTAGCCTGGAACCATTTTTCCTTCTAGCTTGTAAACCGGAACTCTGAAGTACTCTGTATCACATATTACTCAGTTGTAACAAATATGTGGTTCTTGAACATCGAAAAACACATCAGACTCAACCTTCAGTGGTTAGCATTCCAGGAGAACCTGCAACAGATGACAGTAGGCAAGTTCCAATCTTTGCTCTCATGTATATCAGCAGAACATGTCAAAACCTAAATTAAAAGTTTTCACTTGCTTATAAAAAAAAGTCCTTTGGTTGGCAGTGTCCCACCGATGACATGCAACAATCTTTGCATATGAAATCGGCTAGTCCCCTGCTTTGCTGCTAACTTTGTATAAGTTCCAAAGCATTTCTGGAGCAAGTGATCTATTTGGACTGACAATGCCAAGCTGGGACCTGAGCCCTGAATGAGCTAAAATTACCAAAGCAAGAAGAACGTGGCTTTGGAAGTTATTTTCTCCTAAGTGTGGGGTTTCTTGTAGTCGAGGGAGTGATAAAGAATGTTGACTTTTTCCAGATGAACGAAGTTTAATGAAACCTTATTATCCCACTACAGGTTTCTGTTCAGATAAAGCTAAAGTGGTTCCTGTCCCCTCTACTTTCTCTCCCCAAACATAAAAAAATGCGCTTGTCTTCCCAAAGTGCATGGGTTCAACATGGCCTGAGTAGTCTGGGCTATGTGCTGGGCTCTGTGATGCAGAGACAAGGAAGGCAGGCCCCTGTCCTGGAGAAGTTCGCTGTCTAGATGAAAGAGAGGCACACTACAAACTGACAGTCATAAAATCCATACACAAGAAACAAACAAAGTGAAGAGTTCTGAGGAGGGACAGAGGGAGGGACAGAGAATGCCTCTGAGGTAGGGTGCTCTCAACGTACTTGCCTACGTCTTTCCCACAGCCCTCAAAGTGCAGGACCACAAACTCTGCCTTCCCTATGGAAAGGTAAGCTCCACTTAGGCAGAGGCCTCATATTAGACAACGATTAATCCATCCTAGCTGGCTCAAATGAGTGCACAAGGCTGTGTTCACAGAATAGCAAGAAACACCACAGGTCTAGGCAAAGGCGAAGGGTGGGTGAGGTGGTCTATAAGGTTATGAATACCAAGATAAGCTGAAGCTTTATTCAGCAGGCAATAGGGAGCTATAGAAGGTCCTAAGGAGAGTAGTCAATTGACAAATAGTGTTTTAGAAGATTATTCTGAAAACAATTTGGAAAATACACTGGAGACAGAGTGATCAATTAGAAGGTTTCCGCACTAGTTCCGATGAATAAGAGCTGGGCAGGCCCGAGTGACTGCAGTGTTAGTGGAGCTGGAAAAGAGTAATTTACCCACCTAAAACTGTCCCCCCTTTTCTGAGCTCCCCCAGTGCCTGGCTTCTTCCTGTTTCGTACTTTTTTGTTGGGGTCTCCAAACTGCACACTCCCTGAGGACGGTGCCCATTTCTTCTTCATTACTCTGCCCCCCACAGAAATAGCAGGGCTGGAAAAATGAACCTTGTCCCCTCTTGGTCATGCTGTCATTTCAATCACGGTGTCTTAGATTTGGTGGACTGTTGGATTGACTTACTACAGCACTGGGCTTGGCCTACAGGAAGCAGTGAGGGGACACTTGGCCACAAAGGGAACTTAGTGCACCGAAGCAATAATAATATAGTATAGATACTCAGAGAGAATGATACAGAATTTAGAACTTTAAGCCTAGAAGAACTAGTTTTGGCCCCTAACAAATACAAAGTTTAATACCATGAGCAGGCTGGCTTGCAATCAGAGTATGGTGAGCTCTCTAAGCAGGTACTTCTCACTTTCACAACCTGTTAGGCAAATAAGTGCGAGTAAGGAGAGATCACGGCTCAGCAGTGAGTCAAGCCTTGAGTTATGTGAAGAGCAGAATGAACTTGAAAACTCAGACTCTAACATTCCTATGACTTGAAAACTTGCCTTGAGTTATAAGCTTCATGGAAAGCTTTGCCTTCCTTTTGTTCCTTCAAAAACCATGCTGTGTGGCTGATGGGAACATCAGCTACTTTACAAAGGAGATTGCCAAAAGGGGCCCAGACCTGGAGGACCTGTGTTCCATGGCTGGCTTTGCCGTTCATTAGCTGTGCAGCTACAGGCAAATCTCTGAGCCTCAGCATCCTCATCTATAAGATGAAAATGCTAATCACGGAAGTATCTAACAAAGAATCACAGAGAGGACTAACAGAGAAAATGCACAGCCACATAGTAAGACTATCTGTAAAGATGTGGCTTTATTGGTTTTCCTTGAATTAGAACTGTAACTTGGCAAAAAAAAAAAAAAAAAAAAAAGAAAGAAAAAAAAAAAAGCCACACACTAGAGGCTGACACACACACTGAAATCATGGTGTAAACCACGCTGGGCAGTAAAGTTCAAAATCCCACAGCAGTTGGCTTTGACATTTTCTGGGTATAAGAAGAGGTACACTTCAAGACAGCCTGGTTTCCCTGGGCAAATACTAAGTAGAGTAACACATTCCTCACTGAAATCCATAAAGAGACACTGAAGCTACCCCTAAAACCATGGTTATTGCTGCCTAAGAGGGATTAAGTAATTAATTAATGGCAATCCACAGGCATAAAGCTACCTCTGCCTTCTTCCCGAGGAGTCGCCTCCTCACACTTGGTGCACCAGCACAACTGCATTTCCACCTAATAGATGGCAAATGAGCTCTTGAAGATGAAGCCACTGCAAGCAATTCTCAGAGCCACATAGTTTAAGTCAACATAGGGTTTCAAGACACACAGGAGAGTTCCTCCAGGATAAATGAATTCCCAAGCCCACCTTGGCCCTCCCAATCAAGTTTGCACCCAGGGCAGCAGCTACAGTTTAAAAATTAACCAGCTGACTGGAATTCCGAATGTGGCCTTGCCAACCTGAAGTTGTGGTCTTTTGTTTTCTTTTCTCCTCCCAAGAAAAGAATTGAAGAGGTCGGAGGGAACACATTGTTCAAACCAGCACTACACTTCTCTGCATCTGCTCTGCTAGTGTCTAGATGTCACCAAGTTTTGCCTGTTTGTTTGTTTATTCATAATAACCTCAAAGATTTATGAACATTTCAACTTGAAGAATGACTAGTTTATAGGTTCAAAATTCATGGATTTTAGAGCAGTAACTATATGTACCTTACTTATGAAGATCTGTGTTGATTTTAAAATCAAAGTTGGTGGGGGCTGCCATCTGCCTAACTGGCCTCTCTGCAGTGCCTGAAGAGTCAAGCACAGTGCATGCACATTTGTTGAATGGATGAAGGCAAACAGCCATCACACATTAAGGCCCTTACCACTGACTTCCTCTGACACACATCCCTTCCACTCTCCTAGGGCCCTTCCAGAGCTAGGAGTGTGACACAAAAGAAAGCATGCTTTCTTCTCTTCAGGCAAAAGGGAAGCTAAGCTTACAACCTAGTTATAATTTCTTCAGGTCTATCCTCTTGGGGAATAAATAACTAATCCCTTTTCAGGTAATTAAAGGCATGCAAACAAAATAAAACCTAATCAGCTACAAAGGACTCCCTTTCCTGAAACCTACTTCCCCTCACTCAGTTTTCCTGGCCCCACGTGGTTAGTGGTGGGTGGCCCTATAACCTTAAACTCAGAAGTGGTAAGTAGCCCAGGGAACAGAGCTGGAGGGTTTCTAGTTCTTCTACTCCTCAACTCCCATAACCCGACTTTTCAGTGGCAATGTAAGGTGGTGGGAATGACTCTGAGACACGAGGCTGAACTAACTTGCCCTGGGACCCTAGGGAAGTTACCATGATACTTGGTGGGTTCATATTTTAGGCTAGAGAAAAACAATAGGAAAGGCCTCTAAAGTACAAAATACTGACAATGTCTTCATTCAGGTTCTAACCTCTGGTGTTCTCTTCCAGGTGGAAAGCAAAGGTTACTGGCTGTCTCTGCTCACTGTAGGGCATATTCTTCTTTAGCAGCAGCAGCTAAAAAACTGCTCCCCACACTGTCTTCTTCCCTGCATGTCTACACCCAAGCTTTCTGGAACTAGCTGGGAAACAGGGCCAGTTGCCTTCTCTTTACAGAAGAAGAGGTGTCTGTCTAGCAGTTACAGCAGTAGAGGTGGCTGAAGGGTGATCTTGTCCTACCACCAACTGAACCTCAGTATCCTCATTTGCACAAATGAGGATAAAACCACCTGCCCTGCCCATCTCTCAAGCCCTGGGTGAGCAGAGAGGAGAGGTCCAGCCTTAACCTGACCTAGAAACACAGCTCTCACTCAGGGATCCTTCTGACAGATTCAGAAAGGGGTGTGGAGACTAAAGGTGGCCTTCAGGCCTGTACCTCCTTACCGCTGCCACATGGCCAGAGAAGGGCAGGGGATTGATGCCTCGGTGTGCTGAGGTTCAGGGCCTCCTCATTCAGTCCAGTGATGGCCCAGATGGGACAAGGATATCATAGATTCCTTCTGTGAGGAGGGACTCCCACCTATATCTAACGATATCTGCCTTGCTCCTCAATGCAAGGAGAACACCAAGGGCCTTAAAGGGACCGAGACAGACAGCTTGAGAAACTTAAAGAGAAAGAAACCAGCAGAGAGGGAAGGAACTGCAAGAGAGGTAAAGCAAAGATGAGAGAGAGCTATGATGGTACAAACAGGCAGGAAGAGAAAGGGAAAGTGATGGAGCTGGGAGAATACAAAGAATCCGAAAGAGGAGGACAGACAGACCAAGAAATGAAGGCAGACTGACAGCATGGGAGTGTCAAGGAAGCAAAGGAGACAAAGGGGATCCTCTGGTCTTTTTAACTGGTCTGGCCTCTTAGAGTCACCCTGTGTCCTCCAAAGAAAAGCCCAGGGCTCCAGAGGAGGAGGCAGGAGCAAGCAGTGGCTGCCCCGGCCCCCTCGCCCCTGGTGCCCGCGGGTCCCCAGTCCCTCCCTGCCCGCTCGCTCACCTGCCAGCGCCAGGATCTGGGCCTTGTGGAGCAACAGCGCGCCCCAGTCGCGGGGGGCGCGCGGGGGGCTCTCCAGCCCTGTGCCCAGCTCCTCCGGGCCCCGGTACACAGCGTACACCTTCTGGTTGTCAAAATCCAGCCGCGAGCGGGGGCTGAAGTCGCGCACGCAGGACACTGGCAGCGCGTAGCAGACGTTGTCCTCCAGGAACCGCACAAAGGCGTACATGGTGGGCGCCGGGGGCGGGCCCCGGTCCGATCGGTCAGCCCGCTGGGCGGGCGCAGAGGTGAGGATCCGGCTGGGGGCGCGAACAGTGCAGCCGGGCCGGAGGGGGGGCGCGGCTCCCCGGGACCCGGACTCCCCCCACTGTTATTGTTCCTGAAAGCAACGCTCTGCCAATCGGCTGCTCTTGCCTGGGCACTGAAAAGGGAGGGAGGGGAGAAAGGGGGGCGAGGGGCGGATGAGAGGGGTTTGGAAGCGCACCGACACTCGCAAAGTCAGACCCGAGCAATCACAGCCGGAGTGCGATTCAAGTAGGGAGGGGAAAGAGGAGAGAGATTCAGTTGCAATAATAATAATAATAACAACAACAACAACAACAACAATAGCATTGCAGGGGGAGAGTGCGAAGCACTAAGACTCTTAACTGTGGCCAAGATTATATAGCTTCAACAATCGCAATCAAAGCAAATTGCATTGCAACAAAACTGTATTGCAAGGAGAGGAGAGTGTGTGAGGGGACGAATGCGAGGAGGTTGGTTGGGGGGAGTCTTGTTGAATCTTAAAGTGTAAACTTGCACTTCCAAGCAAGAAGAACTTCGGAGTGTTTCAAATTTAGCCACCCTCTTCAGCTCCTTTAGTCCTCTCCCTCCTTTTTTCTTTTACTTTTCCTTCCTCTTCTTTTCTTTCTTTCTTCCTTTTTTTTCCCCAAAACTGTCTTCACCTGCCATGGGTAGAGTCAGTCAGGCAGAAACATTCCCCCAGAGCTGCTGCCAAACTAGTTTTGGCCAGAACTGAGACCTATCTGGGTTTTCCAGTTGGACCAGCCTGTTGGTGTAGTGTAGGCTTTGTGGAGAGCTGCTTTCGTCCTATGGTAGCAGTGGCACCCTTTCTTCATTCAGATACCCCTCTGCCCCTGAGCAGAGACCAGTTGGGAGGAAGCCGGCTGTGGAGGGCTCCAGGGACCCTTGGCGAAGACCAGGGATTTCTGGAGTACCTTCAGGAGTTCAGTAACGATACTCTGTGGAAAAGCAGTCTCTGCCCTAATATTACAGACAGAACCTTGTCTGCCCCTGACCCAAGCCATGCATGCCAGGTGAAAGAGTCTGACTGGTCTCTGCACTTGTAGCCCGAGGGGCTGGGCTTTTTATCAGTTATGGCTACTTATACTCCATTTGCCTAGCCTAGACCTGACATTTAAGAGGGGCTTTATTAATTTTGGGTGAAAAAGAAGGATAAATAAAAATCCATATCCATCCATCCATTGATTCTTTTATTCAAGCAACCAATATTCATTGGGTGCACACTACATGCCAAATTCTGGCTAGGCACTGGAATTAGAGAGATGAAAAGACGACAAAAACCTAGACTCGTGGGTCTTGCAGTTAGTGTATCAGAACTAACTGAAGTTAGGTTACTGCATGAATAACACACCTTTCCCCTCCTTAAAACCTTTACAATCTACTCTGGGAGCAGAAATAAAATGTAAGTAATGAGATGATAGTGCAAAAAGTGTTCTTCTAGAAGAATGTTTAGTGGAGGTGGCAGACACAATTAAATGTGATATTTTATAAAGTCATTTTAATGAATTTAACCTGTAACAAAAAATAAAAGTATTCCAATATGCTAATAGTGATTGAGTTTCTTGTATTGTAGGTGATTTTGTTTGCCCTTGTACTCGTAATTTCCTTTTATTCTTTATGTTTATATATATATATTTTTTTTTTTTTTGGTACAGGGACTCGAACTCAGGACCTTGTGCTTGCCAGGCAGCTGTTTGTGCCTCTCAGCTATATCCCTGGCTATGTTTATATTCTTATTACTATTCTCCACAACGGGGCATTACTGTATAATCAAAAAACACTAAACGTTAAAAATTAGAACACTATGCTCACATTTCAGATCAGCTGCATTAATGAGGAAGATAAACCAAAACCCCAAAATTATTCCACTGTGATCCAGGGTACACTTTATAGAGGTGAATACCATCAACACATAGCTCCCAATCTAAATGTACAGGTCAGATCAAGTTGCCTTAAACCAACCCACTGGAACATATACAGAGCCACCCAGACATGACTCCTAGTTGTCCTGATGCAGATGTTAGTCCTATCTTGCTCCACACACTTGTAGAAAAGAGAGGAGCCACTCTGATTTGTTCCAGACTTATCTTCCTGATTGTGCATTACTTTGACTGATATCAAATGAGTTTTTATTTTAAGAATACATTCCTGTGGTGGATTAAGGGGAAGTAATGTACAGCAAGATTTCTGATAATTCACAAGATGGATCATGCCGAGTTGGATATATTTCATGGAAGTCCACGAAGCTGCAGACCATATTTGCAAAATGATTTCAGGTAGTACCGTGGTTAACCTCCTCTGTGTCTAAGTGAGAGTCATTCCAAAATATGTTACCAGCTTCATCTCTCAGTTCCTTCCTGGACACGGTACACTCCAGAGTATGCTATAAATGAGACAGCATGTTTCAATAGGTCCCCAACCTTTCCTCCCTAAGTACATGGTGGCCTTGACTTACCCTGAAAACCAATTCAAATGTTATCTCCTTGGTGAAGCTTTCACCAAGCTCTCTCAAACACCCATAGTCCTCAAGCAGGGCCAGTCTCTTTCTACTTTATCCCAGGCTCCTTTATTCCTTCACTAGAATGAGAGTTCTCAGGATCAATACTAGTAACTTTAGCATCCCAAGTACCTAGCACAAGGCTTGGAGTAAATGCTTATAGATAAAAGGTATTATAGAGAGATACAAAGACAGCATGAATAACAAACCTCTTGTGTGGTTTTCCTTAAAAGCCTGTTCCTCCTTTTCAGAATTGGAGCTGAATCCCAACTCTGTCTTTCCCATTCCCAGTGATTCAAGGGCAAAACACAGATTCCATTCTTAAGACAACACATTCATGAACATGTTAATTATCGTTGCACTCCAAGGTTCAAACAAATTCCTTATCCAATACAATGTAAATTATTATCATATGGCAGAAATTTAATTTCCCAAGAACCTCAAAAGAAGAAAAGAACGAATGATGGAAATGGATGCCAACGGAGTAATCACAGACTCAAATACATTTTTCATGTAGATCCACAGAATGGAGAAGTAATGGCAGATACGGGGTGCTCAGAGACCCCTATGGGCAGCAGCAGAAAGACATCCAGTTTCTACTTCCCGTGTGGCTCCTACATTCAGTCTACTGACCCAGACACATGAAGAACCTACTCTGTGCCATGCTGTACCGTATCCCTCAGTGGAAACTGAGTATACAGTACCTCTTCCTTGACCCAGAGACATAGCCCTGGGCTTTATACACTGCAGAAACTCAAGATGTTTGTGATTCATCAATTGGCAAGCAAAGATAATTCCAACATACAGATTCCAGACTCGAAGATGCAATTAAAAACATCAAGTTCAACCAAATCTCCTCTTCAATGTCCCTGACAAATGGTCATTCATATGCCTTTTATACAGTTCTAATGTCAGGATGTTTACTACCACCACTTAACTTTTGCACACTACCAATTGTTAGAAAGGTCTTCTTTACTGGCACTGAGACAGAACCTTCCACCCTGTAGCTGGCATACTAGGTTCACCAAGAGTCTCAAAACAGCCCTTCAAATATGGGGAAATTGAGCATCCTGTCTCCCAGGCATTCATCTGTCTTCTTCCCAGATATTTCACTTCCTTAACCTGTCTCTCCTCACACGACCTGGTCAGCGATGATAACTGGGATATCTGCTTGTCTTCTAAAGCTTACTATAAACTGTGTGTGTCAGGTACTGTGTATACATGATCTTGATTTCACACTGAATCCTTGAAAAGTCAAGAAAATCAAGATGTATGGCAAAGCTTATGGCTCTGGGAGCTCGTGGTCATATTTTCATTTTAGGCAGTGTGCTCTAGAAGCAGTATGAGGAAGGACTGGAAGGAATGCAAGTCCCAGGAGAACGAGGCCTGCAATGAGCCTGACTGTCCTGTCCTGCCCCTCCCCTAACTCTTTCTGTGTGCCAAATGTACTTTGCTTCTCATCCAAGTCATTTTAACGAAGCAGAACATGTACACATCTGGGGCAGCTTTGCAACCGCATCTGTGTCTCCATTGAGCTCTCCTGTTGAGTTTTACAGAGCCTTGGGTTCATGTCAAGCTCCTCTGGTTTAGCCAACTGAAATGTGTTCAGTGGCAGCAGTGGGACTTATGTTTCACATTACTACATGGAATTCTCAGTGTACTTTGCAAAACTATTTTAAGGAGACCTGTGCTCTGTGAATTTTTAAAGCAATTGGAGCGTGTCTTTTCAACCTCTCTGCTAATGATTGATCACATTTTTTCATGATTTTGCCTTTTTCCTGTGATGTTTGATTTGACTTTTTGAGTCTGTTCTTTTTACATTTTTAAAGTCATTTTTAAAGAGTAACCTAAGTTCACCACATAATTTTGAAGAAGGTAAAGAGATTTCCTATATAACCTCCATCCTGCATCACCTACCTATTACCGGCATCCCCCATCAGAGTGGTATGTTTGTTACAACAGATGAACCATTATGGACATATCATTATCACCAGTTGTCTATAGTTCACATTAGTTTTCATCCTCATTGTTGTACGTTCTATAGGTTTGGACAAGTGTATGAGACGTGTCCACCATGATAGCATTATACAGAACATGTTCACTTCCCCAAAATCTTTTGTTCTCCACCTAGTCAACCATTCCCTTCCCAGTAGCTTTAATTTCTGGTAGCCATCAGTAATTTTTCTGTTATTTCTACCTTCCTAAGCCTCAGTTTTTTAACCTGTGAGGTATTGTGAGAATCAAGGCAGTAGATTTTCATTCTCTCTGTGTATCAGGCTCACCTGGGGAACTTAAAAAAAAAATCATCCCACCCTAGGTCCTAGTCCATGAGATTCTGATTCAATTAGTCTGGTGGGGCATGGGCATTGATATCTATGTTTTAAAAATTCTGATTATTCTTAACACTAGACAAAGTTGAGCACCTTTGAATTAGAAAACTTTAAGATACCATTCTAACCACATAGAAAATTCTCACCAACTCATAGGTATTATTACTATTTTCAGGGAAATTATATGAGGCTCTGAAATGTCAGTGTAACCTCAGGCAAATCATTTACTCTCTCTAACTTTGAATTTCTTTATCTGAAAACTGACAGACCAATGTAAAAAGAAGAAAATATAGTGTAGTGTTAGGCCTTGGAGCCAAGTCATGCTCTAGTAAGTGAGGCCTATCACTAGTATGTGTGTAGCCAAGGGCAGGTTTCTTAATCTCTCCAAATGTTACGGTTTAGATTTGAATTATCCTCCAAAAGCCTCATGTGTTCAGAGATGGGCTTTTGGGAGGTGATTGGCACGATAGCCGATTTACGTTAGGAGGCAGGCCCTGATTGGAGGTGAGTAACCTGCGGCACAACCTGGTAGGGTATATATTCTTCCCTGGACTCTTCCTTCTCTCTCTGCTTCTCTGTTTGCTTTCTGTGAACAGCTTTCCTCAGCCATACCTTCCACCATGTCCTTCCTGCTTTGGAGCCAGCTAAGAACTGAATCCTCTAAAAACGGTAAGCCACAATAAACCTCTGCTCCTTTAAGTTGTGGGTGTCAGGTATTTTGTCCCAGTGATGAGAAAGTGACTAAGACACAAACTATCACTTTCTTCAGGAGAACATTAAAGCAACTTCTTAGGGTTTTCATGAGAATTAAATGAGATAATCCATGCAAAGTGTTTGGCACAGTGTCTGACACATTGTGAGTCCTCAATAAATAATTGTTGCAATTATTGTTGTAATAATTATTATAGTAATTATAAGAAAACTTAAGATAACATGTCAGATATATTGGAAATCCTCACCCCAACTGCGACATAGAGCAGGATGCTGAGAAAGTTCTTACCGAACCAAACCGAACATTATAAGCTGAACAACGCTGATGCCTAAATAACAAGCACCTCAGAGTCCCTTCATCCAAGGGTCATCTCCTTCATTGCAGAGCCTGCGGTTACAGGTCTCTTAGATCTCAAAGATTCAAGATTCTCTGAGGCTATGGGCTTTACTTGACCTGCAGCAAACACTTCCAAAATATTGTGTTTCAGGCCATTCATTCTTTCAAACTGATTTTGTTCAGTATTTTCTTAAGAGGAATAAAAACTCATGCATCATATAAAACGTAAAACGCAGAAGCGATTACAACAACCAAAAACACTGTAAATGTCATCTGGGCCCGAAATTCAGATCCAGCAGACCAGAGTCAAGTTCGACCAATCAGATCTTGGTTAATTGTAATGAGCTCATGCAGGTCTCAGGGTTGTTGGTTGCATGGATCATCTAAGTCCCAGCATTTTACTCTAGCAGTATATACTGTTCACAAGCAACACACGCAAATGAATTCCCACTGGCTAAAGACAAAAATAAACGATGAGTAGAAGAGATTGCCACAAAGGAACATTTGAACTGGTTTTGAAAAAGCAATGGGGCTACTTTGGAAAAGGGTAATTTGCCTAAATTCTGACTTTCAGTTGAGGGCCAACTCCTTTAGGAAGCTGCCTCTGGTAGTTCTCCCAGATAAAGGAACTCATCCTGTGTTTTTTCAGGTGAAATGTCATTTCCTCAAGAAGTCCTCTCTGATTTGCTCCTCTCATCTCTGTTCACAGACTAGCTCAGGTCGCTGTTAAGTACTTCCACATCTTGTAGTTTTCTTCTTGGAGTCTATCATAGCATATAAATATTTATTATTGTCTTTCTCTGCCATTAGATTGAAAGCTCCATTATAGAAGGGACCTGTTCTCTTCACTCTTGGATCCTAACACTTAGTCTGGCATATGGGAGACCCTAAATGAACACTTGTTGAATGAGTAAATGCCTAAAACATAATCCTGGAAAAAGAAAAAGGCCCTCAGAAGCAGGAGAGAGAAGAATAGTAGGGGCTCTTCTTCAGTCCCTCCATCTAACCTTCCTTATGTATCTCTCTGCTTCTGTATCTTTACCATGTCTAGGTCCCACAGTCAGACTCAAAGACCAAGAAAAACCATTTTCCTAGTTTTCTCTTAGGACAAGTAGACAAGATGAAATTTTCAAAATATTTTTCTAAACACGAAGAGAGAATTAAATGGAAATAATTATAGAAAAATACATAGAGAAGAAAAATAGTTGCAGTCACTTATAGTTGATATACACTAATATCAGTAATGAAACAGTAATAGAAGGAGCCCTACTGACATAGTCTGTGGGCTTCCAGGAAACAAGATGTCCATTCTGCCTCACCCCATGAGGCTGGAATTCTTTGTCACTCTGCTGTTGGCTTGAAGTCATTGACTCTATAACCCTATACTCAGGGTGACGATTCCTGCCTCATTTTAATCTCCCGATGATTCCAAAATTATCTGAGAAGTGATAGGGCAACCTCTCAAGGAGCACTTGTTAATTCTCTGATTAACCTCTCTGTTCATCCCAGGACCCTGTGGCTCAAAATACCTGCCCTTCCCAACTCTTCAGAGGGCCAGAATACACCCCACACTGTCATTCATTCCCAGGCATTTGTTTGGTAATGCCAGGCTGCCATTCTGGGTCAAAGACATAAGTGGCAATACTCATTCTAGGGTGAAGTCATCTCAGAAGTATATGGAAAACTATGAATTCCGATTTACTTAAGAATGCCTCTTAACCACACCATAAATTCAATACAAAATCAGAGGAAAGGAATGAAAACAGAACTAACCATTATTGATTTCCATGAGAAGAACTGTACTGGGTGCTTTATGTATTTGTTCTTTTAACCTTTTCAAAACACCCCATAACAGTGTACTATTATTATCTCTGTTTTGTTCTGAGAAGGAAACTAAGAGGGGATAGGAATTATTTAAAGTCACATTGAGAACACTAACCTAGGTTTCTTTGATCCAAAGCCTGGGTTTTGATGGCTGTTTTGAAATTGGCCTTATCCCAGAGTTTCCTGAGGCAGCGAAGAGCTGAATTAACTGTGGGATTTAATCCCAGCTGCTCTTTTCCTAGAGGTTTGGATCCCTATCCAGAAATCTGAGCATTAGACCTTCTGGGAAAGTCCAATATCTATCATTCCAAGCATTCACATTTTGAACAACTCATACTTTCATCAATGCTGAAGATTTGACTACATTATCTGGAGCTTATTGAATCATGACCTCCTTATGCCAGATACTCTGAAGTTTTTAAGATCTCTGAGGTTATCAACTGTTCAAGCAGATTTCTACTATTTTATAACCCCTGTTAATGGCCAGGGAGTTGGTAATCACCTGTTACTGCAGAGTTTATGTGCAGGCTTCTCTGAAGGAAAATAGAAAGGACCAGGTCCTCCAGTGAGAGCAAACTCTGTAAGAAGCATCAATCTCCTCCCATACTCTGCACTTTTTTTTAAAACCCTGCTATTGATTGGAAGAGCCAAATTGATCATGGAAATAATAACTGAACATTTAGAGAATGTTTCAGGCTTTACATACATTTCTCATTTAATCTTCAAAAACGATCCTGCATGATAGGTACTATATTATCCTTAGACTTGTTTAGAAAATCATGCATGTTAGGCAATTCAGCCAAGGCTGCACAGGAGTAAGTGGTGGACCACAGAGTCAAACCTAGGTACGCCCTTTACCTCTAGAGCCCAGCCATGGACTTCTACTCCAGTTATGGCTCCTTCTGTGTCTGATTTTTTCCTCATTAAGGGTATTTGTGCCCTTCTGGCTAGGATGGAGAGATACTAGAACATCCATAATCAAAGGGTCATATGCTGATTTCTCCAAAAACGCCCAGACCACTTTGATCGGTTCAAGTAAAATTTTGGCAAGCACTATCATTTAGACTTCCCTGAAAGGACCCTAGAGTTCACTGATAGTTACACCCAATTTGTGGTGGATGGAAGTGTATACCAGATCACAATATAAAGGTTTTCTTTTTTAAAATTTATTTTTTACTAGTACTAGTATATGTACTAAGAGACATATATATGTCTCTTAGTTACTTTTCTTATTGCTGAGACAAAATACCAACATCCAAAATTAAATTAGGAAAGGTTTATGTAGCTCACAGTTTGTAGATCTCTTCATCCCCTTTCCATTTGAGAAGGGTCTAGTCCCTTACTTCCTATCATCTATATTTTATTTTGCTCTTTATAATTTGGGTTTGTTATATAAGAGAAACAATGTGATATTTAAGCTTTTCTAATTTATTTCCCTTAACATCATTTACTCAAAACTAATGTCCTTATTTAGTAACACAAAAGGACCACCTATTATTGCCAACCAAAATAAAGAGTTCATGACCTATAAATTTTTATATTATGATGGAAAATAATTCATTTTTATAATATATAACACATTTTCTTTTGATAGTTCTTTTTCATTTATTCTTTTAGTGCTGGTAGTGGATATATTAGAGAGCAGAATATCAAAATCCTACTTCTCTTTTTAATTATCAGTCTCATCTTTATTACCATGGAAAATATATGGCAAGAATATTGAACAAAGAGATCATCAATTAAGTGTGAGGCATTTTTAAAAACAGACTGGACAAAAGAAATGCACGTGGCCACATAAGAGTCTGGATAAAGTAGCCAGAGAGCAGTTTATCTCAGTTGATAAGGCAGAGTAGGTAACTGGCAAGGACCCAGGCGCCCACCTTGCTGCTGTGTCCTGCCACACTGCTAGGCTACTGAAGAGTCTCTGTGGTCACTGAGCTCTGCTTCTGGCTCTGCGATCCATTCTGGAGAGGTAACATGGCACATGAAAAGTGAAAATTGCATGAGTTTTGAACTTGGATTTGGGTTCAGTTATTGCTCCATCACCCAGGCACTGTGGGGCCTTGGGCAAATTTCCGACTTTCAGTTTTTCAGCTGTCAAATACAGCTTTATAAGATTGTCATGATATTTAACTGATACGATCAAGTAAACTGCCTGGCAAGGACGGAGCCTCTCACACAGTAGGTTCCAAATATTACTAGTTGCCTTTTTTGTTTTCATCTTCTGAGAGAGTCTCTATTATTTTTTCTCCCTTCCAGGATGTCACAAGGTAATGACAAACACTGGTTTCCCAGGGATAGTTAGTTTTGAGTCAAGTATTATTTTTTCTCTTTCTCTGATGATTAGGTACTGTTACTGCATATATGCCACTCACTATCCCTTCCTGGCCAAAGGGGGCAGTCTGCTTTATTTAAGTAATCGAGATCTTACCAAGATCTGTACTTCTATAAAGTTTTGGTACTTGAACTGAGTTTAGGGTTTTATTGCCTACGTCTAAGTATCTTCAGATTTTATATATTTATAACATGCTTTTTAATTGTGAAACACAATGTTCTCAATCATAAAAAAGGATGAATTATATTATGCCTTTCTGTTTCCCTTTTTGGGTTCTTATCTCCTTGTGTGAATTTTTCTGTGATGCTCTGCCTTATGTCCTAACTTATCTGAGATACTAGCTGTGAAAATTGGCAAGACTCTTAACCCCCTTAAGGTTGTACCATTCGTTCATTCATTCATTCATTCATTTAATATTGGATAATTTGTGGAAGGTTTAAATGCCAGAAACTCTGCTTAATATTGGGATACAGCACAGAACCCACACAAACTGAGTTCTTTTATCTATAAAATGGGAAAATGAAACTTGCTTTTAGGCTTATGGACAGGAATAAATAAGATAATACCTACAAAGAAGAGGAAGAGGTGTAGAAAAGGAGCAGAGTTTACTGAGCCTCTTACTTTTATTCCTGATAATGTCAGGTGCTTGATGCACAACCCTTACGATAATCTTGGGAAGTGATTGTTTTTAATCCCTTTTTTATAGACTCAACAACTGAGGTTCGGGGAGGGAAAGTGAGGGCCCATTTCACCCAATGAATTCAAAGCTGGTATAAAATCCATGTGGTTTCCACTCTGCTGCTTTGCCTCCCATGCCCCCTGCACACTGCTTGTCTTTCATGCAGAATCCTAGCAGCTGTTCTCCTCTTGCTGATAACAATATATCTGATAGCACCGATTGTGGTTTAGGTAAACTAAGGGGTGCTGGCATGGAAAATCCAAATCCTGTTTCCTGCTTTCTTAGGGAATAAATGGCAAAGAAGACTCATAAATGGAAAGAAAGGGAGACTTATACAGTAAACTCAATAACCCCAAGCCACTGGGGAAGGTCTTAGAAGTCCTCTGGCAGCCAGACTCACCAGCTTAGGAGACAGCTGGGACATGGACTCTGGGCAAGAGGAACATTCTTTCTCCCAAGTTAACCAGTCTCTGCTGCTGTCCTTTTAAGATGAACATTAAAAACCTTATCCCTGACTCAGCATTCCCCAGGTGGAGGCAAACCTCAACTGCACAAACAGAAGAGGTATATTTTTCCTCTTGAGATGCTCATTGTCTACCCAAGGAAGGAAGAGTCTGCCAGAAAATGTTCACTTAGGGCCTGCACATTTTCAAGAAGCTGAAAGCAGAGTAGGAAATAAAATCACCATGCTTACACTTGGCAAAGGGGCTGCAAAATTGCCCCCAAGCTAAACATTCTGGATCTATGCACCCTTTTCTCTTCCATCTCTCAGTTGGGATGGGTCACAGAGAGAGCACAGATAGATCTACCAGCATAGGACCCAGGCAAGGTCTATCCACATGCTCTTAACTTTTCTTTGATATAAAGAAAAGGAAAAATTATGCCAGAGAGTGCTTGCTGCCACTGAGAAACCCTGTGACGGTTACCAAAATGAAAAGATAGACACGGAAGAAGCAAAGCAGAGCTTTGCATGCAAAAAAGGGAAAGAGAAAAAAAAGTTTCCTTGGCATACAGAAATTTCATCCTGAAGGTTCTTTTTTTTTTTTTTTTTTTTTTTTTTTTTTTCTCTTTTCTTGGCAATGTAAAATACACCTTAAAATAGAGTTATAAAACAGAAACAGATTCTATGGAAGCAAGAAACCAAAACTAGTGACTTCAGACAACTTATAACTCAAACTTCTCATTCTAGAGATGATGAAACTGAGGCCAGAAGGACAGTGACATCTTCTGAGTTAAAATATGTGTCAGTGACCAAACCAGTATTGTAGCCCAGTTTCCAGTGGACCTTTTGTTTGTAGTTTTCAGTAAAAGGCAACTTCATGCACTCTCAGGGTTATTAGCTTACCTGGTCCTACAGCAACATATAAGTCAGAATTTTCAAGGTTTAGCATTGGCAGAAGCCTCTCTTAGCTGGAAAGGAGGTGGTGAAAGGATATACTAATCCTCTCTCCTTAAGTCACCTGTCCTTAGGGTCTATTTCCAATCCTGAGGCCATTTCCCTTTTCTGTACTTACGCACTATGCCCTATACCCAACAAGAGGTGCTATTGATTCTTTTAACACTCTGCACAAAGCACAAACCCACCCCATTTGGGAGGAGGGTTGCTTTGGGCATAGCTGAGGTACTCGGGGCTTACAAAGAGCCTTCGCTAAAATAAAAGTAAAATAAAAGGCAGTAAAAAGTAGAGGAGTGATTTGAGCTTTGAAATTATACAAACCTGAGTTTAAATCTCAGCTCCATAGCTCATTAGCTGTGCAGATGCAAAAAAATCACTTGACTTGCTTCGTTTCCTCATCTGTGGGATAGGGCGCAAACTTCCAGTACAGCTGATAAAATTACAGAAAGCATCTTGCACAAATCTTTGTACACAGTGGGCCCTAATGCCCACAAAACATAAAAAATATGGATTTATAAAGGTCAGGCTTATGGTCAATCATTCAAAAAACATTTCCTGGGCCTAGTTTATCTGTGCCAGACCCTATACTACATTGGGACAGTAATAGACAAGAAATGATCCTCGCCCAGCAGGAAATAATATTTTTATGGATGTTATAGACCAAAATATGTCTCCCTCAAAATAAGTTGAAACCCCAACCCCTGGTATCTGTTTTTATAACCTTACTTGGGACTAAAGTCATTGCAGATACAGTGTAATCAAGTTAAAGAGGTCATTAAAGGTGGGGCTTAAATCAATATGACTGGTGTCATTATAAGAAGAAGAAAAAAATTAACCAAGGAAAGATAGACACACAGGGAGAATCCAAAGACAGAGCAGAGATTGTAGTCATGCAACTGCCAGCATGCTAATGCACACAGAAGGATGAATGGCCCGCACCCGAAACTAGGAAAAGATGAGGAAAGAATGTACCTAGAGCTTCACAGAAAGCATGACTGTGCTGACAACTTGATTTTGAACTTCTAACCTCTACAATAGTGAAAGGATAAGTTTCGTTTTTTTAAGCCACCCAGTTTGTGGCGGCCCTAGGAAACTAATAAAATTGGGACACGTGCAAGGGAACGAATGCACTCATCACAAAGAAGTGAAGTAACGCTTGGTTTCCTGAGCTGGGTCTGTAATCCTGGTTAACCCAGGAAGGCTTCCTGGGAGCTTTCATGCTGAGAGACGCATATGTAAGTAGTAAAGGTAGTTTGTCCAAGCAATGGACAGCCTATGTTTGCGTGAGGGTGCCAGGGAAGGCTCCCAAGGATAGTTGGTGCTGACACCTGAAGGATAGGCAGAAGCTCAGCAACTATAGGGGAGTGGAGACATTATTTGGATAGAGAGCATAGTGTGTGCAGAAACAGAAAAATGAACTGGTTTTAGAATTCTTAGAAAACTACAAATATTCAAGCATTGCTAGACTATGGTACTAATACTCTTCTGCCTTCTAGAACCCCCTTCTCCACCTTGACGGCTTAGAGATATATCTTACTCAAAATGTCCCAAATTGGATTAGATCTTTTTTTTTTTTTTTTTTTTTGTGGGTACCGGGGGGTCGACCTCAGGACCTCACGTGCCAACAGGCACCTGTGCCGCTGAGCGATATCACCGGCCCCTTTTTCGTATGTGGGATCCGGGAGTCGAACTCGGGCCCTCGCGCTTGCAAGGCAGGCGCTTATGCCGCTGAGCCATCTCACCGGCCCTGGATTAGATCTTTTTACCCTGTCCACTCTCTTTGTTTTCCTTTTGTCTTCTCTTACTTGGAGAACCATGTGCCTCTCCCCAACTCTTAGCTCCTAATCAAGCCTAGCTAGAAATCTCAGATTGCCTGCATGGTCAACTCTTGGGAACTGACTTCCTCTTCTTTCTTGATTTACACAATCATTTCTGAGCTTTACTATCGTGGTTCTGATGGATTTTCACTTGGCAGATTCTTCCGACTCTCCAGCTGTGTCTCTCGGCCATATCCCTTCCAGCCAAGCCTTTCTGCCAGATAATTAATGATCTGTAAACAAATGCTTAATTGCACCAGGGGAACACATATTTAAAGAAACTTTGTGATAAAGCAAAGGTGAAGAAAATCTGTCTCACAAATTTACCCCTACCCTCAATTTAACATTTAGTTGGATTTTCTCTTATGTATTAAATCTAAAGCTCTTTTACAGTAGAACCCCAAAACAAAGAATAAAAACCTGCCAAAGGGCTAAATGGTACTATCTTGTAAGTACTTATTCCTGTTAGGTGCTTCCTGAAATACCTTTTTCTCTCTAAGATCAGCCCCTTTGGCTGTCAGCCTTAAAACTTGGACACTTAGTGGGAGAAAGAATATTTTGACTCTTGTCAAGAAAGAGAAGGAAATGGGAGCTTATTAAGAATCTAATGTGTGCTTGGCTTTTATTTATGTTCTTTCACTTTATTCTTCACAACCACCCCACGATCAGCAGGTCACACTACCCATTGTTAAACAAGAGAGTTACATATCTTGCCCAAGCTAGTAGGAGCTCCTTAGAGAAGAGCGACTGACATTGAAGGGGTGTCTAAATTAGGTGGAATGATATCACTAGTGGTAAGCACACTCTTTCAAGCAGTTGAGGTTACCTGTACTCCGCCTTACTGCCTTTTGCAGAAAGTCACTCAGAGAGTATGCCTTCTGCCCAGCCAGGCTAATTCCCTGAGAGAGAGCTGGTCACAAGGAGGGTGAGGGGCAAGAAGCCACAGTGGAAACTTTTCTGTTTGCTGCTGCTTTGGGGTTCTACCCTTGTACTGGGAGTCAGGCTTAGGTGCTGTCGCAGCCACGCAAGCTCTTCAGAGCGGAAACACCTTGGCTGGGATCTGAAATTGAGCCCTCTCTAGGGAGTTAGAAAAGGTAGTTTTTGTATAGTTCTTAGTGGCCCAACCGTTTCAGAAAGAGGAAACATATCAACATTTTTAGAATATGTAGTGAAGCACAACAGAACCCAGAGACTGTACCCACAGGAACAGTCTCCCTGCTTACTTATTTCAGAAAACACTCAGTATCCATGGTGCATCTGCTCTATGACAGGCCCTGTGCTTCTCCTGGATCGTCAGCCTCTCCCTCAAGGAGGGCCCCTTCTTACTTGTACTTCCACATACTCAAATCTTTCCCAGCCTTAGAAAAGTAACAACAGCTACCGTAAACCTCTCCCCAACACTACCTCGCCTTTACTTACTTCCTTTTCTCCTTTTTAAAACAGAACTTTTTGAAAAAAATGTTGTTCACACTTACTATCACCTGCTTACCTCCCATTCATTACTCAACACCACCACATTTTGGCTTTTGCTTCTACTGAACCTGTTCTTCAAAGTCACCAATGATCTACTGATACAAGGACAATTTCCTTTGTTTTGTCTCTCAGATCGTTCAAACTACTGACCTTGCCCTTTTTCAGAAACCATTTAACGTCTTGGCCTCAGTAATGCTGAATTTTCTTCTTACCTCTTGGATAGTCTTCAGTCTCTGTGGTAGGCTCTTATTCCTCAACCCCCCATTTTAGATGTCACTGTTCTTCAGAATTTAGCCCTAGGTCTTCCGGCTTTTTCATTTTGTGTAATCGTACACCTGGGGAAGTCTTCTCTCCCAAGCTCCGGATAAGGACATATGCATACAGCTCTTTGCTGGGCACCTGGATTTTGAGGGCTTAAGCATCCATCTAACGATCAGGTTAGAAACCTGAGTCATTTTTGACTCCTCCTGTCTGCTCACCTCTTAGTTATCAATTCCTATAGGTTATGCTTCATAAATATCTCTCACATGTATTTCTCTTATTTTCTACTATATTCTTATTATTTTTTATTTCCCTGTTCTTAATCTTACACATCTCCAGTGCATTCTCCAAACCAGAGTATCTTCCTCAAACCAAATCTGATTATGCTACTCTTTGAATAGGACTTTTCAAAGGCTTTCAATCCATCTTCACATAAAGGCTCATGTGGTTGAAGTTCTCTATGGTCCATTCCCTACCAACTCTCTGGGGTTAACTCATGCTACATATTCCTTTACTCTCTTTTCATCTAACAGGCTGGCTACCATCTTGTTCTTCTCCTCCTTCTTCTCCACTTTTTCCCACTGTGCTTTGTCTTCCTTCTTTTAACTTTTTTTATGAAATAATTGTAGATTCACATATACTTCTAAGAATAACCCAGAGATATCTTGTATACTCCTCACCCAGTTGTATACTATAGAATAATATCACACCTAGTAAACTGACCTCCTTATAATCTATTGAATTTCTTCACATTTCGCCAGTTTTAAACGTACTCCTTTGTGTATCTATGCATGTATTCAGTTCTATGTGATTATTATCACATGGGTAGCATGATAGTTAATCATGATTGTCAATCTGATTGGATTGAAAAATACCCAGAAAATTAGTAAAGTACACTTCTGGATGTGTCTGTGGGTGTTTCCATAGAACAACAGAATCATGAGGGCTCTTAACTTCATCAGTGGACTGATCCACTAATCCACTGATTAGTCCATAATTTGATGGCATTATTGGGAGGTGATGGAAACAGGAGGTGGGGTATAGTTGGAGAGAGCGGAGGGTGAGGGCATGACCTTGGGGACTATATATGATCACTGGCCCATTCCTCTGGGGCTCTTGCTCTCTCTGCTTCCCAGATGCCATGAGGTGAAAATATTCTCAGCCATGCCCTTCATGTTTCTGCCTTGCCACAGACCTAGAGCAATGGAGCCAGGTGACCATAGACTGAAGTCTACAAAACCATGAGCTAAAGTAAATCTTTTCTTCTCTAAGTTGTTTTTCTCAAGTATTTTGGTATCTTTGTCACTTTCTTCATTACTGGGACAAAATACCTAACACCCACAACTTAAAGGAAGTTCAGCTGGATCCAAAGAAGAAACAGCATGGCAAAGGGGCATGGTGGAGGAGAGCTGTTCATGGCATGGGGTACAGAAGCAGAGAGCATGAAGGGAAGAACTGAGGAGGAAGATAAATCCTCCCAGGATGCACCCCTCTGCGAGTGTCTCCTCTGACTAAACCCTGCCTCTCAACAGCAAATCAGCTATACTGCCCCGTAGTCCAATCACCTTCCAAACACATGAGATTTGGGGGACCATTTTAGATCTAAACCATAACACTTGGTCACGGTAACACAAAAGCTGATTAACACACATAACTTCATGTGACCACCACCACCCAGTGACATAGAACAGTTCCATCACAAGGCTCAAACTAGTCCATGGTTCCTTCAATTGAATCTTGAATAGTTAGAGTTCGAAGGACCTTTAAAGGCACTGTGCTCTCTTACATTACCTTTTAGACAAGGTCAGGTGCATTCAGGGTGGTATGGCTACGGATTACATTACCTTTTATAGTGCGGAGTATGTGTACTCAGCTAACTGAAAATAGGAGCACAAATATTCACATTTCATATGTAGCTTTGTTCCCATTTCTGAACCCTTCCTAATTAATTTTATCAAAGCCTCTTTGCCTAGGTAAATCTTTCTTAACCTTCAAGATTCATCTTAGCCATTATCTCTTCGAGGGAGCCTTCTCAGAGTTCTTAGGTTGGGCTACTTCCTCCTCACCCTGGCCTATCCCTATGCCTGCCTCAAGCATGTCCTTTAGCATTTTCAGTTGAAATGTATATTTATCTGCTTGCATCTCAACCAGTTAGGGCTTTTGAAGGATAGGAAATGTACCCCAACAATTTCTCCTCTCTCATTGCTCAGCACAGAGCCTAGTGCACTGGAGGCTCTTGGTGAATTCAGATGGGAAAAGAAAGCAATTCTATGATGGACATTTGCTGACACCTAATTGTGTGTCCCAGGCAGCACGTTGGCACTCCACATGTGTCATGTCATTTTCATTTTCCCAGTATCAGTTCGGACTACTCAGCATGTTAACAGAGCCTTCTCCACTCACAGTGTCCCACAGCAGCTCCAATGCGTATGCCTCCAGTAATACCCACAGACTGTCCCTAGGTCCTGTCTCGGGACTCACGTCTTGCTTTCTACTCTTTCACCTCACACTTGGATTTGCCTCCCTACCTGCCCCATTTAGGGGCAGACTGTCTGTTTTACTGTTTTACTTCCACCCTAAACCAGTTGCTTTTACAAGCACTGAGCTCTGTATGTGAAAGGCACACTTCCTCTTCTTTCAAACAGCCCTTGAAGGCACACCTGTTTGTCCACTTCATACCATGCTCAGAAGCTGTTACCTAGCACCGAGACCCGACAAAGAGAAGAGACTTCGAAAGGCAGAATAAAGTGTTCACTCTCACACCAGTCTCCTTCTGGCTACAGTGGACATTAGGTCCTTCCTCTACTGCTGTTTTCAAAGGTACTTGAAATCATCTTTTCATTTGTTTTGGCACCAAAGAAGCAAAGATATCAAATGCATTTTCTTGTCAGCTTTTCTTTATTTTTTTATTTTTATTTTTATTTTTTTGTGGGTACCAGGGGTCGACCTCAGGACCTCGCGCGCCAGCAGGTGCCCATGCCGCTGAGTGATATCACCCACCGTTTTTTCGTATGTGGGTACCGGAAGTCGAACTCAGGACCTTGCACTTGCCGGGCAGGCGCTTATGCTGCTGAGCCATCTCACTGGCCCAGCTTTTCTTTATAATTGATACTAAGTTCTTCTATGAAGAAACACATAACTTCAAAATCTTAGGGAAAGCTAGTTATAATATAATGGTTTAAACAAAGGAATCATGAAATTCTGGGGGAAAGTACAGATTTCCATTGTCCCTGGAATGTCAAGGTCTGAGGTGATATTTCTGGGGCTATGAAAATAGAAAATGTTTTGGCAGTAGACGAAATTGGGTTGAAATCTTGACTCCGTTTCTCAGGAGCTGTGGACCTTGGGAAAGAAACATAAGAGTCATCTTATCTCTACCCTTTTTCTCACTCTTCTACATCCAGTCAGTCTTTCAACAAGCAATGCCAATTTCACCATCTAAATGATTTATTTCTCCTTTCTTTCTTTTTCTTTCTTTCTTTCTTTCTTTCTTTCTTTCTTTCTTTCTTTCTTTCTTTCTCTTTCTTTCTTTCTTTCTTTCTTTCTTTCTTTCTTTCTTTCTTTCTTTCTTTCTTTCTTTTTTTCTCTTTTTTAAGGTAGTACAGGCTGGCCTCGAACTTGCAGCAACTCTCCTGCCTCAGCCTCCTAAGTGCTGGGATTATAGGTGTGCACCACCATGCCCAGCCTTTATTTATTTATTTATTTATTTATTTATTTATTTATTTATTGTCTTTTTGAGCTAGGGTTTCATTATGCAGGTCAGGTTGGACTTGAACTCACTTTGTAGCCCAGGCTGGCCTCAAACTTGAACTTGCAGTAATCCTTTGTGCCTCAGCCTCCTGAGTACTGGGATTACAGGTATGTGCCACCATGCCTGTGCTAAATGGTTCTTTCTAGTCACTGTTTTAATTGTGAGCTAGTCAAGTGGTGAAGCATCTTGGCTCTGGAGTAAAAATGTCTGGAATTGAATCCTATTTTCTTACAATGTCATTTGGGGCAATTTATTTAAAATGTCTGTTTTCTCATCATAAAACGGGGACTAAAAATCTTGGATTGTTAAAAAGAGTCAATAAAAAATAAGGAATTAACATAATTCCTGGCTCAGAGCAGCAGCTCACATACATTAGCACTTATTATTTCTCATTACCCTTTTTGTTCAGGCCATTATCATCCACAGCCCACACCACATATGCCTCTTTACACTACCAACCCATGACTCTCTCTCCAAGGTCTCCTTCCTGCTTTCTCTCCTCTACTGCCTCTTGTCTAGTCCATTTTCTGTCCCATAGTCAACACCTTCTTTCTAAAAAGCATATTTGATTGTGATTTCCAGGTAAGAAACTCTGCCACGATGTTCCATTATGGAGTTGTTTGTAGAAGAGCATGAGCTCCCCAGTTTTGCAGTAAAGGACCTCAGTTATAGCAGTCCTTGCATAATTTCAAGTAATCCTTAGAGGAAAGTTCTACCCTCTATTTTTCTGTCTCAGAGTGGTTAACTAAGTGTTCTAATGTCCTACAATTATTCACTGGGCAAGCTGAAATTTATACTGCAATCTGTCTGAGCTCAGAGCCTGGGCTCTGTTCATCTGCCCCTCCCCACCCAACCTCACCATACATAACTAATAATAAGAAGCAACATTTGATAAGCAAGAATGGAACAGTACATTAGGTGAGAAATAGAACCTGGGAAAAAGACATTAAGGTGGGCTACCTGGAGGAGGAAGGCCTCCCAGAGGGGTTGGGGCTCTAGAGGTCTGGAGGGAGGAGGTAGCAAGGATGTTACTGAAGAGAAAGCTGAAGTGACTTCAGAGTCATCTGGTGAGATGAAGCAAAGTTCAAGTCTGAGCTAAAACATGTGCTATAGATGATTCTCTCTTTTTTCCCAGCACTGACAAAACCACAGGAAGTTCAGAGGTTTTGTTCTAGATTGCAGTGACTGGTTAGTAGAGATGTAAGCACCATGTTCAGTTTTAGGGCTTGCCAGATCCTCCTGATAGCCAGAGATGAATACACTCAGAGTGGTTGTGAAGGGACAAAGAGTCCTAAGTTCTTAAGTCTTAAATTCTCTTAGAGACCAGAAAATATCCCCTGTGTTAAATCTTGAGCTCTTGGTCTTAAGTTCCTACTCACTGGCTCTTATTCTGAGAACACCTTGCAGTGACGCTAGCCAAATATTCATCCATTTGTTTGACAATCTTTCCCAGACACCTGCTAGGCACGAGATCCCATGCTGGAGATGCAAAAACACAATCCAAGGCGGTTCTTGGACTCAAATTTCACATGATTTAGTGAGGAAAATATCCCACGTACAGTGATAATACTACGTAAGCAGTGCTCTGGGGCCTGGGTAGGGATTCCTTTCTTAGAAATGATACCTAAGCAATGTTGTAAATGAGCATTTTCCACTGAAAAGATTACTTTGGTTTATTTCAAAAGACAAATTTGAGTTATTGCCTTTCGCTATTATAACTGCAGGCAATATGTTCCCTTTTGATGTTGTGGAGCATTTAGAATATGCAGTGTAGAATGACTGTGTGGTAGAATCTCTGGTTTGAGGAATCTAAAATGTTTGTAGTTTCATATTTTCATTGGAATTTCCTCAACCTCAGGCCAAGGATAATATCATCACTTCTAAAGATTTCATAGCAGGAGACCTTGGCAGACAGTCTGCAGGTGGTGTGAAAGGAGGAACACACCTTTGGTACTGTTTGGGGACCCAGGGAGATAGTGCAAAAGGACAGTAATCTAGGATGCAGACAACTCTGCCATTTACCAGCTATGGGGCTTTGCAAGAGTTTCTTAACCACATGAAGCCTCAGTTGTTTCTTTTGTCCAGTGAGGCGCTATTACTTTGCTTAGTTACTAAATGGTAGCTACAGGTCCCATCTCCCATCTCCAGAATGTATGTTAGGCTGTTTCCCCATCTCTAAACAAAACAGGATGGTGAGGCTCTGTGCAGAGAAAGAATGAGAGAATATTCCCTAAGGGCTGTTTAGCTTTGACGTCCCATGCATAAAACAACAGCCAGGTTGGATTTAAATTCTAATATATACCGCTAGGTAGGCATTTGAATAGGTAATCTAATACATAGAGTTTTATTCTATTCAATATTCAGGTCATCTCCTGGTTGGAATGAGTATTCAGAATGACGATTGCTTAGAAACATACCATTCCAAATATGAATGAGAATATTTTTGCAATATTCAGTTCAGCAAGGACAGGGAGGTATGAGATTAGGTTTGGCAAATAATCACATCGTTCACATCTTGGATGCCTATACACACACTTACTACATGCCTTTCTTCATAACCTTGGAAATGAATATCTGTGGACTCTTAAAGGCTTGAAAATACCCCCTGTGGTAAATCAATTTCCACATGAAAATAACAGCAAGGCAAAAAATAAATGTGACCTCTCGTCTGGTGTTTGAGGCCCTCCTACAACATCCTCCTCTTCCAATAAACAGTGATCTCATCCCCTTCCAACTCAGCAGGGACAGAAAACTCACTGTTGCTCAAACCAGCCGATCCTGTGGTGGGTACTTTACTTGGGGAAATAGCCACTCACGTTGAACAAACTTTCTACTTCTGATGTTCTTACATTGATTCTTGTTCTGTATTCTATTTCTTCTGCCTTTAGATATTCTTGCAGAGATTGAAGGCAATGACCCTATCTCTTCCACAAAGTTAGCCCCCTGACCAGAGTCCCTCATGCCCTCAACCATAAGTCTGCCCTTCCTATGTCCCAGCACAGGGCTCAGCCTGGGAGACACAAAGAGCAATGGTGATCTCAAGATGCCCTGGTGAGTTTTTCTCTAGCTTCTTTTGCATTCCACATGAGAAAAAGAAGCTTTTAAAATAACAGGAACAAAGCAAATTATTCTGAGGAGAATGCTTTTGGGCAGACCATTCCCAGCCATGATCTACTATTCTCCCCTGCCTGGCCCCTAAGCAACAGCCATTCTTATAGAGCTGGCACTCATATTTTCCTTCTTTCCAGCCAAGTCACAGCTTTTGGATGTTTCCTGTGCAGATGTAAAGGATTTTTGCACGCATCTGCATATCAGAGGGGCAGGGGAAGTTACTGCCAAGAGGCCCTGGCTCTGCAGGAGTGCTTCATTAGCAACCCCTGAGTTGTGAAAAGATCTCTCCTTGTACTTTTCTTGGCCAAGGAACTCATCCAGAGACTGGGCTGTGCAGGGATGCTAGAGGTAGAAGAAACTGAGAAGTCTTCTTAGCCTACTCTGGGGATTGAGAAAGTCAGTGGACAAGTTGTGGGGTAGACAACTGTTGTCTGAGACAATGACACAAAGAGAACAAAAGGCAAGTTTATTCTTTCACCCATTCGAGGGTATCACACAACCCTAGTTGTAGAAGGTCTGCTTTGTGCTAAGCGGTATAAAGACTTAGTCATTAAATATGAAGACTTGCTTCACATACAAGATCTGCTACATTCAAAATTTGATACTTTGGGCAGATAAGTCCTTTAATCTGTTTTGATATCAGTTTCCACATCTGTAAAATGGAATGATAATGGTTCCTGTTGCATAGGGTTGAGGGGAAGATTAAATGAGATAAGCCTCATAAAGCACTTAGCAGATCATGATAAATATTAAATTAACAGCAGTCCTTTTTGAGTACTTTTTTTATTACACATTTACTATGTGGAAGGCACCATTATAGGCAGCCTAAATAATTCGTTTCCTTTATCTTCTACAATAAACCTCCAAGATAGGTATTATTACCTTGGCTTTGCAGTCATCTAAATTGAAGTACTAAACTGAGATATTAAGAGACTTCCCAAGGCCACACGGTATATAAAAGGGCAGTCAGATCTAACTCTCTGGGCCATGGTAAATCAGATGTAAGTGTCATTCACAAGGCAGGACCAAGAGAGCAGAGAAAACCAAATCTTGTTTAGAGAGGCTAAGATCTCATCTGGAAAGATGTGCTGGGTGTCATATCTAATGAGTAAAGTATGAAAGGAAAATTGAGAATGAGTGGTAAAGCTGATAATCAGGAAGAACAATTAACAAAATAGCATAGGATCCCAGGGAGAGACCAAAGCCAGTCAAGACGAAGGCTGAAACCCAAGAGAATGTGGGGCAGAGCTGGCTGGCCAGGACTGCACACTTCCCTACAGGCCCTATAGAAGGGGGCACTAATACCTGAACCACAGGGGTGAGGGGAAGACTACACAGGAAGCTCTTTTTATAATGTGAAGCACGGCTACCTGCTCAATAAATGCATCTAGAGAAACATACCTGGACTTTGGAAGACATGATTCCAGAAAGAGAACAGGGTCATGATATTTACCTTTTAAAGTTGGGTCCCAGCTTTAGCCTAGAATATGAAGGGCTGTTGAGGACTTTATGCCCAAGTTTATCCATATAAAGATCCTTGGAGGCTAAAATTAACACAAAAGACACATGCACTACCCTTACTTTAGGGAAGAAGAAGGGTGACAGTGGGGTGTCTAACCCTAATATAGTTTCCAGGATCAGCCCCACAGACTCATGTTTGAGCTCCAGGGAAAGAGGGGCTGCAAGTAGATGGTAATTCCCAAAGGAGTACAGAGCTATGAATACAGAGTAAGGGAGATGAATATTTATCTCACTTCTAGATTGAAAGGAGTGTGGATTTGACTGCGAATAGTATTTCTTGTTCTGGCAGCTTGACATAATAAACAGACAAAGCCCTTGGTTGGATTATAGTATTTCTCCAAGTGGACAATGAGAGCCCTGAGTAGCATGGAGCTCTCCCAAATGTAGGAAGCAGGGAACCTCACAGGTGGGTGCAGCAAGAAAGAAGCAATGTGCTTGATACCAGGTGGAGGTGGATCACATGCATGTGCCATGCCACTGAGTAAAAGTTTGAGACGACATGGGGTGGTCTGGGGAAACATAAAATATGTACCCTTAAACTTTTAAAATGTGTTCCTCTCTTACCTCAGATATCCTGTTGGTCAGTACTACCCCTTGTGTCATCTTCTCAAATATTTCTCAAATTTACTTCTTACTTCTTGGAGTTTATTCTGGGAGCATGAGGAAAAGGTTTCATTTCTTCAGTGATTGAGAGTGGCAGAAAAGCTAATTCATGCCTGTTAATAGGTCAAATGTAAGAAGTATAAGGAGCTACACAGACTTAAGGATTTTATGGTGTGATTTGAACCACATATGTGAAGATTTCCTCAAAACTCTGTTAAAGAATGAATGAATGAATGAATGAATGAATGAATGAAACATTCTCTGAGAATTCTCCCATGCTCGATACTGGCTGCTGGGGACATATGGTCTCTTTGCTTGAGGGGTGATGGTCTAGGGATATAAGTATGCAACAGGTGGTTGTGCACTGAGTCACCTCCACTGTCAAGTATGGACAAGGTGAAAGAACAGGGTGGATCATTTCTGTGAAAAGATGTTGCCTAGATGATTAGTCAGAAGCCTTTTTTTCCTTATCCTCTTCCTTGGAAGTTGTACTTAAGTGGTGTGGGGGAGGGAGAGAGAACACTCAGAGTCTCCTCTTGGAGGCAGAGTGGAGTAAGGAAAAAGCACAGGCTTGGTTCTAGATAACTTGGGTTACAATCCCAGTTCTACCATTTGTTAGTTGTGTTACTTCACCTGTCTGAGCTTCAATTTCTGTATGTGTAAATAGAGGATAAATTATGCATATTGTATAGAATAATCCTGGGCCCATAATCAGTAATTGGCAAACAGAAGCTGTTTTTATTTTATCCAAAATTTCAGCTTGGAAAAATTTATTAGTGTTCAACAAATAAGTGAACTTTACGGTGATGAGCTACTGAAATGTTGGATTTTATCTGTGAACAGCCCAGCCAGCCGATGGTGACTAACACATAGGGTAGGGATGTAGCCTTCCATAGTCACTCATCTGAGGTAACCAGTTCAGAACTGCCTGCTCAGTTCATTTTATTTGTTTCTCTTTTAAATTTCAAGTCTCTAATTTGACCTTTGGAGGATGCTATTTGGTAAGAGGCCCAGGCTTCCCCACATGCTGATTGTCTGCTGTGTTTGGGTCCAGTCCCTACATACGGAGCAGGACACCAGTACTTGTAACTGATCCTTTATGGAGGCCTCTCCCTCCCCCTTCCTTTCTCCGGCCCCAGTTCTCTGGAAAGTATCAAGAATAAACCAGAGCACATGTGGCAGGAGCATTCCTCTCTTGGTCTGTGTTGCCAACAGATGGGAAACAATAGGTTATCCTCCCGAGCTCTGATTCTCAGCAGATTCGGGTGGGGAATGGAAGAAATCCTTTTTTTCTTTTTTTTAAGGTTCTGGAGATCAGACCCAGGGCCTCACACAGCCTGTGAAAGCATTCTACCACTGAGCTGTACCTCCAACTCCTAGCACACAATTTTGGAGGCAGAGTTGGAGAAAGCTGCCCACAGTTATACAGCCCTCTGGTGACAAAGCCAGCACTTTAGATTCAGGCACCCTGAATCCGAGTTTGCTGCCTTCTCCATGCTCCTGGGCAGCTTTCTTTAAACATCTACAAAAGCTTCTTTTTCAAGTGTATCAAATTCATCCATTCAGATTTGGCCTTCAAGATCTAAGAGTTCTGATCCTCTCTGCCTTTCTAGGCTTATTTCAATACACAACTTGCACTCGGTTCTTCCTGCTTTGGAAAATTTTGACCTAAATTTTTCTCTAGTTTTTTTTCTTTCTTTCTTTCTTTTTTTTTTAATCTCTTTGACTTCTGTTCTGGTATCTCTGGTTCCTAGTTAACTTCATCTTCTTACTTCTGTCCTGTCCTCTGGTTTCAGTCTTTTGGAGGGATATCTAGAAAGGGCACAGTACGTTTTATCACATTGGACACACAAGGGAACAGGTAGGATCTGATTTTATAGTCTCCTTCCAGAAGAGTTAACATAGCAATGTCTAGGGCATGGCTGCCTCTGATCACAGACCAGCAGGCAGGCATCAAGGGGGTCTGAGATGAAAGATAAGAAGCCTTCAGTAAGGTTTTACACAGAGATTGGTAACTATGGAAAATTATTGGGGAGCTCAGGCAGAAAGGCATACTCAGAAAGGTCTGTTTGGCAGCCAGAGCGGCATGGCCAAAGAAACTGACAGGAGGCTACCAACTAAGGTAGAGTCAGACTATAAGTGTGAGTTCTTACTGAGGCTGAAAATTTCTTATAGTTTAGATCAAGAATGTCCCCTCCAACACCTCATGTGCTTAGTTGGGGCATTCATCCAGTAATGAGTTCAGTAGCTGAGTGTGCTGTTAGGAGGTGAGGCCTGGTCAGAGATGGGTCACTGCGGGTGTGACCTGGAAGGGTACATCCTCCTCTCAGGCTCCTCCCTTCCCTCTTTGCTCCTGGCCACCATGAGGCGAGCAGCTTTCTTCTTCAGCAGACCCTGCACCATCATGTTTCTGCCTTGGAGCCAGCCAACCATGGACTCAAACTTTTGAAACTGTGAGCCAAAGTAAACCTCTCCTCTTCTAAATTGTCGGTGTTGGGTGTTGTGTCTCAGTGATGAGAAAGTGAGTAAGACACAGGGTATAGGTGGAAAAATTACCTTTGGGGGCATCAAAATGGACAGAAGTTCTCAGGGGATTAGTGAGGCCCGGATGGGCATTTTCCAAGGCCAAGAGTTGTCCAGTGGAAGTTACAAAGCTGGAGCCAGGAAAATATCAGAGGTCTTAGCAACAAGAATATATGTCATGCCATGAGGGAAGGGATAAGTATGATTTTTGAATAAATAGAAATGTTGGTAGTTATGGGTTATGATAGGGGCTTCATCTAAATCAACAATAAGAACACTTGATCAGACATTTCTATTTTCCCCCTTCTTGGATTACAGCACCCTGGATGGACAAATTCATTAACTTTCATAATTTATTTACTCCTCAAATGCTCTCTAGAGTCTACTCTGTATTAGGTTCTGCAATAAACACTGGGAAACAGAAATGAATTTGATCCATTCCTGTTCTTTCAGAATTTCATTTACTGGGGAGAGACACTCATGTAAACTGAAAAACTCCTGCAAGAGATGGAGACCAAGAGGGTCATAGAAGCACAGAAGAAGCATCTAAACCAGACTGGAAGCAGAGAGGGATGGCGAGAGAAAGGGGTAGATCAGGGAAAGTTTCTAAAAGAAGGTAATGTTTGTTGAGGGAGAAAAGGAATTAGGAATGTAAAGAAGAGAGAATGTCAGATTGTTTCAGAGAGACTCAGGCAAGCTTAGAAGATGAACTAGCAGGAAAGAAAAAAAAAAAAAACCCTTCAGTTAATAAGCATAACTCAGCATTGGGAAATCAAGCCAGTTTCTCTTAGATGTCCAGATTAGCAAGCACATGGCATCAAGAGGTCTGAACATTTGGCTGAGGTTCAAGAGAAGAGAAAAGAGAGGCTCCAAGGAGAGGTCAACCTCATCTAGATGGAGCATAGTTTGATTATACAAATTTTATACATTCTCTTCACCACATCTATAACCTGGCGAGAGGGGTTTCTGCACTAGGGTTTGGGCTCAAAGTTACACTTAAAAATAAAGTTTTGTTTTACTTCTCATGAGTCAGGCTTTGTGTATTTCCCTCTCTCAGAGTCTTGGTGGAAAGGAATAATTAGTAATTGAGCAGGAATTGATGAGGTAGGTCCCAGCACTAGAGTTACTATCCTTCCTTTGTGGACTCCTTCGAACCTTTTCCTCTGACTCTGATGAGGATGTTTTTGACAGTGTTTTCTTGAAGTCAAGTCTCAGACTAGGGCACTGAGGAAAACAGAACAGGATTTAAGAACTATATTGTTTCTATAACAATACAGAGCCTCACGAGCTTGGGATAAAAGAACTCTCCTTTTAGTTCAGCTCAGTTTTGTGGCATTCTGCACTGGAATTTGAAGCCAACATCCTAGGTAATAACGATAACTAACTTCTCCTCTCCTGTGAATATATTTGCCTGAGGGAGCATCCAGGTAGAATTGGCTGAGATGAGATTAGATTTTGGCATTTTTGCTTCCAGACCTCACTTATTCTATTTGCGTGCTAACATGAACATTTAGAACTGCTTGATTTCCCCATCAGTGAGTTCTACTCATTGTCTACTCTTATTGGGATTACAGGTGTTTTTTAAGTGATAATGCTAAATTTTCAAACATCCAGACTATTTAACCTCTTGTTCAATCACATTTTTTTTTTCTCTTTCCCTCCAGTGCTGAAAAGAACTGAGTTGAATTCTAGAGAGTCAACCACAGTACTCACATTGCCAAGATTGGCCATAATGGTCATTTGTAGAGCCCTATGTCATACTGTAAAGGACATCAACAGGAATCAGATGGAACTAATTTTGAATTTGTGCATAGCTTACCAGCTGAGTGGCTTTCAACAAATCACTTCACTGTCAGTTTCCTCATCTATAAAAATAGGGATAATAATTCCTTTCAGAAAAGACCTTCAAGAGAAGTAAATTTTACTTGTTTGAGCCCACGATATATTCATCCTCAAATCTACAGTACCTATAAAGCCTTTGGCGCACAATTAGTAGACAGCAAATGATAGCTATAAGTAATATTTATTTAAGAAAGAATTTATTCTGAACATTTAGCAAGATCAAGAAAGAAAAGGCAAAATTTTTTCTTCCACTGTGTGGATCTAGAAATCAGAGAAACAGATAGGTTAAGAGTTCAATGCTAATGTTATTAGCTGTTAATCATCTGCCTGTTGCTATCATCTTGGCTTAGAGTCAGATATGTGCTCTTTCTGAAAGCAAATCCTGGTTTTCTAAAACATCTTTAATGTAATTAATATATTTCATTACCTTTGTTCTGGCATTAGCTGCTCCAACTAAATAAAACGTGGGCAGATTTTAGCTACCCATTAAGGAGCTGTAGTGTGTATGTGTGTGTGTGCATCTTTGTGCACATGTGCATGTGCACCTGCATATGTGTGGAGAGAGAAAGAGACACACACACAGAGGGAGGATGTGGCCAGATTTGTTGATCTATGGAATTTGTCCCATAGAGCTACAGTTAAATGTTTGTATAATGTTAGCAGCGGTTGGATAGTAGGAATGTTATGTGTACATTGGGCAAAGGATACAACTTTTGAAATAGTTTATTGTCACTCTTTGGATGGGCAGGAAAATGTGAAGTGTCTTGATCAAACCCAAAACCATCCCTTTGTGACTGAACAATCAGATTTTGCTCTGCTAAGTCAACCTAAAAAGGAGCTCACACAGAAACACAAAGGGCATCTGCGGGAATGAGATAAGGATGATATATCTGTGGCATGAAGTGTAATTGGAAGTGGAAGGAACTTTTAGTGGATGGCTACTCAGGCAAGACACTGATCATGCTTCTGAAGAGAGGAAGGAACTCCTCCCGCTGGCTGACCTGTAACCCCAAGGCTCATTTCCTTTGTAGATTATGAGAGCTTGTCCTTATAATCAATAAACTTGATGCCTCTGGCATGTCTAAACTCTTTCACTAATCTTAGAAGATGCTTCTTCATGCATGCATGCATTCACTCAACAAAGATGTGTGCCTAGCAGGAGGATTAATAAGATATGATTCTGTCTGTACAGAGCACAAAATAAATGAAAAAGGCATAATATGATGTTATGATTGGAGACTGTGCAAAGTTTTGTGAGAGCACGGGTGCGCCTGTGTTTGTCTGGGGAAGGAGGGACTTACAGAGCGACAGGTGGTCAGGGTGCACAGGGTTAGCTAGACCAAGGAGGAAAGTCATTCAAGTTGAGGGACCAACAGGTATAAAAGCCTACAAATGAGAGACAACTTGGTCTACTCTTGGAATTACAAAGTACTTGAAAATAGTTTGAGCACAGAGAAGTTGCAGCAGTGGGGCTGCAAAATGAGATTGGAGAGATGTTTGTCCAAGCGCTTTTTGAGAACCAGAAACTAGTGCCCCATCCCATGTAAAGGAGTGATTGAAATTATATGGTGAATATTTAAATTTTTTAAAAAAAGTATTACAGTAAAAGACACATTGTCATTAATCCCCTCAAAATACTCCCCTTCACTTTGAACACACTTATCCAATCACTCTTGCCACTTTCTAAAGCAGTTCTAGAAGTCCTCCTTCATGAGTGTCTCTATGAAGGCTGATAAAAAATACAGTAAGTGTTGCTGCCGAGCGCCATCCAATGCAAAGTGGGGCTTGTAAGCACACTGTGATGTGTTCTCACCCACCTTATTCACCAGATCGGCACCGTGTGACTTCTGGCTCTTCCTCAAAGTCAAAATGACCATGAAAGGTAAATGCTTTTAATTGATTCAGGACATCGAGGCAGCCATAACAGAGCAATTAAAGACGCCCATGAAGAGGACTTCCAGAACTATTTCAGAAAGTGGCAAGAATGATGGGATAAGAGTGTTTGAATAAGAGGGTAACATTCTGAGGGGGATTAATGGCAATGTGCCTTTTACTGTAATAAATTTCTAAAAATGTAAACATTCACTGTATTTTTAGATCACACCTTATATAATGCTTTTGAATACTGCTAGTTTCTACCACTAGGAATCCCTAGACACCTGGGTAGTATTTGGATAAGTTTATTCCTTACCCTGTCCATTAAAAGGGCACTCGTTTTTGACTTGACCAATATCCAGAATTAAATGAGAGAGATAATGAATATAATGAACTTAACATGCTCCAGTCATTACACGAAATCAAAAAACCTACTCACTTTATCACATAGCTTTGCCGTTTAGCTTCTCACTATGAATCTGAAAAGTTATTTAACTACTCTGAACTTTAGTTTCTCTATGTCTCAAATGGGTATGATTATGGAGATGAATCAATGAAATATTTTTTAGAATCTGTTATGGTTTGTGTCTAGATGTCCCCTCAAAGCCTCATGCAATCATAGATGGGGCTTTTCAGACGTGGCCAGTTCTGATTCACAGCGGATGCTAGAAAAAAGGTGCTCCAACCTTAGTGTGATACCCACCCTAGGGGACAGGCTGGATAGAATATAAGGGACAGAATATAAGGGACAGAAAGAGGGCTGCTGTTGTCACTTGCTGCTGGTCACTTGCTGCTTTGTTACTTCACTGCTTTCTGCCTTTCTGCCTGCCATGAACTGTTTCTCCTCTGCCATGCCACCCTGCCCTGCAGCCAGCCAACTATGGACTGAAACCTCTACAGTGTGTAAGCCAAAATAAACCATTCCTCCTTTAACTTTTGTGTTGGGTGTTTTGTCTCAGCAAATGAGAAAAGTAACCAAGACAGATTTCTATTTATAAACTGAGGCATGCTACCTAAGTGGGTACCAAGACCCCTTTTATATTTATGTAGGTGTCTGGTGCAAATTTGTCCTCTTTCCCACACTGATAATCTTGGGTTCTCCCCAACATCTTTGCTGACCATACAGGAAGCTATCTGTCTGCTGCCCCTACCTGTTTAGATCCAGCTCCCACAGTGGCTAGAGGACTAGAAGCCCAGATTAGTGCTGCTTGGACCTCTCACTTATACTTCTTGATACACTAGGAACAGATAGCACTGCACTCAGGGCCAACCTCAGCCCATATCCCTTCCCGGTCTGCATTTATGTGTACTTGCAGAGGAGCCTGGGAGATGCAGGGCCATTTGGGGTGAGTAGTGGAGGCTGTATGTTCTGCAGGCAAAAGGTTAAGACATTCCTGTCTGTGCAGAGCCTTATTGATGCACTAAGCACCTGCGTGTCTGTAGGCACACAGGTACATTCCTGGTATTAGGTCAAATTCATATCTGAGAGACAAATTTGGAAAGGCCACCATCCTCCTTTAGAAGTAAATGATTTCACCAGCTCCATCTTCCAGCTGTGCAAATTGCTTAATTACAAAGGCTGTAATTTGCAATCGATATTATCTCCCTGGCATCTACTTCACCAAAGGCAAATATTTATGACCACATTTTAAAAAGGGCACATTGTCTTAATTAGGAGGCATACATGGAACACTTTCAAGGCACTGATGCCAGCTTTTGATTTTTTGGTCTGGCAGATTTGGGGGAGAAAATACAGGCAGATGCTAGATCAAGGCCTTGATTTCCACAAGATAAAAATAACCACAGGTACCGATCTGAAGAAATAAATCCTAAACACAGAGAAATGCTTTATGCACAAAATGTTCCTATCATAGAACTTTCTATAATGCTAAAATAATATTCACTTACATGTTCAACAGAAAAGGGGCAAGTAAGTTATTATTTACTTGTGGAATATTATCTAGCCATTAAAACTAATAGTTATGAAAAACTACATATTAACATGGAAAAGTCTTCATGTTGAACAGTTAAGAGGGGAAACAAAACAAAACAAAACAAAATAAAGTAGGCATCCAACACTTTGAAATACACATAGAATAAAAGCCTGGAAGGAAATATATCAACATGACAATGGTGGTAGTCTTTAAGCATTTTCACTCTGTTTTCCCTATAGTTTTGTTTCATTTCTTTTATTTCTTTTTTCTTTTCTTTTCTTTGCTCTTTCTTTCATTTTTTCTTTTCTCTTCCCTTCTCTTCCTTTCCTTTTAAATTTTCTTTTATTTCTCCTTCCCTCCAAAATTTCTTTCTTTAGAAATTTCTTTCTTTTGAAAATCTTTCTGTCTGTCTGTCTGTCCTGTGGTAGGGGATGGAATTCAGGGAGTTGTGAATACTAGGGAAGCACTCTACCACTGAGCTACATCTCCAGGCCTTCCTACATTTTTATTGAATGAACATGTAGTAATTTTACAATTATAAGACTCATTTAAAATGCAAGGAGCGGGGGCCGGTGAGATGGCTCAGCGGTTTAAGCGCCTGCCTTGCAAGCGCGAGGGCCCGAGTTCGACTCCCGGAACCCACATACAAAAAAGGGGCCGGTGATATCGCTCAGCGGCACGGGCGCCTGCTGGCGCACGAGGTCCTGAGGTCGACCCCCCGGTACCCACAAAAAAAAAAAAAAAAATAAATAAATAAAAAATAAAATGCAAGGAGCGTAAATGTCTGGTTGTACTGGCAATTTTACAAAGTCACTGTGTTGCATATTCTGGAGTGTGGAAGCAAGCTGGGATCATGGGAATACATTTTTATTCAGTCAGGAGACAAATAGTAAGAATCCACACTATGGCAGGTCTCAATACTGAATGCTTGTCTTTGCCTTCAAGGCTTCGTAGGGTATTGGGAAAGGACAGCTCCCTTGCTATGTGGAAGAGGGTGGTGCAGGATGTTGGGGAGCACACGATGGGCTCCTAAACCACTGGGCGGTTAGGTAGGGCTTCTTGGATATGGTACCATTCGAAATACATTTTGAAGAATAAGGAAGCATAGAAAGCATTCTGGCATAAGAAAACAGGAAAAAAAGAGGTATGAAAACACCTCCCATGTTCAGGGAATAACCAGTATTTCATTGTGGCTGAAATGTTTGGCACATGGAAATGAGCAAGAGAAGGCCAGATTCTGAAGGGTTTTGAACACCAGACTGAAACTGCTCCTCGCTGAGAAAGGCTGGAGAAGTTGGTGTTTATCCTGAAGGTCACAAGCAGCTATGGAGAGTGTTAAGCAGAGAGAGAAAGTAGTTACAGTTATGTATTGAGATTTGTGAGACTAAAGCATGAATTTAGGGATGGATTTGGGAGATGGACTTGGGTTTAGAGGTAGAGACTGAAGATAATTTGGGATGATAGCAGTAGTTCTGGTGAAAGATGGAAATTATGAACATGAAATTCTAGACTTACTGGAGCCCCTAGAAATCCTCTGGTCCAGTGCTTAGAGGAAAAGCAAGCTTCAGAAGAGGAAGCACCGTGATTTACAAAACTTCAATGTACTGTGAGCTCCTTGCAAGACTTTTAGTGGTTTTCGCCCGTCTACTAGCAGAGTTTTTGCTCCCTTTCAAGTATTCTTGTCCATAAGATGTCCTGCCTCTACTCATATATGTGATAGAGAGCTTGCCATCTAAGAAAGCTGATGGTGAGTCCATTTTTGAGCCCAAATACTGTACCTCTTCCTATAGCTCTACCCTCCTGTTACAGTTCTTCCACACGAAGTTACGTAAGACCATTCTACTGCCCCTGTATTATGCTGTGTTTTTATTCTGATTATCTCATTCAAGTCTTCCTAAAAATCCTTGGAAGAAAACACAATTATTATTCCTATTTTACAGGTGAAGAAAAGAAGCTATATGGGTTGTCTTTTCCATTTTCAAATTCTTGTTACTCCCGTATGCTGTGGTTCTGAGCATTTTCTGAACCTCGGAAGTTTCCTCAGAAAATACCCCAATTTAAAGTTTAGGGATCTAAACTGAGTGCTCAGTTCCCGAGAGACCAGAGCACTGAAAAACCATAACCCCGTGCAGCGGTTAATTTTATCAATGTGACTAGCCGCCAGGTGCCAAATATTTGGTAAAGCACTGTTCTTGGTGTTTCTGTGAGGTTGGTTTTGGTTGAGTTTAACATTTAAATTGATGAAATGCCTAAAGCATATTGCTTTCCATAATGTGAGTGGGGTCTCATTCACTCAGTTGAAGGCTGAATAAGAGAGAATTATTCCTTGGATAAGAGAGTATTCCTCTTGCCTGACTGCCTTTGAAATGGTGGGGCATTGACGTTTGTCCTGCCTTCCCACTCCACCTGAAACATTGTCTTTCCCTGGGTCTTGAGTCTGCCAGCATTCAGACTGGAACTATTATACCATTGGCTCTTCTGCTTCTCAGGACTTCATACTCAGGTTAGAACTGTACTCTCGGCGCTTCTGGAACTTCAGCTTACCAACTGCGTGTCTAGGACTTACCAGTCTCCATAATTGCAGGAGCCAGTTCCTTATCATAAATATATCACACACATATACACACGCTCAAATTCTATTGGTTCTTTTCTCTAGAGAACCTTGACTAATATCCTCTCCTTTCTCTTATAATTAAACTTCTACTAATACTGTCTGTGATCACATTGGCCTATTTGGCATCCACATTGCCTCACTGGCACCTAACAAATGGCAGAGTTAGGATGCAACCTTAGTCCTGGTGGCCCCAGCCCAGAGCCCTTCCTCTGCCCACAATGTATCCTAGCATACCAAGGCAATTGGAGAGGAAAAAATAAACCTTATTGCCTGTTTCAGCTTTTCTGTACTGGACCTTCCAAGAGGGCTGAAGGCTTTTTTCTGAATATATCTAACTACTAATTACATAATTATCTATTAATAGAGCAAAGATTTTCTTCTTTTTAAATAGTGTGTTTTTCAGTAAGCATAATCGAGGGGAAAAAAAAAAAACCTAAGAAGCAATTTTGCTTTCCCATCACCATTTATCACTTCTGGCTTCCTCTGTTATGTCTAACACTACTCATAGGCTGGAACACAGTACCAAATAATTAGCCAACATCCCCTGCTAAGTAAACCCACCCTACAGGGAGACCGACATGAACTCCAAGGTTGGCTAAACTCCAGTATCTGGGGAAAAATGAGCTGGGCAGTCTGATAACTCTGGTGAGTCAAAAATGAAGGCCTCTTCCTATCAATTCTCTCCTTTTTTTTTCTGCAGGGCCTCTGTTTTGATTGATCTCTCTTACCTGCCTAACGAATTCCCATTTCCCCCTCCAAACCCAGCTTTAATGTCTCCTGCTCCAGGGAAATTTTCCTATTCCTCTTCGGTGCTCACATAGCACCCTGCGTATATTTCTACCAGACTATAACTATTGTCTTGTATTTCTTGACTTCTCCTTGACTCTCTTTCGACTTTTTCTAGGTCAAGAATCCAATGTAATTCTTCTGTTTCTCAGTGCTGCACACAGAATATGACAATGAAGCATACATGAATGAATAATTTAATGAGTAAATGAATTTTTAATTATTTGAATTTCAGATGTGTTTATTTCATGTCCGAATCAAGGCACCATTACTAGGCCTTAGTTTTAGCATCTGTAGAATGGGAATATCTGCTTATTAGCATTGTTACTAAGAATATATGAGAGAAAGAGGATGGTGGATGGAAGGACCATGTGTGTGTGTCTGTGTGTGTGTGTGTGTGTGAGAAAGAGAGCGGGAAGGAAAGAGAAGAGAGAGAAAGAGACAGAGAGAGAAACTTCTCCCAAGATGAGTCACCAAGAGTGAGAGTCCTCCTTTCCTTCTTTCTTCCCCCTTGTTTTCACAAGACAGAGATGTATTTTATATTTATTTACATATTAAGGATTATGTTGAGTTTTACCACCTAATATATGTCAAACACTGAGGATACAGTGAAAAGAATGTCAAACCTATTTTTTGGCATTAAAAGAATATACAGTGGAGGAGTCAGATACAAGAAGACAATCATGATCCCGAATGCCTACACTGGGAATCGGTAATCACAGGAGCTGGGTAAGCATGGAGGAAGAGTGTTCACCACACTCCATGTGGTCAGAGAAGACTTAATCTCCCATAAACAGCAATCAGTTAATTGAAGATTGTTCCGGGCACAGAAATGGATGTGTTAGGAAGAGTAAAAATGAGGAAGAATGGAGGCCATAAGAAGTTTGGAATGTAGAGCATTGGTGTGATGGGTGGTAGAAAAGATGGTGATTGGGTAAATGTTAAAATACAGTACTGTATAAGACTTCAGGGAGGCAGGGGCCAGTCAGGCAGGGCTTTAGTAGTCATAGGGGGGTGTTAGCCTTTACACATAGAGAGTGTGGGGGGGGAGACTACCTGGGAGAATATGCCAAAATTTTCTCCTCAAAGGAACAAAACAAGAACGCAATGATAGAAGGATTACTGGAGGGAAAGGACTCTAGACATTCTATCTTTGGGTGAAAGCTAATGGCTGGGGAACGTGGCCTGGAGAAGAGAAGCCATGGAGGTGGGCTAGGTTGCAGTCTTTAAAGCTGAGGGGCTACTGGGGGGAAGGAAGCAGATGTGATATGCTCCAAAGAGTGGCACTAGGATAAGTGCATGTGAATGGCTGGCCTGGAATTTCAGCTCTCACCTACTACCTGTGTAAATCTGGAAAGTCACTTAACTCTAACACACCCCGGTTTCTATGCCGGTAAAATTAGAACTGTCGTACTGACCTTGCCACATCACTGTAATAGTTTATGTGAAGATGTATATCAAGTGCCCTGTGCATATTTGGCACCTGAGAGATGCTCATGTTAGGCCTCTTTATGACTTTGAACATGAATACCATGGAGTGAGAAGTATGTTGGCAGGAGGAGCGTGCAGGGAGGAGGGAAACAAGAATAATTTCAGCTTCGAACACAAACACAATTCCATTTGCTTCCTATTTTGGGAATTGCTGCGGAGGCCAGGAGGAAAGGAAGGATTCCCATTTTAGCGCAACCCGCCTTCTCACTGGGGCTGTGACTTCCAATACTCCAACCAGCCTCTTGAAGCTGTATAGAAGATTTGGTACCTGACCTTGCTTGAGGGAAATCAGAGTTTTCTTTCAAGAGTCAACTTAAATATCCTGCCTCAGAAGGGCTCTCCCTAATACCCCAGCCTATCTAGGAGCTTGAGGTATAATACCACACTGCACTCTTCACTTCTTTGTCCTGATTATAGCTTTCCTTATAGATTTGTGTGTTTGCGTAATGCATTTTCCTCCTCTGTGAAGGCAGAGACTAGTTTGTGACATTTCCTATTGTATTGCCAATGCCTAGTGCAGTGCTTGGCACTGAGTAGGTACTTTACTCATTGATTGACTTAATGAATAAGCACATGAATAAACGAACAAGTAGGAACCAGAAGAAAGGACATTTTCAGCAAAGTAAATAGAATAAGTAAAGACATAGATGTGGCAAATGCAACATCTGTACCAGTACCAAGTGAAAAGCTCAGTGCATCTAAGAAATAAAGATAGAAAAATCATTAGGGGGGCACACTGTGCAGGTCCTTCACCTCCCTGCTAAGGACAACGGCTATCTCCTGCAAGCAGTGGGGAACACTGCTGGGGTTTAAGCATCGAAGGCTTTATGCTGGAAGACTTAGATGGGGAGAAATAGAGAGACATCCTCCCTGCTTCTGGACTTAATAACCTGGCCCTCTGCCTGTCCAAACCTTCATTTTCAATCCCAGAAGGCTTCTTCCTTCTCCAACCATTGTCCACACTAGGTGTGACAAAGACTTTCTCTTATGATAACTTTCTTTATTGCATTTAAGCCCTAAACCTCAAGGAACAACTAATTAGATAATCCTTCCCTGAACAATCAACCCCTTAGCTTGTTTCAGAAGACCAGAGTTCAAGGCTACTACCGCATGCCTCAACCTCTCATTCTGTAAAATGGGGTTTATGACAATTGATTTATCTTCTCAGGGTTGGTAGGAGAATTAAACAAGATAAAGGATATGAAAGAGTTGCTGAATTATATGGCACTGTTAAAGCCACATACCATGAAGTACTGAAGCTGGTACTCTGGGCCAAAGCACTGGTACACACGTATTAACAAAACATACATGGGCTCTGATTCGAGTACACTATCCCAATTTCCTATATCCTAAAACTGTACCTCAAAAGCAGGTGTATGATGGGAGACATAAGCTTTATTCATTGGGACACAAAAGTCTAGGGATCGGGTGAACTGGATAGGAAATTTCTAGAAATAGCCTCACGGCTATTCAAAGATCTCACAGCAAAGGAGACTGGAAGCTCGGAGTTACAAATCCCTCTAGATAGTGGACTGAATAAAGTCCATGTCAGGAGAAGAATAATTTACAACTCTAGCTTCACAATATTGCTCTGAGTTAGGTGTTTCCATGACTTGCTGCCAGCAAATTACCTGTTAAAGCCCAAATTTCTGAACCTAAAAAGACTCCGCAAATGCTGAGGCTTTCTGACTAACAGAAGGCCCTCAAAGAGCTGCCTCCATTATCCTTCCCACCCTCCTCTTCCACTGAATCGCTTCACACTCTCTCCTCTTCTCCCCATCTTCTGGAATCTAGACACATTGGGCTATTTACCAAGACCAAACACACTATTGCACCTCTGTGCTGTTCTCACTGCTACAGTGCTTTTCCCTCCCTTCTAACAGTAGGATCTGCTTGTCTTTCAAGACTTTGGTCAAGTGCTTTATTTTCTCTGAAAACTCTTTATTTCTTAAGACAAAAATTAATTACTCCCCTTTTATTGCCTCTATAGGCTATTACTGTTCTGTTCTTTTATTTGGTAGAAAGTCTATTGTATGTCAACTTCAGTTGGCTGATTCTATGTCTTTTTCACCGTTAAAATGTCTTTGCAACCCTAGTATCTAGCACGAGTGTTGAAATACATATAGAAACAAATAAAAGAGGGTTAAGAAAGGAACTAATTTTTATTGTTCATCAAATGTCATGGCAAACACTTCATATATATATAGACCTGTATAGTTCCCAGCTTTCACAATCATAGGGTTTAAACGTAGCCAACACCCTCTCCTTATGCTGAAGAAAAGCCTAGAAGCACACTGAGGCTCAAGCTCTAGTCTTGAATCTTTCCACTTTCTGCCACCATCACTCTGCTCTTATCTTCTGGGCTCGTGGATGGTCTGGCTTCATATCCTGGTTCTGAATAACTGTCTCAGACAGTTACCAACTTTGACTGGAAGGCAAGTGTAATTTCTTGTGTTGTCACTGTATGCAGACATGTAGACATGGTTGTCGGTAAGAGTAATCTTAGCTGCACAGAATCACAATTGCTGAGAATTTCCACAGCCTAAGGCAGTAATGGCAAACCTTTTAGAGCTTTCAATGATACAAACAGCTGGCTATAGCATGTGTGCCATAGGTTCGCCACCACTGGCCTGGGGTATAAGACAAACCTCACTGTTGTATGTATCCCTATTTGCAAATAGGGTGTCTTAGTTACTTTTCTAGTTGCTGAGACAAAATACTCAATGCCCCAAGTTAAGGGAGGAAAGGTTTATTTGGCTCAAAGTTTGTAGAGGTTTCAGCCCATAGTCGGCTGGCTCCAAGGCACAGTGGCATGGCAGACATGCATCGCAGAGAAGAAACAATTGTTGGAGGGCAAAAGGTAGCAAAGCAAGCAAGGGGACAAGGCAAGCCTCTTTCTGTCCCTTATATTGTATCCAGGCTACTGAGATTAGGGCAGCACCAAACCAATCAGTGGACCCATCAGTGCCAAGCCAATTTGGTAATCACCTACCCTTAATCCTAGCACCCTTAATCCTAGCAGTGCACCATGAATCGATCACACACTTTAGATCCAGTCACCTCTGGAAAAGCCCCATCTACAACTGCATAAGGTTTTGGGGGTGGACATCTAAACACAAGCCACAAAGGTGCAAAAAGGCTGGTGACCAGCAGGAAGGTGGCATAGCTAGTAAGTGTTGAAGATAGGATTCAAAGTCAGGAAAGCTGTTTTGTGCTAAAACATCAGATAGTAGAAGAAAGAAGCCAAATATTCCCCCAACTGCCATGATGGTGCCACTGGCAGCAGCTGATTCTACCTCCGGCCAGATGCACTGTCTTAGTTACAGCTTTTGTCAAGTAAGCCTAGCTCCTGGGCTCCAGTACCACCTCTTGTCTCTTTGCCATTCCAACCTACGGTTCAAGTGTCTTCCTGGTGTTGCTAACCTGTGAGTTGTTCATCATTCCCTCTTGGTTTGTCAGTGGGTGCCAATTCCTGCATTGAATTCTCTTGGCTTTAAATATTTGGTGTTTTCCCCTCTTAGTTATACACTAACTAGCAGGGCAAAGAGTCATGGAAATGATGCATAATAATAACACATAATCAACCAAAATTATTTACTGTGTAGTGGTAAAGGTTACTCACAAAATGTTGTACTTTAGGTATTTCTATGCTGCAGGTTACAATGCACTCCTTACCTCTGATTATAACTCCTCTCTCTCTTTTCTTCTTATTTGAACTACAGTAAGAGTGACTTTATCCTAGAACTAATCTTGAAACTGATCTATCTAATATAAAAAGTAGATCAGTTGCAAACTTTAGCTTTCTCATTGTTGTTAGTAGTACTTTTTGTGTGTATTCGTATGACATAACCATTGCTCTTTGCTATAAAGTTTTCAAAAAACAAAAACAAAAAAAGAATGTTGGGTAGAAGAGCTCTTAGTGTTGGAAACTGTGAAACTAGAAACAGACTGTCCAAGGTCCAAGATGGTCTCAGGGACAATTTGAATCTCTCTTTTTTAGGAGACTGGACCTACCTCCCACCACCACCACCATCACCACCATCATCATCACCACCATCAGAAGGACCATGAGCACCTGCTATATGCTAGGGAGGCATCCTTGTGGTAATGTTGAGCCCAACGAGCCATCATAACTAACTTTTGTGAAAACTGAGTTAGAGAGCAGTGAAAGAACGTCACAAATATCACATGGATAGTAAGATAAGGGGCAATGCTGAGATGGGATCTCAGTCAGTCTAGCTCAAAAATTTCAATTATGCTGTTAGGCACAATGCTTTAATGCTTTTTGATAGTGCAGGTTTGTCTGCCTGGTAGCCCAGAAGCTCCCTCTTAGTGTGCCATGATCTCTGTTCTTCCCTCTCACACTCATTTCTGAGAGCATCCCATATTTCCCCTACTCTTGGGGTAGGAATGTGCATATGTAATAATCATTCCTTTTGAAAATTAGAAATTCTGCCCTATGGGATGAAGGGGATCAAAAAGACTCTGCCTTATACACATAGTTTCTTCTCACCCCTGAAAATAACCAGTTAGAGAGAATCTGGAACATCCCTCAGGGAGTCTGAGGAACAGCAAATAAGATATTTGGACGGACTTGTCTCTCCAGGAGTTAAATCACTTTAGAATGGAAAGCAGAAGAAAAAATAAACACCCACAAAAATGATTTTCTGCTTTTTTTAAACTTAAAATTATGGAAATTGTTTCTGACAGCAAATTGCTTCTAATTAATTTCTTGGCTCTGCTGGGAAAATGTACTGTTTCATTGATTTCTAAATTCCACCAGCTTAATTATCAAAAGACCCCCCCCAACTATTAGCATGTAGGTTTTTAGTTGGGAGTTTGTCAGCATTATACAAAGGAAAAAGAGACAGTCAGATGTGGAGGGGTTGAATGGTCACCAGGAGGCTACAGCCCCAACTCCAGCCTTGGCATCAACATTCCAAAGTCCAGGAGAAGGTAATATCCATAGGAAAAGAAGTCTGAATGATGCTGGCAAAATCACAGTGCAAGTAACGCCTGCATATGGAATTGGGAGAGTTGGGTTCAAATTCAATCCATAGTTAATTATTTTCTGAGCCCAGTTATTTTTGTAAAATGATGCTATTAATAATAATGGGATCCTAGAAATTTTGCTTTTGGAAAATTTCAATTTTCTTGATCCCAAGAAAATAATTTGACAATGTTATAAAAAGAGATGAATAAAGCTATTCATCACAGCATTCATTTATTCATTTATTCATCCACCCAACAAATAGTTGCTGAGGGCCTAGTATGTACCAGGTGTTGTTCTAGTAACTACCAATGAAAAAGACAGCAACAAGGTGAGAACAAGACTTGACCTTGTGCAACTGACAATCTTCTAGGGAAGACACTGAAACCCAATAGACACTGATAAGAGCACTGAAGTAAAATGAAGCAAGGTAGAGCGAAAGGATGGACTGTGAAAGTAGCTGATAATTTGGTTTGGGGCTCAGCAAAAGTATCTTTGAAGAGAAGCCATTTGAATAGATTTCTTAATGACACGAGGGGTGAAAAATATGAATATCAGGGAAGATAAACGTAGAGAGCAGAAGTATATAGTTTATAAGCTAGCTTTTCTTTGTAACCTTAGGCAAATTATTTTAGCTTTCTGGCCTCCTAGGCAGGTACAAAGCTAGATCTATCTCTTCCATGCTTCCATCTGTGTAACGGGAGCTCCTTCTTCCCACTGGGGCCCAGATTGGGATTGAATCATATCTGAGAGAGCCTCTTGCTACCAAAACATTTTGTAAAACTCCCAAATGCTACACAGACATAAAATAGATGTAAGTTAATCCTATTCATCTGCCAAAGCAGAGCTCAACTTTTACTTCTTCTCTGAAGCCTTTCCTCACTTTGTCAGGGAGAGTGTCTCCCTTTATATTTTTTATGAACCCCTGTTGCAAAATTTAGTTTTTTTTGCAGGAACTGAGTTTTTAACTTCTTGAAGCAAGGACAATGTTACTGAATCGTAGCCCCTAGCTCAGTGCCTGGCATATAGTGGTGCTTAATACTGAAGAAATAGGTGGGTTGACCTGAAAAGGTTTTGCGGAGCTGAGCAAGAATTTGATGAGGGTTGGGTAAAGCTTTTAGTTACATTGAAACCTATGCTGTTATGCATAATAGGCACAGAACAAATACTCATTGAATGAACAAGCCCATGTTGTGCAAAGCAACTTATTTTTGCTGAGTGAGGATTACTCCATCTCTGCAAGGAAATACTTGTTTTGACAGTGATCAGAGGTGGCAATTCAAGAATGCAGAATGAGGACAAGGATAGGGATGTGAGAAAGATTCCTCTTTGATAAAAATCTACTTAAGCAGGTAATATATTAGGTAGAACACTGAATCTTTATCCTAGTTCAGTGCTGGAAAACCTATGGCACACATGCTGTGGTAGGCTGTTTGTATCACTGAAAGCTTTGTAAGGTTTGCCATCACTTCCCTAGTTGATTGTCAGAACAACCTGAGGATTGTTATTATCCACATTTAATAAACGAAGAAAAATGTGTCCAACAGATTAAGGCATTACATTTATGCACAAATTAAAAGGGGAATAGTAGGACCAAGAATCCTTGAGTGTCTAGTACTAATCTCCTTGCTCCCCATGGTTCTTGGTATGACAAGTGATAGGGAGAAGTGGAAAAGACGTGTATCAGCTCACTGGCACTTACATGAGGAGATGGGTACTGCTTTCAGAAGGTACTCACAGACCCACAGTCACACACGTAAGTATCCTGGTAGTTTAGCATATTGCACAAACAGCAGTGTGGATTCCGCACAGTCCACACTCCATCTCAGGGAAGAACATAGCTTACTCAGTTCACTCAGTTTACTCACGTCTGTTCTGCTTTAATGAACACCAATCACTTATCACGGAGCTTCCTGTAGTGGACTTGAGATCTAAGGCTTAGTATTCCTGCTTTTGCTGTGTCTAGCCCAGAACCTGGCACTGAAAAGACCTCAAATTTTTGCAAACAAAATGAAATTGACCATGAAAGTTAACTTTATGTGTCAACTTATCTGGAGCAAGGAGTAGCCAGATATTTGTGAAACATTATTTCAGGGTGTGTCTGTGAGAGTGTTCTGGGTAAGACAGTTTCTGAATCAAGAAGATGAGTAAAGCAAATCACTCTCCCTAGTGGGAATGGGCACCACCCAACCTGCTGTGAGTAGAATTAAAATGCAGATGAAGAGAGAAATTTCTCTTTGTCTGCTTGACTGTTTAAGCTGAAACCTGCGTCTTCTTCTTCCTTTAGACTGGGACTTACACCATTGGCTCTCTTGATTCTCAGGCCTTCACACTCAGGCTGGAAGTATAACATCAGCTTTCTTGGGGTTCCAGTTTGCCAAAGTAGATGATGAAACTACTCTGCCTCCATAATCATATGGACCAATTTCTTTATAATAAACATATTTTATATTATAAAGGATAAAGGATATAGATCTATATATTATAAACAGGTACATACATACACACATACAGCTCTGTTTCTCTGGAGAATCATGAGAAGTACAGATATTTTGGTACTATAGCAAGATGCTAGCATAACCAATATTTTAAAATGCCAAAGGGCTTTGGAGCTGGGTAATGGGTAGAGGCTGGAAGAGTTTTGAGGTACATGCTACAGATTTGAGAATTAAAAAGAATTCTGGTGAGGTCTTAGCTAGAGATCAGGAACATATCAGAAACTGGAGAAATGGCAGTCCTTGTTATAAAGTGGTAAGAAATAGAATTCTAGTGTTTTGAGGGAAGATAAAGTTTATAAGCAATTTAATTGGATATTTAGTTGAGATTTCTAAGTATTGAAGAAGTGATCTGATTCCTCCTGACTACTTGTAATAAATTGTGAGAAGAAAGAGATGAATTGTAAAAGGAATTGTTAAGCAAAATAAGGAATCAGAAATTAAAGATTTGGAAAATCCTCAACATTTCCATATGGCAATAAGGATGTGGCTGGACTATCACCTGATAAAGAGATCATGAGCATAACTTACGAATTTAATTAGCAATCTCAACAGAAATCAGGAAGAGAGATGGGATTATACCAACAGAAATACTGCCAGCTGGGACTATGTGAGACTAAGAAAGTGGGACAGAACAAAGGATGATTGTTGGGTTTCTTTGATTCTACAAGACTGAAACATAGAGATATTCACTTAAAAATGTGTGCTATTCTTCAAGAAAGGAGAAGAAGGATGCTGATTCAGAGGCCATTATGGCTGCCACTTGGACCACAGGACCAAGAAAAGGGTTCATTCATCCTTAGTTTCAAGGTGTCACTTCTCTGGTCTTGGCAGGTGAGGATATTTATGCCCTACACATCAAGGGCAGTAACTGTGCAGGCAACTGGTGTGTGTGTGTTGGGGGGTGTTAATGTGTGGAGCTGAACAGTTGAACTGACCCACTTAGCCATGGGGGTAATGCTGCCACCACAGTCAGGCTGAAAGACAGAGCATTAGACCAGCAAAAGTTGTTTTCAAGCTTTAATAGCAAATGGAGTTTGCCTTGGTGGGCTGTGAACTTGCTTGAGATCCATCACCCCTTCCTTCCTTCCAATTTCTCCCTTTTGGAATTGGAATGCCTGTCATATGCCTACCTCAACATTGCATTTTGGGAACCAGGCATAACTTATCTGGTTTTATAGGCTCACAGCTGGAATGAAATTCTGCCTCAGGATAATTCATACTTTAAGTCTCATCCATATCTGATTTAGATGATTTTTAATGATACTTTAGATTTTCAACATTAGAGTTGATGCTGGAATGAGTGAAGCCATTTGAGGCTGTTGAAATAAAATGAATGTATTTTCCATGAGAAAAGAATAAAAATTGCGGGGAAGCAGGAGTAGAATGCTATGAATTAAATATCACTGACACCCTAAAATGTTGTGTATGTTGAAGCCCTAACCCTTAATGTGATAGTACTTGTGGGTAGAGTTCTTGGGAGATAATTAGGTTTAGATGAGGTCATGAGTGGGATCCTCACGATGAGGTCAGTGTGTTTACAAGAGGAAGAGAGACCAGAGTCTTCTTTCCACCATGGGAGGACATGAAAAGAAAGGAGCCATATGCAAGCCAGGAAGAGGGTCTTAGTCAGGAGTGGAACCTGCTGGCATCTTGATTTTCCACTTCCTGGTCTCCAGAAGTGTAAAGTATTTTTTTGTTTTTTAAGTCATCCAATCTATGGTAGTTTGCTATTATAACTTGAGTAGACAAAGGAAGTCTTGGGACACACTCACTTTTAAGAGTTCAAGTTAAGAATAAAATTCTGTTAAGTTTTGTCACCCTTGAACAATAGTTTCACAAAGCCCCAAATTCCTCACTTGATGCATATTCGGCATTCAGAGTGACCAGTCTTTCTCCAGAACTAGAGTGTTAGTGGTGGCTGGCCTTGCTCACCAGCCTTGTGACTTGTTCTTATAATCAGGCTTTGCGGTAATAAAGTTTTCAAATAAATGCCTGTTATAAGAAAAAAAACTGGTTGCCAAGTATGGACCCCAGGATTCCTCTGTAAATGGCGCATTATGAATGTGTTAAAACACGAATATTCTCTGAATTAAAAGAGTTCCTCAAAAATGTAAGCCTGTAAGCACGATTATAGGGTACGAAGAGGACTTATACATTTGACCTTACTCTCTGAGGTTTGGGACAAAGGGGCAAATTTTCCCTATTCAAATGCCTCTTCAAATCCTCTCAGAGATACAGTGCTCAGATTCATCCATTTACTCAACAGATTATACACTTTCTAAGTGCCTGAGATGATGTAAGATGCTGAGATCTAATGGCGAGCAAAAACTCTGCCCTCCTGCAACTAGGTGAGTGTGAGCGATAGATGCTCCTTAAATATCACACGCATGAGGTCATTACACCCTGAGATGTGTTCTATGAAGAGTGTACAGTAGAGCAATCTGACTGAGATTATGGGTTTAATGGCGCCTTCCCAGAGGAAATAAGCTTGAGATGGGATATGAATAATGTGTATGTAGTACCAGGGTTAAGAAAGTAGGAAGAACATCACAGAAATTGGAAATGCAAAAGGATAGTTTAGGGGTTCATAATTTTTTTTTTGCAGTGCTGGAGATTGTACCCAGAGCTTCACACACACAACAGTGCATAATTTAAACAAGCCCCCATCAATTCTCAATAAACAATCAAAACATTATTTAATAATAATAGGCTTGCTATGTATAGATGCAAATTTAAAACCCTAAAACTTTCCAACAAGGACAGCATTTTTTAGTTCCTCCAAAAAAGAAATTAGGTGATCAACACGGATCCAGACACAGGGAATAATACATCCAAAAATCTGTGTTTAGGGAGAACATGTATGTCTCAGGAATTGGAAGACACTAAGGAAGAATATTAGGGCCAAGAAAGGATGTAAGATGAGGCTGAAGAGTTTATCCTAAAATTCTTGGTAAGTCAATGAAAAGTTTTAAGCTGATAGGGTTAGAAAAAGAGGGGTAGAAAAAGGAGCATATGTGAAGTTTGACAAGTGGGTCCAGGGAGACCAGTTAGGGGGCTATTTCAATAGTTCAAATGAAAGACGATGGTGTTTTGGAGTTAGATGGTGACAGTGAAGACAGATAAAAGATGCTGGATTTAGAGATTTTTAGGCAAAACACCAGATGAAACAGGGGTAGAGGAGAGGTAACCTAGATACTTTTCTGGTTCTACTACAAATTATTTTGAAACCTTTCATCCTTGGGCCTCAGAATTCCCTTCATCCATCAGGGAAGTTCCCAAGGCTCCTCCAAAAAATGATAGGAATCTAAAAACAAGAGAATTAATCTTTCAAATCTTCCAGTGCTGACATTCTGTGGTTCAATAATTTTGAGATACTAATCTTTTGTTCTACTCTCCCTCAAATAAGACTATCTTTCCTAAAAACATACTTGCTGGAATGATACTCATGCCTGTAGCTTGATGATAAATAGTTGTGACATCTTGAATCAGGGCTGTGAACCAGACATTGCCAGGTGTCTACTGCACAAAAAAAGAAGAGAAAAAGAATCTCTCATTGGAAGTTTTCCCTAGAGTTTAAAAACACTAATGATGAAAAATTAGGGTCAAAAGGGAAAATGCCTTGGATAATGATAATGATAATGATGATGATCCTCATAATAATTCCTTAACTTCATTTAGTGTTTTCACATGCCTTGTCTCATTTGACACAACAACTCTGTGAGGTATACCAGTTCATAGAAATGAGTAGAATGAGCCCAGGAGAGAAGAAAAGAAATATCAGTGCTTAAGTAGACTTATATATTCATTTATTTCACAAATATTTATTGCCTAATATTTGCCAGGTTCTAGGCCAGTATAAATGTAATAGATAAGGTTTTTGTTCCTGCTGGGGCAAAGATATAATAAAATATATAATAATAAAGATATAATGATACATCATCAGCAGTAATATTATATTATGCAATAATATAGTGTATAATAAAATATAAAAGTTCTTGTTAGTAGTAAGTTCTATGAAAGAAAATTAATAGGATAGTGTGTTAGCAAGTAAACAAAGAAGGTAATTTTCAATATAATATTCAGAAAAATATTCTAGGTGTGGTAGCATTATAGACCATTAAAAAATAGTAACTGTAGATGTCAGTTCTGGGAAAGGGCTTGACTTGAGTGAAGAATAAAATGGAGATGAGTGTGATTGGAGCCAGTGAGATAGAGAGTAGTACAAAAGGAGGTAGGAGAAATGTGAGAACCAAAATTGAAAGAGCTTAAGAATCATGGTAAATTTGGGTTTTATTTTAAGTGACGAGAAACCATTAAAGAGCTTCTTTAGAAAGGTGATGCCATTTGATTTTAGCTCTAAAAAGTCTGCTCTTGCTGATGTGTGGATAATGTACCATCAAGAGGCAAGAGGTAGAACTGGTGAGCAAAGCAGGAGGGTATTATATTAGTCTATGCAAGAGTGGAGGGAGTAGTGGCTTAGAAAAGATGACAAGAGATGAAAAGTAACGGAAGTAGAATAGATGGGAGTTGGTGATGAAGTTGGTTGTTGGTTGAAGGAGATATTTTCAACCTCTTCAACTTTGCTCATAGGCAAGCTGAGGCCTAGGAAAGAACAGAGATGGGAAATGTCTGAAACAAAACTTGAACCCAAGACTTCTGACTCCACATACAGTACTTTTCCCAGTGCATTGTGCATCTCTGCTCACAGTGACAGTGTTGTGAGTGGGGATGGAGGGTGCACAGTTAGTTGGATGTATCACTATTAACTTGCCCGAGTTTGTGTATAGAAGGGAGGCTTCAGGGCATGCTTGTATAAGAACGGGGGTCTTGCACCTTGCTTCATTCCCTACTAAATAGTTGTTCTCCTCCCTGCCCCCAGTGTGTCATGGGAACGGGAGATGGTTTTCACTCCTGCTGAAAGCATATGGCTGCTCTCTGATGGTCCAGGGCATAGAAACGGACAGATGGAGAGTATGTCTTGTAGCTTCCCAGATTCACAGAGGAAGAAAGGAATCTGATGTTAATTTGAGTCCAGACATCTCCATAAGTTCATCTTGCCTTTGGTCTCTTGGGGACCACTGCCAATTACAGTCTACCTTACCTCCCCTGGCTTGGCTCTCACTTTGCTTTTAATGCAGTATTCATTCAGAATACTTTTTTGTTTATATGTAAGCAGTTTTTCTTTCTAAACTATGAGGTTGCCAAAGGCGGAGACACCTCCGTGCGCCCAGTTCCTGGCAGAGCAACTGGCATAGAATATATATTCTGAAGCAGATTACTGAGAAAGCTGCTAAACTCATTCAGCCTACTTCCTCAACTTTTCAAAGGGAATAATTAACAGCCATTTCATAAGGTTGTGAAGTTTAAATGAGTTAACATGCATATAAGATACCTGGCACAGTGTAGGAACTTAAAAAATGAATTCATACATATCCACATATCAAAAGTTTTCCCTTGCAAACTAAAAGCAAAGAAAGATTCAAGCTAAACGCACAAGAGGATATCACTATAGACCCATTAGACTGGCTAAAATTAAAAATAAAATACTGGCAATCCGAAGTGCTAGCAAGGATTCAGAGCAACCAGAATCCACCTGCATTGCTGATGGGAATGCAAACTGGTACAATTCCATAAAAAGTTAAATAAAGTTATCATATGACCCAGAAATGCTATTGCTAGGTATTTATCCTAGAGAAATAAAAAATTTATGTTCACAGAAATATCTGTACAAGAATGTTCATAGCAGCTTTTATTCATAATTGCCCAAAGTGGAAACAACCCAAATGGCCTTCAGTGGTGAATGGACAATCTGTGGTACAACGGAATAATACTCAGATATTAAAAGGTATAAACTAGTGATACACACACACAACTTAGATGAACCTCAAAATCATTAAGCTAAGTGAGAGAAACCATTCCAGAAAGTTTACAAAATTGTATGATTCCATTTTATGACATTCTTCAGAAGGCAAAACTAAAGTAATGGAGAATAGATCAGTGTTAGCTAGGGACTAAGGGGAGGATTGTGACTACAAAGAGTAGATACAAGGGAGTTCTTTGCAGATAATGTTCTACATACTGATTGCAATGGTGGTTACCCAAATATATATATTAGAGAGATCTGTATTAAAACTCATAAACTTGTACATTAAAGAAGTCAATTAACTGCGTGTTACTCTAAAAAATAACAAGGGTTTTCCATATTGACTTAACACCATAGTACTTGAAGCCTCCCTATTTTCTAAAGTATCTTTTTATTGTAAGGGTAGAGTCTTGGTTATTTAAGTACCTCTTACTAAAAAATCCAAAAATTTAGGGAAAAGGAGTGATTGTAGGCAGTGTGGAAGAGCATGGAAACCTAATTTGTCTAGAAATTTATAAAGGTATAGCAGCTATTTCATTTCAATTCAATCCTGAACTTTCAAAGAGGAAATAGCCCCCTCCCCCACTTTTTTTAAAGCTTTGCTAATAAAACTGTCCTTGCACTGAGCCAGCAATAAATCTACAGAACACTATGGTAATACCCATGGAGAAGGCAAAAGGGGCCTCCATAAACTATACGATTTGAACTACTACAGATGTTGCAGTGGAAATTTATGGTTTTTGACGGATCCTTATCTCTTCTTGCCAGTTTCTGCACATTGAATCATGCACTAGCAGAGTCTATTTTAAGAATCATCATTTTTTTCTTTAAATATTAAAAAACTGTGGCAATTAATTTCTTCCATACTGTTCTATCATGACAAATAAATGTGAAATGCATACTTACAGAGCACATGTAATTGCATTTGGACACATGCAAATGACATGCAAATCTTACGTTCTAAATGAGTTTGTTTATCATTCCTGAATTCTAATCCAAGAGCCTTACTTTTTAAATTCAGTTTACATTCTGACATGTATACAAATGAGTTTGACTCTGGAAAATAACTTAATAAACTCAGGGTTAGCTTTGCAATTAGAGAGGCATCTGGGAGCTATAAAATCTGGGAAACAGCATTTACATCTTTTTCTGCATTCAAGGTTTCAATTTCCTTGCTCAAACCCTCTTCTCACCAGTTTGCACTGCCCTCACCCTACCACTCCATTTCCTATCATTTCAGGTAATCCCATCATTTGAAAGGGCCTTAGTTTAAATTGTTTTCCCTGTGGGAGATGGGTAAGTGCATTTCCCTGAGGATGACCTCACTGAGTCATTGTCCTTAGTGCAGCACTTTGAAAAACTAAGATCAGAGTGATAAATGAAATAAAAACTAACAGAATTAACATTGATCAGTACTTTCCATTTGAGTTTCTTATTATTATGGCTGATCCAGTTCTCCTCTGGGTACTGACATCTTCTTATGGATACTGTCCTGTAAAGAAAGCTATGACCAGTCACGAATCTGATTTGTCAAATAATATATATACATAGAGAAAAGAAAATAGGATCATATTCCATTTCCGATGAAAGGAAAGAGAACCACAAAACAAAGTGGAATGAAGGTTCCTCAGAAAATTAAAAATAGAGCTATGGTACCATATGATCCAGAAATTTCTTCTTCAAGGTATTTAAGTAGAAGAATTTAAAGCAAGGTTTCAAAGAGATACTCACACAATTATGTTCATAACATTATTATTCACAATAATCAAGGGCAGAAACAAATGTCCATTGAAGGATGAATAAATAAAAAAATGTGGTGTATTGAGACAGTGGAATATTATTCAGCCTCAAAAAGTAAAGAAATCTTATCATGTGCTACTAACATAGATGAACCTTGAGGATATTATGCTAAGTAAAATAAGCCAGGCACAACAAGAACCCATTTATGTGAGGATTCTAAAAGAGTATATTTCATACAAACAGAAAGTAAATTGATGGTGACCAAAGGATAGGGGAAAAAAGAAAAGGGAGGTTGTTTATTGGGCATGGAGTTTCAGTTTTGTAAGGTGAAAGTCCTAGGCACTTGTGCCCAACAATATAACACTAAAAATGTGTATATTTGAAAATGATTACAATAGTAAAATAATAGCAATAAACACTGTCTAGGGAAGTATTACCTTTAAAAAAGTTATACGTATAAAACTGCTTTACTGGGGGGCAATAGTGGTTCAGTCAGAGTTGTAGAACCATGGATACTGATAAAAATTTTTATGATTTCTGAAATTTTCATAATGAAGTGATAATCTGAATAAAGGATACACAAATTCTAAGGATGGCACTGTAATATAAACTACTCTGTTAAAATGGAAATTTAAAAATGAACTTCAGAAGACATATTTTTCTTGCTCTTAATAAAACTCACTTCTAAGTCATGGTAGTTCAGCCTTTTGACATTGATAGTATTAGGCGAACTATGGTCCATAAGTACAGTGTGGTCCAGCTTATAATGGAAAAAGTTTACTGAGATCGCAGTTTTGAAGATATACAATCTAAACAGCTACAGTCTTGTGAGGGCAGCCACTTGACTGCATTACCCCACGGTGCATATAGCAGTGTTGGGAGTGCATGTCAGGAGTAAGCAACTATTTCTATCTTGAACTGGAACAAGAAGAGGGAGGAAAAGATAGGGTCTGACGGTGCCCTTTGAGGACACACCCCCAGTGACCTAGGCACCTCCCACCAACCCCACCTCTTAAAGGTCCACAGCACTGCCCAATACTGCTACCCTGAAGATCGAGCTGTAACATATTGACCTTTAGAGAACACTACCTATATTCAAACAGTAGCGCCCTGTTCCTTCAGACAGATCTGCTCCTTCCTGGAGGTGGACTCGTACTACGTTCCCCGTGCCGTCCCTCAGGTTTCGCGCTGATCGCCACTGCTGTGCGTGTTTGCTCACTCCTCCCGGGCTCTAGAGTGATTGACTCTAGGTCAGTAAGTACAGGTAAATTTAAGTCACTGTATTTCACTTACAGCTGTGGAAGCTATGAAGCAGGTACCCCTCCCACTGACAAGCACTTTTCTCAGAGATAACACAGACTTGTTCCCTATCTGAGAAAACCTATTGCCTTTATCAGCATAGTTTTGGGCTTACCCTTCACAATCCATCAAACACCCTTCCCACTGTTGTTCTGAGAAATAGCCAGGTCTATTTGCCTCTCTTAAGAACTGGTCCTAATATAAGAAAAAAACACACTAGTGGCAGGGTTACAATCTTACTACCCAAGAAAACTTCCGTACACCAGCTCTGATTAATGTGTGTGTTTGCTTGCTTGTTTTATATGAAATTATTTAGTTGTTTTTTTCATAAGCTTCCCTCTAATATGATCCCAGAGGGAAGAGGGTGCTAAAGGGGGCCTGTACACTGAAATGCAGATCGATCCTGTCACACAGAGGTGGATCAGACATGTCTCTGACTGCCTCGAGAAGAATATCGCCTATATGAGGTACAAATGAATAAATGCATGCAGTATGATAAGAGTGATGATTGACTTAAATATGAGGCAATGGAGACAAAAAAGAAAAGGATCAACTCTTTAAGGGCAGGCAGAGAATATTTCACAAAAGATAGAAAATATTAGCTGGGTCTTGAAGGATGCACAGGAATTCACAACACCAATGATGGGAAGGTACTCTAAGCAAAGGGTACAGCATGTGCAAAAGCACGGAGGCATAGTGAAAATGCTGGTGATAATAGGTTATTTATCTGTCTTTCCTGATAAAGTGTGTATGACTTTCAACATTAGAGTTCAGTTAGTGACTGAGTTTCAAGAAAGAAGAGATCACTGGTATCAATAAGATAAGATTTTAAAAGTGTCCACTGACTTTAAACACAAACAAGTCCATGTGCAGTGGAGTGGTCATGTGGGTGGAAGGGTGGGTAGACATCAGAGTGCAGCAGGGTCAGAAGTCAGTGGAAAATAAAGAAAGGGTTTTTAAAAGAAGACTGCACTTCCCTAAACCTCAGCTTGGAGAGAAGGAAACGAGATGTAGGACTAAGGGATATTTTTGGGTTGTATTTATATTTAAGCTAAGGAATTGGTTGGACGCAAAGGCAGTGGAGAGATGGGTTACAGTGAGAGGGCATACGGGTAGATTTAGGGCCTCAGGAGACTGGAGCACTGGGGAGCCAAAGCACAAGACTCTCCGGAGATGGGTGGAGGACCTCGTTGTCTTCAGTATTTTGTTGTAGTAACATGAAGCTGACTGATGTATAGGGTGTGGTCACCGATTGATTTGAAGAGATGCCTGGATCAATGGGGGTGAGGAGGTAAGGGGATTAAGAGTGAAGTCCAGGGGAATTAATCACCCTCCTCATAAAAGTCTAAGTATGGAATCCCCTGCCCCTAAACCCATGAGATGTGGAATAGCCAAGTTAACTAGCATCACACCTTTATTCCTCCTACACCTTTTAAGATTTTCCTGATTCTTATGTAAAGAGCATCTACATGATAGACATTAGAGCACAGTGGCATAGATTCTGGAGCTGAACTGCCTGAGCTCAAATCTCATCTTTGTCACTAGTCATGAACCCTTGGACAAGTTACTTGCCTTCTTTGTGGTTCAGTGTATTCTCTGTTAAATGACAGTGACTGTGGTATGTACTTGTATAGGTTTTTATGAAAATTAAGGGAGTTAATATATCAAAAGCCCTTAGAACAGTACTTGGCATGTAGTGGGCACTCAATAAGTATTGCCTATTATTATCATCACTGTTTTCTACAACACAGCTGAGTGACTGGTCTGGTGGGAGGCAATGTGTCAGGAAGTCTAACGTCATGTAGACTTGATCTGTCCCACTTCCTTGGATAAAGCGATATTCATTTCTTTTATCACGAGTAGTGTGAAACTTACAACCTAAGTGCTACAAGAGAGGTTCCCAGGCCAAAAACCATTATGTAGAATAAACTTATCGACTGTCTCACCAGTAAGTAAAAGAAGATAACCATTTGTACTTTAAAAGAAAGAGGTCTACTATACATAGTTGGGTTATTACAAGTCTTCTCAGTGTTGATCCATGGTAAATAGTCAATAAATCTGTAGATATTTTAGTATATGTGCTGCCAAAGTGAGCACTAAATTTGTAGATAGATGATAGATAGATAGATAGATAGATAGATAGATAGATAAACTTGTATTCATTTATAGTAAGCCAAACAAATGGTGGGTATAAGAACACAAGTAGCAGGTATAAACTGAAGGAAGCAAGTACCCCCTGCCCATTTCCTTACCAACCTTGATCTATCTGTGGTTTTCTCTCTTTTGTCATTGCGGGGCCCTATTATTCATTTAACTACCACTCACTCCCTTCATGGTCTTTGCATGTCATTTTTCTTCCAGGGCCCAGTTACTTCATATGCAAAATAAAACAGATATTTCAGGTATGGCAAGTAGGTTTTCTCTCACATGCAGATATGTGTTGAAATAGCAATTGTCTGGAGTATTGTGTAAGAAAGAGGATTTGAAACTGAATTCAGGATGAACAGGAAAGAATTTCATGGTTTAGTGATGTCACAGATCTATGAGATAAGTGAATGGCAGTCTTTGTGTGATGTATGTTTTCCTCTGGAACTAAGTATAATCCTTACAACCATTTTCTTTTGAGGAGTTCTAAAAATTACTCAGCCTTAATGCAAACATCAATGATGGTGCTGTAGTTTTCTCATTATAAGATGTAGTTTTCTTTTGTGGATGTGAAGTTATCCAGTAAAAAGACTTACTCTATCAGAAAATTCCCTATTCCTTTGTAAGTAGGTAAAATCAAGGTTGAAGAGGACCTGTCTATAAAGTGAAAAGGTGATAAGGCCCAAACTTCATAATCAATATGCTCAGCTTCTTACAACTTGGTGATCCTGAGTGAATCACAGAACTTCTCTAAATTCCTCTTTTCCAAAATAGAGTAATATTCTTTAAATTACAAGATGGTTACTAGGATTTAGACACTTATAGAACATATGGAACCTAGCACAGTAAAGACTCTAATTTCCTGCTTTATATGAAGGAGACCCTTAATATTAATTCTTTCTTTCATCTTTAAAGTGAGGATGAGGGAACTATGGACTATAAGCACCTTTTGGGTAGAGACAGTCTCTCTTTTTTTTTTTTATACCTATTTCTGAACACAAATGTTTAAATGGTTGAGAAACAAATGATTAAGAAATATTTGCTGGCTTGGAATGAAAATGAAATGAAATCAAACAATCTTTATTTTTTTTATGTGGGTACCGGGAGTCGACCTCAGGACTTCGCGCTTGCCAGGCAGGCTCTTATGCTGCTGAGCCATCTCACCAGCCCCAAACAATCTTTTAGAGCCCTAAACACCAAGCATAGTGGCTGGCACATGGTCTGCTTATGAATGTTTATAACATATAAGTTCTGTGATTGTCTGATTCCAGGCCTGGGGCATATTCATGGAAAAAGCACATAATTCTCAGGGGAGCATTCGAAGAAGAGCCACACACTCACTCATCTCATTAGAAGAGCTGCCACTTGTAGCTGCTACTTCCTGTCCATACCTTCTTTCTTGGAAGGGAGACAGTGGCCTTGATATATCCATGATTGTCCTGCATTTAGATGAGGAAAAAGGGTTCTAATTTTCAGCTGTGGATCCAGGGCACCTTCACATTCATTCCTGTCTGGGCCCAGGCTATTTTGTCCCTGCTGGATAGTGTGAAAATCACTGCTCTTTTTTCCCAACTTGTTAGCTTCCCTTTGAAGTCTTACCGTCACAGCAACACTGAATGGACCACAACAATTTCAAATACCTGATCCATTACCTCATTGTTCTAAATGACATATTTTTGCCACTGGTCCTATAACTATTCTCCTTTAGGTGATTCCTGAAGAATTTCATGGCCTTAATGAGTACATCAATTATTGTTCATGAAACAGCTGATGTCTCCTTAAAGGTTATTTGAAGGTTGATTGCAATCTCAGTTGCTTATATCCAGCAAATCTATCTCAGCCTTATGAACGCATTTGACCTTTTTATAGGTACAGGGGAAAAATAACAGAACAAAAGTTAATTTAGACCTCTATAATATAACTTTTTTTGAAAGAAATGAAAGGGCATTGAAATCGATATCTGCACAATAACATGTTGATGAATGTTGGGACCCAATTTTCTCATTTTGCTACCTTGAGATTGGGAATTCTGAATAGTTTTCAACCCTGCATTCTTTGGGCACTGTGAAGTCTGCCGTATTGTTTCCACACAATGCCGCCACACACTCATTATAGGAGTATCAGTAGTCCTGAAAAGGTCAGTTAGTTAGAAATGTCAGCGTTCAATGGAGCCGCACAGATCTGTGTGTGCACGGATCCAATTAGAGCGGCCAGGCAGCACCGCTGTAACCCAGAATCCTAATGAGCAAATAGAGGAAAGGTGGCAGCACCTTTTTTCTTTCTTCTCCTTATTCAGAAGAAATGGAGATTGCTTTTCAAACACCCTACATGAGGTTGTTTAAGCTTTACCAAACACCACTTAGGCTCCAGGTGGGCCGGGAGAACCCCAGCTTCTGCAAAGGTTGAGCCCGCCTAGAACAGTTAGATGTGGAAGAGTAATGAAGAAGGCGGAAGCAGTACTTCAGACTTCAGACTGGTGCAATGGGCCACGCCTTGCAAGACTTCTCTAGTGATAGCTTAGAGGAAAATGGCCTTCTTAATAAGTTCAATTTTAAGCTCCTACTATGTGCGAGGCCTTGCAGTAAAAACTGGCCTTTGCCTTTTTTTTTTTTTTTGGTGGGGAGGCTAAGTCTGGAGCACTGATGTAAACACGTGTTAGGAGTGCATTAAAATTTGGAAGTATAGGTTGGCTGATGTTTCCTGAATTCCTCTGTAGTGTGTCTCTATTTCTAACTCATCAGAAGCTGCTACTTGGGGAAAGTCCACTGGTCCTGAAGATGTCACTGGGGACAACTGACACACTGGCATATGTTTACAATCCTGTGGGTAGCACAGCTCTAGCTACCTCACCTATGTTTGTTTCTACCTTCTACTCCTCCCCCTAATCGTCACTGCTTCCCACTTCTCATTTGGTGCTTCTGGACCAGCAATCATAATGCATTGCCTTTTGTGGTTCAATCACTACCTAATTCTTTCAAAAACTTTTGCATTTTTCTCCTTTGATTTCATAAACCCCACCCATAATCAGAATACGGTCCCAGCAGCTTCTGTCTGGGCTTCAAAGTACTCATTAGACCCAAACAACGAACAAAAACCCTGAGTAATTTGGTACAAGTAATTCAGGGGCAATACTTTGGGAACAAATGGAGGAATTTACAGGGAACTCACACTGGATTTTTAAACTTAGTGTGCACTTAAAATGTTGGTGGGAGTGTCGACTGGTACAGCCACTGTGAAAGTCAGTGTGGAGATTCCTCAGAAAACTAGGGTTGGAGGTCCCATTTGACCCAGCTATTCCCCTTCTGGGCATCTTCCCAGAAGAATTAAAAACATCGTACCACAGCGATATATGTGCACCCATGTTTATAGCAGCACAATTTGTAATAGCCAGATCTTGGAAACAACCCAAATGCCCATCAACTGAGGAATGGATAAGAAAGATGTGGTATTTTTATACAATGGAGTACTATTCAGCCATAAAGAAGGATAAACTGGAGACTTTTATAGGTAAATGGATGCAACTCGAGAAAATACTCATAAGTGAAATAAACCAGAAGCACATGTGTAAGCATCGTATTATCTCTCTAGTATGAGAAACTGAAAGAGTAAATAAGATCCAAAATGTACAATAGATATGGTGAATCAAAAAGAAGCTGGTAAAAAGGAAAGAGAGACTGGAATAGGGAAAAGAAAGAAGGGAAAGGAAAAAAAAATTGTATATATATATATAAGATGGTTAAGATAGATACACTACCATTTTTACTTAGTTCATTGAAGAGTAAGGTTTGTGCCAATAATGTTTGGACAATTGAATGCTAATGTCTGGTGTCCTGAATAACTAACTTAAAGATAGTAATACGTAATGTATTAACCATTGTTACCCTCCTATTATGTTGTTTTGAAAATTTGTTCTTCTTTTGATTTGTTTTGTTTTTTCTTCTCTTTAAAATAAAAAAAAAATAAAAATAAAAAAAAATAAAAACTCTTTTTTAACAAGCTAGACTTTTGTATAATCTTTTTTAGAAGTCAAACTTTCCAAGAATGCATCTCAGTTGGATTGATCCTCCGCATGGTTTGTTGTTGCTCTTGTTCTAGAGAGAAGTGTATCAGGTTCATAAGACAATGATTCAGCAATAACCTGGAAAAACTCACACTGCGAGTGCCAGACACAGACGTTAGTGACATTTCAGAGAATGAACTAGGCTGGGGCTAGGTTAGTGAGGAAAAAAAATAACAAGTATTAGTGGTGACCACCCTCAAAGAAGGACTTCTGATGACAACATCAACAGTTCCAAGGTTCCTGTATGGGCCAGATACATAGTTCATCTCATCTAATACTCACAGAAAATCTATGAGGTCGCTATCACTAATCCCATTTTAAGGATGAAAGATCTGTAACTTTTTGAGGTTGTTTTTTCCAAAATAACATTAAGAGTAATAGGTAGGGATGGGATTTGAAGCTTGGTCTATCTAGTTCCAAACTTTCCACTGAATTCCAGGATTTCTTTTTGGTCAGAGACTCTTTATTCTTCTATTCCTAATAGTGCTGAGTAAGCACTGGTAATGGCAGGTCATTAAATCTTATGAAGCGCAAATTCCCTTACTCCTCTAGCCTATCCTTGTCACTTATTCTGATGATGTTTTCTACATCTCCTCTATGCTATATCTCTGGGTCCTTTGTCTGTTGGAATTTCAAGTACCTGTACTTGGATTACACCTTGCCTCAACTCAGCAGCAGACCCACACCATCTGCCAAATGTGCACAGGGCTATGACATAAACTAGAAATTGGAGCACAACCTTCTCTTAAATGAGAGAATTTTATTTTTCTTAGTTCAGCAGATCAAAAATATTTCTGGTCTGTGACCAATGCAAAGGCCCTTATAGTTTTAGATCTATGTTAGGATAGAAAGATAGAGACGGACAAATTTTGCTATTTATTTATGGAAGCAATAGGACCTGGACAATTTTTGAAATCTTTTTTTCTGAAATTTATGCCAATCTCCAAAAGCTAAGCCATTACCCATGTATTATGAGAGCAGGGAGAGGATCCTTGGAAAAATGAGAAAAAGTAAGTGGTAGTCAAGTGAGTACTTTGAAGGTCCCTTGAATGATTCCTACTTTCTAGTATTCACATCCTAGGATTTACTATTTCCTCCCATGATTAATAGGGTTGGCTTATATAACTAATAGGCGATTATCAAATGATAGATTAGGACTTCTCAGGCTAGATCATAAAGGATCTCTCAATTTCTATTTAGTTTTTCCTTGGATTAGTCACTCTGAAGGAAGTCAGCTGCCATAAGGTTGCTCAAAAGCGACCTTATACAGCAGTCTATGTAGCAAGGAACTACAGCCTTCCGCAAAAACCAACAGTAACATGTCATTTATATGAATGAGTCATCTTGAAAAATGGTTCTCTAGCCGCCCCCAGCCTTCAAAGAACTATTGCCTTAGCTGACACCTTAACTGTAACTTCATGAGAGACCCTGAACCAAAACCATCCAGCTAAGCTGGCACCAGATTCTTGACCTCCAAGAGCTATGTGGGATAAATAAAGATAAATCTTTATTGTTGTTTGAAACTCCTAAGGTCTGGGGTAATTTGCAATATAGCAATAAAGTCACAATAATAACTGTTTGTCAAATCTACTAGGTGTACACTTTATGATGCTAGCCTCTTTACACAGATCATAATTCATTTTCCCAAAACTCTAAATATTGCTATTATTTTTCTTTTTACAGATAGTAAAATGGAAGTAAAGTATGGAAAAGTGAATAGGCTTTCACAAATTCAAACTACATATGGAAAAAGTAGGATTTAAACACATAATAATAACATATAGCAAATAATAATTAGTACAAGTCAATTAGAATTAGACAATTTATGTTTTTCTCCTTTACCTTCCAATTCTTATGAGATCCATCTACTTCATGGCTGAGCCTCAGTGACTCTAACTGCGCTGCTTTAGGCCATGGTACAGCACACTGCTCTACAAAATGGATAACCTATGCCCCACATTGCAGACTTACACTGCTGCAGGCCTTCAGCCTGGGGATTTAGACCTTCAGCCCCTGAATCAATCAGAACCAATGTCCTGCCAGCTAAGGCCAGATCAGCTCTCATCGTTCTCTGAAACCCCATTGTAAAGACAGAGCTACTGTTACTGACAGAGCTTCTGTTCTGTCCTCTAACGTGAATGATGTTTTCATGCTAATAATAATATCCTAGGGGCTATATCACCATGATTGTCTCACTTAATCTTCATTCCATACCTATGAAATAAGTGCTACCATCTATGCTTGATGGAAGACTAAGCCCCGCAATAGTTAAATGACTTTCTTAATGACATGGGGTCAAGAAATAGTAGAACCAAAGTTGGAACCCAGATCCGGCTGGTTCCCAAACTTTCACTATGTTTTCTTGAATCCCAGCTAAGGCCGTCAACCTGCTCCATATCTGGCAAGCACAGGTCCTGGTCTCTGTGGTTTCTATTCCAGGGCCTAGAGGTTGCTTTCAATATTCTTTGCCACTGCTATAGACCTGGTTTTAACCAGGAAAGGCCTCTTTGGGGTCCAGAATATTGTATTACTTCCACCTGATGATAAGTCCTGTCACTGCCCAGAAATTCTGGCTGTGGAGCTCCTGCTGCACCCAGCCTTTTGGATAGAAAAGGTGTAGCAGAAGAGATCTGTGTGTGTTCTGTTCTCAGAGATTATGATTCACCTCGTTAGCTTAGCTGGGTGATAGAGATAGGTATTACAACATTTCACATGATCTTGGGTCATTTCCAAGTAATGCCAAGCCTCAAATTATCTCACAATTTCAGGAGCAGTGTCCAACCCAACTCTCAGCCAATCAGGACAATAGATTTCCCTGGACGTAGGTATTCAAAGATGGGTTCGTAATGACTCAGTCACAAAATGAGAAGCCACTGATATTGTGCTGAAACTTTTGAAGACGTTCCTCTTGCTTTTTCGTACTGGCCTAGAATTTGGGAGAATGAAAAGTTTGCAGCTGCTACAGTCATTGTGAGATCACATGTGGCCTGGGAATGGATTTGACTCTAAACAAGTTAAGAGGAGATGGAAAACAGACCATGTCCACTGAGCCCTATATCAAGATGCATAAAATGTCAGCTTTATTTCTGGATTATTCATTTACGTGAGCCAAAGAACTGTGTATTTTTGCTTAAGCTAATTTAGGTTTAGATTGAAGAATTCTACTTACATAGTCCTGGTGCCTTAATTTTAGCCCATGTGACTTCAATTGCAGTATCTTTAGGCATAGGACATACATTAAGCCTAATAGCCAAGGTTTTGCCAGCTCTGTTCTGACCTGACCTTCCTTATACTGATCAGCTGTGGTGGTTTTGGGTGCCACACCTTCTCAGAGGTCAGCCAACCACATGACGTTCCTAAATAGGACACCTGAGCCCTTCTCATCAGTCCCCTGAGCTGAGTCCTGGGATATGGCATCTTACATGGATTTCCTAAAACAAATACTCAGGGAATACACCACTCAGTTTACCTCCCAGGGACCAGAAAAACAAGCATGCTTCTCCTTGCCTGTATCTATTTCTCAGGTATTGGAGTTTGTTACTGGAATTTTATAAATCTTCTCAGTAACACTCAATGCTGATGTTTTTCATTGTTGACACTAGCAATGGTGGTTGGGGAAGGGAGGCAAGAGTACAAATTGATACAAACTTTTTGAAAGATGAGTTGGTAATAAGGTTTACTAATTCATTAAATATATTAATGCTCTTTGACCAAATAATTCCATTTCCAAACTTACTAGCATAAAAAACTTATGCAAAATAACTAAAAAACTTTTTTCACAAATAATTTCATGGCAGAGTTATTTATAAGAGTAAAATATCTGGAAGTAGCACAATGCACAATAGTGCTTTTAAAAAAATCAGGCTACAGATAAAAGATGGAAAATACTAAAGCCTTTAAGGATTAATATGCCTTTGAAGTGCTATAAAATGTTCATAGGTCTAGTAATTCCATCCATAATAATTTAAGTTAAGAAAATAACCTAAAATGCAAACAAAAGCACATTCATGTGTTGAAAAATTATTTATAAGATTGAGAATCAAGTTAAGCACCCAACATAAATGGCATGGGAAAATATTTCTGTTTTCATGTTAAGTGAAAACTCAGGATAAAATGTTATATTACATATAATCTCACTTATGTAAAACAAAATTAAATATGCCTAGAAAAAAGGCAAAGAAGTAAATACTTTAAAATATTAAATAGTTATAGCCTATGGAAGATAACTGATATTTTCATCTTTATAACTTTTCTGCATTTCTGAAAATTTGCACCATGGGTATGTTCAATCTTTTTTTTTTTTGTGGGTACCGGGGGTCGACCTCAAGACCTTGCGCACCAGCACGTGCCCGTGCTGCTGAGCGATATCACTGGCCCTTTTTTTTGTATGTGGGTTCCGGGAGTTGAACTCAGGACCTCGCGCTTGCCAGGCAGGCGCTTATGCCGCTGAGCCATCTCACCGGCCGTGTACAATCTTTTAATAGAGAAAGTAATTATAAAAAGATGGTAAGTATGTAAACTACATAGCAATATGGAGATTGTTTATGAAATAAAGTTAAGTGAAAAAAGATGTATGTAAAAACTTACTGTGATTGCAATTATGTAAATGTTTCTGCATATAGACAAGAACTGAAAAAGAAAATGCATAAGTAAAATTAAGTTTTGCATTGTGCTAAGGCTGTGGGATTAGAAGTAATTTATTTTTCTTCTCTAAAGATGTTTTTAAAGCTGTTCCTAATGATGTGTAGGCATTTTTTGAACTATTTACTCCTTAAATATCCACTGTGCTGCCAGACTGGCTCCACAGGTCTTGTGTTGGCTCTGAAAATGGCTGTATGGCAGATAAGAATGACTAGGTCTGCCTTTCTTGTTAATTTCATCTCCAAAGGGCTTATTTTACATCCTGGGGACTTTGATTGCAGACAAAGCCCCAAAATTGTCAAATAATAGTCAGCATGGGGCTGGTGAGATGGCTCAGCAGCATAAGCCTGCCTGGCAAATGCGAGGGCCCGAGTTCGACTCCTGGAACCCACATACGAGAAAAGGGCCGGTGATATCGCTCAGTGGCACGGGCGCCTGCTGGCGCGCGAGGTCCTGAGGTCGACCCCGGTACCCACAAAAAAAAAAAATAAATAAAAATAAAAAAATAAAATAATAATAGCCAGCAGGATCAGCCCACCACCATTTAACATAAGTATTTGTTTTAACAAGTATAAGAAGGGATAACGAACTTTGTGGATATTTGAAATCAGGAACACATTTAGCTGTGATTTTTTTTTCTTGGAGATTTCTGTAATATCCTAGGTAATCAATTATTTCTTCCATTATTACTTAGTGGAAAAGCTCCAGTGACTGTCTTGTCCCTAGCAAAGTGTGTCAGCTGGAATTCTATCTCACTAAAAATAATCCAAGGGCTAATTATATGTACCTAGTAGTAGAACAGGTAAAGGATTAAAAATCAGACAGATCTGGATTTGAATCTTAGTAATTTTTTAACTGCGTTCATGTGGATGATTCATCTAATCTCGTGGCAGCTTGGTTGGCTTATCTGCAAAACAGGAAAGATGATATCTGCCTTATGGTGCAGTGAGGACTGTGTGAAAAATATACGTAAAGGGCCTAACATAGCTCTGCCTCTGTGTAGATATTTCCTAAATACCATCCTTTTAGTCTGTACCATCAAAAAACAATGACCATTTGACAGGTGTGCTAAGACAATTCAGTAGGGAAATAATAATCTTTTCAACAAATGGTGCTGGGAAAACTGGTATCCACACGCAAAAGAGTGAATCTGGACTCCCAATTCACATGATATGAAAATATTAACTCCAAATGTATCAAGCTCCTAAATGTAAGAGCTAAAGCTATAAAACACTAAGAGGAAAACATAAGAGTACATCTTTTTGGCCTTGGCTTAGGCAATGGTTTCTTAGATGTGACACAAAAAGTATAAGCAATAAAAAGAAATCTGGGTAAATTTGACTTCATCAAAACTAAAATCTTTTTTGCTTTAAATACATCAAGAAAGTGAAAAGATAAGCCAAAGAAAGTGAGAAATGAATTGCAAATCATAAATCTGATAAAACTCCAGCCAGAATTTCCTCTCTCTCTCTCTGTCTCTCTCTCTCTCAACTCAATAACAAAAGGACAAATACAATCCAAGTAAAAATAAGTAAGGACAAATAATTTGAATAGACATATCTCCACAGAAGGTATACAAATGGTTCATAAGCACATGAAAATATAGTCAGCATTACTGGACACTAGGAAGAGGCAAATCGAAATGACGAGCTACTATTTTATACCCATTAGGATGGCTATACTCATAAAGACAGACAACGACAAGTGTCAGAGAGGAGGTGGAGAAATTACAACTTTCCTATATTGCTAGTAGAAATGTAAAATGCTATGATTATTTTGTAAAACAGTTTGGCAGTTTCTCAAAATGTTTATCCTAAAGTTTACCATATGATCAGCAATTCCATTCCTTGGTATATATCCAAGGGAACTAAAAACATATGCCCACACAAAAAACTTGTACAAAATGTTCATAACAGCTTATTCATAACAGCCTGAAATACAAACCACCCCGATGCCTATCAAAACCAGTAGGCTATACCCACATAATGGAATATTATTCAGCAATAAAAAAGAATTAAATATTGATATATGTTACAAAATGAGTGAAACTTGTAATCTTAATGCTAAGAGAAAAAAAAAGCCAGTAAGAGAAGGCAATCTACATTATGATTCCATTTTTATAAAGTGTCCATAATAAGCAAATCCATAGAAACAGAAAGTAGATTACTGGTTTCCAAGGGCTATGAGAAAAAAGAAATGAGTAATGATCACCAATTGATATGGAGTTTTTATTTGGGATGATAATAATGTTCTGGAGGTAGGTAGTGGTGATGGTTGTACAACTGTGTGAATATACTGAAGCCCACTAAATTGTATACCTTGAAGGCTGACATGTAAATCATAGCTCAGTAAAGTTTTGATATAAAAAGTATGTGAGAATGTTTAACATCTCTAGCCATCAGAAAAATGCAAATTAAAACTATACTGAGGTTCCATCTCACCCCTGTCATAATAGCCATAATCAAGAATGCAAGAGGGCTGGTGAGATAGCTCAGCAGCGTAAGTGCCTGCCTGGCAAGCGCAAGGGCCCGAGTTCGACTCCCAGAACCCACATACGAAAAAAGGGCCGGTGATATCACTCAGCAGCACGGGCGCCTGCTGGCGCACGAGGTCCTGAGGTTGACCCCCGGCACCCACAAAAAAAAGAATACAAAAGATAATGAATGCTGGTGAAGATGCAGGGGAAAAGGAACTTTACTACATTGTTGGTGGGACTGTAAACTGGTACAACCACTATGCAGATCAGTTTGGAAATTCCTCAAAAGATGAAACATGGAAATACCATTTGATGCAGATAAACCATTCCTGGGAATATTCCTGAAAGAGTTAAGGGTTGCATACTACATTTATACATGCATACTCGTATTTATAGCAGTGAAATTCACAATGGCTAAGCTGTGGAAACAGCATAGATGCCTGTCGACAGATGAATGGATAAAGAAAATGCGGCATATATACAAAATGGAATACTACTCAGCCATACAGAAGAATTAAATCATGTCATTTGCAGGAAAATAGATGGTACTAGAAGCCATTGTGTTAAGTGAAATGATCCAGAATCAGAAACTCAAATATTATTGCATGATTTCTCTTATATGAGAAACCTAAAATGTATAAATAAATAAATAAATAAATAAATAAATAAATAAATAATTAAAATAAAGGAGAGAGGACAGGAAACCATAATACAGACTTCTGGAGACACAGACGCGGGCAAATAGGAGTGGGGAGAAAAGCAAAAGGCAGAAATGGGATTGAAATTGATTGAGATATGCTAAATGCATGTACTAACTTCCCCAAACAAACTCCATCATCATGTAATACTAGCATGTATTAATAACATTTTTTAAAAATCACTGCAACCACTCCTCGTAAGATTTATTTTAAAATAGTTATGACCATCACTTTTAATTTGATGGTAAGAATATTCAAATCTCCCTAGATGTGTGATAAAGTGTATTAGTCATTGCCAAATATTCTAGTTGTTCTCCCTGTAGTGCCCCTTCCATGTGAAAAAGTTATGCCTTTCTAACATATTGTATTTAGGGATGGCCACGCAACATGCTTTGATCAAGAAAATCTGGACAGAAGCCAGCACTTCTTTCTCTTTTTCCTCTGCCATGATGACCAACATGGCAAGTGCTGTCAGTGCCTCCTCATAATCCAATCTATTCTGCTAGCACCTATTATTTCTGCACATGTTAAATAACTTCCAATTGTTAATGCAAATTCATCCTGAGGGTTCCCTCTGACAATTAGAAACTGCCATGTCCATACATGGAGCAAACCGGAAGTGTCAGAGAATTAACATCCCTAACTTCACTCCTATTCCTTTGGCCTTCAAAAGGATAAGTCTGAGGGTTGCTGTCCACACGGACTCCCAGGGTTCTTCAGTGGGATTAAGTACAGTAGCTCTCTGTGATCCCAGAGCCCACTGTGTGCCCTCTTGTTTGATAATGAACTTTTACTGGCTTTTTTCCTTTTCCTGTCCCTCTTCCCTACTCTCTTACAGATGTGTCTGAGATCACCTCCCAAATACACCACTTGCAGTAAAATTTTCTTCAGGAACACAAATCAAGACACCTGGCAATGTTCCAAATAGGGGATATGTGGTCAGTTTGGTTGTCAAAGTAAAGACAGAGTAGAGTAGAGCTGACTACAGTCATTAAGGAATATGTACCTTGTTTTGAGCTTCTGTAATTTTGATGTTGTTGTTACTTTAGTGTCACACCTAGTGAATGATACATACCTTTATTTCAGTAATTCTATTTCTAGAATTTTTTCCTAAAGAAATACTTAGAAATGGGCACAACAGTCTTTGTATAAAAATGTTGTGTTGTTATAGCTAATTAAATAATTGGAGATAATATAGAACAATAGGGGAATTTAAAAATATAATAAGATGATTTTCAGCTATATAAAATTCCCTCTTAGAAAATATTAATAACATTGGCAGGTGTTCATACTATATTTAAATAAAAATAGATTTATATAATATCATTCTAACTTCATTTAAAAATTATCTATATAATTTGCGTATGCACATTAAAAAAAATGTCTTTCTCCTTAGTCCAGTGGTAAAAGTTTTACTTGGACAGGAAAAGAATACTTATGCCTGTGTTCTGTTGAGGAGGTTATAGGTGAATAAACTTTCTAAAAAGTAAAGAAGAGACTATAGTTGGGCTTCTGGATCAAATGACAAAATAAGTTCATGCTTCAATAGGCCCAATTATTCTCCTCTAATAGTAAGTTTTGATAATATATGAAAAGGAGTTGAAAAGGTACAGTCGGTCTCCATTATGAGAGACATATCACCACAATACTGGAGTGGACAAAAATTCAAAAGGGTAAGTGATTGTGAAGCAGCCTAATTGCTGAGATCTAGGTGTAGAAGCTGGCAGTCGCAGTGGGATGTTTGCCTCCTATACAAGAAAGGAGACTAAAAGTGTTCTTGAGGGGGAGAAGATCAGAGACAAGTTTCTGTTTGGAACAAATACTTTGGGTTGGGATCCCTGCCATGGAAAGATCCTAGAAAAAAGGCTGTTGCGTAACTTTCAGGAGAGAATGCCTAAACATTATAGGCCAGAAGATGAGGAATATAGATTCAGAATCCAGAAGCAATGTTGAGTCATCCTGAATTTTTTTTGTCTTTGGATCTGTTATATTCCCGATGTTTACCAGATAGGTACAACTGCAAAAAATATCACAAAGGGATATGTGAACACAGTAGGAGTTTGAAGGAGGGGGGTGAAGAAAAAGAAAATCTGAAAATTCCTTTCTCAGAGTGATCCTACAAATTAAAACTTCAAAACATATGAAATTGAAAGCTAAAAATGATACTTAACAAAATCAACAATTGGAACTTGAATTCTATCCAGATGAAACTTATTTTATGGAACAAAGTTTTAAAATAAGCATATTGAGGATGTTCAAAGAAACAAATGAAGACATTAAAAAAGACCCAGAAATTATGAAACAGAATAGGCAGAAATAAAATAAGAACAGGTGGATATGAACAAAATTAGAAATCATGGAAATAAAAAATAGAGTTACTGAGGTATTGAAAAAGAAAAAAAATCTAGATGAGACATGGTCAAAAAGTGAATTTATACATCCAAGTTACTTGGGAGAAACTCAAAATCAGTGCAGTAAGACACAAATGATAAAAATGGAAACCCACTTGATAGGATTCAGCCTCTCCCTAGTAGGAATTCTTAAAGAAAAGAACCACAGAGGAATGGTGGGCAATATTTGCAGAGATAATTTACAAAAATTTCCATAACTAAATAAAGACATATATTATTTTCAGTTGAAAGTATACTCAGAATACCAAATAGGATAAATAAAAATAAATCCACACCTTGACACATGTAAAAGGCAAACCCTTAAGATTAAGAAAAATCTTGAAACCTACCCTGGAAAAAATAGTTTCCCTAAAAAATTTATAAAATGGCAGCCTTCTCACCAGCCACTATGGATATGACAAGACAGTGAACAAATCCTCAAAGTGCAAAAGAAAGCTCTCCTGAAATTTGAATTTATACCTAGCCAAGTAATCATTCCAAAGAGAAGCCAAAATAAGGACATATGCAGGTTAAGAGAGTTACTCACAGATTTCCACTAAGCTAGATACTAAAGGATGCATACTGGTAGGACAGGCTTGAGATATAATGAGCAAGAGAACATAAACATTCATATACTGTGTAGGAAATGTTCATTTGCTAATAATTGTAATAATAATGTATTGTTTTTCTCTTTTTGGAAAAGGTTGAACTTAAAAGTCTATACAAGAATAGGTGGTGGGCTGGTGATATAGCTCAGCGGCATAAGCACCTGCCTGGCAAGCGCGAGGTCCTGAGTTAGACTCCTGATACCCGCATTAAAAAAAAAAAAAAAAAGAATAGGTGGTGACAGGGCAGAGTTCAGTAAGTGATGAAAGTGTTTTAAGGATCTTCTTTGGTTGGATGAATGATAAAAGTTCTGAATAACTGTCTACTTTGGAAGAAAAGGCAATGTTAAGCATATATTTAAAGGATTAAGTTTAGAAATAAAATCTATGGCATCCAAATCTACAGAGGGTGTAGAAAAAGCAGGTAATATATAACACTCAAAAAAAAAAAAAGGTAGGCAGAAGAAAACAAGAAAATGAGTAATAGAAAGTACAAATATGGTGGTAGAAATCTACCCCAAAATATCATTTCCTACAATTCTAATAGGTTAAATTCACTTGTCATAATTTAGAGATTATTACATCATATTTAATAAATATAATTTAAAATATATAATTGTCACTTTCAAAGGATAAATATAAAAGAGAAAGGGAGACAGATACAGTATGTTCATCTCAATTACAAATACTATGAAAATTCGCATTTATTATGAAGAAGACAGTGTGGAGTTGATGAATTATATGATAGTAGGCCAGTGGAATAGTTTAGAGGGAGCTCAGAAACAGCTTATGTATATGGGAAAATTGATGTCACTGAACTGTAATTACTGATAGATGGGAAAAAGAATGGACAAGTTGTTGGACAGTGCTGAAACAATCAATTATCCAGAAGTAATTAAAATAGTTAAATCTCTAGCTCATATCAGACACAAAGATTGATCCTAAATGATATAACATAAAGACATAAATATGACACAAAACTTGACAAATTTTAAAAGTAAATATGGGAGAGTATTATATCCAATTTGGGAAGGATTTCTTAAGTCACAAAAGCATAGCTCATCAAGCAAGAGACTGAAATGGTAGAAAGAAGTGGTAGGTTACAGGAGTGAGCCACTCCAGTATGTCAGCCCACAATTTTCAATATCCATGAATGTTAGTCATATATATGTCAAACAGAGCTCATTGTACAGGACAGAGTATACGTTTTTCAAACAATTTCAATATTTATTTTTTAAGGTCTCAAGTTCAAAGAGCTCTCAGGTTGAAATACAGTAAGGCCAGTTGAACTGAGTGGGTCCACCTTTTGCAGTCTGTCCTATACCTCAGTTACACAACCTAGAGAACGAAGCTTTATGTTAGGATAGTTCCTGAGGCGAGTGATTTCTTAACCTCTTTGAAAGTGAGCCTACTAGTAGTCCCTGGATAACAGCATGTCAGCCTTGATGGAAGACAACGCTGACATAGTTCAGCCAAACTGGTTACTAAGATATTGAAACATTTCAATATTTATTGGTAATTAGCCATTCTTCAAGCCCTCTCTCTCTACTTACCGTATGACCACTATGCCACACTGGCTTCTCCATCAACAGCTTATCTCCACAAAGTCCAGTAACCAAAGTGTTAATTCTAGCACAGCAGGTGGCCACCAGGACTGTTAAATATTTTTTAATGTCACCTCTGGGTAAAGATGAACTACCACACACACTTGCAAATGCTAACTAACCCTGCTGACATCATCATCCCCTTGGCCCTAGAGAGAATTATTATCGATTATCCAATGTTGCCTCAAGTCCTAGAACTGCAATAAAATACCTCTTTTACAAAACTATACATGTCCAGGGCTTAATCCCATGGCCACAGCTTTGCTGGGGGGACCTGATCTTCCCCTATAGGTGACAGAGGAAAGTCATTTTAACCCTCAGCGTAGCCAACCGTGCTAGGCACTTTCTCTGGCCCTTCTACATGAACTCATTTTCATGGCACTTTCAATGCAGCTTCCCCATTGTCTAAGATTTTAAAATTTGTTTCTCAGGAGACCAGGACACTTCCTTAACATTTGAGTCCAATGGGAAGAATTTGGCCCTAGAAAATACAGCAATATCCAGAGTATCAGTTCCACCATCTGCTGAGTTAAGAGGGGCAGAGGGAAGAGAAACGGGTCATTCATGGCGCAAAAATTCTGCCGTTCATTCAGGTAGGCAAAGAAGGACAGCAGGGATTACATTTGGATAGGCAAGAAGGCATCACTCAGAAAACAGAAAAGCCAAAGCAGAACACCCTACTCACCAGGGCTGGTTATTGTCAGGAGGTCAAGCTGCCGCTGTTGCTGCAAAAGAAAACACATTGTAAGAGCACTGATTTGAGCCAGAGCCAAACTTATGCTTAGTAGGTCAGGACAGACATGCAAAATGAGAGCAGGGTAAATTTTGCAGAACACGGTGCTTATTCAGAATTCTGCAGAGAGGCCTTGCATCCTAGAGACAAAGGAGAATGGTTGGACTTTATCCTTGTCCTTGAAAGCACAAATGGTCACAGCTGAGAGGGCCTTAGAGAGCTTCCAGTCAAACCTACATTACATGTATGGAAAATGAAGCCCTGAGGGGAATATGGCTTACCTAGGGCCACAGAGAAAGTCCCTTTCCAATCACCTAACTGTAGGCCTTTTCCTTTTCCTCTGTACTAGATGACCTGGGGTTTCTTTTTGTTCACACCAATTGCATTGGTTGAGTGTCTGATATATTGACAACTCTCTTTGCCTCTAGTACTTGTGTTATTGTCACCCTTCAGTAATTCCTTTCTAACCAAGACACTTCTGAGTTGGTTTATTTCTTGAGCCTGCTCAACAATGCTATCACAATTTCAATTACTGATGATACAATTGTTCCTTCTCTTAATCCTTATCCTTTTGTACCACACAACATTCCTACAAAATATTTATCAAGCATAGTAGGCTACATGGATAAGATTGCTTGTGCTTTTAGAAAACTGGTCTTGGTTATCCCAGGGAATGAGATGGTCAGTATCTCAAAAGGCCTGCCCCCTTTCACAGCATAACTACTGGAAAGCTCTGTGCTTGATTGGTTGTCATGGAGCCTGAGTTTACAGAAGTGGGCACAGGAGGCTCCTGTTTGGTAGCAGTCAGTGTTTCCCTTGAAGACTAAAATCAGAATTCTTTAAGCCCCAGTCTTCTTATTGGCCTCTTGCTCTTTCCTAAATGTGATTTTCCATAAATAATACTGACATTATGTATTTTATTTTCTTAAAAGTGTCCAAACTCTACTGTGGAAACCACTGATAGAGGCTTTAAATTGCACATGCTTTTGATCAGCTGGCATTTCATCCTGTGGATGACTTGCTACATTTTGCCTTACCTGCATTTTCTCCTTTATCTTGCCTCTCTTCAAGAATGGTTTCCTGAACTTCGGGTTAAGCAGAAAGGGGAATGCAGCACATTTTTTTGAGTACCTAATAAAGGCTAGGCACAATACTAGGTACTTTGATGCATCATTTTTTTTTGTATTCTTGATAACCCTATAGGGTGCATATTGTAAAGAGGAATGATATGACATTCAGAAAGAAGCGATTATTTACCGAAGACCACATTTTCATTAAATGGCAGGGTCAAGATTAGAATTCAATCAACTCTAATCCTGATTGTAAAGTCCAAAATAGAACAATGAATATAATTCATTTACCATGATGCCTTGTTCTTAATAGGTTCTCAGTAAAAATACCTACTTAGTATTGATGTTATTATTATTGTAGAACATCTGATTCTGTTCATGCAAGCTGTCTTTTCCATTTTCATAGACTTATGCATATTTAGAGCTCAGAAGTCATTGACTTTGACTCTGAATCCCCTCTGCAATGTCCCCACCAGTTGTACGAACTGCTTCTGTTCCGTCCCTCTACTTGATGGAAAATCACAGTTTCTTATTGGTTAGATAGCTCTACTTTGAGCAGGATGAAGGGCTGTTTCCTCATGACATCACTGGGTCTAGCTTCCACACTCCATGACAACAGTTTGGAGGTCTGAAGAAGATCTGATCCTTTATCTCTCCAGGCTAAATATTCCAAGTTCCTTTGTCTTTTTCTCATAGAACGCCTGTCTCAAATTGGTTTGTATTTGAGCTACCCTCACTCTTTATTTAATTGTGATCTGTCCTAGTCAAAATCTCTTTAAAATCCATCTATTATGCCCATTGCTTCTATGGCTTCTCATGGGCCTTCTCAGGACTGTATCCTTTCCGAGCCTGCTCAATCACACATCCCTCTTTTCCTGCCCATCCTTAACTCATTCTTCTGACATTTTCAGGTAAACAATGCAACTCCAAGATGTCACCGATCTACACAATGAGCACAAATTCTCACGCTGAAATAAAACACACATTCACATGTGCTACCTAGAAGGAATGCTGGAATCACGTGACCTCCCCTCCCAAACACGAAACCAGATTAGTGGGAAAATGGCTCAAGCTGCCTTTGCCAAAACCAACCTGTGCAGCTTGTCATTTTCCTCATACATGAGAAAAGAATCCATTGTATCCTTCTATTTCCATAACGTTAACTTGGTGATGATCACAGCTGGTGAAGAAGGTCTATTTGTCTGAAACGCATCTAATTCCTAATTAAGAACTATTGCTAAATGGCAGCTTTGTGCCCAGTTTCCATTAAAGGAAAATGGGAGTAAACCTGACAGCACACACACCTGGGCATGTGTCCTACCTCTTCTGCATGGCTTTATATAACTTACTGTCTCTGGCCTCCATCTTCACAAATCTAAAATGAGTAAGTGAGGCTGAAATACTATTGGTGACGCTAACAGTCAGATGCAACCAGGTATTGTGCTTGTGGATTCCCTCTTCTCGTATAAAGAAGATTCCAGTGTCCTGAAATCAGGACAGTGCAGGCTGGATGAGTCAGAATTTAAAAACACCCACATTTTAGGCTGCACAATCATGTTGAGATTCTCTGAACCCATGCATATGCAAGTCCTCATGTGATGAGGAGCATCTTAAGGGCTTGGACCATCTGTAATTCATCTTAGTTACATCAGTCCAAGGTATATAGTAGCAGTCAGTAAGTTTTTGCTGAGCTTAATTGAACTTTTGCTTATGTTGTTCTCTGCCTGCCTTCTTCCTGGAGATCACTACTCAGGACCTCTCAAGACTTCTGAAGTCTTATTCTCTGTATACAAACTCCCAAATCTAACTCCCTTCTCTTCCCTCCTCAGAGTAGAAAGAATATTTCACTTTCTTTTTCCAATGCACCTTGTAAAACTTATCTTTTGCATCATGCTCTATTTTAACTATTTTCTTATCTGCCTTTTCCACTAGTCTTTACTTGAGGACAGGTCTATGTCATTTCATCTCTCTGCATCCTGTCCCCAGAAGAAAGGCTTGGAAGGAATGTTTGATGTCATTTATTTCAAATGATTGAACTATTCTGCTATTCCCCTTGCAATGACCCTGTTAAGTGGGAATTATCATGGAAAGTAAGTGCACTCTTCCCTATCCAAGACTTTTCTTCTACCACATTTTTGGCCTTTCTTCCCTTTGTTTTTGCTCCTGCCATTTTGTCAACCAGAAACACACTATCCATCTCCCATGAGAGAGCTTCTTTCCTTTGCTTTTCTTTCAGGATCATCATCCTGTCCCTCCTACTGTCTGTACCACCCCAGTGGTGCTGAATTAAATCTAACCTGGGAGACAAGCTCATTTAACCCACAGTTCGCTAGCATATGTGTGCACCACCTAGTGGCAAATACAGTAAGTGTAGGCTACTTGTTTAACCACAGCTCTAGTTGAAATGGCAAAATCTGCTTGTTCTACATGCAAATGAAAACAAAATTATATGTTACAGAATGATTCTGCAACAATCTTTAGAGAAGAAATTAGAATAGTCATATAATTACCTCAAAATCTTTCAAAAGTAAAAGGAATGAAGCGAAAGTGAAAATTTTCATTACTAAATCTGCCAAGTACAGACCATCATTTGAGACTGCCATTGGGAAACTGTGCAGCATTTATAAACACAGGGCACATGACATACAGAATGTGACCAATAATGTACAATCACATATACAGATAGAGGCATATTAGATACAAAGATTACCAAATTATAATAATTAGTTACCAGATGAGAGAGAGAGAGAGAGAGGTCTGAGCCTTTTATATGGAAATGATAGATTAACTGCCTGGAAGCTAGACTATGTAATATTAGTTGGAAGAAATAAAGTAAGCAAGGCAGGTGGCAGGTTTAGTAGGTAGACAGGACTTGTTAGCTGTTGAACCACTAGCTAACCAAAAGCTACAGAATAAGAAAGACAGAGCTGTTACATGTGTGGTCATCTCTCTCTCTCTTCCTCTGTGTGTGTGTGTGTGTGTGTGTGTGTGTCCATGTTTGGGGTTGGGGAGAGGACATCCTTTCTCAGGAAAAGAATTCCATACCTAAATGAAAATGAAATGAATCAGGAAAATGAATCCAAGCATGCCTGCGTGGTATCCCATGGACTTCTGGAAGGATACTCTTATGCTATGCTGGGTTCATCAGGTGTGTACGTGTGGACACCTGGCTGTGTATGAGCTTTACATCCAGCCTTCTCTGGTGAAAGTGGTGCCAGTGGACATTCAGAACACCCATTTTTGTGTTAACTACTGTGGAATAAATGCCGAGTATAACCTTATAAAGGCTAAGGAAATTAGGGGTCCTAAGGCCAAAAGCAATAAGTTCTGAGTCAGTGCTGTACAGAGATGGCCAGAGCATCCAGAGAGGATGCTTAAGGAAATGTCTACCGGTCTCCCAGCCCCAGCTGTGCATAATTCCCCATGCATTCAGCAGATGCTTTCTTATTAATACAATGCCACCCCGCCTCTGTTCACCACTGACTATTCTGGGGGTGGAAATACTGAAAGCAAGACTAATTAAAAACCTTATCCTGGAATTTTGGAACTTTTATAAGTTCAATTATTTTTAACAAAAGCTAAGTTAAGGAACATATCTTTAAAACTTTTAAAATTGTGAAAATAACACATGCTTATTTTTGCCATTTCTTAAATTTCCAGGAAATTCAGAGTAAACATAAAAATTAATGAAATCCTACCACTACAAGGGAACAATCATTAATATTTTGGTGCATTTGTGTCATCTTTCTCACTATGTATACTTAATAAGACTGTATTTATATAAAACAAATGCAGTACATTTTATTCTTATATAACATTGTGGGTTTTTGTTTTGTTTTGTTTTGTTTTTTGTTTTTTGTTTTTTGGTCCCAGGCTGAGTCTTTCTTTATTTTGAAGTAGAAAAGTATAAATTGTATATATTTATTGTCATAATATGTTTGATCTTATACTGTGATTTTGTTTCTAATCCTTCCCTTTTCGGGGAAGGTGGCATTAACTAATAAGACGTCTGTAGCATACCTTTCGGTTTTGTCACAGGAGACAGTTTGAAAAGCCCAGCAACTGTAGCTTACCGATGTAGATAAAGCCTTCTGAATCTGGGAGAGTCTTTCAGGGAACATCGAACCTGGAAGATTTTTTTCTGAAGCCCCTCTGACTGAAGTTTTGAAAACATTTTGAAGAGCACCAAACTCAAAATTAAACAGATGAAGGTGTGAATCATGATTCTGTAACCTCTGAGCTGTGTTATCCAGTCATATTATTTGAACTAGCGTATAGGAGTACATATCAACCTCCAGTGATCTAACAGAAAGGAGACACAGAGAGAATAAGGAAGATTTGGCCTAGGTGGCAGCAGGGAAAGTGGGGAACACATTGGTTGAGAACTAGAATTTCTGAGTGTGGGCTCCAACTCTTTGCTTCCTAGGGCTGAGTCTTTGGAATTAAGTCTAACTGAGTGGCAGCTCTCAGACAATGCTGTGATCGGGCTCCTGCCTTCTCTCCCCTGTCCTCTCAGGCTCTGGAGAACCACTTGCAGGTCCTGTATTTGTTATGCTTTCATTTCTAGTCCTTTGTACAAGCTGTTCCCTCCACCTGGAATAACAACCCCATGTCTAGCCCGCTTTGCCTTGCTAACTTTTCTTGTTTTTTGACTCCCAACTCACAGGCACCTCTTCTGTAAGGCCTTTCTCAGTCTGCCAGCATTGCACTGGGTCTTGTCTTTGGCCTTATCAGGGCACATCCACGGCCTTCTCATTCCTCCATGTCCTCCACTGGCTGTGCAAGCTCCCTGAGGGCAGGGACTATGTTTTCTTCTCTCCTCTCAGGGCTGGTCTAGCCCCTGACCAATAGAGGAAGCTCAATAAAGATTTGGTGATTACCTGTTATCAAGGTGAGAATTAGACAGGGCCCCACTGAATCTGTCTCCAGAAGAGGTCTTTAGTTGTAACCCCTTGTATCTCTCTCTCATTATACACATGTAATACTCCTGTAATACCCCCACAATTTTTCTCAAGTCTTCCTTTTTATCACTTGGGGACCCAGGAATTGGGTCACAGAGAATCTGGCCTTCTTCATCTATATGGGTAATCATGAGGCTAGAGTTAAAAACTGACTTTTTGTTTTGGTCACAGATGTATCCCAGGTACCTCCCAGAATGAAGAGATGAGGTGTCCTCGGAGCTCGGGGCTGGCTCCTTGTGTGGGGTTCTGTGGTAAAAGAGAACAGTCACTGGTTAAGTGTCCTGCTTTGTTCTCCATGTTTCATGCGAGATAGCTGTTTGGGGCAATACCAGTCTTTCATGGCACAGACGAGATGATTTAAATAAGGATACTAGTAATTCCCATGCCTTCTCCCGCCACTCTAGGAGCAAGCCATCATAGAGAGGACCTGGGGAGCAACCCCTCAAGAAATGGGAACCACATGGACGGGGCACACAGCTAGAATCAGGCCTCACGCTCCTCCCTTTCCAGCAACCCCTCTTCTCTGCTCAGTCTCTCCCCTCTTTTGGCCATAGTCTCTTTCTGTGCATCTGGGGATGAAGGCCCCCATCTTGCTCTATCCCCAAGTATAGCCTGCTCCCTGGGAAATATTTCATGTAGCGTTGATCTCTCCCTAAACTCACTGCTTATAAACTCTCTTATCCAATCTAGCTTCCTCACTGACTGCAGGACTGACCATTTTAAAATCAAATCTGTTCCATTTTAAAATAATTTAATGATCTCCATTGCAGTTTTGATAAGACTAAGTAGGTTTCTTAGCTTAGCTTTCAAGAAGGATGTCAAAATCTCCATGAGTTTTATGTGTTATTTGAAAAATCAGTTTCTACATCATAATATAATCTTATATTTAGAAAACAACAAAAAAGGTGCCTATTATTTTCTGAACCAAACTTCAGGAAATAAAGATAGGCCCAATCATATTGGTCAGTGTATTCTGTAGAAAAGCACAGATTCCCCAGGGGGGGGAATATTAAGGAAAGTAATGCAGGCGGGGTGGGGAAATGGAGGCAAGTGAGAAATTTAGTTAGTAATTTGTGTTCCGATGATTTTAGTTTTTTATTCAACTGGTTTTAATGAGGAGTTAACAAGAAAGCTTCCTTTAAAGAGGGGTAATTGGAATGCCCTCCGAAAGAGTGGAACTATTTTACTTTTCACAGAGGACAGAGGCCCAACTTCTAAGAAAGAGCAGAAGGAAAGCAATGTAGGTGGGTCTGACCTCCTAGCTGACCTGTAGCACTGAAAGCTGATGAGTTTGTTTATGCTTGGCATTCAGTTCTTAAGACCATCAGGGCTCTTCCTTCAAGTACCGTATTCTGTTTGTTTCTTTACATATTTGGTTATCTAATGTATAATATATTAATCAAAAATAATTTGAAGAAGCTTACAATAAAAGAAATACAACCACCACAACAAAACTCAATTGAAGGTATGGAGAAAAAAAAAATAAAGATAGAAGGAATTCGCTGCCCTATGTATGAGGTTGTCACACACAGTTCCTTTCCTTATAACTCAAAAAAGAAATATTGAGGCATCGAGTGAAAGGACTGGAGCCAGTTCACGCAGTGACGACCAGCTGGCTGTGAACCCAGTAGATCTGCCTCCCACCTGCAGTTGGTTAGGACAGAGGAGCACAGGGACAGGTAAAATCCAGGGGCAGGGTGAACACTGGGACCAGAGAAGACGCGACAGGCCTGGAGATGGGTAGTAGCAGAGAGCAGACAATGAGTGCAAACCCTAGTTCACAGCCCCTGGACAAACTACTTCACTTCTCATTATATACGATAGAATAGAAAACTCACATGCTTTTAAAGAAAAACATAAGATTCAAAATATCTTTAGACTTTTTGAGACTATCAAGATTACTACTTAGGTGGAAGAGTTCAGAGGCTCTGACTCCTAAAAAAGATCCTACTCCACTCAAATAAGTAGTTAATAAAGTCTTTTTTGTTCTCATTCTTCTTCAGATTCAGCAAATGTACAAAGCGGTTCACAGCAACTCCACACAGAACTGTGGTAAGGACTGAGTAACATAGTGGATTAGAAACACTTGGAAGCCAGAAACTATGTGTTGTATCTCCAGTGTTGCCACTTACTTGCTGTATAAGCCAATAGTTTCCCTTCTCTGAGGCTGTCTCTACCACACACCGGCTAAGTGAGCAAGTCAGTGAAATACTTTGAAAAGGGTTTAACAACCTTTCTTCTAGTAAAGTCGTTGATCTGGCACCTGACTCATACCTCCAGGCAAACTGTACATAAGCTGGTATGATTTCTATTTTGAATTCCAAGATCCCTTGCTTAGAAAGCATTTTTTTCCCCAAAATTATATCTCTCATGTATTATGACCCCGACAACCACCTCTGCTCTGAGGATGCACTGGTTGGGCACAGTGCGTCCTCGATACTCGCTCAACACTCTGTACCAGCCTTGGCCACAGGTACTATAGATGAGTGTCGCCATCATCTGTGCAACTCATCTGACTCAGGCAAAGACACTGAGGGATTTGGATCAGTATCTCTGGTTCCTACCCTCATACTTGGCACATGGCAGGCCTTCAGTCAGGTTTGCTGAATTGCATGAAACTGTGGAATTCTTGTGAAAAATATCATGACATTCAGAATAAAACTCCGGCACTGAAAGTGATGTAGCTTTCATCTTCATTCCTGCCTCGCCAGAGTAATGCCTCTGTGCAATGTCAGAGTTATGCATACTCCAGGAAGTAAAAGTGCCAGGCCATAGAAGTCTATTTTCTGCATTTGTCTGGCTCTCATGGAAGTCATTCCACACTGATCGACCACGACTTTCCACAAGAAATTGCCAGCTTGATTGTGGGGATAGAATCCAGATCTAATTGTTCTTTGTAAGCCTGGGACAGAAGGTATTGTTGCTTGAAAAATGGAACTGTCTAAATTAATTTTACTGAAACAAACATCTTTGCCAAATAAAAGCAATGCATAATAACAACCCATAATTAAAAGCAAAATGATACCTTTTGTTACGTGGGGAAAGCAAATGTGTTCACCACACAAAAAGAGCAAAATGTTATTTTCTTGGAACTCCAGGGACGCATCTTGAAGTCTGATTTGAGATGTGCCTGTGTGCATGTGTGTGTGTGTGTGTATGTGTGTAAGGGAGGAAGAGATGTCTCTGTCTTTTTTCTTTTTAATTTGTTGCTATTTAACAACAATGTGATTTCTCAATAATACTTAATATTCTTAAGTACTATTATACCTTTCATAGACAGAAACTGTGAAAGTATGGTGAATTAACATTTCTTGAACTATCCTTATTTTTCTTCCCTTCCTAATTTTCCTAAAATGTTTTTAACTTCTTTGATAATATCTCTATGTGTGCATCTGTGTGTCTGTGTTTATCTATCTATCTATCTATCTATCTATCTATCTATCTATCTATCTATCTATCCTCTATCATCTATCATTGTAAAATGACAAATCTTTTATAGAAAAGAGTTATTAAGAAGTAAAAACCTTTCTTTGGACATTTACTATGCAACACATTTTAATTTATGTTGCATATTTTATCTTCATAACATTCTCATAATGCAGATATTTAACCCCATTTTAGAAATGAAGAAACCAAAACTCAGGAGGGTTAATACATTTCCTAAATGATACAACCAGTAAATGATAGAATTAAGATTTAAACTGAGCTTCTGACTATGAAGGCTGGCCCATTAATGTACACTTTCCTTAGTATATAATATTATTAAATAATATTAATGACATCAAAATAAAAGAAAAATACATACATCTCGATAGCCCAACAGTTATTTTTATTTCTTCCATGGTGTTTTCTAGTTCTTGTCTAAGTATCTGCTTATAATACATAGGTAATAGTTATATTCTTTTTAAAAAGACAAAATCATGGGGGCTGGTGAGATAGCTCAGTGGCATAAGCGCCTGCCTGGCAAGCGCAAGGTCCCAAGTTCGACTCCCGGTACTCACATAAAGGAAAAAAAGGGCCGGTGATATCACTCAGCGGCACAAGTGCTTGCTGGCAAGCACGAGATCCTGAGGTCGACTCCTGGTACCCACATAAAAAAAAAAAAAAGATGTAATCATGGTATAAATATGATGTCTTTACTTTCTGTGTTGTGTTAATTTTAGGTTGCATTATATCATAAGAGGTTTTCCAAAACTATTATATAGTTGTACACATTATTTTAATGATTTCCTAATGTTCCATTTACTGAAAGTACATAGTTTACTTAAATAGAAAACATTTAGGCTATTATTATTGTTATTATAAATAACATTAAAATAAACATTTGCTTAGATGCAATTTCTTCCTTCATTTGGATTAGATTATTTCTCTGAGATGAATACTCAAGAGTAGAATTACTGGGTCAGAATATATGCATCTTTTTGTTATTCTTGATACATATCGCCAAATTGCTTTCCAGTAGGATCATTCCATTTTACGTTTCTATGAATAGTGTGTGAGATAAAGACAAATTTTGCCCTCTAGATGGTTATAGCTTTAAAATATTTTAAAATATAATAGGTATATAGTATATTACTATTGTTTTAATTGTCTTTTTAAAAGCTTATCTAGTTGGTTTGAACTCTGTCATATTATTCATTCATTACATTTCCTTACAATGATAGCTGATTTTCATATTTATATGTTGGACATTAAGGTTTTAGCCCTGTTTGCATTTTAAATTCATGGAATAACTACCTCTGTCGTTCTCAGTTTATTCTCATTGGTGGCACTGGAAATACCCACTTGGGCCTGATTTGGCATCAAGTGAAATGCTGTCCCTAAATAACAAAGCCCTTTCATAAGATTCCAAAGATGGATCTCAATGAAATTTGGAAATACACATCAAATATAGTCCATAGGGATTTAAGGATGCTCTGACCTTCCCTCTCCTTAATCCTGCTTTGGAGATTGATGATATCACTGTCCACTAAGCAAAAGGATATCATTAAAACATGTTTGGGCAGCATGGAAGTAAGGCACAGCACAAGAGAAACAGCTCATGGCATGGTGGCAGGAAGCAAAGGTGATCAAGTGAGGAAGGAGGAGATAGAACCTTCCAGGCCATGCACCCAGTGACCCACCTCCTCTGAGCTGGCTTCAACTCCCACATCTTGACTATCATGAATAATGCTGCAATTAACATATGCATACAGATATCTCTTTGACACACCAATTTAATATCCTTTCAACATAAACTCAGAAGTAGGATTGCTGGGTTTTACCGTAATTCAGAGTCTTCTACTTTTTTTGGTCAATTTTGTATATCTTTGAAAAAGCATCTGTTTTATTGATCTTTTGTATTTATTTATATATTTATTTAGTCTATTTCATTGGTTGCTACCTTAATCTTTATTTCTTTCCTCTACTAATTTTGGATTTGTTCTTGTTTTTATAGTTCTTTGATGTACAGTGATAGGTTGTTTATTTTAGTTTGTTCTGCTTTTTTTGATGTAGGTGTTGATTGGAATAAACTCCCCTTACAGTACTGCTTTTATTGTAGTATGTTGTATCCCCGTTTTCACTTGTTTCAGGAAAGTTTTTAAATTCCTTCTTGATTTCTTCCTTAATCTGTTAGTTGTTCAGGAGTATGTTGTTTGATTTCCATGTATTTCTGTGGGTTCCAAAGTTTTTCTTGTTGATTTCTAGTTTTATTACATTATAGTCAGAAAAGACGCTCAATATTATTTCAATTTTTTTAAAAAAGTATAAAGTCTTGCTTTATGACCTGTGATTTATCCTGGAGAATGTTCCATGTGGTTTTGAGAACCGTGTGTATTCTGAAGCTGTTGGATGTTCTATAAATGTCTGTCAGGTACATTTGGTGTAAGGTGCAATCCACGTCTGTCGTTTCTTTGCTGATTTTCTGTCTCAGTGATCTGTTCATTGCTGAAAGTGAGGTGTTAAAGTCCCCTACTATTACTTTATTGGAATCTATCTCTACCTTTAGGTGTATTAGTGCCTCCTTTAATTATTTAGTTGCTGTGATATAGGGTCCATATATTTTTACAATTATCATTTTCTTCTGCTGAACTGACCACTTTATTGTTATATAATGATCTTTCTTGCTCATTTTACTGCTTTTGATTTAAAATCTGTTTTAGCTGAAAAAATATGGCTACTTCTGGTTTATTTTAGATTTTATTTACATGAATATCTCTTTCTACTCCTTTCCTGTCTGTCTCTGCATATTCTTAGAGGTGAGGTGAGTTTCTTAAAGGGAGCACATACAACTGGATCTTTGGGTCTTGGTTCTTTTCTCTATTTTTATTCCTTCAGTAATTCTGTACCTTGTAATGGAAGAATTTAATCCATTTACATTTAAGGTAATTATCAATAGGTAAGGTCTTACTGCTGCCATTTTGTTACCTATTGTCTAATTTTTTGCAGTTACTTAATTTCTCCTTCTCTTACAGTCTTCCTTTATGGTTAAGTGACTTTTTTTCCTAGTAGCATGTTTTTATTTCTTGCTTTCATTATTGTTGTCTATTATATGTTTTTGATTTGTGGTTACCATGAGGCTTACAAGTAACATCTTTTGATTATATCAAAGTATTTTGAAATTATAGAGATTTAACATTGATTGTGAAGATAGGAAAAGGAACAGAGAGAGAGAGAATAAAAAATGTTTACACTTGCACACTATTTCTCCTTGCATTTTGAGGTTTTGATGTCCCATTTTCCATCTTTTTTATATTGTCTATTCTTGGTATGTTAATGTAGTTACTATTTTAATTGTTTTGCTTTTATCTTCATATTAAGGTTATAAAGTACATAGTTTACACCACACATTTAAAAGTTAGATCATTCTGAATTTGTCTGCAGTTACTGTTACTAATGAGTTTTATACTTTCCAATGTTTCCTTCTTACTCGTTAGCATTCTCTTTCAGTTTGTGAAATTCTTTAAGCGTTTCTTGTAGGATAAGATGAGTGTTAGTTACTAAATTATCTCAGCTTTTGTTCTTTTGGAAATGACCTTATTTCTTATTTGTTTCTAAAGTATAGCCTTCCTGCAGCCCTGTGAATATCTCACTCCACTCCTTCCTAGAAAGTAAGGTTTCTGACGAAAGTCTGGTGTCAGGTGGATTGGAACATGCCTCTGTGTTATTTGATTCTTGTCTCTTGCTGCTTTGGGAATCTTCTGTTTGTCTTTAAACTTCAAGAGTTTGAATATAGTATATCTTGGAGTAAATGTGGTTGAGTTGAATTTGCCTGATGATTTTGACATTCCTGTACCTGGATATTTGTATCCTGCTATAAATTTTTGTTTGTTTGTTTGTTTTGTTATTATCTCTTCGAAAAAGTTTTCTGCCCCTTTGGCATTCTCAAGTCAAGAAAGCTATTCTCACAGCTTTCTTCATTCCTCTTCATTTTTTTCTTTCTTCTTCTTTGACTGTATATTTCCAAATAATCTGTCTTTGAGCTCACTGATTCTTCTATTTTGATCTATTCTGCTTTTGATGCCTTCCATTGCATTTTTCATTTGGCTTAGTGTAATTTTCAGTGCAAGGATTTCTGTTTGATTTTCTAAAATTACTCCAATCTCTTGGTTAATTTTCTGCAATGAAGTACTGGAATGTTTTTCCTGTGTTTACTTGAAGTTCACTGAGTTTCCTTGAAATAGCTAGTTTAAATTCTGTCTGACATGGGATGAGTGAAGAAAATCTTAGATATTATAGTAGTTTGTGACCCTTTGCATCCACTCTTACTCCCCCACCCCCAATTTCATTCTTTACTATTTAATTTCTCTTGCTAGGGACAATTTAAATAAAATAGGTTGTGAAACACCAGTCTACATTTGCACTATTTAAAAGATATATTTCTGGGTATTTTCACTCTATTTCCCTATGTCAGAACCTCCCAAAACTCCAGTGGTATTAGCAGTAATGGGCAGAAGTACCCAAGAGGGCAGTTATCATTATGTATAATAATATCTTTTGTATAAACACGACATTGTTTCTATTTTAATATAATCACAGTAAATTTCATTTATTGCTTTATATTATCCATTAAGTGAAGTCATGGTTTCTGAAAGTTTTTGAGGCTTGTTGGCATATGACAACATCTGTGCATTGAGGAATTAGGTTATTTGTTCTAGTCTTCCCAATCTGGCTTTGTTTTTGCTGTCCTTCCTGAAATTCTAAGCAGGCTGCTTATTTTCTCCTAGCCAGTAGTCATTGCTACTATTTCAGTACTAGATGGTGCCCCAAGTTGAGGTTTTCAGGGATTACATGGTTGGTGTATTGCCACTGTTTCAGTAGTAAAGAGAGCCCAGGCTCAAGTCTGTCCCAAACCCACAGCTGGCAAATTGTTCAGTATGGCCTGGGGAAGCTCCTAAAAAGATAACTGATCCCTACAAACCTCTCTTTGGGCTGGCATTGGCCCAGACACCTCATCCATAGTAACCAGCCTGTGGCCAAGCACTGTGGTTTTGTCTGACACTGAGTCGCACCATGAGAGAACCTAGGTTCCTATGCCATGAAGGGTGGCTACCTCTTTCTTCTTCTCTGAAGGGGACTATAACTCCATGCTGTGCTGCCTGGGATTAGAGGAGAGATTGTGTAGGAAGTCAGTCTTGTGGCCACCAACTCCACAATGCTGTGTTACACCCAGAGTTTAGAGCCCACAAAGATGAGCAGGGACAGGGCCAAGGCCCATACTGCTGTAACTTGCTTCCTGCTGTAATGTACTTGCAGTCCAACATCGCTACAGCTAGCTTCAGGAGATGCTGGCCAGAATAAAAGTATATCTGATTGGGGCTACAGGTCCCTGCCTGCCACAAACGTGTATCCAGCCTTCAACATTTGACACTGGTTTAGGGATAGGGATGTATGGTAACCTTTCAGTGTTGGTTTCAACCCTCTAGCACTGGATTCTAAGGGAAATCCTTCCCTATTTATTTCCAAGAGGATGGAGTCTTCATCCAAGATGTGCTGCCCAAATTTGGGAAAGGGGTAGTGGAAGCAGTCCCTTGGTGGCCAGGCTAATGTGGCTCCACAGGCTCCCTCTCAGGTATAGGTCTGGGGGCAGAGGCTTGGGCTCTACATTTCCAAACCAAAGGCCTAGACTTAATTTCCCCTCTCTCCCTCAAGTGGAAGGATCTCTCTTTACATTGTAGTTTTTAAAGTTGAGAGAGGAGTGATCCAGAGCATTCTTTCCTTCCTGCCCTCTTCAATGTTTTTTTTTTTTTTTTTTTGAAGGTACCGGGGGTTGACCTCAGGACGTTGTGTGCCAGCAGGCACCCCTGATGCTGAGCAATATCACCAGCCCTTTTTTCGTATGTGAGTTCCGGGAGTCGAACTCGGGCCCTCGTGCTTGCCAGGCAGGTGCGTACGCCACTGAGCCATCTCACCGGCCCCTTCAATGTGTTTTGATCTCTCAGCTGGTTTTCTTGGCCCTTGTGAAAGCAGTTTCATGCTTGAATAGCTGTCCAAATTGATAGTTCTGTGAATAAAAGATCGCTGGAAATCACTGTCATCTTGCTTCACCTTTCTCTATGGTTGTTCTATTTTTTACTTTTTGTGGAATCTCCATACAGGTTTTCATAATGGCTGCAGTAATGTACATTCCCACCACTAGTGTGTAAGATTTTCATTTTCTTTATGTCATTTGCCATCACTGTGTGTCCTTCTCCTCTTGCTAGTAGCCATTCTAACAGATGTAAGTCAGTATCTTACGGTCCTCCATGTTTTATATACTTTTCCCTTTGTCTGCCACATCCTTACTTGTTTAGCCATCTCCTTCTACTCTCACTCCTTTTTCAAATCTCAGCAGTGTGAGGTTTCTTCCATCTTTAGACTGAAGTAATTATGAGGTGCCAGGATTATGAGATGATACACGGTTACATACAGTTGATTCAGATGCTGTTTTTCTGTGCTTGTATTTTCCCTATCATAGCACTTTTGCTATCATCCTACAATTGCCTGTTTATTTTCTTATTCAACATTGAGCTTCCTAAAGGTGACAACTGTGTCCCATTTACTTGGTAGCTGTAGCATCTAACCATAGAGCATGGCACAGAGTAGATGCCCAGTAAATATGACCGAATAAACTAATCAATGAGCAGAAACAGAAGAGACCACAGAGCTGGTCAAAGGTTTTTAAACTTGTTTATTCAGCTACTTAGAATTGCTAGATATTTCTAGATTTTCAGCATTTGTCAGATGACAAGTATAATAAACAACAAAAAGAGAATCTGAGTACCAAAAAAATGAAGTAGAAGGCATGATTTGTACTAGATCAAGCTTTTATTTTCCCAGCTATATTCCCATAGGGGATCCCACTGTTCCAGGACCTTCCTATTTTAGGACCCTCCTGATCCAGCTTGCCGACTTTACCAGTATTCTGCAGAGGACAAACTATGGGTGTGGCTTTCACACCCTGCCTCAACCCCTCGCTCTACCTTTTTCTAGTTTTAGTTCTCTAGCAGATGCCACTGAATGAATGCCTATTGTTTGCCAGGCACTGGACTTTGTACTGTGTATCTCTTTGCTCAGATCTTTAAATATTATTAACAAATCTGAATTATAGACATTACTCTTCTTAGTTAGATGAAGAAAGAGAAGTGCTAAGAGTTTCAGTTATTATTATTTTTTTTCCTAGGAAGCAGAAACTGAAAAGTTCTGATCCAAGGATTTAAACCAAAGTCTGACTGATTATAGAACCCATATTCTTTTTATTAATCATACTTAGCTACTTCTCATAGCCTTCTAGCTATAAGCATACAGTAGTTGATCAAGAAAAATATAATGAACTATTTGCATTCTTCTTATGACACATGGCAATTTCTGTGAATCAAGCCCTTCTTTCCTGATCCAGCTCTTACGTATGGGCAGATGGCAGATGGTGACAATTGTCCACTGCTTCTCTGAATATCGCATTTGTATCCTATTCAAAAACAATTACAAAGACGTGTCTATGGATATAGATGGAGCAGATTAGAGGACATGCTTTTCTTTATCTCACCATTATGTTCCTAAATGTGTCAATATTTTTTTCTTTGCAAGTAGAGCACTACATTGGATGCCCCCTTGTCTCTACCTCAAAGGCTCTGTAATCACTAGGCAAACAAGAGTTCAGCAGCTGGGCCCTTTTAGAGAGAGAACACTGGCTCTGGTACTTATACAGTTGAAAGAAGAAAGAGTTCCTGGTGCTGAGATGAATGTATCAATGGCTTTTATAACCAGAATTGTGTGTGTGTGTGTGTGTGTGTGTGTTTGGTGCATATGGAGAGAGAGGAAGATGGAGAGGGAGAAGGAACAAAGAGGAAGGGAGAAAGGGAGGGAGGGAGAGAAGGAGAGAGCAAATTAGAGAAAAAGAGAAGAAGGGAAGAGAGGGAGAGAGGGAGGAGGGAGAGAGGGACAGAGGGATAGAGGAAGAGAGGGAGAGGAAGAGGAGGAGGGGGAGGAGGAGTGTAGGGGAGAGGGAGAGGGACGGGGAGAGATAAAGTAAATGCTAAAAGGCCCTTAGAGATCACCTAGCCTAGGGTCCATAAACTGCAGCCTGCTGGCCAAATCTGGCCGGAGGTCTATTTCTGTATAGCCCACAGTTAAATATGGTTTATAAATTTTTAAATGATTAAAAACAAATATTTTGTTCTCATTTGTGGCATATGAGAATTATATGAAATCCAAATTTCAGTGTCCGTAAATAAAGTTTTAGTGGAACACAGCGGCACTCAATTGTTTACATACTTTTGGCTACACAGTCAGAATTGAATAGCTTTGGCCTGCAAAGTTTTAAATACTTATTCTACTGTTCTTTACTGAAAACGTTTGCTAATCTCTTGATCTAGTCCAAACTCTAAACCCAACAGTTGCATTGAAGGCAGAGTGTAGATACATGTTATTCCAATTTGGTGCCCAGCACATGCCAACACTGCCTATATAATTTGTGGGGCCCTGTGCAAAAATGAAAATGCAGAGCCCCTCATTCAAAAAGCAGGAAAATTTTTGCTAAAGGTAGCAAAATAAAAAGTTTTTTTTCCCTAAAATTCATTTGGAATCAGAAGAGACCTAGAATAGCAAAGGCAATTCTGGGCAACAAAGGCAAGGCAGGAGGCATCACAATCCCCGACTTGAAATTATACTATAAAGCTACTGTGATAAAAACAGTGTGGTACTGGCAAAAAAACAGACCTGAAGATCAATGGAACAGATTAGAAGATGCTGAAACAACCCCAGACATACTAAGCCACCTTATCTTTGACAAAGGTGCCAAACACATTCACTGGAAGAAAGATAGCCTCTTTAATAAATGGTGCTGGAAAAACTGGCTCTACACATGCCGAAGATTAAAACTAGACCCATATCTTTCACCATGCACTAAACTAAATTCAAAATGGATCAGAGATCTAAATATTAAAACAGAAACATTAAATCTGCTAGAAGGTAGGATAGGTAAATCCCTTGAAGACATTGGTGTAGGCAAAGAATTTATGAATAAAAACTCAACCGCACGGGAACTATCCCAAAGAGTCAATAACTGGGATCTCATCTTATTAAAAAGCTTTTGCACAGCAAGAGAAACCACCAACAGAGTGAAAAGACAACCCACAACTTGGGAAAAAATGTTTGCCAGCTGTTCCTCAGACAAAGGATTACTATGGAGAACATATAAAGAACTCAAAAAAATCAGACCTCCCAAATTTAAAGACCCACTCCAAAAATGGGCATCTGAGATGAATACACATTTCTCAGATGAAGAAATACTAATGGCAAATAAATATACAAAAAAAATGTGCAACATCACTAGTCATTCGAGAGATGCAAATTAAAACAACACTGAGATACCATCTCACCCCAGAAAGAATGGCTACTATAAAGAAATCAACTAACAACAAATGCTGGAGGGGCTGTGGGGAAAAAGGAACCCTTCTTCACTGTTGGTGGGAGTGTCGACTGGTACAGCCACTGTGGAAGTCAGTGTGGAGATTCCTCAAAAAGCTAGGGTTGGAGGTCCCATTTGACCCAGCTATTCCCCTTCTGGGCATCTTCCCAGAAGAATTAAAAACATCGTACCACAGTGATATATGTGCACCCATGTTTATAGCAGCACAATTTGTAATAGCCAGATCTTGGAAACAACCCAAATGCCCATCAACTGAGGAATGGATAAGAAAGATGTGGTATTTTTATACAATGGAGTACTATTCAGCCATAAAGAAGGATAAACTGGAGACTTTTATAGGTAAATGGATGCAACTTGAGAAAATACTCATAAGTGAAATAAACCAGACGCACATGTGTAAGCATCGTATTGTCTCACTAGTATGAGAAACTGAAAGAGTAAATAAGATCCAAAATGTACAATAGACACGGTGAATCAAAAAGAAACTGGTCAATAAGAAAGAGAGACTGGAATGGGGAAAAGAAAGAAGGGAAAGGGAAAAAAATTGTATATGTATATAAGATGGTTAAGATAGATACACTACCAGTTTTACTTAGTTCATTGAAGAGTAAGGTTTGAGCCAATAATGTTTGGACAATTGAATGCTAATGTCTGGTATCCTGAAGAACTAACTTAAAGATAATAATACGTAATGCATTGACCATTGTTACCCTCATATTATGTTGTTTTGAAAATTTGTTCTTTTTTTGATTTGTTTTGTTTTTTCTTCTCTTTAAAATAAAAAAAAAGTTTTTTTCTCTTTTTCTGGCATTTGTCCCTACATATATTTTAAAATTCTTATTTACTATTGTGCTGTCTTGGGCACAGGGAGAGTTGTGAGTGCAGGCCCTTTGGTGCCCAAGGGCTCTACTCTGAGACCTAGTGCACAAGTTACACATACTCACCATTGTTGGGTATCCTTCCCCTCCTTATCAGCTGTCAGCTCTGGGGGCAGGAAACAGCCAGATATCTCCCATTCCCATGAGCTACCTGCCTCAATCTACCACAGATGGCAACCTCAAAGGGAATTACAAACCTTACAATGGGATGAGCTAGATACCTGGATGGGGCAGGGCAAAAAGCTTGCTCCTGCAGAACTGTCTGTTGAGCACACCTTGGCATTGCCATCCCTCGAAGGAGAAGCTAGGAGGGGACTGGGAAACCACAAGGTTGAAGGACAGGTGGCCAAGAACCTTGCCTGAAGAGGTGGAGAAGTGGTGGCAGACAGAACTGTGCATGAGCTCTGGGCTCCTGATGTTCAGTTTATTGTCCCATCAGACTTTGCTCAAAACTACAAATTCAGAGATAATTACTAACAGGTTGAGATAGCAATATTAAGTCTCAAATGCAGGATCTTTCTGAGTGTGGGGCCCTCTCCTACTGCACTGGTTGCTCACACATGAAGCTGGCCCTGCCTAGGTCATACCAGGGAGTGAGGGACTATTGCATAAATAATGTTGTTTTATGAGACAAGGTGCTATAGTGGGAAAGTACCTGCAAGCCCAGCTCTACCTCTTCCTGACTGAGAGCCATTTTTCTCACTGTAAAATGTGTACCTCTTTAAAAGTTCAAGTGTAATGTTGCAGGCCTTACAGTTCTCTGGGTGCATTCTCAGGCAGCTCGGTAAGCCATGGATTGTTATTGGCAACAACCTTCTTCACTTCCAGTTTCATTCCCTAGTTCTAGGATATTTAAAGAGGTTTCAGGATGGTCAGTAGGTAAGTAGAGATACCAAAAGAGGATGCTCTGAGATCCCAGAGATGAAAGAAGTTAAGTCAAATGGGGGGGGTGTTGGTATCATGGACAGTTTCCTGAGAAGGACCTAATACTATTTCTTAAAGGTAAATGGCATTTTTGTTAGCCAAAAGAAGGGGGGCCTTAGGAGTCCCAGCAGAGGCTTCTGCATAAGCAGAGGCTCAGAGATGGGGCAGCAGGTATGCACCTGGGGAAGAGATGAATATTCTAGTAAAAATAAGGCATACAGGAAAATGTGATGTGTGGAAGAAGAATCTGCTTTTCATTTTTGAGACAACTGGAAGCCCCTGAAGGATCTGATGAAAGAGAGAGACATCCTGCTAAGGCATGCACTTGACCATAAAGAAACCTGTTTATAGAGTAGGAATGGTGCAGTGCAGCCTATACCTACTGAATAGAAAAGCCCAGGACAAAAGAGAGCTTGTAAGGAGGCTACCATAGTCCTGTCCCATGTTAGGAGTTCCATAGCCCTATTACAACAAACACATGTGGGTAGCAAGGTAAGACTCCTTTCATAGATAAGAACTGAGGCTCAGAGAGGTAGGAGTGTCTCTGAGGATCACCCAGCTAACGAGCAGGTGGAGTCCAGATCTTACCCAGGGTCTACATGATGCACTGGTAAGAGTCCTTGCCAGTGTCCCATTCTAATTTTCAAGATTTTCAAGCAAGCAGGTCAGAGCTACCTGTGTTTCAGAGGACAAGCAATAGACCTTGTTAAAAGGCTCCAGGTAGAAGTGACCACTACTTTCATTTTGTTCCGACTGGCCCTAGCTATTCTTGTTGAAATTGTCAGTACCTTAGCTGTGGATCCCTTGAGGTCTTCTCTCCTCTCTGTGTTTCAGGTGCCCAGCACAGGTCCTTACACAAAGTAAGGCGATTGGCCCCTGTTTGCAGAATGACTGAGCAAATAAATTACCAGACTGGGACTTCCCTCATTCCTCCTGAAGTCCCTGACTCTTCTAACTGGACGCCACAGCCAAAAGCAAGCCTTGCAGTTTTAAGGAGAAGGCATGCTGGGGGCAAGAGCTGTGCAGATGACACACAGTTCTAGCATCAAAACCAAATTTACAGCAAATAGTGCTCATAAACAGCACAAGCTACTCAGTTAGGCTAATTTATGTTCACACCAGGGCCATCCCGGCCCCCAAAGCCCAGAGCTCTTTACAATTCCAAAATGATTAAAAGCATCACAGAAGCCCATATTTTCCATTTTTATTAAAAGCACTAAAGCGGGCAGTGCTTTCTGCATGTCAATGGGGTGCTACATCACAACCCAAGGAGAAAAATCTCTCTTCAAATGGCCTAGGCAGACTCCTTCACAGCCTGGTCTGGGTGTACTTTTGCCTATGAACTCCACTGTCCTGCTGCCCGTTAAATGAGCTCTGCCCCGAAAACCCCACTTTCCCCACACCACAGCCTGCCCCACCCAAGCCCACCTTTGCTCACACTCTTTTCAATTAGAGACATAACCTGCTTAAGATCTTTAAAGACTTCACTGTCCAGATTCCTGAGCCTAAAAGCCAAGGCCCTTCCCAGAACAGTGCAGTTTCCCTGCGGTCATGAGCCCCATCTTTTGGAGAGAAGTTGTCGTGTCACCAACACACTGAGGATTTGTTTTTTTTTTTTTATTTTTTTTTATTCATTCTTCCGAGCCTTTGCTCATCCTAGGTCTGGGATAATTTTCCTTCATTTTTTCTACCCTGAAAATATCTATTATTATCATTTACCGTACTATCTCAGCATTCTTCTTTTCTCTGAAGTTTTCTTGGACCTTGTCAGACCAAGTTAGTTATTTCTCTTTTGTCTGTGTAAATTCCAAGCACAGATACAGGCACAGAATGGATAGTAACTAAAAGTTCAATAAATTAACAGATAAATGAACTCTAATTCCCAATAACTTGTCTCAACAGAGACAAGTGTAGTGGGTAAAAAATTTACTAGATAAGCTGTTAATCTTGCTTAGTATTTCACTGAGAAAACAATCTGAAGAATGAAACCCCAGCTTCACTCCCATACTCTCTCTTGTTACCTGGTCTTTCCTATGCCCAACCCCACCAGTGGTTTACTAGATCCTTTCACCTCTCATCTCCTCAAGGATGTTACTATAGCAATCTTTGACTATCTTTTCTGTAAAGTCAATTTTTTTCACTTTTACTGGGTCATTCTCGCCAGTATAAAAATGCATTAATTCTCCTATGGCGAAAAACAAAACAAAACAAAATCCAACAAACCTCTGAACTCATTTCCCTTTCCTACTACCACATCAAGATTTTTCTTTTCTGAAAAGGGCTTTCTATATCATTTTCTCTGATTCCTCTTCACCTTTCCCCTCCTGAACTCACTTCCATGATGCCTTTGCCCTCAACACACTAAACTGCTCTTGTCAAGGTCTCCTGTCACATATATTTGAAAGCATGAATTGAAGGTTTCTGTGACCTGTGTGTTAAAATCAAGGATCATTCTTAGTCCTTACCATAGCTGACAGATAAGCAGCATTTGATCCCTCTGCCCTGTACCACTTTAGTAATAGTTAACTTTCAGTATTCCACATTGTTTTTGTTAGGGTTTTTTTTTTTTTTCCTCCTATTTCATGTGCCTTTTATTCTATAATTCCTTTGCTGGTTTCTCGTCTGCCAGACTTTGAAATCTTGGAATGAGCCAGGGCTCAGTCCTTGAAATGCTATATATCTCAATCTACACCCACTCCTTAACTAATCTTCAATTTCATGATTTCGAATACCACTTACATTTTAAGAGACAGCAAAATTTGTATCTCTAGCATTGACTTTTCTCCAGCTTCTTATCCCTGCACATCTTTAATGTCTCCATGCAAATATGTAATAGGCATCTCCAACTCAACAAAATTCCTAATTCCTTTCCCAAAGTTGTTCCACTCTCCTTTCTCATGTGAGGAAGCTCCATCCTCTCTATTGCTCAGGCCAAAAACTGTGCAGCTAACTTTGACAACATTCTTTCTTCTATGGTTTATATTTGATCTTTAATCAAATTAGGTTGGTTTGTCTTCAGAATATATCTAAACTTTGATTATTTACCATCCCTACCACTTGGTCCACACCACTATCATTTTTCATTTGGATTATTGCAGTGTCTCTGCTTCAAGTCTTGCCACACACTGTGCTTTGCTTAACGCCACATTTAGAATGATTGTGGTAAAAAAATGTAAGTAGGCCCAAAATCCTGAAGTGGTTTTTGCCATGGTTTGAATGTCTGTGTTCCCCCAAAATTCACATGTTGAAATCCTAACTGCCAATGGTGATATTAGGAATTGGAGAGACCACGGGTGCACTAGCTAGTGCCTTCTGCCATGTGAAGAGACAGTGACAAGATATTCGTCTATGAAGAAAGTAGGCCCTCAATAGATACTACATCTGTCAGTGTCTTGATCTTGGACTTCCTAGCCTTTGGAACCAATAAATTTTGGTTGTTTATAGGCTTCCAGCCCATGATATTTTGTTATAGCCACCGCAGTCAGAGCCAAAGCCCTTATCATGTTCATAAAGGCCCTACTTGATTTGAGGAATCCTTACCCCATTGTTCTCATACCCTACTATCCTTTCTCCGTCATCTCATGTCAGCTACCAGCTTCCCTGCTGTTCTTGTAACACATCAGCCATGGTCTGTTCTAATGACTGCTGGATTTATAGTTCCCCTTGCTTGAAACACACTTTTCCCGGATACCCATATTTTGCTTCCTTACTTCCTTTACAGTGATGCCTTCATGATTATTTTATTTAAAATTCTAATCTCATCCTTTCTCTGCATTCCCTGCCCACTTCCTACCCACATTCTTTACTCCCCTTCATTTTGCCACAGAACTTCTGTGTGACCATTGTCCAGGTTTATACCTCGTTAACTCAAATACTTAGTAGATTTTGCTTTCACCCTTAGAAGTGTCCTGGTTCGGACAGTAAATTAATCACTTTACATTTCATCACCTTATTTACTTTGCTTCTGTACCTAGCCCCTTTTAGAATGTAACTGCTATGAGGGCAGGGAGTTCTGTGTATTTTGCTCTTCATTCTATCTTCACTTCCTAGAACAGTGTCTGGAACACAGTAGGCTTGCAATAAATGTATGCAGAATGAATGAAACTAAATTCATTTTCATAACAACAGAGGCAGCTGCATCCCCGTTTGCTTACCTTTGTTTATAAAGGACTAGAATTTGATCTTATTCTCAGCACAGTGCTCACAGTATAGGCTAAGAGCTTAGGACCCTGTTAACCCTTCAGTTTTCAAGAAGGAAACCACAGTAAATCAAAGCGCCAGAGAGAAGGGCCCATTTGTAAAGTTTATGGTGGCAGGAATCTTGGAAAGGTGATACACCAATCTCAGGCTTAGAGTAAGCGGGTAGTTCTTGGGACAGCCACACTGCACAAAGACATTCTTTCTTTAAATGTAAGCACTTTTAAATCATTACCAGAGCCCTGCCTCCTCCAAGGCATAATGACTGTGTTCAGTGTCACAGGGAGGAAAACACACATTAGCCAGGCGGCAGGTTTCGGACGCACGCCTGTGACATTATCTCTAATCATATACAGTCTATTTAATATCCGCTTTTTTGTAGGCTTCACAACTTATAATTATTCCTGGCAGGAGAAAAGAAAAAAAAAGGGCAGGAAAATGTAGGAAAGGAGGGGTATAGATAGGAGGGAAAATTCTTCCTGATAACAATAAACTGTGTGAGAAAGATAGGCCAGAGCTTCTTAGAAAATATTAAAAACTATCTGGATTAAAGCTAAGAAAAATAAATTGTATATAAGCTGTGAGACTGTGCAAGCCAGGAAGACCTTATAAGGCTTTTAGACTGTCTCATTGTCCATGACGCTAGAAGGAAGTTAGTGGAAATTAATGAAATGCGTTGCATTTAGGGTCCATATATTTCATAAATCTTAATAGGACTTGGGAGGGCACCAGAGTTAATGAGTTGAACTCTTTCATTTTATAAGAGGGGAAGGTCTGTGGGGCAGGGATCCAAATCCAGGCCTCCCTACTTGGAGCACAGCTAAATCCTCAGTACATAGGTGTCATTTTCCATGGGTCTTGGAGTGGGTGCTATTTCCTCCATTCATAGGATTGGGACCAAGAGTATGGCAGATAACTGAGAATGTCATGAGGCTAAAACAGGAACACCTTTAGATTCCAATGACCTAGACATCAAGGGCCTGCCTGAAGATGATGGTGTGTGTGTGTGTGTGTGTGTGTGTGTGTGTGTAGCAGGTGGTTGTACATATATGTCCCTAAAAACAGAGCTAGGTTGTAATACTGGAACATGGGGTTTCAGGGAGAATTAAGCCCCATAGCTATGCTGGCTCCACTCTTGTTTTCCTTCCTACTGGGTGCCTCAATCACTTTTTCTCCTGTCTCCCTCAGCCGGTTTACCAATCCTTCAAGGCAACCAAAAAGCTCCCCCCGTCAAACCCAGAACACATGTGGTAGAAATGCAGTGGCTAAGCCTCCAGCTTTGATGTATGTCCTAGAACATTCCTTAGTGTTGGTAAAACCTTTACCTGAGTTTTGGCTTTCACATATATGAAATTTCCTATCTTTGCTGGATTTTGGTGAGGATTAAATAATATATTGTTTTAAAGGGGGCTAGTGTAGTCAGGTAATTTATTGGAGTAAGAATTTATGTATATGTTCTTGCATTTTCCCTTTGTCTTCTGTTCTAAGCAATGGCTAAACTACCAGTTTTTGCCTCTGTGAGAGTTTTTGTAGGAGGAAAATCAGGAGCTTCGTGGAATTGGTGTTTTTCTTGTGTTTATGTGAAGACTAAGGCCCACACAAAATTTTGGGGAAAATCCAACCAGTCTGTAATATTTTGGATTATATAAATGTTAGGCTGGCAAAAGAGATTGTGGAGCTGGACATCCATAAGAAGGAAAGGAGAGGGAAGCATGGTTTCTAGGTCAAGATATAGGAGGTTATTACTCAAACAAGGAAGGGGATAATGGTTGATGAGTGTGTCACCAGTAGTCCACTCTGCAGAAGCATCCCCAGGTGAGCTCAGGTTTGTGGGTCACAGGCTTATAGCCTGGCAGATTCATCAAATCTCATTATGCACTGAAGAGTGAATAGAAGCTACAGTGAGGGCAAGGAAAATGGTTGTATTTGGGGGAACTTACCTGGATCAATAGCTAATTATCAGAGAGGCTACCCAAAATGATTGTGCTGTTTTGATCCTGCATGAGATCCTGAGATCATTGTAAAACCTAGGGTTGGGGAGCCACAATAATGCAGAGACTCAATTTACTGGTTAGCTTTTACCTCTCTAGATGAAATCCACCCACCTATATGGCACATGGAAGTTGGTAGCATTTCACTAATATAAAGGGTTAATTCCCTTAGACTCAGCAGAAGTACCTGGACAATTAAGGCTGTGGCATCTGAATGTAAGAGGAATTTCATGGCACTCTGCTCTGTGGCTAGTGGGATTTAATAATATCCCACCACTTCTTTTTCTTCTTCCTTCCTCCCACAATGCAGCAGGTAAATTCTGATTGAATTCCATCTTGATTTCATTAAATATTCATAAAGACCAATTAGGAGAGGAGAGAAAGAGGCCATAAGGCAGCCCCTTCCATCATTCTGTCAGAAGCTTGTGGGCGGACCATCAGGCACGGACCGGCCAGTGGTCAATATGTCCACGATTCTTCTGCACTCTCTTCCAGGGTCACTTCTCACCATCCCAGCAAGGGACCCAAGACCAGTAGGTAATGGGAGGTTGGGGCCAGGTGAGGAGTGACAGCTCATAATTTTGATAGCAAGGTGCTTAGTATGTAGAATGCAAAATGCAAATGCTGGGAAATATCCTCAATCACTGCTGGAATGGAAATCTTTCCCTAATGAGTGATGACGATGGGAAAGAGCTGATTGCACTGAAGAAAAACTGCTTAAAATTCATAATCAATCAAGCAAGTTGATTTTAACCCTTTGTAACAAAGCTACCTGGTTCTACTGGTCAACTGGGGAGCTCATCTCTTCCTACATTTCCTCACCCTGCTTGGAGAGTAGGTGCCAATGGAGACTTCAAGAGAGACTCGAACATATACAGAAACAGAGGGGAAAGAGCTGAGAAAGCTCATTTTACAGTTGGGCTGACAATGGTCAGGAGAGAGCAAGGGACCTGACAATGTTGGATGGTCAATAGCAGTGCAACTAGCTTTCTGTCAGAAGCCACAAAAGAATACCATGAAAAAATATGCACTAGAAATCCAGATTTTGGGACCCATTTTTGCTATCTCCAGCTGTGTGATATTGGAGCAAAGTACTTATTATTTTCAGGCTGAAGATTACATGTTCAAAAGTGTCAGCAATCATGCCATTAATAACGTCTTCTCTCCTAACTCACAGGTTTCTAATGAGACTCAAATAATAAAAAGGATATAAAAGACCTTTGAAAATAGTAAAGCAATTGTTATTACATGTCTTCTTTCCATTCTCCAAGCCCCTAGAGTGTCCCCTTCCAAATCACATTCCACACAGGTGGCAGCAATATCTTTTTAAAGCCCAGGTCTGACCCTGTTATTTCCTGGTTTAAACCTGTCCATATTGTTCTTTGGTTGAAGTTTAAGTTCTGAGACTGGCATTCAGGAACCCTCACAATTTCAGGAATTTGTCTTTTCTTCTCCGAGCTTCACCTTCCTAATTTATAAAATGAGAAGACTAATACCTTAGTCTTCTGTTGTGATTTTTAGAATTCACGTCTGTAATGTGATCAGCATGGTTCCTAGCCCATCATAGCTGGTCTATATAGCTATGAAGAAGTGATCTTTTTTTAACCCTAATTTTACAAATAAGGCATGAGGAGCCCAAAGAGGTAAGGACATTGATTATACAAGTGTCACAGACAGAATCCAGAGCAGAGATTTCAATCTTGGGCTTTTGGCTTCTGCAGGAACAGCAAGAAGAGCGCGACAGGAGGAGCAGGTGTAGCTACCATTGGCTGCCAGCATGGAATGATTCTTTTCTGAGATACTTCTTACTAGTCTGATAGGCATAGGATTAAGATTTATTTTCTTTTTTTTTTTTTTTTTTTTTTTTTTTTTGTGGGTACCGGGGGGTCGACCTCAGGACCTCGTGCGCCAGCAGGCGCCCGTGCCGCTGAGCGATATCACCGGCCCCTTTTTTTTTTTGTATGTGGGTTCCGGGAGTCGAACTCGGGCCCTCGCGCTTGCAAGGCAGGCGCTTAAACCGCTGAGCCATCTCACCGGCCCAAGATTTATTTTCTAACATGATCGTAAGATCTTATGTCACAGATCTGTCCAAATTCTTTTTGCCTCATTTCAAACTGGAGGGCAATGAAGCAAAAAGAGTTTCTGTTATACAAAAGATTGCATGACTAAAAAAGGAATGTGAAATTCCCAAAAAATAATTTAATAGTTTTTTTTTTTTTTCTCAGCTTCTCCTCTGGAACCTATTTAAAGGCCATAAAGATAAATTTAGTGGAAATGCATGAACTCTTGCAAACAAATGTAACATTTAAAGATGACTTCCTCAAGACACCACACTCCACACGGGGTGCCCCTAGTGTGCCATAAGCAGGGAGTCAAGAAGCCTGGATATGGTTGCCCTTGCCTTAACCTTGCCTTTCCTAGCATCCTAGCCCCAAACTAAGACCTACTCCATGTCCTAGACCTACTTTGATACAAAGCAAAAGGATAAGCAAGCAATCCAAAAATTCTACTTCATTCAGTCAGGTATTTAAACATGTTTATTGTGCACCTACTACATATCAAGATGTTTGCTAGAGTATTAAGATAGAAAAACACATACAGATTTTGCCCTCATATAGCTTCTATACTCCATAGGGAAAAGACAGACTTTTAAAATAATCAAATATTCACATGTATGCTTTCAACCTTTAATAAGTATCACGAAGGAAAAAATATGGGTAGCTGTGACATATTTAAAGAATCTGATGTAATTGTGGGCCGGGTGGGGTCTAGAAAAATTTCCATGTGTAGTCATCTGAGTTGAGAGGGATTGGGAATTAAAAAGACAGAGTAGATGTGAGCAGAGTAGGGTTGGAGTGCTCTCCTCAAAGGGATTATCACAGGGAGAGGCTCCGGTTGACCTAAGGGGGAGCAATGGCACAGCTAAGGAACTCAAAAACCAGAGAATCTGGAGAACATACATGGGCACCAAGAAAGATGAGGCTAGATAGGAGGAAAATGTCTAGACCCCAAGGAGAATTGAGGTCGTGGAATATAATCTGGGAAGCAAGTTATTTTCAGCATGAGGAAAGCCATTAAAGACTTTTAAAAAGGAGATGGCCAAGATCAGATTATATTTGCAAAAATGATCACTAAATCTTAGCAGGCTATTTTATAAAAAATGTCATACTAATTTTGAAATTCATATAAAAATGTGAGAGACCTAGAATGCCCAAAATAACTCTGAAAAAAGAACAAAATTGAAGTACTAACACTACCTGATCTAAAGATTTATTATAAACTTACAGTAATCAAGACTGTGTGGTTTTGGCATAATTGCATCCATGAAACCGTATAGAATCCAGAAATAGACCCAAATATATATAAACAACTAATTTTCAACAAAGATGTGAAAATAATTCAGTGGAGAAATAACAGTTTATTCAACAAATGAAGGTGGGAAAGTTGATTATCAATATGGAAAAAAAAAGTTTTGACCCATACCTCACACCACAGAAGATAGTTAATTCAAATGGCTCATAGAGCTTAATGTAAAACTTGAAATTCTCAATCTTCTAGAAGAAAATATAGAAGACTTTTGGAACCATGGATTAGGCATGAGTCCTTGGCTACATCACCAAAAGCATGATTAATAAGAAAACATGATAAATTACACTTGATCGATATTTTAAAACTCCTTATTGAAAGAATTGTAATTGTTTTTGGTGATTTTTTTTTTTTTTTTTGGTACCAGGAATGAAACTCAGGACCTCATGGTTGCCAGGCAGGCACTGTGCCACTGAGCTACATCCCCAGCCCCTAAGAATTGTTAAAAGAATTAGAAGACAAACCATAGAGCTGGAGAAAATATTTGCAAATAATACATCTGACAAGGTTTTGAATCTAGAATATGAATACTGTATAAAGAACTCTCAAGACTCAATATAAGTTAAGTATCCTTTATCTGCAATGCTTGGGCTACTAGAAATGCTTTGATGTTCAAAAAGTTTCAGATTTTGGAGAATTTTGGATATTGGATTTTAAGATTTGGGATGTTAAACCTGTAATAAGAAAAAAAGCTATGTATCTGATTTTTTTAAAATGTGGGTAGAAGATCAGAAAAGACATTTCACTAGAAGAGATATACAGATGTCAAATAAACATGAATGAAAACATGTATGAAAACACTCAACTTCATTAGTCTTTATGAAAGTGCAAATTAAAACCACTATGAGATACTACTGCATACCTATTAGAATGGCTAAATTAAGATCACTCATACCACGTATTGATGAGGAGTGGAGAAGCTGGAATTCACATACACTGCTGCTGGGAATGCAAAATGGGATAGCCACATTGGGAAATGTTTGGCAGTATCTTAAAAATATTAAATATAAGCCAACCAGTTGACCCAGGCATTCCATTCCTAGGTATGTCCCCAAGAGAAGTAAATACTAGCAAAAGGTTGTGTATGAAAGTTCAAAAAAGCCTTATTTGTAGTAGCTAAAACCTGCAGAATGTTTCAATAGGAGAATGTTTTAAATGCTTATGAATAGATGAACAAATAAACAAATTGTAGTACCTACACACAATGGAATATTACAGAATAATAAAAAGGAATGAACTACTGATACATAACAGCAATGTGGCTGAATCTCAAAAATAATTATTCTGAGTGAAAAAATAACCTGACCAAAAAGCACAAATAATGCAAACTATAAAGACAGACAGAAGAGCAGTGATTACAGTGGACCCTTGAGTTATGAACGGCCTGACATAGGAACAACTTGGGTTATGACCAGAATTGTAGTTTTAACTTACGACCAAAGTTTTGAGTTGTAACCCGAATTGGCCGCTTGTGCTTCCAGACGGTCTCAGATACAGATTTAACCCTTGATAGAAGGAATATTACAGCATCCTTTCCTGGATGGACGGGGTCAATTGAGAAATCCTGGGCCCATGTCTCTCTAAGATCTGCCTATGTACAGGAGAGAGACTTTGAAGGCCGTGTGGAGGAGCCTGAGCCTTCAGTTGACAACCTGAGTGACAACCAGCCCTCGGAAAAGCATTGAGTTCGTAAGTCAAGGGTCCACTCTGTCTGGGGATGAGTGGGAGAAGAGAAGTGGTGAAAAGAAGGGATATTAAAGGGTGATGATGAGACATTTGTGGTAGTTATATTATTCATTGTTAGTGGTGATAGTTTCATGCGTGTATATCTAGGCCATATTTATCAAATCGCATACTTTAAATTTATGCATTTTATTAGCTATCAATTATATTTCAACTAATTAAAAAAAAATAAAACCAAAAGAGATAGGTAGCTGTAATAAGAAAAATGGATAGGAAATACATGGTGGTAGTGGAGGGGAAGGCACAGATGAGTTTAGGATGAACAGTTAGATATCAAGGGAGGAAGTCATGATGACTCAGAAAAGAACAAAAGCAATGGAGATGGTAAGACACAGGAGTTAAAAAGGAAAGGATTGGTTATAGATTTAATAAGTGAGAGTTGAATGGGTAAGAGTGAGGTCAAAAGGGAAGTGTCTAGAGTTTTACACTGACTACTTAGTCTCATTCAGTGAGACTCTGTGTCCTCGGATTCACCAAGAGCAAACTGAAAAAAATCTGAGAAAATACTATGAATTGAACACACACACAGGCTCTTTTTCTTTGTTATTATTCCCTAACAATACTGTGTAATAACTACAGATTACACTGTATTGAGCTCGATATGAGAGGATGTGTATAGGTTATGTATAAATAACCTGTTTCATATGAGGGACTTGAGTATCATCAAATTTTGGTATCTGGAATTTGACACTGACAACTCTATTCAGTATTCCGGAAGCACTGAAAGAAGTTTGCATCTCTTCTTTTGCTTTGATCTCCTATTCGTCACTCTGTCACCACTTCCTTGGCTCAGGGCTAATTGTCACTTGCTTGCATTAGTGGAATAGCTTCTCCTTGAATCTTCTCACATTTAGTTTTGCTACTTCATTTGAACTTTCACACTAGAGACCAAAGTAATGTTCCTATAAGGCATATCAAACCATTTCACTCTCCTGCAACATTCCTTTGCAAAACCCCCCATTACTCCCAGGTGAAATTCCAAACCCTTATCCTGGTCCTTGTGAGGCCTTTAGTGAGCTGGTTCCTCTCATCTTGTGCATCCATCCGGTCTTGCCTCCAATGCTTGGACTTGGCTCCAGACATAACGAATTGCTTATACTTTCTTGAGTGTTTCCTGCTTTCTTTCCGGTATATAAGTTGGCTCTTTTGCCTTGATCTCACTCCCTGAAGTGTCATCCAATTGCCGAGGCTTGGTTTAATTTCTCCTAGATGCTCTTTCAGCATTTTGTGGTTCCTTTTATCAGAGCACATATTTCGGTATCTGATATTTTTCTGGATTTGTTCCCTGTTCTTAGGTCCTTTCTCTTGCGTTTCTATGAGGGTCTCTTTTTCATTTCTCCTCCAATTCTGGGAATCTATTTGTTCCTCTTGAATTCATCCCAGGAGTCTGAGTGATGTTGAGCATTCAATGTGGTGCCAGCCACACACTAGGTGCCTAAGGGATATCTGTAGAATGTAGAACAACTTCAGTTTTAGCCTTCAGGTTATGCTTTCTATGAATAATGTTGCCAGTGTTAGCCATGCTTTCTATGAGGAATGTTGATGGTGCTGGGCAGTAATGTTACTGGCTCTGCCCATCGATTGGGAAGCTCCTTACTTCATCTTGTAGATTAATAGCTCAGCTTAATGGGAGAGTATCATAGGTAATGGGAGAATATCATAGGTTTTGGACATCAGCTGGTGGCTCTAGTGTGTCACCAAGGCTGGGTTTTTTTCTCAGCATTTGTCCCTCCTCAACAGGCATGTCCTGGACCTTCCCTATCTTTCTCGCCCTACCTAGTGTCACAATTTCTTCCTTCTTCCCACATTGTCTGTAGTATCTAAGGAGTCAAACTTGTGCTGGGCAATGTGGAGATCACTGACCTCCAGGGGTTCAGATGTGGTACAAAACACATTGCTCCAATTCTCTCATTCTCAGTTTTTCTCATCTGTAAAATAATATCTTAGGTGCTCTTCTTTTATAATCTCAGGCCTCTGAAATTAGAATGAAGTGAGTGACAGAAAAACAAAGGTGAGTAAATTGTAGATGACAAAGAGCTAAACACCTAAAGAAAATTTGAGGCATTTATAAAATAGTTTGATTATTGCTTGGCTAATTAATTTAACTCCTCTACAAAGGAAATGACTGTGCTGAGACCTATGTGGCCATGGTTTGTCATCATTGCTCAAAGTGTAGTGTTTGAACTTAAAGTTTGATGAGTGGCATGGCTCATAAATCTCTACTTCACAGTTTAAGAGGAAATTGCTGAGTTTCATGGCCTATATTCAGAGGCAGTTTAATGCAAAGAGTAAGAATAAAGTTTTGGAGCTGTATCCCCATATTCAACTACAAGCTCAATGAATTTATGGTTGTATAAACTTGGGCAAGTAACTTTATCTTTCTGTGCCTCTGTTTCCTCATCTGTAAAATGGGGATATACAAAAAAGCACCCTCATAGGGTAACTGTGTAAGTTAATAAAGGTCAGTATGGGGTAAGGACTCAGTAAATACTGCCAAAAACTATTTTATTCTCAAAGACCTTGGACCAATTATTTTCCAAAGAAGAAATGTGAAATTACCAAGATAGGAAAATTTCAGTGAAATAATAATTAATAACCTAATATTCATGTGTTATTGTTTTCATCAGCTCATGCTTTCTCCTATTATCATAGGAGGAAAACTGTACCCAGCCTGCAGTTGCAAAGCACATGGCTCTTTCCAATAATAAATGTGACCACATTCCCTGGAGCATGTTCCATTTCAAAATTATAATTATAATCTAATGGCTTAATTTAACTAGACCCTTCATTCTACCCAAAGGGTTGATGCAGAAGAGGATAGGTAATCATGAGCCTATGTAATGAAAAAGGAATCGTTAGGAGGTAGAATCATAAATTGTGGGCTTCTCATTTACTATAAAATTTTGTCTTTTTCAAGGGTCCTCAGCCTTTGGAACCTTTCATGCTACCAACCACACTATCGAAGACACTCACACTAAGAGGGAAGCAAAAAACACGATGTTTCCAAGAAGTCAATCTCTATGCTTGCAGGCCTTCTGTTTTTACATTTACCACTTATGATAAAAATCTAGTGGCATAAATACTATAACAATGTTTAGTAACAAAATGTCTGTGCTATAATACACAGCCAACCAAAGTAATGTAAAATTTATTTAGAATAAATACTAATTTGACTGCCACTAAAAATATTACTACAACAAACAAAAAAGAAGTAAGATATAGAATCAGTGTACCTCATATAGATAGACTCTAAAATTAAGAGAAATAATACATATCATTCATTTGAGAATTTCCTGTCCTTAGCATTTTACATAAATTTTATTTTCTCAATATTTCTTTTTAACAGATGGGAAAAATAAGGCATAAAATCATTAGATAATTTGCCCACGTATTGACTTCAGTAACGGTAACTTTTGGGCCCACCTAGTCTGTCTGTGTCCTATGGAATGTACTCCTGGTTGAAAGCATGATTCTAAATATTACTCCTAAATCAGACATGGCAGTACCACAACAGCAACAATTACCCAGATCTTCTTTTTTTCAGTGTCTGACAATACCTAGGAATATTCACTTAAATTATCATTATTCACAGATGACATGATATTCTATACAGAAGACCCCAAAAACTCCACCAAGGGACTTTTAGAATTAATAACCAAACTTGGTAGCATAGCTGGATACAAAGTCAACACTCAAAAATCAATAGCCTTCCTATGCACACGCAACAAACTCACTGACTCACTAGGAGAGAAACTAGGGAAGCCACACCCTTCACATAAGCGTCCAAAAAATGAAATACTTAGGAATGAATCTAACAAAGGAAGTAAAAGATCTATACATTGAAAATTACAGTACTCTGAAAAAAAGAGATCGAAGAGGATATCAGAAAATGAGAAGATATCCCTCGCTCATGGATAGGAAGAACCAACCTTGTGAAAATGGCCATACTCCCAAAACTGTTCTACAGATTTAATGCAATCCTGATCAAAATACGATTAGCATACCTCACAGATGTAGAGAAAACATTCCTAAAATTCATTTGGAAACACAAGAGACCTAGAATAGCAAAGGCAATCCTGGGCAACAAAGGCAAGGTAGGAGGCATCACAATCCCTGACGTGAAAGTATACTATAAAGCTACTGTGATAAAATCAGCATGGTACTGGAAAAAAAAAAAAAAAAAAACAGACCGGAGGATCAGTGAAACAGATTACAAGATGCAGACACAACTCCAAACACACTCAGCCACCTTGTCTTTGATAAAGGGGCCAAACATGTTCACTGGAAGAAAGATAGCCTCTTTAATGAAAAATGTTTATTGACAATTTACTACATGCCAGACACTTGTAGAGGCACTAGGAATAGAATATCGAATAAAACTGACAAATAAATTTCTGCCCTCATGGAGCTCACTTTTACTTGTGGAAATAGAAAATAAATAAAATACATGATGCTTTAAGGTATTGATAAGTGTCATGAAGAAAAATCAGAGAAGGAAGAGATTGGATATTTAGAGGTGAATGTAAAATTTTAGATAGAGTAGCCACGGGAGATAGAGTGGTCACATTCCCACTGAGAATATGACATTAGATTAAAACTATAGAGATATTAGGTGTGTTAAGTAACAAACAATCTTCCTGTTTACCCATTAAAACAAATAAAGCATGTTATTTTGCCTAGAAAATCAGAGGTAAATGATTGGAGAGGGGTAAGTGATGTGCCGATCTTGCTTGTATGCCAGGCGTCATGCTAAGCACTGTGATGGATGCAGAGATGAAATAGTCTCTATCCTCACTAGGCTTGGGTTATCAGGGAGAAAAACATGCAGAGATGGCTTCACCATAAGAAGAGGGGCAGGAAAAGCATACGTTGGAGGAAGGATGGCCTATTCAATAAGTGGTGCTGGGAAAACTGGTTATCTGTGTGCAGATCGAAACTGGACCCTTATCTCTCACCATATACTAAATTAAAATCAAAATGGATCGAAGAGCTAAACATTAAAAGAGAAACATTAAATCTAAGGAAGATAAAATAGGAAAAACACTTGAAGACTTAGATATAGGAAAGAATTTTCTAAACAGAACCTCAATTACAGAAGAAATAACAGCAAGAATCAACAAATAAGGTTATACCAGACTAAAAAGCTTCCGTACAACCAAAAGAATCAACCAGTAAAGGGACAATCTACAGAATGGGAAAAACTTTTGGCAGCTACTCCTCAGACAAAGAACTAACATATACAATATAAAAAGAACTCCCTCAAAATTAAACTACCTGAAATTAAAAATCTAGTCGGAAATGGGTAAGACAAATGAACAGACACTTCACAGAGGAAGAAATACAAATGGCCAACCAATATATGAAAAAATGCTCAACATATCTGGCCATTAGAGAAATGCAAATTAAAACAATGCTAAGATTCCATCTTACTCCAGAAAGAATGGCAATTATCAAGAAACCAAACAATAACAAATGCTCATGAGGCTGTGATGAAAAAGGAACCCTCCTGCATTCTTGGTGGGAATATATACTAGTACAACCATTATGGAAATCAGTATGGAAATTTCTCAAAGAGCTGAAATTAGAAATTCCATATGACTCAGCAATCCCCCTGGTAGGTGTCTTTCCCAAAGAGCTTACAACATCATACTATGTAATACATGTATACCAATGTTTATAGCAGCACAACTCATAATAGCTAAATCCTGGAAACAGCCTATATACTCATCATCAGGTGACTGGACAAAGAAAATGTGATATCTATATATAGTGGATTACTACTCTGCTATAAAGAATGATAGCTTTGAGACATTTGTAGGAAAATAAATGGACCTGGAAAATATGTTGAGTGAAATAAACCAGACGCAAGAGCTTAAATACTGTAGGTATATCTCATTTGAGTGAGGCAAAGTACAAACAAGAGAATAATAAGGATGGATAGAAGGGGACAAGGAGATGTGTCTCTTGCAATAGCTAAGTTGTCCAATGGAAAAAGCATGAGGGGCGAGGAAGAGGGGAAGGGGAAATAAGTAGATTAAGAATAACAACCTAAATTAATGTAAATGTTATATGCTATAATGTGAGCTAAGATTAGTAATATTAACAAGAATGAAAAATGTGATAAGGGAATTGGAGGAGGAGGAAGGAAGGGGTATTAAAAATATAGAAGCCATGGTATGTACATGTAACCACTCCCCAAGATGACTATAAACTGCATGAACTGCAAACATATACTAATAAAATAAAAAAAAATATATATATATTTTAAAAAGGACAGGTGTAGTAAGATCTGAAGAGAACAAATAATTCTACAGAAGAAATAATTATAGCAAATTGGAAAAGGACTGGGAATGGGGAGGGCAGACCCTGGAGCTGAGATGGCCCATAGGTTGGAGAAACAAATGGAACAGCATATTCAGAGGTATTGATATGGGAAAAAGAGGGAAGTTTGTGGTGGCATTATGAGAAGATGGGGTGGGGGGAATTAGAACAGGTATGAGAGGAAGGTAAGCAAGGTATAAACATTTATCCAGTATGCTTATCTCTTGTCACAAAAAGAAAGAAGTCAAATGACTTCATTAATTGGATTATGTGACTAAGTGGCTTAATACAATGAAAAATCATTTTAATCTGTACAGGAATAGTGTGAGCTATAAGTGAATGATTGAAGAAGACAACTTTCTTCAGTGCCCACAATGACCGCCGAGTCTAGATCTACTGTTAAAGTTAGTCAAGACTTCAGAACTGTGGTGTATGATTTTGAGGTCTATAACCAGAATGAGTGGCATTTGGGAAGCCAATTAACCTTTCTGCACCTTGCTTCTAGGTGGCTCCTCTGCTTCCCGCTTTTCAGGGCCATGCATGGCTTCAGTGTGGTCCACTGACTATCTTACCATCGATACGCATCGTTAGCATCCACAGGCCACTTTGCATTTCCTCATCTCATTTAAGCGGAAAGAAGAGAGTTAGGGATAGGAGGGGATTTTGTACTTCCTACATTTAGCTATATGGTTTTGAGAAACTTCTGTTTCTCATCTGTAAGAAGGAGCCTAATCATAACTCACTAGATTATAATAAAGTTTAAGTAAAATAATGCAGCTAGCTACCATGGTGCTCAATAAAAGAGCACTTCTGATTGCTTACTTTTTGGAAATTCCAAAGGATTTTATGCTCATCTCCAAAGCAGGGAAGTAGGTTCAGTCTACAAAACTGTTCTACTCTGGAGGAAGCTGAGAAGAAAAGACTTCCTGATAAAATGTCCTGAAGGTTCATACCAACCAGGAAGGAAGCTCTGGTCTGCACATTTCTTCTTTCTCCATCCTGGAGGTCAACACCCTGAAATGATCCATATCTGAAAACTTTTGAAGCCTTTGCCCCTTATACAGTTCAGCTCAAATAACTTCTACACTATGTTCCAGTTGTGATGGAAGTATTAACACACAGACAAAATCAAACTCCAGAGGGCCTCATGATATAGCTGGAGATACACTGTGAAAATGCAAGGTGATGAGAAGCAAGTGGACAGCCATATAATCCAGGCTGAGGAACCCTAGAAGACACTCCAGAAGAGTTGAAACTAGTACCAAATCTTGGAATATGAGTTTGTCAGATGGGGAATAAGAGGGTAAGCAGGGAAATGCTTGAGAAATATGGAGTGTTAAAAGAACAGTGTGTGTGTGTGTGTGTGTGTGTGCATGAGACAGACAAAGCTGAAGAAAGTTATCTTTTAAACATTTACTGTGACATTCCCAAGCTCCTTCTTCCAACTTCCTCCAAAGTTTGTATAGTTCTCCCTTTTAAGAATCACTCCTGCTATGACTCCTTTTTTGGGAAGGAGTGCTTTTTGGGAAGACAATAACTTGGTCCTAACCTTGTAAGATACTAGCCTTCAGCCAAATTGTGACTCAAACCTCTGGGCCCCAGGTGATACACTGTGATCATGCCAAGTTCCAGTCACTTTGCTATAGGTCAACTCTGATAGGGTCATGGCCTGGCAAACTCTTCCAGATCGGGCTTCCAAGGTAGTTAACAAAATTGACTTTTCCAGAGGTCTGGAAAAAATATTCAAGCAATACAAAATTTCCTTCTTATCTTCTTCAGGTTATCTAATGCCAACTTTCTAATGTCATAAACAAGTTGTGAGTCTCCCTTAAAATAAAATAAATTCCCTATAAGAGAGCTTATCACTTTATTGCAATGGCATTTTTAGTGTACACAACTGTCTTTATTCCAAATTGTCTAGGGGTTTGTGAAACTGAGGATATTTTAATATCCTGAGCACTAACAATGTACCCAGCATTTAGCTAGTACCTCTATTTATATTATCTAATTTAATTATTACATTGCCCCAACAATACTGTTTTTCTTCCCATGGTATAGTGCACTGAGAAAACGGAAGCTCAGAGAGGTTAATTTTCCCATTTTAGAGTTAGAAAAGAAAATTGCTTGAAATTAAACCTGAGTCCATTACTCTAAAGATTATTCTTCCTTAGAGGTTTAATCTTCCCAAATACCATATGTATAGTTTTCAGATGATTTAGGAAATTCCAAAGCTATCTGATTAGCTCTGGATATTTTGAACACAGTCTTTTGAAATCATACCATACCCTTTCCTTATGTTCTTATACAGGCAAGGCTGAGTATAAATTAACATTGCCTATTCATTCATTTATTTATTTTAGGACTCTTTTCGCATCTACTCTGAACATTTCCTAGTTACTATAACTTTGATTAACTGTATTTGGCTAGCTTTTAAGTGATTGTTGCCTTTTCTATAAACTTACATTGCTAGCAATGTCTCTTGCAAATCCTCCCAGTTGCTTTACATTCAGGGCTTTTAAATTGTTTTAAACATCTACATAAAGTAGCTATGTTTGAGTATGAATAGAGCAAGGTAAACTGGCTTGAATGATAGTTGAAGTGCCTTGATTATGCAGAAAGTGTGGTTATTTTAATGCACATGTCTGTGACCATAGTTATAAAGTAATTAAATGACAAAGGACACATTGTGGTGATCATGATTCTGTTTTCATTTCAGAATCAATAAGGAATTTACTCTTCACACTGAAAGTATCAAAACAAACATTTTCCCTATCTCTATCAATATAGTTGTGGCAGAAGGTTAAAACCACTGGATGCAGCATGCTCAGGTTAGAGATCTGCTGGCCTCATAAACACATAGAGGAAAAAATTATTTCCACTGAAATGACTCATTAGCAGTGGGCATTTGGCAGAGTGTCTTGAGCAAGGTAAAACTTCCTCAAGAACACCGCTGTTGAAGGTTGTAATTAAAGAGACTCTGGAGCAAGCATAAAAGCAGGGACTGAAATTTTTCCTCGAATAATAACAAGAATCTTATTACTGGGATAAATTAGAACATACTTTCTGGGGGCAAAAATAGAACCTGAAAGAAAGATGGCAAGGCACACAGTGCAAGAGAAAAAGAAAGAGAAAAACAGAACATACAGACTCCATACAGTACTATGCTTTCAGCTACACATAGCCACAAATTCTCATCAAATTGTTTTTAAAAATCGATACATTTCAATACATAATAATTATATTCTTCTTGGGGAACTGGTACATATATATATGTATCACATATGAATTACTTTTATTACCATTTACTCTCCCTCCCCTTCCCACATTGCTAGATCCTATCTCTTTTATTTTGCTCTTGAGAAGAAACTAAAAGCACGTACCGGAACTGTACTGAATGTCTTGGAAGCTATGGTCACCTGTATATAGTTCTCATTCTGTGTGTCTGGTGCATTCCTTCTTATTAAGTCTTTTTTTTTTATTGGTACATTTTAGATATACATAATGATAACATTCATCATTGGGAATTTGTACCTGTACATGACATATCTTGCTTCTTCTTTTTTCCTATTCTTCTGCCCTCCCTTCAACCTTCTTCCCCTGCTTATTTACAAAAGCTTTGTTTCCATTTTTCCCTTCTATTCTCTTTTTTGTACCCTTTCTTTCTCCCCTTCCCCTCCCTTCTTCCCCTTCTCATTTGAACATTTTGTTCCCATTTCCCAATATCTATTATACATTTCAGTTCTTATTTAAACTTTTGGTCTCTCATACCAGAGAAATAATGTGGTACTTACACATGTGTGTCTGATTTATTTTACTTAAGAATATGGTCTCAAGGTGTATCCATTTAGCTAGAAATGTCTCAAGTTTATCCTCCTTTATGGCTGAGCAGTACTCCATTGTATAAAAACTGAATCTTCTTTATCCATTCATTGGTTGATGGGCATTTGGACTGTTTCCAAGATTTAGCTATTATAAACTGTGCTGCTATAAACATGGGTGTGCATATATCACTGTGGTCCAGTGCTTTTAAGTCTTTTGGGAAGATACCCAGAAGGGGAATAGTTTGGTCGAATGGGACCTCTAGTTTTAGTTTATTGAGGAATCTCCACACCGATTTCCACAGTGATTGCACCAGTCTACACTCCCATCCACAGTGGAGAGGGGTTCCTTTTCCCCACAGCCCCATCAGCATTTATTATTGGTTGTTTTGTTGAAAATAGCCATTCTTTCTGGACTGAGATGAAATCTTATCATTGTTCTAATTTACATCTCATGAGTGACCAGTGATGAACATTTTTTCGTATATTTATTTGCCATTACTACTTCTTCATCTGAGAATTGTCTATTCATATCAGATGCTCATTTTTGGACTGAGTCTTTAAATTTGGAGGTCTTATTTTTTTGAGTTCTTTACATATTCTAGATATTAGTCCTTTGTCTGAGGAACAGCTGGCAAAATTTTTTCCCACACTGCGGGTTGTCTCTTCACTCTGTTGGTGGTTTCTTTCACTGTGCAAAAGGTTTTCAATAAGATGAGAACCCAGCTGTTGATTCTTTGTGATAGTTCCTATGTGATTAGAGTTTTGTTCCTAAAGTCTTTGCTTATACCAATGGCTTCCAGAATTCTACCTATTCTATCTTACAGCAGGTTTAGTGTTTCTGCTTTAATATTTACATATTTGATCCATTTTGATTTTAGTTTAATGCACAGTGAAAGATATGGATCTAGTTTTAATCTTCGGCATATGGAAAGCCAGTTTTTCCAGCACCATTTATTAAAGAGGCTATCTTGGGCCAGTGAGACAGCTCAGCGGCATAAGCGCCTGCCCAGCAAGCGCAAGGTCCTGAAGTCGACTCCCGGTACCCACATTAAAAAAAAAAAAAAAAAAAAAGAGGCTATCTTTCTTCCAGTGAAGGTGTTTGGCTCCTTTGTCAAAGATAAGGTGGCTGAGTGCATTTGGAGTTGTTTTTTCTGCCTCTTCTCATCTGTTCCATTGATCTTCAGGTCTGTTTTTTTGCCAGTAACAATTTCATAAATTCTGATTTTGAGAATCTCTTCCAATACTGTGACTGATTTAGACCTGATGGACACTATCTAACTGTTGAAATCAAATTTTAGATCCTAGAATGGGTCTGTGGGGAACCGTTCAGACTGCTTCAAAGCTCAGGGGCATCTAAGGACACCTGAGGATGTGACCTTGCTTGTCTAGCAGAGGTGCACAGTGGGATTAAATTATGTAACTATGTTTTAGCACAGGTAAACACGCATGCATTGGTTATAGCACTATGTAAGAATGTAAATATGAGCTAACAACCTACACAAGAATTAAACAATCAAGACACAGGCTGCTCTTGTGCTCTTGGGCTCTGCTTTGCTCCATGGTGCCTGCTGTTGTTGCTGATGTGTTGCACACACGTGTCCTTTAACCTTGGGACCTCATCCTCAAATATCTCCTTTGGGCCCCCCGAGCAGGCCCACAGGGTCAAAGGGAATAAGTTGCTCCAATTACAAAAAAACAAAAAAAACAAAAAAAACAAAACAAAACAACTTTCTTAATGAAAATTAATTTGATCTAAATGTGTGACATAATAAACAGGGGTCTGTGACATCTGCTAAGAGTCTTCTAGATTTCACATAGGTAACAATGCCTGGAAGGCGACCTTGATTCTATAAAGCAGATAGCAGGAGCCCAGTAAATACCACTGTTTTCATTTGAAGTGAAATCTAACTGAATCATAGTGTCTAAGAATTAAATTAAATTCACTGAACATTATTATCAGGTTTATCTCTCTAAAATGATGTTGCTAAGATAATTAAAACTCATTTTCAGTTAAGGCTCAGAGGAAAGAAAGTTATCTTTCAGCAGTAGGATCCTGCTGTTCTCAGTGAGAACTTTTGGTATAATAGATCATTTAAGAGACATTTTGAGAAGCTCCTGAGCTCCTCAGAAGAAGAAAATCTTTCCTTATCACCCAGACTCGGAAAAATATGCATACCCCCAAGAGTTTAAGAAAAACATTCATTAAGACAAACTGTCAAAACAGTCAGCTCACAACCAGATTTAGGAATTTCACAAACAAGTCATGGGGTGACAGGAGCAAGAGAAAGAATGACAGTTCTGACAGGCTTCAATAAAATGCCCCTGGTGCTCTGGCCACTGGTTTTGGCACTGAAACATCCCTGAGGGAAAGGCATTCAGGAGAGAAAAGGAAGTGGCCATAATTGCTGCTTGTTATTGAGGTATTTTTAACAAATGGACTTGTCCATATGGCAGTTCCTTTCTGTTGTGGGTTATTTATACCTTTCCAATCTACACCACCAAAGCATATCTAGACCACATCAGTATAAACACTCCTAGGCCTTGAATTCCTTTCAGTCATTTCAAGGAGGCAGGGCTGCTGCACAGAACGAAAGGCTAAGTCAGCACAGACGTGCTTGTGGCTTTATTGGCTAATATCAAACAGGATCCTGGGATGCTCCTGCACAGAACTGGTTTTTTGAATGTGAGACGCTTTGAAAAAGAACATAGCACACTTCTAACCCCATCGAGGTTATTAATCTGCCTGTAAACGTCTTAAAATTCTGTTCTTGCACTTACTGTTTCATTGGATAACTGTTGATGAATTCCTACTTTGCGCCAGGCCCTGTGCTAGGCACTGGTGTTAAAAGAAGAATGGACACAGTTCCTGCACATGAGGAATTCCAGCCCTTCCACGAGCTTGCCAGGTGAACTTGCTTGACGTATTTAACCTCTCCATTTCCTTGATTATAAATTAGAAATGATGAGGACCAACATATAGGTTACCAAAAAGAAAAATGAGATATTGCAAGGTATGCCTAACACATGATAATCACTCGTATGTAGTAGTTACCACCACTCAAATTATTAAATTAGTATTATTATTAAGGGCTGGTTGCAATGCTGCCTCCTTTGAAATAGCATCACCAATCTTGCCAGTTCATAGTAATTTTTCCTTTTCTTATCTGTATCCTATAATACTTTACAACTTGAATTACTGCTTATTCCATTCATTTTCTGTTATAGATAATTGTCTCTGTATCTGTCATCTCCTATAAACTGTGAACTGCTTGAGGGTAGAGACCATTTATTTAACACTTATTCGATTTTCAGCATCAACAAGCATATACTGAGAATCTATTATACTCCAAGCCCTACGCTATCCATTGGAAATATACCAAAAAACAAGAAAAATATGGGTCAGTTATTGCAGTATCATGGTTTTTAGTGGAGACATACAAATGGGCTAGCTAGTTTGTGGAAGGTATTATATAGGCATAGAGGTCTATTCGAACAAACTTAGGCAACAGAGTCAGATCAAGGAGTCTGCAGAAGACCCTTAGAAGAAGTGCTACATAAACTTAATTCTGAAGGGCAAGTAAGAGTTACCTAGATAGGGTAAAAAAGTCAAGGAAAAGTATTCCTAACAAGGAAAAAAAAAATCCAGAGACAAAAGAAAACAAGATGCATTCAAGGAACTACAAAGTTCTGTATACCTACAAGGACTGTCAAGAGAAGAGGAGTAGATGAGTTGCAGAGATAAGAAAACAACAGATTTTGAAGGACCTTCTATGCTAAAGTCCAGCCTTTAAGAACATGGGAAGTTACCGGAGGGATTTTAGTGACATAGTAGTCACCTAAGCTAAAATGGTAATGGGAAGAGGACATTTGTTGAAATTTGGAATCAGGAGTTAGTGATTGAGTCCTGTTGCCACTGAGGGTGGGGAAGTGGGAGGAGTCACTGGTGGCCAAAGGGGTTCTGACTCTGAAAACTGGTTTAGATTGGCCATGGGATTTTCTTAGCTGGAGCAAAAGGGAGAAAGATCACTTTAGTATTTGGGGGAAGATAATGAATTCTGCTTTAAAACATATCTGAGGCATCTACGTGGTATCACATTACAGAAGTTAAGTGGGAATTTGCATAGAAAGATTGGATCTTCAGAGAAAGCAGAAGAACCAGGCATATATTTGGGTGTCTGCTGAAAATAGATGATAATTGAAGCTCTGAGAAGAGATAAGATGGTGAAGGGAAGCTGTGGAGAATGAAAATGGAAGACACCTACTGCACAACTCTGAATTCTAAGACCTGAAGAACAGATAAGAGTTGCTAGCAGTTGGAAGGGTTGGCCAAGGAGATAGAAGGGCATCCTGAGGAATGCTATGTCACAGAAGCTTGTGGAAAATAGTCTGTACAGAAGAGGGGAATAGTCAGCAGTGCCACAACAAACTAGAAGAGCATTTGCTAATCTTGGCTAGAACAGCTTCAGCAGAGCTGAAGGAGATGGAATCCAGACTGTGAAGCAAAGAGGAATGAGGAAGTGGAGATTGCAATTACAGTAAATACCTTTTAAAGATCTGACTCTGAAAGCAGTGAGGAGAGAAACTGGAGGGGACATGGATTAAAGAAGGTATGCTTTGGGCCAGTGAGATAGCTCAGCGGCATAAGCGCCTGCTTGGCAAGCGTGAGGTCCTGAGTTCGACTGCCGGTACCTACATAAAGGAAAAAAAAGGGCCGGTGATATTGCTCAGCGGCACAAGCATCTGCTGGCAAGTGAGAGGTCCTGAGTTCAACTCCCAGTACTCCCATATAAAGAAAAAAAAAAAGAAGGTATGCTTTATTTTTTTGAAAAGGGAAGACTTTTCCGTGATGAAATGCTGATATGAAGACAGCGATTTTCCCTCACAGAACATGCATATATTTAATAGCACATTTATTATTAAATATCCTTTTGCTCATTCTCTCATGTCCTTGCAGCTTTGTTTTGTGTACAGAATATGAACCACATTTGTAGCTGATGATGATGTTTAGTAGATGAGAAAAGTCAAGCGTTAAAGAGAGAAAGAGACTTTGCTTATAGCCAAAAATTAGAGGAGCGCAGAGCCACGTCATAGGACCAGGTAGAACCACCAGTGATCTGTGACATGATATCAAATGTCCAAGATTCTCCACATCAATTTCTTCAGCATGGCTTCTCTCCTTTACTTATACTCTTTTACTGCACCTATCACATTGTTGAATAATGATTTCTTTCCTTTTTATCTTCCCCTATGAGCCTGGGAAATCTTGAGAATGGGGCATGCCTGACCTCTGTATTCCCAGGCCCAGCAGGGTCTGACACATGAGGAGAAGAAAGGTCAGGGTTCCTCAGAAAATGTCAAGTTCTGAGCCAGGAACTTTCATATATAGTAAGTCCCTGATGTATGAACATGTTCTGTTCTGGGAGAACCTTCATAAGTTGGACTCATTTGTGACCCAACAAAGTGTTTTATACAGTACTCCCGTGAACCTTACACAGTACACCTGTGAAAGTTCGCAACTCAAATGTTCCTAAGTCGGGGACTTATTGTATCTAAGTGTTTCTCAACCCAGGCAGCACAATGCAATCACCGGGGGGGCTTTAAAATGATATTAAAACTCTGACCCTACCAAACCAATTAAATCAGACTCTAGGAAGGAGTATGTTTTCAAATGTTTCCAGGTAATTCTAAAGCACAGCCAGGATGGAGAACCATTATTTTTCATTATCTGATTTGATCCTATTAATAGTCATTGCTGACAGGTGATATTACTCCTAATTAAGATGTCAGGAAAACAGGCTCAAAGGATAATGATATATCAAAACCATACAGTAGGGCCAGGATTCAAATGCTGGTCTTTATAATATTTTTTATTTTTTTTTTACTAGTACAAATGTTTGTAGAGCATAATGTAGGGAATTGGTACATGCACATAGTACATCTTAATTCCTTTCTTTTGTCCCCTAGCCCTTGTCTCCCAGTTCCACCCATCTCTTGATCCTTTTCCTTTCTTCTTCTTTTCTTTTTTTTTTACATGTTTGCAATACATAATGTTTACATTCCTTGTGTGGAGTTGGTACAGGTACATAATGCATCTTAATAATTTTTCTCACCCCCTTCCCCTGCGCTCCATCTTCCCTCCCTCCATCTCTTCTTTCCTTCCCATTTGAGAAAGATCTATCTCCTTATTGCCTATTGTCTATCTTTTGTTTTGCTCTTTTTTTATATTTTGGGTTTCTCATGTGAAAGAAACTATGGGATATTTAAGGTTGTGTGTCTGGTTTATTTCCTTTGACATTATAGTCTCAAGATGCATCCACTTTCCTACAAATGACTCAAACTTATCTTTCTTTATGGCACAGTAATACTCCATTGTGTGCAAATATCACATATTCTTTATCCATTCATTGACTGATGGACATATAGGCTGTTTCCAAGATTTAGGTTTTAAGAGTTGTACTGCTATAAATATGAATACACATATATCACTGTAATGGGATGTCTTTAACTCTTTTGGGGAGATATCTAGAAAGGGAATAGCTGGGTCAAACAGAATTGCTAATTTCAGTTTTTTGAGGAATCTCCATACTGATTTCCAAAGTGGTTGCACTAGCTTATATTCCCATCAATAGTGTGGAATGGTTCCTTTCTCTCAGCAGCTTTGCCAGCATTTGTTGTTTGATTTCTTCATGACGGCCATTCTTTCTGGGATAAGATGGAATCTCAGTGTTGTTTTAATTTGCATTTACCTAATGGCCAGTGATTCTGAGCATTTCTTCACATATTTATCCGACATTTGTTTCTTCCTCTGTGAAGTGTCATTTCACTTGACCATTTTTTATTGGGTCTTTTATTTAGGAGGATTTAAGCTTTTTAAGCTCTTTATGTATTCTAAACATCAGTCCTCTGTTTAAGGAATAGCTGGCAAAAATTTTTCCCCTTCTGTAGGCTGGCTTTTCGTGCTGTTGATTGTTTCTTTTGCTGTGCAGAAGCTTTTTAATTTGATATGTTCCCATTTGTTGATTCTTTATATTATTTCCTGCCCAACTGCTATTCTGTTCACAAAGTCCTTGCTTGTGACTTCAAGAGTTGTACTTATTTTGTCTTCAACCAGGTTGAGTGTTTCTGTTTTAACATTTAGTTCTTTGATACATTTTGATTTTTTTAGTACATGGTGAGACATGTAGGTCTAGATTCAGTCTTTTGCATGTAGACAGCCAGTTTTCCCAACACCATTTATTAAAGAGACTCTCTTTCCTCCAGTATATGTTTTTGGCCCCTATGTCAAAGATCAAGTAGTTGAGCGTGTTTTGTTTTGTTTAAACACAGTAGCTCTGTAATATAACTTCAAGTCTGGGATTGTAATGTCTCCCACTTTGTTCTTTTTACCCAAAGTTGCTTTTACTATTCTGGGTCTCTTCTGGTGCCATATGAATTTTTGGATTGTTTTCTCCATTTCTGTGAAGAATGCTGTTGGAATCCTGGTTGGGATTGCATTAACTCTGGATATCAATTTTGGAAGTATGGCCATTTTGACTATATTGGTTTTGCCTATCCAGGAACAGGGGATATCTTTCCAATTCTGATGTGCTCTTCAATTTCCTTTTTCAGGGTCCTGCAGTTTTCATTGTGGAGATCTTTCACTTCTTTAGTTAGGTTCATTCCTATGTATTTAATTTTTCTGTGCACTATTGTAAATAGTATTTTTCTCCTAATTTTGTTCCCAGTGGGTCCATTATTAGTGTACAGGAATGCTAATTTTGTGTGTTGATTTTGTATGCTGCTATATTACTTAATTTGGTTATTAATTCTAAGAGTCTTTTTTTTTTTTTTTGTGTGGGTACCGGGGGTTGACCTCAGGACCTCACGCGCCAGCAGGCACCTGTGCCACTGAGCGATATCACCGGCCCCTTTTTTCATATGTGGGATCCGGGAGTCCAACTCAGGCTCTCGCGCTTGCCAGGCAGGCATGTACGCCACTGAGCCATCTCACTGGCCCTCTAAGAGTCTTTTGGAGGATTTTTTTGGGTCGTCTATGCAGAGTATCATGTCATCTGATAATAATAATTTGATTTCTTCCTTTCATAAATGTATCCCTTTTATTTTATTTATTTTATTTCTATCTCTTTTTTTTTTTTTGTGGGTACCGGGGGTCGACCTCAGGACCTTGTGCGCCAGCAGGCGCCCGTTCCGCTGAGCGATATCACCAGCCCCTTTTTTCATATGTGGGATCCGGGAGTCGAACTCGGGCCCTCGCGCTTGCCAGGCAGGCGCGTACGCCGCTGAGCCATCTCACCGGTCCATATTTTATTTCTATCTCTTATCTGATTGCTCTGGCTAATGTTTGGAGTACAATACTGAGCATGAGTGGTGACAGTGAACATCTTTGTTCCGGATTTTAGAAGGAAGTCTTTTATTTTTCCCCATTTAATATGATATTGGCAGTAGGTTTGTTATGAATGGTTTTTATCAGATTGAGATAAGGTCCTTCTACTTCTATTTTCTTCAGGGTTTTTTTTTTTAAATCATAATTGGATGTGGATATTGTCCAAGGCTTTTTTTTGCATCAATTGAGATTATCATGTGATTTTTGTCCTTCTGTTTATATGATATATTGTTTATTGATTTGCATATGTTGAACCATCCTTATAAAAACTGAGAGCAAACACAGGAAGTGAAATATAAGAACAGAAAAAAGGTGAAAAGGTTAAAGAGAAAAGTCGATAAAAGAAATTGAAAGGAAAAAAGTGGGGGGGACCCCAAACTCTCCAAAAACCCAATGAAGGTAAGATGAAAATAGAAAATAGAAAAATCAAAAAAGATTGAGTCAAAGAAAAAAATTCCTGTGTCAGTGAGTGTTTTCTTTCCAAGATCTGAGTCTTGGGATTCAGCCAGCCACAATTTTTTATGCCTAGTTTTGGGGCCTATAGGCTTTCAAGGTGCCCTCCCTGAACCAGAGGCCCCTTTACCCATTCCTCCCAAGACTGTGGTTATCTTCCAAACCAAGGGATGTCTTTGCTCCAGTTGGTGGATGGGAAATGCAATCAGTCCTTGCTCTCTGCGGGATGTAGGCCGCAGGGAAGGGGTTGAGTGGGTTGTTGGACTTAATATCTGCAGATGCTCCCTTCTCTCCTTGGGTGTTGTCCTTGTCCAGGATCAGGTGGGCTGGTTAGTGCTCATCTCTGCTGCCCTGTGTTTGGGGAAGAAAAATGTAGAGAGTCTTGGAGTTGGTTGACGGTAGCAATCTTGCATCAAGGGGCGCCACTCATCTGGCAAGGGTCTGCTTTATCCAGTGTTGTGGGGCGCTGCTCATCCCTTGCAGATCTGCTTGCTCCTGTGGGAGAAGGGCGCTGCTTATCCTGTGCTAGTCTGCTTGCTCTCCTGGTAGGGGTGTGTCATGTATCCTGCACAGGTCTGCTTGCTTGTATGAGGGACTATAACTTTTTTTTTTTTTTTGTGGGTACCGGGGATCGACCTCAGGACCTTGCGCACCAGCAGGCGCCCGTGCCACTGAGTGATATCACCGGCCCTTTTTTTCGTATGTGGGTTCCAGGAGTCGAACTCGGGCCCTCGCGCTTGCCAGGCAGGCACGTACGCCACTGAGCCATCTCACCGGCCCTATAACTTTTTGACAGATGTTCACCAAAAGTCTGTTGAACTGTGGAACAAACTCTTTTTTATACTTCACATTTCAGCCTATTTATCTATGTCTATATGTGCCTTGTCTCTTGGTTCTCAAAAATAAATTATTATACAATAGGGATTACATCAAGATTATATGAGGAATTCTAGTGATCAGTGTCTTACATTCCCATATCAACAGAAATTTGGTGTGAAAAAGACAGCAACTGATCCAATGACTCGAGCAATAATTACTCCTGGGTTTCTGGATTGTTTCAAATTTAACACATGCTAGCCTGCTTTTTTATTTATGATAGCAAAGTCCTAGAAATTTCAATGTTTTACAAGTAAAAAATGAATGCATTAAGTCAGTATTACAATAAAATACTCTGAAGTTAGGAAAGATGAATGCAATTTGGAGTTACTTGCCCAAATGTGAGCATATCATGCATTAGTTCCTGGCCATATACATTAAAGAAAATCTAGACTCTACACTAGGTTTTTTTAGTTTATCATCTTGATGATTTGCTGCATTCTGTTTAACAGTATGTTACTGAGGATTTTTGTGTCTATGTTCTTTAGGGAAATTGGTCTGTAATTGCCTTTTTTTTTTTTTTTGTGGGTACTGGGGGGTCGACCTCAGGACCTCGCGCGCCAACAGGCACCCGTGCCGCTGAGCGATATCACCGGCCCCTTTTTCGTATGTGGGATCCGGGAGTCGAACTCGGGCCCTCGCGCTTGCAAGGCAGGCACTTATGCCGCTGAGCCATCTCACCGGCCCTGTAATTGCCTTTTATGGTTGGCTCCTTCTCTGGTTTTGGTGTCAGGGTAATGATTGATTCCAGGAATGAATTTGGGAGTACTGCTTCCCTTTCATTTTCATTAAAGGGTTTAAGAATTAGCAGCATAAGGTCTTCTCTAAATTTCTTATACTTTTTTTACATATCAGGAATGCATTTTTATTTGAAAACAACTTTAATATTTAGGCAAATGATTTTAGTATATAAATTTGATTTTGTTTTTATATAGAATATAAATATTTCTCTCATTAATCTTCCATGTGAATATATTTATTTGCTGTTTGTACTTCTTCATCTGAGAAATATCTATTCATTTCAGAGCCCATTTTTGGATTGGGTCTTTAAGTTTGGGGGGTTGATTTGTTTGAGTTCTTTATATATTCTGGATATTAGTTCTTTGTCTGAAAAATAGCTAGTAAAATGTTTTCTCCATTGGGTTGTCTCCTCATTCTGTTAGTGGTTTCTTTTGCTGTGCAAAAGTTTTTTAATATGATGTGATCCCAGTTATTGACTGTTTGTAACATTTCCTGTGACATCAGCATTTTGTTCATAAATTCTTTGCCTACACCTATGTCTTCAAGAGTTTTACCTATTCTATCTTCCTGCAGATGTAGTGTTTTTATTTTAATATTCAGATCTTGATCCATTTTGATTTTAGTTTAGTGTATGGTGAGAGATATGGTTCTGGTTCAGTTTTCAGCGTGTGGAAAGTCAGTTTTCCCAGCACCGTTTGTTAAGGAGGCTGTCTTTCTTCCAGTGAAGGTGCGTAGCCTCTTTGTCAAAGATAAGATAGCTGAGTGTGTTTGGAGTTGTTTCTGCATCTTCCGTTCTATTGATCCTCGGGTCTAAACAGCTTTATATTTTCTTGCTTCTACATTCTTTCCTAGATCTTTGTCTCATTAACTCCTATTTAACCTTAAGTATTGGCCTGATAGTTCTTCTAGGAAGTCTTCTCTGGCTCCTTCTCAACCAAGATAATTGACCCAGCTGGATGCTGAGCTCCAAAAGAGCAGGGCAATGCCTTCTTCAATGCCTTATATGGTGTTATATACATATTGTATTTGTTGAATGAATGAAAAAAGAAAGGTAGAAAATTAGTAAGTATTCACTATGTGGCATGAACTATGTAGGCCCTATTTCATTAAAGTCATTTAGTCCTCACAATAATGTAAGGCATCAGAGTCTCCATTTTGCAGAGAAATGAAACTCAGAAAAATTGAAAAATCTTATTTAAGGCCACACAGATGATAAAGGCAGAGCGAGCAGTTAAAACTAGTTATGTCTGCCTCCACGATCTGTATCTTTCTATTGTTCTCTATGCCTCACATGGAGCTGTAGCGTATAAGATGTCATAAAAACTTTGACAAATGAATTAATAAGTGAAAATATGGGTGTCATAGCTGCATATAATACATTTAACAATGAGCTAGGTGCACTATCAAAAAGAGGAAGATACCATCTTATATCTTCTTTTTCTTTTTTCATAGTAATTACCACCTTCTAGTAATCTATTTAATATAATGATATATTATTTATTCTGTCTTTCCAGTAAAATATAAGCTTCAAAGAGTATACACTCACTCTGTGATGTAACACTAGTATAAATAATAATACCTGGCACAGAGTAGGTCTTAATGAATCTTTATTGAGTGATATACTTTTCAAATTCCTTAAGTGATGTCTTGATTTCCAATGCTTTTCTGTTTATTTTTGCAAGCATACTGGTATCTAGCCTGAATTTCCTTAGATTAAAGAAAAGGACTCTAATACAAACTAAAAGACAAGCTTTATCAAAATGGGGATTATTAGTCATTGAAATTACTTCCAAAGTAGATTTCAGGTTTCTTGTTGTAACACATCTAGCTTCTTGGTTTATATACACTGTTTAATGAATGGAATCAAAGACTGAACTTGCTATAGTAGTTCATCTTCAAAACAGTACAGTGAGATATACTGATCTGGAATCATTATTTTACCCACTTCATTCACGCGAAACCTGACACAGTGATTCACCAGTTAAGTTAGTATCACTTAGTACAGTACTGAACCAAGAAATGGGACTTTGAATATAGGTGGGAATACAATCACGGGAAGGAAATGGATTATGAGGCAGAGAAGTCTGGGAGATATATGCTCCACCACAGACACAAACAACCCAGTTACAGGATCCTGACAAGAAAACAAGGGTGAGGACTCAGAGAAGGAGTAGTAGGAATGGCAAAGCTGAGCTATGTTTCTAAAGACCTTCGCAATCCCCTGCAGAGGAGCAGGACTGAGCCCAAGTCCATCAGACTCCAAAATCCATTGTCCTCTCCATCTTGATGCTCTAGTCTAACCCTCCTCATTTCTTGCCTAGATGATTGCAGCAGCCTCCCCACTGATCTCCCCCTTCCAGTGTTGCCACTGGTAGTCCAAAAGCCACAATATAATCAGACCAGTTCTTCCATAAGGAAATCTGTATTGTGTTATTTTTCTGTTTTATTTATTTACTATCTGGAGTATAAAATAGGACTTCTTCGAGTAGCAGTCATGGCCTTTACACTGACCTCTTTAGATTCATCTCCTAAAACTTTCACTTTTCTGAGGCTACTGCTCATTCTACCTATGTCCCCACCCCACAAATGTTTTGTCACACTCTGAACATGCTGTGGCTTTCTGTACCACTATGCCATGGCACATGCTGTTGACCTTTTTTGTTCTGGGTGGAGTCTTAGTCATTCTTCAAGGCCAGCTCAAATGCTGTGGTCTTTGGGAAGTTTTCAGTCTTCCCAACTCTACAGGGACAGTTAGTTACATGCTTATTTGTACTTCTAAAGCACCCCTCACACTCCTCTGGCACAACAAAGTGTTGCCCTACTTGATTATCTCTTCCATCTCTGGCCTGTGCTGGTCTTGAGTGCAAGAACTCCCTTGGTCACTGTAATATTACCCATAGTTGCTTAATGCTTCATACCTACTAAGCAAGTTTGCGTAATGTGCTCCTCAGGCCACCAGAATCAGCATTACCTGGGAATTTAGGAGAAATGCAAACCCTAACCCTGACTCTAACCTAGATTTACTAAATTGGAAATAATGGAAGTTACGTCCAGCCCTCTAGATATTTCTGAGTCATATCATAGTTTGAGAACCTCTGCACTCACTGAAGATTAAAGGAGTTAAAGAGGACTTCTATGAGGAAAGAATCAGGAAAGGTTTCCCAGGGAAAAAAGGGATTGGATCAGTCCTGATAGAGGAAAGATTTAGATACAGTACTAGGAAATAAAAAGGAAAGGCCTTCCTGATAGAGGCAAATGAAAGAACAAAGATAAGGAGATAGGGAAATACTGTATAATGCATGGTCAGGCAATGCTGTTGGCACAGTTGCCTGGATTCTAGAAAAAGTGAAGGCAAATAAAGGGAAATCAGTTTGTCAGTTCAGCAGCCTCCCTTACTGGCTGATAAGCTCCTCCACAGCAGGGATTGTGTTTGATTCAGCTATGTGTCTAGCCCAAGGCTAGGGCTTCTGAATGTCTGATGAATGATTGATCGAGGGTAGCTTGACTGAAGAAAAATGTCAGAGAAATAGGCTTTCTGTGAGATCAGCCATATCATGTAACTGTTCCTGAAGAAAAGTGCAGAGAAAATGGTTGCACTACAGTTAGAGCACAAACTTTCCCATCTGGCTCCATCTAGTGTCCTAATGGGCAGACTTCTGGTCTAGGACATCTCTAGCCACAGAGAGACCGTCCTCTCTTCACTAATTGTTATGCTGCAGGCACAGGATGATGGTGAGGTGGGGCAGGGGGTAATGGGGGCACTCAGGTCTCATACATACTTCTGACTATGGTTTCAAATAAAAAACAACTTCAGGCTTTAATTTCCTTGGTATTTTTTCATTTGGTTATTCCATTTGAATTTCTCATAGCTTTGTTTTGTGTGAGTACACACACACAGGTGCACAGACACATTTCTTGCATTTGATGTTCTCATCCCAAAACGAAGCAAAACCTGGAATGATGAGAAACAAACCTGGCAGATAAAGTTGTGCCTTTGGAATCTTTGATTTCTCATGTCAGGGTATATGTAACAGGTTTTGGCCATGTACCATAACCTCCACCAGGGGGTATCCCAGACTCTACCAATGTAGCATGAAACCTAGGACTCAGGAGGGGGTTACTTTTCTTTAAAGGTGATCAATAAATTATCAGTTCCTTTGGTACGGATGGAATGAGTGTTATTCTAAGGAAACAGAGATGCAAACATATGTACAAGAGTATTCCTTAAACTGTAATGATAAAAAATAGAAAATTACCTAAATATTGAATAAGAGAAAATGAATAAATAAATAATTCATATAAAATGAAATATGAGATTTTCTAAAACTCTAAACTCTTTTCTGAGACACAAAATTTGAAAAACATAGTGAGTGATACGTTGACTTATGGAATTAGCAGCAATTAAAATTTTTTTTACTTTCACATATTTTCTATAATTGGTATACTTATATTTTTAAAGCATAGTATTAAAATGAGATATTAACACTCATAGAAAAGGAAGTAAATGTTAAAAGATAAAATTAGGGATATTATTCGGGAACATGTAATCGAATATTAAGGATGTAGTTCCTGTATTTTGGAAAAGTGTATTTTGCTAATAGTACCTAGTATAACCCAGTCCTTGTTATTAATACTGACCAATAGGACATATTTTGGTATTCTAATAAACTACTTCCTATTTTTTAAACACTTAAGTAAAAATAGTTTGTACTTTGTCAGGCAATTTGGTTTCCAAGAGTAAAGAATCACCTATGAGACAACAGACATGTAGGCTGTTTAAAAAAATTTTAACTAGCTAAGCCCAGAGTATAAAAGCATGCATTCTTGATAATATCCATTCTTAATGAGCCACCTACAAACACATAACTTATACAGCATTTACAATATTCAAGATATTTTCACATAAATCTCACAAAAATCTCACGATGTAATCCTAACAGATACTCTAATCCTTTTGCCTAAAAGAACAGTGTGTCTCAGAAAGGGTAGATGAAGACAAACCTGTTCATACTGCTTCTGCGTCCAGAACTGAACTAGACATCGTGCCTCTACTCTCACAGTGAATCTTCGTACTGACTTTATGATACAGGTTCTATCAACTTTATTTTACAAAGGAGAGTACTGGGGCTCCAAGATGGGAAATGACTTTCTCAAGGTCACATAGCTAGTATGCAAGTAGCAAAGTGTGGTTCAAGCTGAAACGTGTCCACTCCCAAACCAAGGTGCTTCCTACCGCATTCTTCATTTTCACGGGGGTCGCCTCTAGAGACCGAAAATCTCAGAAGGCACCACCATGGCTCAGCTTCCGCTGTGCACTCTGGTGACCTTGGAATTGAAAGGAACAAAGGAGCAGACTCCTCCGATGCTCTCTGACGCGTCAGGGGAGAGGCGGCTCTCAGGAAACAGCTGGCTTTTCTCCAGCAGCCAGGCCTGGGAGATAAACAGATCAATGCAGACACTCGCCTCTGCCTAATGAGCTAATGGAGCAGCCAGGCACTGCCTTATTGGATTGCTGGTCATGCTGACGGTGCCTAGAGTTAAGCAGGCCTCCTGAAGCAGTGGGAGGGGGATACTCATTTCCTTACCTCCTACTGAGGTCCAGCTCCTTCGTATAAAATCTAGGAAACTTTGTTCCTTTGCCCATTTATCTATCTGTTTTTTTTTTTTTTTCATTCTGTCATGACAGTGTTGACATTTGATGAAATGATGTCAGTGACCTTGTTGCTCTATGGATAGAGTGTCACAGATGAAGGAAACACTGTCTGCAATGGACCATAGGTCTGTGCCCCGCCATATTCACATATTGAAATCTTAACCTTCAGTGCGATGGTATTAAGAACTGGAACCCCTGGGAGGCAATCAATTCATAAGGGTAGAGCCCTCATGAATGGGATTAGTGCCATTATAAAAAGGACCCCAGATCTAGCTAGCCATACAAGGATGCAACAAGAAGACAAAAGTCTGGCTGGAAAAGGGCATTCACCAGAACCTGATCATTCTGGTACCATGATCTTTAATATCTAGCCTCTAGATTTGTGAGAAATTAATTTTTATTGTTTATATGTCATTCGGTCTATGGTACATTTATAATCAATTGAACTCAGACAGTTGCTAGGAGTCCTCTCCTGGATATGAGAACAACTACATTCTGATTCCTTAATGACTCACTATGGACTTGAGTGTATCCCTGCTTCTCTCTGGATCTCAGTTTCCCATGTGAGCCACGCAAGCATGGGAGTGATTGGAACGAAGGCTGTTTCTGTCCCAAGTAGCATGCCATGAGCAGAAGTAGCTCAACTGAACTGACAATTGTGTTAAGCTATTGACTTAGACCTCTTCCTACCTCTGCAAACCTAGACAACTTGCTAACTATAATAATGACAAATTTAATAATAATAAATGTTTATTGAGCATCTACTTACTAAGAGACAAATGCTGGGAAAACAATCCTTCCATAACCTTGTAAAGAAAATGTTCTCAACCTCATTTCACAGATGTGTAAACTAAGACTTAGAATAAGTGTTGCCCAAATTCACTTAGTAAGCAGAGCGAGGATGAGAACCTGGGCCCTTCTCTAGTGCTTTCCTGACTTAATTCATTTCCTTGGCAATGGTTAAGTATTTCCTGTTTTCCCCAGAAAACTTCTTTCCTCCCGTCTCTATCCGAGAGACCTGCAGTCATCACAAACATTCACTAAGCCTTTCCTCCTCTGCGTCTCATGTCTCTTCTTAGTGCCCACGACTGTATTTCCTTGCTCTGCTGATGTTAGTATGAAGCAGGCCTCCCCCTCAGACGTAGTCAGATGATCTCACTGAGTAAGGTCACAGGTAGTTCCTGTCTCTGCATTAATTTATTCCCAGCATATAGAGGCTGCCTCATTCAAATGACAAAGATCACTTCCTGCTGGCACTTGCTTTGCTCTCCCCAGTGACCACAAAAAGATGGATGGGGTTAGAGATAGGGCCGTGAGTCTCTCCCAGCACCCTTCTCTGAATACTCGAGATACCTGAAGGCAGATCCATTGCTTGCTTCGCAGGCACAAGAAGATCAAGGAACTGAGCAGTCTCCACATTAGAAGGAAGCCAGGTAGGTGGCTGCTGTTACCCCAAGACTGGAATAAAATATAGCCACAGGGGGATTCGCTGAGCCCACTTAAAAATATCATATTTTGAGGATTCTTCAGGGATATTTGGTTTAAAAGTATTTTTAGGACTGAACTTCTCAGAGGTTTAGAAATTCTTTTAGCTGTGGAACCCTCTATACAGAAGAAAATACATTCAAAGCCCATAGAATAAAATAGATGCAGTGGTGGATGGGATGTTCTGAAGACCCCATGGATCACACTTTGAAAAGCACAAATCTAGTCCAGTGCTTACATTTGCCCTGTTGCCAGTGAAAGTTTGACCAAATTCTTCTGACTCTTAGTCTAGTGTGTATGATGCCCTGTCTACATTACCTGAATTATGCAACCATGAATCTATTCCCCACCCAAGAAATATTTACTGAGATTCTACTATGCTGAATTACTACAGGGCTCACCAGCCAGACATCCCTGAAGCCCATAGAGAGCTCCCAGACCACTGAGGCATAGGAGGACAAAAAAAGGAAAACAGATCCCTAAAAAGAATTACATTAGAGTTTCCAAAAGATGGCAATATTGACATTTTGGATAGATAATTTCTGTTGTGAGAGGCTTTCTTATGGATTGTAGGATCTTTAGTATCATACACGACCTCTTACCACTAGATGCCAAGTAACACCTCCTTCTCAAGTCTTGAAGATTAAAAATGTGTCTCCTAAGGGGAAGGAAGGAAGGCAAAATTATCTCCAGTTGAGAAGCACTTGGTTAGTTAACACAAGAGTATAATGTAAGGGATTACACCAGGGTGTAAAAAATTAAAATTCTGGTAAGAGGTAAATACGATTTTTTAAGAACTCGGTGCTCAATCTATATAACACCTGTGGCTGGAGAAATTTTTGCTTCCTAGAGGGAGGATAAGTACGGAAAGGAGCCATTTAGTGTGATGATATGAGCACAATGGTGATGAGGAAGGGTCCGACTCTTGGCTGAAGACTGGTCCTGATGTGTAAATAACATTGTTCTTCCACCGTGTCCTGTCCTAAAGACCTCCTGGCCTGGCCGCTGCATAGAAAGTCTTCCACACCAAGACAAGGCCACTTGCCTGCATTCTTCCCTGTTACACTGGTCAAAATCCCTTTCCTTATTAGACCTTGGTTTCTTCATCTGCAACAAGAATAGACCAGTGAGGACTACAGTTTTACCAACGATCTACAAATACCCTCCTAGCTCCTAGGATTTTAGTTTTGAATCTTTGTCACAAGCCTAGAAAAAGGTAAGGCACTTCAGGGATGAGAAAATCACTGTTCAGAAAAGTTGAATGTCTTGTCTACAGTCAAACTCACACCTGCCTGCCATCAAATCCTTGCTTTTTAGGGCATGCCCAGAAGCTGTGCCAACCTTCCGAGACTCACAGAGATAGGGTGCAAAGACTAAACGACAGAAGCACTCAGGCTGAATAAGAGGGAGTAGACAGCTTGTTGAGGATACTGCACTGACTGTGGTGGTGGCAACAGAACTGGCTGAACAAGTGCCAAGCTGTGTGTTTCAAAATGGTTGCAAAAAGGAAAAAAAAAATCTTTCCACTGTTTGCCTGCCAAGGTCCTGTGCTTGGCCATGGGCATGGAGTTTTGCTTAAGGCTTAATTCTATTGATTACACATTCCATTTTCCAAAGTGCCATTTGCCTGAAGGAGCAGGTGGTGTTTTCGGCATCCATTTAGCTGATGTATTAGCCATGTGGCTCAGTGCAGCAGCAGGCCCGAATCATCAATTTACGGTGAGATGACAGAGGGAGTCACTCACTGAAGAATTGTAATGGAGAGGGGGGAGGGGAAATGGAATGCAGAGAGATGGACGGATCCATTGGAACAGTAGTTCTGACTGGGGTGTGGGAAGCAGGAAGCTAGATGGCCCAACTTAGGATTTTTAGTGGAAAATAGCAAACAAACATACTCAGAATGACTGTGTATCTGGGTCTGTGTTGACATTGGGTACACAAAGGGTGGTTGCAAGAACTTCTACCTTGAGGGAATCATTTTAGTAAGACAGACATAATGACAACAATATCAGACATATGCTACAAAGGAGGGATATAGTAAGTAATAGAAAAGGGGTTTAAAATTCCACAACTCTGGTTCAAATCTGAGCTTTATTATTCAGTAGCTATGTGGTTGTAGGCTAAATCAGACTGGAAGCCCCTGGAGAGCAGGCACTACATCTTAGACACTTTTTGGATGCTCCCTGTCCTAGCCTTGAGTTTGGCATTACTATTGTAGTCACCAATATTAATTATAATAACAAGAAAAGTAGTGACAGAATAACATCTACTATTGTCCTTAATGAGTTTCACTTTCAGTAGTCTCAGTCACCCATGGCCAATTTTAATACTAAATGAAAAATTCCTGAAAAAAATTAAGTTTTAAATCAGTTCCATCTTACCAAGGATGTAAACCATCCCTTTGTCCAGTGTATCCATACTGTATACATTACCCACCCATTAGTCACTTAGTTGCTGTCTCTGTTATCAGATCGACAGTAGTTATATCACAGTACATGTGTTTGTTTGTCCATATTTTACTTAATGATATCCCTAAAACAAGAATAGTGATGCTTTCAGTTTTATTACAGTATATTGATATAATTGTTCTATTTTATTATTATTGCTAATGTTACTGTGCCTAATTTCCAAATTAAACTTTATCAAAAGTATTATGTATAGAAAAAATACTATTGTTAGGGTTTGATACTTCAGGCATCCACTGGGGGTCTTGGTCTCCTCATGGGCAAAGGGAGACTATGTAGCAGGTACTATCTAGGTGATATATATCTTTTAATCTTCACCAAATCTTATGAGTTAGGTTCTATTATTATTTCTATTTCACAGGTGAATAGACGGAGTGCCAGGAGGTTGAATAACTTTCCCAGTCACACAGTTTGTATGTAGTAGTGGTAAGACAAAGATTCAAACTCAGATCTCTCTAGCCCCACAGCCATACAGCCATTGAACATGATGAAATTCAACTGTCTGAATTGTTATTCTCAATTGTATGTAACCTTGCAGAGACTCAATTTCCTTTTTTAAGTAATTATAATGTTACTTTCCAGTTAAGTAATGTGTTATTCTCTTTCTCTATTATAGGTGGTTGTAAGCATCTAATAACATAATACATGCGGAACATTTAATTAGTACATTCTAAAAATCAAAATATGAACTATTATTATTTCTAATAGTAATATGTTCAGGGAAGATCTTAAAGGGGCGGAGCCTACCTAAATTAAGGAAGACTTCTTTGGTGCTTGTGTGATTAGCTACTGTCCTTTGATGAATCGAAGCTTTCGGCTCAGGCATCTATCATTGGTAGTGCCCTAATACAGTATGTTTCTTTTTAATTAGATCATTAGCAATCTATTTCTTAAGACCTTTCTCACTTGACATGTACAGTAAGGCAGGTTATAGAAGACAAAATATGACCAAAGCTAGAATGACTTGGCAATTGCATTTCAAAAAAAGTCTCACTGGGCCTTGAATTTCAGGGAAGAAATTTATCTGACAGAAAAGTAGGGGTCAAAGTGACAAGTGGATGTTAACTAGTTGCTTTGGTAGAGAATACCACCACCAAAATATCTCTGTCTGGCCTGACTAGAGTTTAGTCTTTCCCATACCCCTCTTTGAAAATGCAATGACATGAAATGCACTGGCATTCACTTTCTAGTCCACCCATTTATTCAACATGCATTTTAGAGGCCTCAGTTTATGACAAGCACTGTACTAGGCACCGGACTTAAGATGCATAAATACGATTTCATGGCTATTCATAATCGAGGAAAAGGGTAATATCTACACTCTACAAAATACTGTGACCATTCACTGCTCTATTACTTAAAATAAACACCCCCGATCACCTTCCAAAAGACCCACCTCTGAACACATGAGGCTTCTGGGGGACATTCTAAATCTAAACCATAACACTTCAGTCCTGGCCCCCAAAATGCTCATGTCCATCACATTATGTAAAATGTGTTTAGTCCGTCTCTAAGAGTTGCCAAAGTCTTAACAGTTTCAGCAGTGCTGAAGAGTCCAAGTCAAAATTCCCCTTGAGATTCAAGGCAAACTCTTAGCTATAAGCCCCTGTAAAATCAAAAAAGGAGATAAACACTTCTAACACACAATGGCACAGAGTAAACATTTCTATTCCAAAAGGGAAGAATAGGGATATAGAAAGGAATGGGACAGAAGCAAGACTGAAAATCAGCAGGGCAAATATTAAATCCTATAGCTCCAGGTCCAGCACCTGGGGAAAGTTGTGGTGAGATGAAACTCCAAAAGGTTTGGGTAGCTTTGCCCCAGTGGCCTTGCTGATTGTAGCCCACATGACCTCTTTCTTGGGCTGTTCCTGTTCATTGACTGCAGCTTTCCTCAGCAGACAGTCCATCTTCCTGAGATCTCCAACTTCCTGGGGTCTTCACTCACTGAACCTATGCTTCACTCTCATAGCTTCATGCTTCACCCTTTCAGGGGCTCATTGCTTGGCCTCACAGTCCTTCCTTTGAAATCCAAGTGAAACTCTGCTGAACCCCACAGTTCTTGCATTCTTCATGCCTGTAAAACCAGCACCACATATATGATCCAAAGGTCTACTGTCAGTTTGAACAGTAGCCTTCTTAGGCCATGGCTGCAGAGGTCTTTGAGGGCGTGGATGGCTGAACTCAGGGGAAACACTTTTCTAGGTAGTCCTGAATAAGGGGTGCACTATGGGGCTCTCTTTTCAAAGCAAAGTCTTTCAAAGGAGTTTACCCTTTTACCCACTGAGCTTGTGGCCACTGAGCTCATGGAGCTCTGGCTGTTTCCTGAGATGTCCTCAGGGTATCTTTCTCATTGTCTTGATGCAAAGTACTTGGCTTATTTTTAGTATTACTAAACTCTCTAGCAACCACACCCACTTTTTCTCCTTTATGCATGGTTGCTTTTAGACCAAGATTATGTTTTTCAAAATTTTCTGCTCTTTGATTTGCCCCTCAGTCTCATTATAAATCTGATTAAAAGCAGCCTGCAGTACTCATGCCTCAACCTAAATGTTGGGCTGTCTTGAAATTTCCTCTGCTGGGTTAATTAGTCCTTTAATCTCAGTCTACTGCAAAATCTCAGAACTTGAGAAAATGTAAACAAATTTTTTGCCAAAGTGGAACACATAAGACTTCTAGTCCAAATGTCAACATAATCCTGTGTCTACCTTAAACCTCTTAGGCCTGGCCTTTACTGTTTCCATTTCTGTCAGCATTCTGGTCTTCTGAGTTCCAACCAGAATCACCCATCATGTTCTGTTACTGCATTACTGCATTCTAAGGCCCATATTTTCAGACCTTTTCAAACTCCTCCAAAAAAACAACATAGTCAGGTATAGTCACAGCAATAATCCCATAATTTTTTTATTAATCATTTTTTGTTTGTTTGTTTGTTTTTTTTTTGTTTTTGTTTTTGTTTTTTTTTTTTTTTTTTGGTCACTGAGACCAAATACCCAACATGCACTGCTTAAAAAAGAAATGGCTTAGTTTTGCTCATGGTTTCAGAGGGCTCAATTCATAGTCAGCTGGCTCCAAAGCTTAAACATCATGATAGAAGGGCATGGTAGGAGAAAGCCTTCCTATTGCCTCACTTCATGGCAATAGGAAGCTGAGAGAGAAGGGAGGAGCCAGGGAGAGAGATATATCCACCAAAGGCATGCCCCCAGTGAGACACATTTTCCAACCAGACCCCATCTCCTAATAAGCATATTTAGCCCTGAATTTATCAATGGATCAATACACTGAATCCCACAATCTAATCACCTTTCAAAAACTCCACTTCTGAATACAGGAGATTTTTGGGGGTCATGTTGTAGATATAAACCATAACATATATCTATATATGTATACATATATGAAAATAAATTAGGGAAATGTCCACCATATTAACAGTAGTTACCTTTGGGATGGTGTTAAGAGAGATATTTCTCTCTGATATAATATCTTTCTGTATTTACAAAATTTGCTACAATGCATATCACAGAAATTAAACAGAAGTCTATATAGACAGTATAAAATTATGATTATTATATTAAACATATTTATAGAGCACACCAGACACAAAACACAGTGACTTTCCAAATATTGCATTTTACAGAAGAATAAATTGAGACTTAGTAAACTTTCTAAGACTTCTTAACCCATATGTAGCTGAAGCACTATTCAAACCCATGTCATCTGATTCTTAATTGAACATTACTTCTTCTAAGCCACAGAGACTTTCAGAGACCTATCAGAATGCCTGCCTAAGATTTGGAGGTTGGTCTGCCTAGAAGGTCTCAAAGGGTATGGCAGTCTTACTGTTCTTATCTTTCCAGATGAACCCAGAAGCCAAAAGGAAAACCTAGGAATTATTCAGTAATCCAGTAATCCAGTAATCCAGGCTAGCTACAAATCAGGAAGAAGTGAATAGCATCGTAAAAATAAACTTAACTGTTTGCATTTCCACTCTTCAACATTGACAGTATTTGAATTAGAAGTATGATATAGCTCTGGGCACATATTTAATGTTTTCATGTAGATTTAGAACATACAGCCCCAGTATTGAGTAGATTTTAATGGTTGAATATTTTAACATCACTGAATTTTGTGCTTAGCATTCATGATTCAATATGCATCTTAAAGTCCAATTTACTTTTAACTTCATTATGATCTGTTACATCTGGCATTTAATGATTCTGCATTTGGCTATATAGTCTAGCACCAATGTTTCTGCAATTCTACATTTATATGCATGCATTTGTGGATATGTAAAAATCTCCCAAGAAAAGTCCTCTTTAAATATGAATATTTTTTCTTTTTGAAGGACCTGGAGTTTTAGTTACCAATGAATCCAACCTTCCAATTCTACTCTTAGATTATTGATGAGAGGGAATGTGGCCTGGGCCCCAAGACTAATACAAATCCTTTTAGCTCATCTCTCTACCAAGAAAATATCTAGATAAGTATGATAAGAATTAAATTGGAACCTATTTGATATTTTGCCAACATCTAGACAAATGAAAATTATAGCTTTATATAAATGTCTTTGTATTTTGTCATCATGGAGGGTATATTTAGCATATTTAGCAAGGTAAGAGTATAGGTATATAATATTTTAAGAGTTTCTGCACTTGATCTTAGCCAAAAGGCAGAGAAGCAATTTAACAGTTTCTTAGCTAGGTTTATAACTTAAATATTTAAGCCTGTGCTTTGTCCATTTGTTCTCTCACCTTAATCCTGAAAATGTTCAAGGTGGGATTACAACTTTCCCCAGCTCCTCATTTATTGCCAGGGTTTTGTGGGCATAAGACTAACTCAAGAAATCACGTCTCGTTCTTTTCTGTAGTTTTAGTGCATATTACAGACCTTTGCACTTAGGACACAGTGAATAATGACTTTAAGTAATTTGGAGGTTTTCTTTTTTTGTTCCTTTGGTGTTGAATTTAAGACTGAAGATTTTATAAGGTCAATAAAAAAGGATAAATTCAGGAGACAAAAAGCCAATAGGGTTTGCTAAACAATCATCTCGGCTATATATAGCTACCCAACAAATTTCACTTGATATAAATATGCAAGTGCAGAATGATTCTGCAGTCTAAGGGAATGGAATATGCTGACTGTCTGATGCATGAGGTCACTCCTGACTCCAAGGGTGAATGACCCTCTCAAGCCACACGTAAACTGATGCCCCAGGCAAGATCTGGGGGCCAGTACCAGAAGAAGACATGGACGCTGTACATCAACAACAAAGTATTAAATGTATTATAAAATTCGCACACACTCACACACACACAAACACACACACACATACACACACACACAAACAGCCTCTCCATGCAGTGGACCAGCAATCAACAAACTAAGAAGTATAATCCACTGGACACCTGTAACTGCAGAGTTGTTTTCTGGGGTCTACAGCACCTGAGGTCTTCACCTACCCATTATAACCCCCATCTCTGTACTTTTCCCACCCTAGGAGGCTTTCTCATTATAAGATAATTATGGTGGGATAGAATTTATTACTGGATAATGATCTCCTACAGTTAAATGAATGAGGACAGACAATCTGGGCATCTTTAGAAACCAAACAGCAAGTGGCTGTCAAAGTGTTGATTTTCAGAGAGGGGGGGTTTAGTCCTGTCAAAATATACTACTCAAAGTTGAAACATTACATATGGCAACATTAGGAAGAGCAAGGCCCTTTCAAGACTGAGAAGAAAGATGTGTGAACACTTTGTATAAACAGGGAGGATTTCAAATCCTTATTCAGTAGCCTTCAATTTTTGGTAGGTGAACTGCTTTGCTACCTAGAGATAGGAAGCTGGTCTTATATGTGTTCTCTTGAAGTTAGTTTGGGTCCTGGAAGACCAAAATTGGGTGACAAAAGGTTTGAATAAAAAAAGCCCTGGAATGGCATTTAGGATAGACATGCTTTTATCCCTGTTCTGCCTGTAACTGGCCTGCCTCAGTCCTCTTTACCAAGTCATGCAGATGATTGGTGGCCTCTTAAAGCCCAGACACCTCTGACCTGAAAACTTCACACCAATATCGATGTAAATAACTTGCTTTTATTTCATAAGGAGTTCAAAGACAGTGTATCTAGTGTGGAGAGGGAAGAGTGTTCCCTGTACTTCTCAAAGAAGTAATAGTATTGTAAACATGGAAGAAACTTTAAAGGTAATTAGCTGAATCAACATCTCTAAGGACTCTGGAGGCTCAGCTTGAACATTTTTTGGTGATGAGAAGTTCAATATCTTCTCTGGAATCTTTAACAGTTGTTAGCAAACTTTGCTTAAAAGTCATTTGTTTGTTTATATCTTCATAATTCATTTGTTCACTCAGCACCTAGCAGATCAAAGACACTGTAAGGAACTGGATGGAGTTCTAGATGTGAGTCAGACATGATCTCTGACCCACAACGGCCTCTTGCTGCATGAGCAACATGCCGGAAGGGATATAAAAGTGGTAGCAAGGCAGTTAAATGCATAGATCATAACGACATTAAGTGTTTTGCAACACTAGTATGTTAAATGTTAACTAGCAAGAAGAAACTATCAGATTGCATTTTGAGTAAGAAGATTGAAGTGGATGGGGGGCATCCACTTGGTAACTAAAGTTGAAGGTAGGATACAGTCAAGTAATTTATTAGAACTAGAGGTTATACAGCACAGTCATTAAAGAGAAGATTCTAGGGTCAATTGAATTCACCTGACTCTGCCACTTCTAACTGCGATCTTGGCTTTCTTAACTTTTCGGCATCTTAGCACAGAACAGTTTACATTATTGTAAAATGGAAATAATAAAATCACTTAAATAATTGGGACAATATGAAGAGTGTTAAAGGAGTTTTAAATGAAAGGTACTTATATGTCTGTACCTAGGGCATATATAAAACATTATTACTGATTAGGGCACATGAATAAACATTAGGTAGTAGTCATTATACTACATAGTGGTAGTAATGGGGTAGCAGTGGAATTATACTAGTATATTGTGCAGTAGAAGTAGAAGGGTTGGTAATAGCAGCAGTAGCAACAGGAGTATTAGTAGTAATAGCACAAGTGCTCGTAACAGTAGCAGCACTAGCTGAGGTAGTTATAGTATTCATGGTGGTTGTTGTGGTATTAATGTAGCAGAGATGGTGATATGAGTACCACAGCAGGTGGTACTGCTAAGAGAAATCTGGGAGTTCCAGATTCTTTGCCTCATCCTCTAGTTTGTTTTATATTTTTACACCTTGGCTTTGCATACCTCCTCATGTACCTTTCCACAAAGAACAACAGGAACCCACCTTTAAAGAAGGCTGGTCAATGACATATATGCAGAGACCATAAGGAACAAAGAAATGTAGGAACAAATTTCCCCTTCCCAGACAATCTGGGTATCTGGAGTGAGGATGAAGTCCTGAGTATGGATGGCAGACACATTTAAAGGGGGTATTAAGAGTCAGTGAGCGAGAAGGACGACAGTCTGGCTGAGCATGTAGAAGGAAGGAATCATTTGGCTTTTGGCACATGTGTCCCACATGTGTGGGGCATCTTCCTCAAAATTGATGTAGGAACTGGGGGAGCACACCCAATTGAGTCATACCAGTTTCTCAGAGCTACAAAGCTCAAATGATAAGATCCAAGCCCAAAGCTGACTGCTAAAGGTCCCTGGTCTGCCAATGAAACCCATACTCTCTCCAGACACTGCTGATTTTACTCTTTAACCATAGAAGTGATCAATGTGTGTTTCATATATAGCTGCACAGCTGAGGGCCAGAATGTCACCTTAGATAGTCAACCATCATGATAAAATCTGAAAATACATATTCTGATTATTTAGAAAGTGTAAAAAGACACAGTAGAAGATTTGATTACACTTTTAAGGCTATGAATTAATTCGAGCAAAGAGATTTAGGAAGTGAACCCAGAATGCCACCTGATGTCTTCTCTTTTCTTCTTCCTTCTGTGACCAGTCTCCCATTGGTTAGATAAGGAAGTCAGCACAGTGCTAGAAGGAAGAGTCAGCTCCACTGCTGAAGCTCAGGATTAGAGCCGCATCCTTCCGGCAGCTAGAATGAAAGCTTAATCAACATTTAAATTAGTGTATCCCTATTTATAGGGGTTTGAACTCAAAAATTTTCAACTAGAATCTTGCTGCAGGTGCCTTAAGACAGAATCTGACTGTTCCGTGCTCTCACTACAATTTTAGTATGTGTTTCGGGAAGGAGAGAGTTGGCTCAGATGGACCTGTGACTCCATTTAGACCCTTGGCACAAAAATTTAATAAAGTTCTGTTTGGAATTCCATAGAAATTTATTTAAATTACAGAATCAACTGTTTCTATGGGTCTCTTTTCTCTTAAGCTTACTGTTTTCCTCAAATCTGATGCCAATATTTTAAAGAGAACGGTGCAGTGAAGAAGCATTGGTCTCGGCATCCAGTAGACTTCGTACAAATCTCGACCCCCTTTACTAGTTGGATGATTCTTCCAAGTCACTTAACCTTTCTGAGACTCAGTTTTCTCACCTGTAAAACTGGGACAATAATAGCTTTTCCTCAGATGGTGACTCTGAGATTTTAAATAAAATAATTAATCATTTTTTTCAGGTACATGCAATTGCTGAACTAACGTATGTACTTTCCTTAAAATGTTCTCACTTCTGACAGGTTCTAGGAGATTGTACTATATGGCACTTCAGTCCTTTACTCTCAGACCTGGCTTTGGACCTCAAGAATTGCCTTAACTGACAAGAGGCCAGTGCTGAGTCCTGGGAGTTTAGATTAGTTCTCCTACCCGTTTCATGTTCACCAACAGCTTTCTCAGACCTGCATCCTTCTCTTACCCTTTTAGCTGCTGCATCTCTGACACTGCATAGCTTAAGATACCTCTAATTCATTGTTGATAGAACAGAGATTTCCTTTTAAAATATGAATGGGATCCTTCTCAAGGGCTTCTCAGTACCCAGATAAAAGATTAAAGCATGAACCAGCCTAGTCATAGCTTACAATTTACAACTCAATCTTCCCATTCTGCTCCTAATCTTTGCTTCCACCACACTTGTATTCTTTCAGTTCAAAAGCATATTACACTATCTTCTGCTCTTCGGTTTGTGCTCCCACTGTTCCATTTTTCTGGAGCAATTTTCTCTATCCATCTCCCTCCTGCCCTCTTTTAAAGGTAAACTTATCTTTCATATCTCAGCTTAAAAATCATTTCACCATTGGTGCAACCCTCAAATTGGACACGTATAAGGTTTTCCTATTATATTACCTGAAAAAACTTCACTTGTAGCAAGTTTCATGGCTTATGATTTCATATTTGATTAAATCCCCCACTTGCAATGTCAGGTTTATCAATTCTATGCCAACATTTTCTAATGAAAATTTTTATTTTATCGTAACAGTAGCCACCTGTGCATCTCAGTAGCTGTGAGGGGTGAGGGAGGGGATACAGGAAGTGATCTTTGTGCTAATCCAATTGGTACAACAAACAGCAAGGTGTGTGCATGTGTGCAAAAGTGTCAACAAGTGTGTTATACCCACATAATGGTCCATGTTACATTTTTAGTGTATGTGTTGTGGGCATCATGGGGGTAAAGTGCACCTATACCATACTGTTGCAATGTAAAATTGTAATTTACTATAACAGAAGCTGGGTGTGGCTCACAGTAGTTGCACCTAGGTGACACAGGAACTTTGGTAGTGCATTTGTGGCTTGTCACATTAATTTTTGTTAAAAAGGAGTCTCATGTTGGGTATATAATACCCACACTTATATTTTAGAAGTATTGCTATTGATGAATTACTAATTTTAATTTTTATGAGTTTCATTATATTAAACAACATGTACTTAACAGGAAAAAAATCAATAAAATGAAGTATTGAATTTTTAATATTCTTAAGTGTTTAAAATAAGCATCAAAATTTTCAACATCAACTGTTTTCTTGTTTACAAAGTTTAAAAAATAACAACAGAAATAAATTTCTAGATGAATTACAATGAAAATACAAATAAAACTCTACAACAAAAATAATTTTTGCTTCAATTATCAGACCTAAGGCAGTTTTTACACATGAAAACAGCATATTCCATACACACGAATCACTTATACTGATAGTACATGTGTTTTGCTTTCCTGTCTTTTTGGTAGGATATAGATATCACATTTTTGATTTAGAAATTTGTCCTGGAACTCAGCATTTATTACCTTATTCGTGTAGTAATAAATTGAATGATGTTATAAACAGACCTATTGCTCCTGTCTCCCGAAGTAATTGGAATGTGACATTCGACAATTGGTTTACTGGTTACCAATTGATGTTACATTTGCTAACAGGGTACAACTTGACCAGCATCACAAGAACAAAGCAGAAGTTCCCAATGAAATGTTGCAAGTTCAAAATAGAGAACTGTATAGTACAATCTTTGGATTTCAGGCACACGTAACATTGGCCTCATATATGGCAAAGAAAAACAAAATGGTGTCTCGCCATGATGGCAAAATTGACAGAGAAACCTCAACAAAATTAAAGCCAGACAGCAAAATCAAAGATTGATGAATTATGCAGCAGCTATAATGTCACTCGAAACATAAACTGTTGGCCAGTGGTTGTGTTTTACTCTATTCTAAACATGTATGGCATAGATACTTTTATAGTTTACAAAGAAAAAAAGTCCAAAGTACCACAGAGAAATTTTATTAGACAGTTGGGACTGGAGCTTATGCAAGAGCACTTACAACAGAAGAAGAACAAAATATTTCTGCCCAAGGAACTACGCAAAAATATTCCGTAGCACACTGGTGATCTGACACATGAAGGGGCAGGTGCAACATCACAAAGGCCTACTACAACAATAGGAAAACTAAAACAAAATGTCAACTGTGCCCTACAAAAAAGGACAGGCAAACAAGATATACATGCTACCAGTGTAAGCGATACTTGTGTATGGAACATGAAGTTTTCATGTGTTAAGGTGGATTAACTAATGGTCAACTTGTAATACCCAGCTGAACTGAATCAGCATGGTTCTGGGTGTAGAAAACTCACTTGAGGATTGTTGCCAATAGCATAAAAAGGAGAACTGGAGGGGAAGATGGTGTGCTGTTGATTCTCCTGGAGAAGCTTGTCATGCTGGCTTTCTTGATATGAACTCAGCTGTTCTCATCCTTGGAGGAGCTCAGGTCCTTGCTGTTGCTGAGGATGGCTGTGGTTCTCTTTGAGGGAGCTCTGGTCCTTACACTGAACATGACCTCCAGGCTCCAGTGCAGATCCCCCAGCCTGCTGGCACAGATCCTTCATCCTTCTGGTGCAGACTTTCTAGCTTCCACCACTGACCTTTGGCCTTCCCAATGCAGGTCCTTGACACAGACTTGCATGAGACATTGTCGTGGGCTCTAGGCCTCCAGTTGGACTTGTGGAGGACACTGCCATGGGTTCTAGGTCTTCACCTGGACTCATGCAGGACATTGCCATGGGATCCAAGCCCTCAGCTGGATCTCTAGTGTGTGGACAGATCTCCCACACTCTTTTGCATTTGACTCTTTGGGTGAATATTATAAAATTATCCTATAAATTATGTGCCCTATATTAAATCATTTCCCTTGTAAGCCCTGACTACAACATGTGTGAAGATTGCCTTGGGTGTGACAATTGAAGCAAATATTATTTCTGTGGTAGACTTTTGTTCGTATTTTCATTGTCATTCATATAGGAATTTATTTCTGTTGTTAAATTTAGGTTTTGTAAACAAACAGTTGATGTTGAAAATGTTGATGTTTATTCTAAACACTCAATACATATTTAAAAAAATACTTTATTTTTTGACATTTTATGTTCCTGTTAAGTATACATTATATATAACATAATAAGAAGCTCCTGACAAGCAACAAAGCAGCAAGATGTCAAGTATTTCCTACCAAGAAGACAGGAAAGCAAAACACATGTACTATCAGTATAAGCGATATGTGTGTATGGAACATGCTCTTTTCATGTGTGAAAACTGCCTTAGGTCTAATAATTGAAGCAAAGATTATTTTTGTTGTAGGTTTTTTTTTTTTTTTTTTAATGTGATTACTGGGAGTCAAACTCAGGACCTCGTGCTTGCCAGGCAGGTGTTTATGCTGCTGAGCTATCTCACTGGCCCCCTGTTGTAGAGTTTTATTTGTATATTTATTGTAGTTCATCTAGAAATTTATTTCTGTTATTTTTTAGACTTTGTAAACAAGAAAACAGTTGATGTTGAAAATTTTGATGCTTAAACACTTAAGAATATTAAAAATTCAATACTTCATTTTATTGATTTTTTTTTCTGTTAAGTACACGTTGTTTAATATAATAAAACTCATAAAATTAAAATTAGTGATTTATCAATAGCAATACTTCTAAAAAATAAGTGTGGGTATTATATACCCAACACGATGCTCCTTTTAACAAAAATTAATGTGGCAACCTGTTATTGTTTGTCTCAATGTTAATGTTTATCTTAACTACAAACTCTGTGAAGGCAAAGATGTGTGTTCCTTCATAGCTGTATTCTCAATATTTGATAAGTTATTAGATTTGTCAGTGTTGAAAAGTGGTACTCTACACAGCGATATATGTGCACCCATGTTTATAGCAGCACAATTTGTAATAGCCAGATCTTGGAAACAACCCAAATGCCCATCAACTGAGGAATGGATAAGAAAGATGTGGTATTTTTATACAATGGAGTACTATTCAGCCATAAAGAAGGATAAACTGGAGACTTTTATAGGTAAATGGATGCAACTCGAGAAAATACTCATAAGTGAAATAAACCAGAAGCACATGTGTAAGCATCGTATTATCTCTCTAGTATGAGAAACTGAAAGAGTAAATAAGATCCAAAATGTACAATAGATATGGTGAATCAAAAAGAAACTGGTCAAAAGGAAAGAGAGACTGGAATAGGGAAAAGAAAGAAGGGAAAGGGAAAAAAATTGTATATATATATATAAGATGGTTAAGATAGATACACTACCATTTTTACTTAGTTCATTGAAGAGTAAGGTTTGTGCCAATAATGTTTGGACAATTGAATGCTAATGTCTGGTGTCCTGAATAACTAACTTAAAGATAGTAATACGTAATGTATTAACCATTGTTACCCTCCTATTATGTTGTTTTGAAAATTTGTTCTTCTTTTGATTTGTTTTGTTTTTTTCTTCTCTTTAAAATAAAAAAAAAAAAAAAAAAAGAAAAGTGGTACTCTAACACCATCACTTCTTTACAAGTTGTCTTAGAACCACTTTCCTTGACTCACTTCTGAATCTTAATTTTTTTAGACATCCTCCAGGCTTCTAATCTCATGATTCATTTCAAACCTCATGATTTATTTCTCCTCTTGCCATCAGCTACAACTAATATTCAGCACCATTTCTTCTTCTACTTTTATTTATTATCACCTCAAGAAAAAAACCCAGAAAGTGTGGCTTTGGTCCTTTGGACCTAGGCACAGGCCTCTTGGTAAGTGTTGCTAGCCATGTACCAATCTAACCAGCCAGGGCTTGTGCTCTGTCCAATTTAAATATATTGACTTATAAGTAGAGGTCTGGAATAAACAAGCTTCCATGGCACTAGACCTGGAGGCCTAGCTGGTTACATTTGTGTCTCTCTTCAGCCAGATCAATCTCATTAGCCTGCCTATAAAGCTTATTGCACTTGTGTCCAAAAATGATCACACAGAGGAAGGAGCTGTGTAAAATTGAAAGACTAGACATATGTAAGGGATTAAGGGCTTAGTTCAAGCTGCCTTTCAATTCAGATACCAGGCTTCTGCTTGGCACACTCTGTCATCTGGAGAAAGTTCCTGTTTCTTTCTCCCCCAAAGACATTACAATCTTCCTCTCTCTTCTCCCTCTCCTGAATAGGCATAGATAAAAAAAACAATGTTTTTCTTTTTGCATACCAGATCTTTTGCCACTAAGGCATTAAAGTCTCCATCTTTACATATGTTTGATTCACAATATGATTTGCCACCACAGAGCTGCACAATAGCAACCTAGATAGTCAATGCCATTTTTCAAATTAAATCCTGATATGAGGTAATAATTCTTGCTCACAATTATTTTAGGATGAAGAGTAATGGCACTGGGATTTGTTCTATAATCTTGGACAGGTCCTCTTCCATCTCTGAGCCTCTAATTCCTCATCTGTAAGATAAGGAGTTAGATGGGTAAAACCCACATGATACTTGCACTGACTAAAATAGACCACACATGTGAAAAGTCTGTATGTCACATTATGTGAATGTTCTGTCATTATCATTGTTTGAATCTAACTCCTTCACTCTACAAAGTGGAGATTGAAGGCCACAGATGTTAAGGCATTCATTGACTCATTGAATGGCTCATATTATGAGCCAGGCACTGAGCCGTGGGTAAATGACTTACTAAAAGTTGCACAGAAATTTCATAGCAGATTTGGGATATCAACAATAACAATCTATTGTTTCTTAAGGACTCACCATAAAGCTAGCACTTGCTGAGTATTTTATTATATACTGTAATCTTCAGGATGACCATATGAGGTAGATATTATTAGCCATATTTTTTATGATGATAAAATTGAGACTCAGCAAACTTAAGTATCATCTGAAGATTGTTATCCAAATATTTTTCCAAATGGTTGCAGGGGGAACTAGAAAATAAATTGAGATACAGAAACCAATGGATGATGGCTAGAAATGATCTTGGATACCAGTTTTTCAAAGTTAAGCAAAAACTCCAACATGAAAGCATTAAAGATTTATCTAGGATTAAATTTTCAAGGTCAGTTAAGCAACAACAAGGCAAGTTTGGGAGCCAGACATATTCTTTCATCCATAAAATTTGGAATAATTGTTTCTCCTTTGCAGACTTCTGTGCGGATAAAACAGATACTAAACACACAGGAACAGTCTTCTTCCACGTATCCTCTCACTCTCTCACTTCAGGTCTCTCTGTTCAAATGTTATCTACTCAGAGAAATTTCCATGTTTACTGAATCCGAAATAGCCCTCACCTGATTGTATGGCATTTTTCTTCACAGTTCCTTTTTTTAAAGATTTTTATTAGTACAGGTTTGCAAAATATAATGACTACATTCTTCATGGGGAGTTGGTGCTTGTATATAACACATTTCAATTCTTTTTTCATCTTCTTTCCCTCCGCTCATTTTCCCTTCCCTCAGTTCTTGGTTCCCTTGCTATTTGAGAAAGATCTATCTCCCTCTTTCTTATTATCTATCTTTTATTTTGCTCTGTGTTTATACTTTGGGTTTCTCATATAAGAGAAGCCATGGGATATTTAAGCTTGTGTGTCTGATATATTTCACTTAATATTATGGTGTCAAGATGCATCCATTTTCCTACAAATGATTCAAGTTTATTGTTCTTTGTGGCAGAGTAGTATCCATTGTGCATGAATATACTTTCTTTATCCATTCATCTGTTAATGTATATATAGGCCTCTTTCAAGACTTAGCTATCATGAGTTGTGCTACTATAAACATGGGTATGTATGTATCATTGTAATATGATGTTTTTAACTCTTTTGGGAAGATACCTAGCAGGGGAATAGCTGGGCCAAATAGAATTTCTAGTATTAGTTTTTTAAGGAATGTCTGTGCTGATTTCTATACTGGTTATACTAGTTTATGTTCCTACCAGCAATGTAAATGGGTTCCTTGTCTCCTGCAGTCTTCACATTTTTTGACATCACATTATAAATTATGTTTATTTGCTCATTAGCTGATAGTCTGACTTAATGAGTGAATGTGCATGCCTTTTCCTCCTTTTGACTCCAGTTCTGATGCTTTTCTTCCTGCATGTAAAATCAACTGCTCTCTCCTAGGGAAGATGGATCCACTCAAAGGTTCCCTCCTTTCATTCAACCACTTGCAGCAGGAGTCCCACCACTCCCACTGCCTGGCCTCCTTCCTGCCTGATTGTTCTTGGTTACCCTGAGACTTGGATGAGAGATGTCTGCACAAGACACTTCAATACGTCTTCGTGCAAAGAGAAGCTCTGCAAGTTCAGTTACACCATGGAATTTCCACAAACCCCAGGGTTGAAGAAAAAAAAAAAAATAACAACTATGTTGTTAGAACTTTTCTTACCCTTTAAAAGGTATGCTCCTCCTATCTAATTTTTATTTCCTGTGTTAAAGAGTCATTCAATTAGTGAAGATGAAATGTCCAGAAAAGGAAAGGTGCTCTACTTATTGAATTTGTAAACATAGGGATGATATTGCTATATGTTTCTTCCGGAGTCAAAAGATAATAGATGATCTTTTAGGGTTATTAAGACAAAGTTTTTCTGGTTGCGTACTTGCTATAAATGAACTCAGGAGAAAGGCATTGTTTCCTGTAATTATGTGGTTACCAGATAAACCATGTATAGAAGTTAGCCTAAGCTCAAGTTAAAAAATGAAGCATTTTGTAAATGAGTAAAAGGTTATTTTTAAAATATGGGCCAGTCATGCCACAGAGTGATCCTCACAGAAATTTAAGGGTATCTTAGCTATAGTAGAGAATAACACAAGTTACCTTTCTGCTGTTTTCTGTTGTGAACATTTTTAATGAATGTTTTCTAAGAGTGAAAGTATTCAGGTAATTTTTTTAAACTTCCACAAGTCCCTTATCAAAAAACAAAAGAAAGGGCTGGTGAGATAGCTCAGCGACATAAGCGCCTGCCTGGCAAGTGCAAGGTCCTGAGTTTGACTCCCGGTATTCACATAAAGGAAAAAAAGGGCTGGTGATATCGCTCAGCGGCACAAGCGCTTGCTGGCAAGCGCGAGGTCCTGAGTTTGACTTCCAGTACCCACATTAAAAAAAAAAAAAAGAAAGAAAAAGAAAAAAAACACTAAACCAACAAACCAAAACAATGTTTGATTGTTGTCTACCGAAATACACAGATACACACATACATACAACTTTAGACGGCAATATTTCATAATCTTAGATTTCATAAAAAAAGGCTTACATTTTCTCCTCATAATTCTTTCACACCAAGTTTATATGTAGTTTGCTTTAAAGACCTCAATTAGCACCAAATTATTTCAAATGTACTACCATCACTAAGACTTCTTTGTTCTATAAAATAGTTAATCATAGTCTCTGCCTACATAGTTATTTTATAAGAAAGTCTATATGCATATTTGTAACATACAAATGGGAATGCATATATATGTATATGTTTGTTTATACATACACATCTGTGTGGCAGTTAGTACCTGGTAAATGCTCAAAAAATACTTAGAAAATGTTAGATCATTTAGTTCAATCTCCTATTTAATGCAGAATATTCCTTCTAAAATATAACTGCAATCCAACTTTAACTCATTCAGGAGCAGAGAGCTCACTATCTTACAGGGCAGCCCAAATTATCAATAGACAGTTAATGTCTTCCTTTTATTAAATCATAATCTCCCCCATTTAGCTGCTACCCATCAGACCTGCTGTCCTGCTGGAATACATAGAGCAAATCCACTTCCTTCTCCCGGAAGCAGCACCTAAGTGTTTTTGAGTCCAAGACATTCTATTCCTACAACTAGCTCTATGTGTTAATAAGAGGTAGCACTGTGTGACCACAGACAAGTTACTTTACATCTCTGACCTTCAGTTTTCAGTACCATTAAATGGGAATAATGACTTTTGTTTTGTTTCTCTGTCAGGCTTCCTGCTAAAGATAGAAACAAAATGCCAACTGGGAAACTGTTTTGGAGACTGTAAAATACCACACATATTAGTTATCATTATCATTTTTCCCATGTACCCTGGCCTGAAGAATGGAGAAGCTGGCTCTGATTGAAGGAGTGGGAGGAAAGGGGTCTTTCCTTGGTTAAACTCTATAGTCCCAAGGCCTGAAAACTGATTTGCATCTTCTTGGTTCCCTTGGCTGCTTTCTCAGCAGGAGCCTGTCTCCCCAGGTTCCCTCATTGACTTTGCTCACCCATTTAGTTAAATGCAGTTTTGAGGAGGTAACCTATCTTGGTATGTGCCCCTGGGGAGCTGCAGAAAGGTTTAATTCCCCTTCTTTTCCCTAATGTTTATCTAATGGTAAAGGATTGAGAATAGGTTTGATATCTCTGGAGGCCCTAGGCTGAATGATTCAATAATGTATGTGTCTAGGGTTTGGCTGAGAAGACATGGGTTTCTAGAGAAGAGGGTGTGGGTTGAAAATACCCAGCCATCATGCCAGGTGGGGTGTCACTCACCATGGGGCATCCTAGGAGCTTAGCAAAGTACCAGCATAATGAACAAGAGCTTGTGGAAATCAGGACAGCAAATAAGATGAAGACACCTCTCAGAACATATATCTGTTATCCTAATGAAATTATTACCAAATTTCACTCTGAAAAGTGAAATCTGGGTGATAAAGTATCCATATGTTCACCTTAGACACAGGAGGAACATATAGCGGTAATCTAGATCCTTTCTTTTGAGATTAAGACCTGAATATATAACTGCATACCAGACATCACTGCCCAGATATCCCACAGACACCTCAAAATATCTTTCATTGAAATACTGTCATCGTCCTCTAACAAGCTTTTCTTCCAGCATTACCAATTCTAGGAAATAACATCACCAGCCACTGGTTTCTTAAGCCAGAAACCAGAGTCACTTTAATCCGAGACACTGTAATCACCTTCATCCCCACAACTAGTTTCCACAGAATCCTTTGAATCACGCCTCTCCTGTCCATTACCACAGCTCTTGCCCTAGTTCTGTACTTCATATTTTCAATTGTTCACTCATTCATTCAACAAAATTTTGAATATACTAAATTCTGAGTGTTCAACTGAATGTTATTGAATCAATCAAACAATTTTGGTTATAGCCTGCTGAGCAGTTATAAAACCATGTTTTTTTTTTTTTTTTTGAGACAGGGTCTTACTATGTAGTTCAAGCTGGCTCTGAACCCATCGCAATCCTCCTGCCTCAGCCTCCTGAGTGCTTTGACTATAAGAATGTATCACCACACCCAGTCAAAACCAGTATTTCTAGAAACACCCATTGTTCTCTGGATTCAAATCCACCTTCCACTTACACCTTTGAGTGTGGTTTCCAAAATATAAATTTTACTGCTTAAAACACTCAAATATCTTTCCACTGGTTATGTGTACATCTCAGTATGGAGAGGATCACACTAAAGCAATATCCTGCACCTCCTCCCACCTCACCCTTTTCATTACTGGATCTCCTTAGGGAGTGGGTGTAACAAACAGTTTTAGCACAAGGTGGTCAAACTGACCATTGCCCCCTCATCCTGTGTGTCAATTAACCTGATGTTTTGAGAAGGACCTTGTGACATTCCAAAGAAATGATGTAGTAAAGATGTGGTCTCTATGGCAACCAAGGAATTTGTAAAACCCCCAATGTGTATTTAAGGAACTGTGAAACACCATTGCTGGAACTGGGGAGGGGTGTAGGTTTTCAGGGTTCAGCATTTGTTGCCACCCACTTATTCTCTGATCTAGCTTTTCTAAGTAGTAATTAACCTGACTCCATCTCTCAGTCTGGTTTGATGTTGGATAGGCAGCAGAAGTTTTACTTCTTGAGTTCCCCAAACCTCAACATCCAGGATGAAGGTCAAGTTCTCTGCTCTGGTAGAGTAGAAGAAATCTATCTCCTCTGCTTTGTAAAGTGAGAGCATTTGACTTTTTGTAGCTGCTCAGTATCTTTCCTCTCCTTAATATGCTCTTGTGGGAAGTCATCTTCTATGACAAAAATCCACAGACCAGGCTAAGCTTCACAGAGGTCCTACTTAAGCCTAAAAGAGACACGAAAACCAACTAGAAGTAGGTTTGTTTTAAGAGTGTTGTTGGAATAGCAGGCTCAATGGGCCCTTACAGTCCCCTCAGCTCCACACAGCTCAGGAGAGCTGCATACCAATGTTTGCTCCTAATACTGAAGCAGCCTTTAGTGCTCGAAGAGGGCTCACTCATTTGCTGGTATTGAAGTAGCCATCTAACCTGGTTATGCCACTTTCTTGGCTACACAGATAAAAATGAATCATCCCAGTCTTATTTGAAAATAACAGCAAAAGGGAATTTTACAGTTTGTTCACAAAAAAGCTGCTTCTTTTCTGCATTTTTTTATCTCAGAAAACCATAGTAAGTGCACATTGTCTCTTTCTGTACATAAGGAAACTTGGTTTTAAGTTTACTCAGCAAGTATACAACTAGGGTTTTCTAGAGAACAGATTTAAATATATAGATGATAAAGGCTTTACTAAGAAGGCATACAGTGGCCACCTGTGGAAGCAAGGATGGAAGAATGCAAAACAGGCATCTGCACACTGGAGAGTCAGAGGATCCCATTGAAATTTGAAGGCCTGGAGCCCATTGACGAGTTCCATGCAAGTCCATGTCAGAAAACCGAAAGGACTACATTGGAAGGCTGAAGAATCTGCACTGAAAGCCTGAGACAGGAATGTTTAAACATGATGGCAAAGACTTGAACTCCTCCAAAGAAACAAAGGGAAGACTTCCTTCTTTCCCTTTTTATTCCATCCAGACTACAACCCTACTGCTTGCTGCCACCCACATCCAGGGTGTGTCCTCTTGCTTCATTTGTAGCCTACATGTCAGTCATCCACAGATAAACCCAGAACTGTGACCCTCTAATCCAACAGTCATTTCTTAATCCAGTCATGTCAACAACACAATTAACTGTCAAAATCCACCCCTAGTCAACTTGAGAACCAGCCAAGTTTCCTTAAACCACACTTCATCTTTAAGTACAATAGCACGTACATAATTACACCTGACATGATAAAACTATCATGTGTACAAATGAAAACACACTAATTTCCTTTCCAGAATAAAAGGTAAAGATCTTCTTTGAGTGATGCTTACACTTCCCCTAACATTTCATAGCTTAAACATTATAATATAGATTCAACAGTACTTAAGAATTGATGTTAACTTTATCAACATTATGTTACAAAGAAAAAGAAATAAAGGCATCTGGTTAAATATATATGTAGATTTGCACAAGCATATCAGCAATATAAGAAAGAAAAAATAATAATTACAATCCTTGTTTCTGTAACTGGTCACATGCCTGTAGCTGGTATTTACTGCATTCTTCTACTACACATTTTGTATTCCCTTGGCCTATATATTTTTTATTTTAAAGAGAGAAAACATAAAAACAATGACACAAAATTTCAAAACAAGACAGTAGGAAAACAGGACAGTAGGAAATGGTTAGTACATTGCTTATAAGATAACAGTCTTCAAAGTAGTTGCTCAGATTACAAGATATAGGCGTGGAAAATTGATCAAATGATATAAGCACAAAACTTTCTTTCCAATGGACTTATAGAAATTAGTAGTATAGCTATATTAACTATTTTGTGTGTGTGTGTGTGTATATATATATATATATATATGTATATATACATCTTTTTATTTACTTTTCCTTTTCTCTTCCTTCTTTTCTTCTTTACCCCATCCCAGTTTATCTTTCCTTTTGAACATTTTCTTCCCATTTCCCAATATGTATTGTACCTTTTGGATCTTATTTAATCTTTCAGCTTCATGTACTAGGGAGATAATATGATGTTTACACATGTGAGACTGATTTATTTCACTTACGAGTACGGTCTCAAGTTGCATCCATTTACCTATGGATGTCTCAAGTTTATCCTTCTTTATGGCTGAGTAGTACTCCATTGCATAAAAAGACCACATCTTTTTTATCCATTGCTTGGTTGATGGGCATTTGCGTTGATTCCAAGATTTAGCCATTACAAATGGTGCTGCTATAAACATGGGTGCACATATATCACTGTGGTATGATGTTTTTAATTCTTCCAGGAAGATACCCAGAAGGGGAATAGCTGGGTTGAATCAGACCTCTAATCCTAGTTTTTTGAGGAATCTTCACACTGATTTCCACAGTGGTTGTACCAGTCTACACTCCCACCAACAGTGGATCCCAGTTGTTGATTCTTTGAAGTGTTTCCTGTCCAGTTTGGGTTTTGTTCATGAAGTCTCTGCCTACACCTATGTCTTCAAGATTTCTTCATACTTTCTCTTCCAGTAGATTCAGTGTTTCTGTTTTGATCCTTTTTGACTTTAGTTTAGTACATGGTGATAGACATGGGTCTAGTTTTAGTCTTTGGCATGTAGACAGCCAGTTTTTCAGCACCATTTATTAAAGAGGCTATCTTTCTTCCATGGAACATGTTTGGCCCCTTTGTCAAAGATAAGGTGGCTGACTGTGTTTGGAGTTGTGTCTGCATCTTCTAATCTGTTCCACTGATCTTCAGGTCTGTTTTTTTGCCTGTACCACGCTGATTTTATCACAGTAGCTTTGTGGTATAATTTCAAGTCAGGGATTGTGATGCCTCTTTCCTTGCCTTTGTTGCCCAGAATTGCCTTTGCTATTCTAGGTCTCTTCTGGTTCCAAATAAATTTTAGGACTGTTTTCTCTAGTTCTGTGAGGTATGCTAGTGGTATTTTGATTGGGATTGCATTAAATCTGTATGACAATTTTGGGAGTATGGCCATTTTCACTATGTTTGTTCTTCCTATCCATGAGCAAGGGATATCTTTCCATTTTCTGATCCCTTCCCCTTTAGCAAGCACCTCACCAGGCCTTGGTCTTTTCCTGGCAGGGTGTCCCATACCTTCATTCTTGAAGGTTCTGGGCCATTTGTCATCCTGCCTAGGTTCAGTCATTGTAGTTTTCCATTGATCTTAATTACAGAGCATGGTAATACTAGGAAGTGCCCTAAGTGTATTCCAAATATATTCTTCCCTTCTTCCACTTTGGAGTAGTAGTTCAATTTCTCCCTGGTAGTGTGGATCAATTACCCCTGCTAACAGTGTAACTTTTTTTTTTTTTTTAGCTTGTTTACTCTGAGGCATGAAGAGCATATGAGGAGAAAGTGTTAGCTTCAAGTTCAATGGAGTCATTGTTGTGCTTCCTGGTACAAGCCTTTCCCGCTCTGGAATTTCTGGCCAGCACAGTATAACATCTTGGGAACAGGAAGCAAAAATTTTGCTAGTGGGTCACTAGGAGTAATGGTGAGTGGTACCAGTCCCATTTCTGCTCCTTGATTCCTGGACTTGTGAATCCTGGCTGAGAGAAATGGTACCATATAGTGGACACTGATTCAAGAGTGATACACAGCCTTCTGGAGAACCTTTCCCCAGCCCTGCAAGGTATTGCACTAGTTGCCCTAGTTGGCACTGCAACTGCATCTTTAAAAGGCTATTCCACCTTTCTATCAATCCTGCTTCTGGATGGTGAGGAACATTGTAAGACCAGTGAATTCCATGGGCTAATTTTCTCACTGTTTTGGCTGTGAAATATGTTTCTTCATCAGAAGCAGTGCTGTGTGGCATACCGTGTGGTAAATAAGGCATTCTCAAAGTCTGCAGATGTTAGTTTTGGCAGAAGCATTATGTGCAGGGAAAGTAAATCCTTACCTGACATGTGTCCATTCCAGTAAGGATAAAGTGCTCCCTTTTCCTTGATAGAAATTATTTCATATAATCAACCTGCAACTAGGTCACAGGATGATTGCCCCAGGAAATGGTGCAATATGCAGGATTTGGTTTTGGTCTCTGCTGCTGGCATGTTGGGCATGTGACTGTAGCCAGTTCAGCTTTGTGAGTGGAAGCCCATGTTGCTGAGCCCATGCACACCTCCATCCCTGCCACCATGGCCACTTCATTCATGAGCCCAATGGGCATGACAGGGATGGCTGAAGAAAAAGGTTGACTGTTATCCACAGAATGGTTCATCCTTTCAACTTGATTATTAGTCTTTTTCTGCTGAAGTCACCTTTTGGTGAGCATTTACATAGTATACAAATATCTAGCCTCTTTGGGATATGTCCAAGCCCTTAGGCTTTCCAGACCACTGGTGTGAGAACCAGACAGACCAAGATTTAAATTGAAGTTCTCTTACTTATCGGTAGTACTTGTTTTTGAGCAAGTAACCTAACTTCTTTGCATCTCAATTTATTCATCCTTAAAACTGGAACTACATCTACCACCTAAAGTTACTGCAAAGATTAGAAGTAAAGCACTTAAAGTATATGGCTGATCACAGTTCCCCTTTGTATTCCTAAACAATTTATCAATATGTATATGCTATTGACCAAAATGAGCCTTATGCAAACTGAAGCAGTTATGTTTTATGTGCTTATTTTGGCTCACCACTCAGTCACCCGTTCAACAAATATTAATGTCTACTATGTGACAGGTGGTATGCTATGCTATCATTTAGGTCTAAAATGTCCCCCCAGAATCTCATGTTTTCAGAGGTAAGGCTTTTAGAAGGTGACTAGATCATGACATCACTGAACTCATCAGTGGATTAATCCATTGGATGAATTTCTAGCTGAAAGTGCTTTTCAGAGGTGGGGCCAAATTTGAAGAAGTGGGCCACTATGAGCCTGCCTTAGGAGGTTATATCTTTCCCTGTGACTCCTTTCTCTTTATGCTTCCTGGCTGCCATGAACTGAACAGTTTTCCTTTGCTTTTCCACCATGTAGTTGCTGCCTTGAAGCCAGCCAACCATGGATTGAACACTCTGAAACTGTGAGACAAAACAAACCATTCACCCTTATGTTGTAGGCATCAAATGTCTCTTCCAGTGATGGGAAAGTGACTAATATAGCTGGGTTTTGATTATCCAGTGGTGAAGAAAATAAAGGTGGTCTCTATCATTATGAAGTTATAGCCTTGTAAGGAAGACAGAAACTCAATAAATAAACACACAGAAAAAATATAAAAATAAATTGTAATAAACTCTATAAACGGGCAAAACAGGATTCTGTAGAAAACAAGTTGACCCATTTTTGAACAGGTAGTTGGGGATGGCTCCTCTGAGGAGATGACATTTAAGCTAAGATTAACAAGGAGTCAGAAAGGAGAAGAGATGAGATTTTTCTAAATAGGGAATCCAAAATCTCTGAAGGCCTGAGGCGAAAATGAGATTAGAGTGTCTTTCGAACTCAGCCCTCTGGGTATCCCCATAGACTTCTACCATCCCAAATTAAATTGGAGATGTATATTACTCTGCATGTTCTCTCTTCTTTGCCTCTAAAGTCTTTCTCCCATTTCTCCATCTGGAGCACCAAACACAAATGTCACATTTCAAAGACCACTGAAACTCCTTAGAGATCTAGTCCTCCTTCTCCAATGTTCCCCCAAATACTTGTGTTTAACTTCATAATAATGTGTTTCAGTAAATACATAATGGCCATCACTGCACGCTTACACTGTGCCATGCACTGTGTTAAGTATTTTACCTGAATTATTGCACTCTTTACTCTATGCCATACGAAGTAGGCAACGTAATTATCATCTCATTTTAGAGAAAAAGATCAAAAGTGAAGTCGCTTACCCTGACTGTCACACATGAACTCAGACTTGAACCCAGGCCTTTTGCCTTCAGAATGTGAAATCTTGAGTCCTTGTACTACTGTGTTATACTATAGCAAAATCTCTACGTCTTTACCTCAACAGATCCAGAGATTACTGAAGGTGGGGTCTTGGGAGATTCATCAGTATATCCTCAGGACACAGAACAGTCCTGGCACAAAATAGTTAACTATTTGCAAAAGGAATGCCTTGGAAATTACAGATCCTGGTTGATAAAAACAAAATCACACAACACGTAAACAGGTCTGTCCCCTCAGCCTTCAAGCACAGCCTGTACTATGGCCTCTGCTGATCTGATTTGTGCAACGATTGACAGCCTGGGTCCCTCGCCTTCAGTCCCGTTAATGGCATTAGCATCTAGTCAATAATGCTCAGCATTTCATTTTAACACTTTAATTAACAAATTCAATTTGTTCAAACTGCTGTGAAAACAAATTAAAAGCTAAAGAACAGGGCTTCCAGGAGGGGTAGGAAAGGCAGGGGCTTTGCACAGATTAGGCTGTGTGTTGATCTGCTCTGTGGAGTTTCCAGGGAGCTGGGCACTGTCTGCCCTTCAACCATTTTCCTATCCTTGACCTCAGTGATACAGCCCAGATCAAGCAAATCAATTTATGTATCTTCTAGGTTTGTCTTTTCCCTCTTTATATAGGTAAGTGGGGTACCTTCTGCCCCTCAAATTGGGTCTCATTTGTCAAAAGAGTTGTTTTGGTTTGGATTTAAATTTAAGAAGAAGAAGAACAACAACAATGCAACGTTAATAATCTCCTAGGCTGGTGGTTTTCAACCAGGGATAATTTTAACCCCTAAGGAATAGCTGACAATATCTGCAGATATTTTTAGTTGTCACCCCTATAGGAAAAATTACTTGCATCTATTGAGAAGCTATGATGCTGATGCTGCTATACGTCCTACAATGCAGAAGACAGTCCACATCACCGCAGAATTATTACGCCCCAAATGTCAGTATTGCTGAGGGTGCGAAACTCTGTTCCAGGCCCTCTACGATTTTCTAAGTGCCTTCCCAATTACAATCTCCCTTTGAGGTATGCAGGAGATGACAATGCCTAATTAACAGTTGAAGAAACTGACAACCAGAGTTCAAGAGATATGACAAAATGGCACAGTTAGTAAGTGATTGTGATGAGACCAGAACAAGATCCTTTCACCAACTCTAGTTGAACTAAAAGAATAGATAGCATCTTTTGGAGGCTCCAAGTAGCCCCTGGTGAATGAAAATCATATGTAGGTATGTGACTATCCTCTACATACTTCTTAGAAAATAGGTACTGGTGAGGATTCCTAACTCATGTGACAAGGTATCTAGGCTGGCTTCTGTGTTTGTGATGAGTGAATCTGGGAAAATTCCTCTTTACTCCACCTCCAATAGTTACACTCAATAACTGAATGTGAGCTACATAGTTGTGAATTGAAGGCTGCCACTGCAAAGATCACTTATCTCTTAATCATTGGTTATACCAACTCTAAGACTTAATTATCTTTCCTTTCTTAGGAAGCAAGAAAAGATTAAGTCAAAGCTACATACAAGTTTTGTGGTGGATAAAAATCAAAGCCAAAACATAAAATTTGATTTTTTCCTAGGAATTTTGACAAATACATAGACATATTTGATAATTTTGGACAAGGGGGTAGACAGAAAAGGGAGAAAGGAGGAAGGGAGGCTGATGGCAGTTACTGTGGAGGATCAATAGAAGCTTCAGAGAGAACCTGTCCAAACAGAAAGAAGAGTTCAGCAGAATGAAGCAGCCATGGACTCTGAACATCAGAGGGCACTGGTGGCTTCTAATACAAACAATATTAGCTATTCTGGCAGCCTGGGAATAGGACCCAGATTAATATATCATCTCTGTATATGTGAATCAAAAGAGATAGATCACTAAGTTTTATAACACTTTGAAGCCCAAGGTATTTTCTATAGAATACTCTTGAAGTGAGTATAACAAAAAAGGACCCTTCACAGGAGCATCATTCTGTTGGTAAGTGGCATTGGGACACAGGATTGGTTTTTCATTTTCATTTCAATAAGTCACAGATTTCCAGCTCTGAAGATAATGGTAATAATGAAAAATATTCAATGGAATAAAGTCCCAGCCTAGAAGCAGTTCCCAGGGAGATTACTAGGATTATAAAGTCCCAGCTGAGCTTGTATGGATGGATAACCTAGAGCAGGGTAGAGATACTTGAATGACTTTTTGAGGTCATTGAAAGTATTTGAGAGAGAGAGAGAGAGAGAAACATTATTACAGACTGGATTTCCTGCTGGGACAGGTAGAGGTACAGAGATACAGGAAGCAGTTAATAACATTTGTGTGACCTTAGTTATACGAACACAATGGTAAAACTCATGCCATTGCATTTGTTATTCATATTATCTCATTCTTATAACAATATGCAAGATTGTTTTATTTTGTCCATTTTCAAAATGTAATTTAGAGAGGTTAATCATTTACTCAAAGTCATGTACCTAGGAGGTAGAAGAGTTGAAATCTGAAGTGGTTCTATCTAATTCTAAATAGCAAGTAGTATGTAACCTACAATGCCAAGACCCCATGAAGTGAGGCGAAAGCAGTTAGAAGGGCCTGAGTTTCTTGGTCTGTCTTCAACTCTTTCTTCAGTGCATTTTTTCTCTTGGCTCTGCAAACAAGTGGAGCCTCTGGAGATAAACAGATCATTCCTTTTCTTTAGTGGGGACCATTCTGTAGAGCTATAAAGCATGGTTCCAAACTTAGAAATCATAGACATATTTCCATGAGGAAGACTGACAATTGATATTTTAAAGTCCAAGGGTGACATATTCCCTATACTGTACTTTGCCTACAGGAAAATCAGATCTAAGGAGATGCTTGAGCAAAAAATAATGCAGGCCTATGGAAGGACTCACTGCAGAAGTATCCCTACATCTTCACCCTTCAATGATTTACATAGAGGTAGAAGTTGAATTAGTGGGGTGGTGGTGGTGGGGTGGAAGAACATGGTTATAGAACCAGATTGGCTGAATTTGAGTTCTGAATTGATAGTTCTCTAAATTAGTGGTCCTGAACTCCTGGTTTACTCTCTCAAATCCTCAGGTTCATCCTCTGTTAAAAGGGATAAAATTAAAACTATTAAAGGGCTGTTGTGATTATTAAAGGGCTGTTGTGATTTTTAAAGGAGATAATTTGGGCAAATAACCTGACAGATAAGTAGATACTAAAAAATGTCAGCTCTACGCTCACATTCTTATGTTTTCCTGTTACACAAGAAGTTGTGTCCCAATTCATTGTTGTATTTCCCAGAATTTAGAACAAAGCCCAAAATACTGTACAGTGGTACCTTGGTTCATGAACTTAATTCATTCTGTGATTTTGGAAAAGATGGCTACATCTGTTGTTTGTGTGAGAAAGATGCCTGTGGTCATATTTGTCACCTGATGCAGAGTTTGCAAACAACAAGATTTTGCCAAACACTTCTGTATGTGGAACAAATAGTGTGTAAAACAAAAGTGTTCATGAACCAAGGCACCACTGTATATCTGAAATAAACAAAGGTTTAATGGGAGACAGAGAGTAGAAAAGTGGAGAGAAAAAGAGGCTTATAGTTCAGTATCATATTTAGTAACATGTACTCAACACATTCTATGTTCCAGGCATTGTGCCATACATCAAAGCTGAGATGAATAAGACATGGTTCCTGTCCTAATATGACATTAGACTACAGCTCATAGTCCAGTCAGAGAGACAGAGCTGAAAACAGACAGGCAGCGCCGTGCAATTACAGCTGGAATCAAGGGAACACAAACATGTATAGGAGCGTGAACTGATAGTGGTGGCGGTGGTTTGTGTGTATGTGTGATTCACTGTATGTGAGGTAGAAAGTGGGCTGAGGGTCAGAGAAGGCTTCTTAGAGAAGTACTCAGAGGCACAGACCAACAGAACAGCAGCATTCCAGGGACATGAGAATTAGATGGCACTGGGGCTAGTCTCCTCCCCCACATTGGAAGCAACATGCAACAGCTCCTGACTGTACAGTCTCATACGCCAAGCCCTGTGACAGTCACTGAGGATGCAAAGGTAAAAAAGACAGTGGCCTGTCTCAGTGAGCTCACAGTATAGCATGTAGAAGTTGTTAAGGTAATAGAATGATGAATCCAGAATGGAGGGAAGCTTGGGATGGAGATGGGGTGGCCAGCTGGAACCAGAAGGGGGAGAGGTAGCTAAGTGTCCCCATGGGCCAGGGTGGGGTCAGAGAAGTCTTCACAGAGAAAGTGATACTTGAGCTAAGAACTTGAAAACTGAGTAGAAGTTTCCCTTCCCTTCCCTGCCCTTCCCTGCCCTGCCCTGCCCTGCCCTGCCCTGTCCTTTCCTTCCCTTCCCTTCCCGTTTTCCTTTTACCCATGGTGAATTCACTTGTATACTACTTGAAGACTTACTGTAGCTAGTTATGAGCAAGGCAATGTCTAAGTAAAATTGTGAAGTCTTCAGACTTTGCTTCAGCTGCATAGCTATAAGAGGAAGAATTCTTATATGTGTTACAGTCCAACCTCCTAATTTTACAGATATGAAAACTGAGCCCCCAAGGGGAGGAGACATCAAACTACTGACATCAAACTACTCAGGTAGCAGCTAATAGAAACAGTTTAGAGCCGCCGTGTACTCACACACATAAGGATTCATTCTGTTATAACACACTGCCCCTTCATCAGTCTGCTTTTTTTGTACCTTAGCCCATCTCTGCCTTAAGGAGATCTAATTCTCTCTTGCCTTTCCCTTTCTGGTTGGCTAAATACATCCCTGGAGAAATTTCAGAAATTTATTCACACCAAGGTGAATAGCCCTATGTGTTACATATACTAGGGAAGCAGGGCAAGAGAATAAAGTCTGGCATAAGTATTCACAACACCATTCAGTTCATTTCTTTCTACTGTAACATTTCACCCTTTCCACTGCATGGGTTTGACCCAAGCCACGTGGTCTAGAAAACACTTTCATAAACAAGGAAACAGTCACAGGGAAATGTGCAAGATTATGTCCCACTACGGTTTCTAACAGGTGGCATCACCATTCCTTCCCCTATAGCATGACGTATCCATAAAATAGGTAAATCAATTGCATAGCCCCCAATCTCAGCTGGAGGTACCTCCTATGGAAGTGGTTATGGAGAGAGTGAAATTATTACATGGATCCCCCTCTTTCTTCTACCTTTGCCTGACCTGAGAGTGGAGAGGTACAGCAGCTGTCCTATGATGCTGCCATGCTATATTGGTTTCAACTGAAAAGCCCTTTTATTTATTTTAAAGAGAAAAAAGACAAAAATAACAATGAAACAGAGTTTCAAAACAGGTTAACAGGACAGTTACAATAATTAATACATTGCGTGTTGTTGTCTTTGTAGTAGTTATTCAGAGTGAAAAGCCCTTTGAAGCTCACATGTTAGAACACTAATAACAATGAAAGCAGCCTGAGTCTTGGGTTCTAGTAATAATAATCAGGAGTTCAATATAGTTTGGATCTGGGAGGTTCCCCAAAGGCCCATGTGTCCCCTGCCTGGCCGGTGGTGCTACTGGGAGATTGTAAAACCTTTAAGAGTGGAGTCTAGTAGGAGGTATTCAGATCATTAGCAGTGCCCTAAAGGGGACTGGGTGACCTTGGTCCCTTCCTTCCTCTCCATTTATTTCTCACCCAGGAGGTGAGCATTTTTGTTTCCCCAAACATTACCTCCCTCATGTGCTGCCTCACCAGAGGCTCACAAACCATTGTGGACTGACACTTCTAAAACTGAGCCAAAAGGAAACTTTTCCCTTTACAAATTAATTATCTCAGGTATTTGTTATAATGACAGAAAGATGACTAACACAGAATTCTTTCTATGTACACTTCTTGCTCTCTTTATGTGTCTTTGGAACACAGAGATTATTATTTCATTTTATAGATGAATAAACTGAGACCCAGTTGGTAAGCAGCAGGATCAGGATCTGAACCCAACACTCTATCCCTGCCTTAGTCCATTTTCTACTGCTATAATGGAATACCTGCAAGAGGTCATTTATTAGGGAAGTTACTGAACACTTATTGTGTGCCAGGTATTACTCTAAGAATTTTATGTGCATTATCTCACTGAGTTTTTACCATCCTCATTTTCCAGATGAGGAAATGAAGGGACAAAGAAATAAAGTAACTTCCTAAGAGCACATGGCTACTTAGTGATTTGAGTGAGGAAGACAAATCCCAGAGCCCTTGTTCTTAATACAGTATTCTGTTAGCAACACAGTCAGGTTTCAAAAAAGAAAATTATTGGAATTTTTGGTTCTATATTAACTGAGTGCTTAATAGCACCAGAACAGAAAGAAGCTCTCTCATATAATGTCTCACTTGTTCTGATTAAATGCCCACAAGTCTATGAAATAAGTAATGTTCTCATTTTATGACATGGCTCTGAGGGCCAAAGTAGTTCCATAGAATGAAGGTCTAGTGAAGGGGCTTGCATATTTGCTACAAGTGTTTGGACCACTGTACCAGGAAATGGGGTAGGCATTAAATGCTTGAGGCAGAATGTGTCCTGGGAGGCAGTATGGCCCCAGGATCTCAGTGTGGTATTGCTATGATTTGTTTATCATTTGTCCTATGTGAAACTCAAGTTGAACCTTGGTTGCCATTGTGGCAGTGTTGGGTGGTAGGGCCAATAAGAGGTGATTAGGTTGTTAAGAAGGATCAGTGTCTTTGTCAAGGGACTGGATTAGTTACTGCAGGAGCAGGTTGTTTAAAACAAGGCTGCTCCTCATGCTTTGCCTCTTCTGCATGTGCTCACTTATCCTTCCACTATCTACCATGTTATGATACAGTATGAGCCTCTTGACAGATACAGTGGCCAGCCTCCGATGGTTCATGGGAAGAAGAGGATCATTCAGAGGATGGAGGACTTGATAGGTTCAGGGCAAAGGATGCAGTGAGGTCATCCTGGAGGATGTAAACAGTAAAGTCAGTCTCCATGGAGATAGCCGCCATGTGAGCAGGACAGAGGAGGAGGAGACAGGCCTGCACTGGGAGCCCCAAGGCACACGAGGGAACCTGGAGAAGCTCTCCCTGTGATCTGATTTCCTCTCCCCATGAAGACATTTGCTTCTGGCCACTTTGCAGTTCTTCCATCACTCCAAATTCCTTTTCCTCTCCTTGAAACACGCTTCCCCCTTTCCTATCAGTGTCTTCCCTCTCTACTCTTCTTTCCTCTTCTGCCCCAAACCATTTAACTCTTATTCCCTCTTCAGGGCACAGGTTAAAAGTCACTTCCTTAGAAAAGCCTTTCCCATTGCTCTAGGTTAGGTCAGCACCCCCATTATTTCTTAGCATCTTGCACTTTATCTTCTAAAATAACCAAATCCCCATGAGGAATGTAATAAGATTGTACTGCAAACTTGTACCAATAAAAAATAAAAATTTAAAGATTTAAAAATATAACTAACTATGTGCTTAGTGCCTCAATGTTTGTCATTTGCTGGAACAAGGGCTTCACAAGGGCAGGAAATCTTAACCAATTTTTATCTCTAATGTAGTAGAATCTGAACAGTATATAAAGAATATTAAGAAGGGCTTCCATAAATATTATTTGTGGAATGAATATAGGGACAAATATCGAATGTAGAATGGAGAAGGCAGCATTCACCTTTCTCTTTGGTCATATTTTCAGGGTATTAGTCTTTTATCATTACATTAAAATTCACAATGCTTCCAAAGTTAGTGGCTTTGGCTGTTCCACCCCCTCCCATTTTTTGGCACTAACCTCACCTTAACCTTTAGAGCTTCAAGTGCTCAATGAAGTTTGTAAAATGAAAGAATAAACACTGTTCTAAGCTCCTTACTACATTAACTCACCAAAGCCTTTCCTACTCCTCAAAGCTCAACACTACAATTGTGTTCCAGGATATTCACCACACACCCAGTTCCTTAGAGTAACTGATTCTAGGTGAGGGCTCATTGAGCAATTGCCTTTAAATTTCTCTCTCTCAATTTTAAAAAAAGGACTGCTGCTAAACCCAGACCAATAGGGTACTAGAAACATATTGAGATAAAAATGAAAAATACTTTTCTAAGCATCATCCCACGAAAGCAAGGTTATCTTTCACAAAGGTTGGAAAACAGGTCTTTACAGAATATGTGGATCATCTCTTTTCACTTAACAAATACAGAAAGAGAAGCCTGGAGGAGATGAAAGATTTGTTCAAGGCATGCAGTAAAGCAATGTCAAAAAATGGGCCTGGAAATGATCCTTCCCGGCATGGGCCTAGTGCCCCTGCTCCTTACATGCTGCCTGTGCTTCGTCAGTGACTGTAAATGAAGCGTGCCTGGTCTCCCACTGCTCTTGCTCAGCCCTACCTCTGAGTCCCAGGTACAGCCTGCATCACAGCTGCCCTTGCTGAGCACTGCCACTACTGATTTGCCATCTTGCCATCTGCTTTCAGTTTTCCTCTGAAAATCCCAGTGTTTCTGCTGTTCTGAGTTCTATTGTGTCCCTCTCCCCTGTTAATGGGCCCAATAGGCAGCTGCTTTAATTTATCCTTCATCCATTTCCAGGCTACTATTTTCTGAAATCTACATCATCTATTTTTTACTCTCTTGCATTTGTTGATTCGCCAATTTCAGAGGATTAAGTATATTTGAAAGAGCAAAGGTGAGACAGTGAAGCTTTTTCTGAGGAATCCTACTAATAGGATTTGCTCTTTTACTCAAGAGGCATTAAGTTCAATGAAAGTTCACTGACAGGCAGTATGTGCAAAATACTGTGTAGAAAGGGAAGGATAGCTAAAGAAGTAGAAGGTACCATTTAGATCCTGATCACTAAGAGAAGAGATACAGGTGTAAAAGACTAAAACAGTTAAAAGGATATCTCTTTGGGGCGAAAAAAGAGAAGGCTGGAATAGCAACAGTAATAAATACTAAGCATTCCTCTGTGTATGGAATGCCAAAGTGGGCATTTCATTTGAGGCACCAGGAAACAAGGAATGCTGCATTCTGAACAAATGTCAGAAATTATATAGAATTTCCATGTACATACTTGGAAGGATAAAATACTCCTGAAACCCTTTGCCCACTTCAAGCATCTGAAAGGAAAAGAGGTTTGGAGATTAAAGAGAAGGTTTCACAAGGGGGATTTTTGGTGTCTGGAGTGCCACATACCACAGCCACAAAAGAGGGCCCTGGGGTGGGGTACTTTTCCACTTGCCTCTGTGTAGAGAGGTGGGGACACAGAGGGCTGGACTCTGCCTCCTTTCTGAGAAATTAGTGAGGAGGAGGCTGTACAAAAAGTGAAGAAGTAGCTACACTCATATTAGCTGATGATCCTGGTCTTGCAAAGGCAATGGATCCTGAGTAGATGTGGGATGTACGGCAGATGGATGATACCATTTGGACTCCTCCCCTGAGTCTAAATACAGTGGACAACCAGAAAAGCAGGGGATAAAGAGGTAGCAATTGTAGGAGGAACAGGACATATTCTTCAAGTGATGATGGCCACTGAGTAGAGAACAGCTTCCAGCAGAACCCCTGGAAAGTATCACATGAGAGGAAGTCAGCTGAGAACATCTGCCAGGCACAGAGAGACCCTTCTGTTAGCTTAGTAGAAGCCCTTCTATTCCCATTGTACTCCTTTCCCTCTGTTAACCTTGGGGAGCTGTGGGAGAGATGGGTAGAAATCCAAGAAGGAACAAAACTCAACCCACAACCCTGCAAGCTCCCAGCTAGAAGCTGGCCTTGACCAGGGGAAGAAAGAGACATGAAGAAAGAAGATAATATTAAACCAAGCTCAGAGCTTTCATTGTCTAGGACTAAACATTTTAATTACTGAATTGAGGCCTGTCAGTTAACTGAGGTGATGTAAGGACTTTCTAGTGCCTAAAAGAGAAGTTTTCATCCAGGGCAGGATAGGGACTATCCTCATGAATAGATCTGAAGCATTGGGTAGGAGACAAAAAATAAAGCTTCCTTTATGAATATAAAATTCCTGCACATTGTATCAATATATTATTGGCAACATATATAGTAACACACTCAGTCCTGACAATAATATTGGAGAAAAGTAATTTTTTGTCCACACTTTAATAAATGAAAAAACTGAGACACAGGGTGATTAAGTAACTTCCCTGCAGTCACCCGCTAACGAAACACAAGTACAGCACTTGTAAGCACCATAAATTTTTGTATGAGAATGTATTTGAGCCCTAGCTGTATCATCAGAGCGCAGCAGAGGTCCAGTGGCTCGGGAGGTACAACAAAACCATTGTTTGAGGATCTGATTTCAGGATGCTGTGTTGGAAATAAATACACGAAAAGGCTTTAGGTATTCAAGAGTAGCTGGCCTGAGTCAAATGAGATTAAGAGTAGTCATTAGGACCCACCCCAGAAGTTATAAACTTCATTTTCTCATCGCCTGACTAGGCCATACTATCCATGCCCATATTTTGTCCTTTAGACACAATTTTATAATCTGCACTGTCTTGCTGTTGCTTTTAGATTGCTTTTGTCCTGGGGGTCCTTTCCATGCTCTTCTGTCTTATTTCCACCCACCTGTCTCACACCCACGCCAAGACGATTTAAGTCCCTTTAATTATATCCTGGTACTTTTAACCTTACCATAACATTAGCCAATGACGTTTTCCCAAGAGCCTAAAAAATTCAGGTATAAATGCCTAATCAAACTCATGGCATGCCATCTGGACCAAGGTAATACAGATGTCAATTTCAGAGCTGAGACTAGATTCAGCTCCATCTCTTACTTAGTATTTCAAAGCAAGGACAGTCAGTATGGACTGGTGTGGTCAGCAACAGCATCAGGATTTAGGACTACAGTGTATACCTTACGTCTCAGGAATCTCTGCTCTTGTGAGATTCTTCGGGTTTTGTTGGACGTTAACTATACCAACTACCTGTGAAGAGAGTTGAGGCAAGCTACTGTTTTACTCGTACTACTCACAAAAATTATATGGTAAGCCAATTTACAGTGGACTGAATGTCTGTGTCCCCCACAATCTATATATTGAAATCCTAACATTCCCAATCTGATGGTATTAGAAAGTGGGGATTTTGGAAGGTAACTGAGAGGGTAGAACATTCATGAATGAGATTAGTGTCCTTATATAAAGGACCCCAGGTAGCTCTCTCTCTCTCTCTCTCTCTCTGACTCTTGCTCTCACTTTCTCTCTCTCTCTCTCTGCCATGTAGAATACAAGAAAATGGCCCATCTATATTGGAACCCTGGTTTTAGACTTCCAGCCACAAGAACTGGGATAAATAAGTTTGTGTTACATAAATAAGTCACCCAGTCAAAGGTACTTCTTAATGAACTAAGATATTATCTCAGTGTGGTCAGTATTTTTGACAAGAATCGTGAAAAAATGAAGTATTGAGGAGAAGAAATACTTTATTATGTTCATCTTTATAATGGCCTTACAATGGAGATATTATTATCTCTGTTTCAAAGATGAGAAAACAAAACCTCAGAGAATCTGGATGATTTTCCAGGGTTACAAACTAACCAACTAAAGAATCTAGAATGAAGCTAAATTTATGTAATTTTCAACTCCAGTTCTTTCTCTTATTGTAGCTTGAGAATAGATTTAGAAGCTCATTGTAGAGACAAATTTGTTGAATGGAAATTAAGAAAGCAATAATATTATTACTGAAATAAGTATACAATCTTTCCAGGAAGCTACTTTGAGTGAACAACACTTATGTTCATCCATTCGGTCCCTCACTAGTTCATTCATTCAACAAATATTTCTTGAGCATCTAGTAACTTCCAGGCATTATGCTAGGCACTGATATAAACTTGGGCAAAAAGGCTTTGCTAGTCAGATATGGTGGCGCACGCCTGTAATCCCAGCACTTGGGAGGCTGAGACAGGAGGGTTGCCATGAGTTTGAGGCCACCCTCAGCTACATAGTGAGTTCAAGGCCAGCCTGGATTACGTGGTGAGACCCTGTCTCAAAAGAAAAAGGCTTTGCATTTATGAAGCTTATATTCTAATAGGGAATAGCAGATGATAAACAGAATATGAGTAATCCAATATCAGAAAATAATTCAGATATGAAGGAAATAGAGTGGTGTGATAAAAAGTGAGAGGAGCTTAGAGGAGCTAGTTAAATAAGGTGGCCAGTGAAGTCCTCTTGGAGTAGCTGGGATAAGGGTTCAAGAGTAAGAGGGCGAACAAAGGGGATGAATGTTCATATTCTTGGAAAACACACAAGGCAGATGCAGAGGGAAGGAACATTCTCTCCTCTAATTCCTATGACTCCGCCTCCCTAAGCTCCAAGGCAGAGGCATGTGATATGGATGGAAGATGATGCGCTTTGAATTGGATACATCTGAACTCATGGAAACAGACCTAGTCCTTTAACTTCTGAAACTGTTTTCATGTGTGAAAATGGGGACAGTGATTCCTCCTTACATATGAGGATCAACTGAGATAATGAATGAATTTTCATTTCTTAGTTGCCAGCAGTAGAAGCTAACTGACTGATTAGGCATAAAGGAATTTTATTAAACATATCATTGTGGTTCACATAATGAATTGAAAGTCCAAAGCGTCAGGTTTGAGGCTAAAGTTCATGCCTAAAACCATGCTGCAGAGCTGGCTGGATAAGAAAACCACAGCTGCTACCAACACCACTAAGGACCAAGTGCTACATTCCACATTATCACTTTTGTGTCACTAATTCAACTTCATAGCAACTACTCTGCTGCCAGCACTGACATTCCTGGGCCAGGAGTTCAAGGCTGCTTGTACTGCCTAAGTCTCCAAGTCGGTTGCTTCAGAACTGATTTCTTGTCTAGATGTTTCTGAATGGTGGAGATTAGATCATATACCTGTGCCCTACCTTCAGGAGAGGCCAGGGAAGTGAGTTTTCTAACTCCTACCTTGAGGAGGAAAGGGCCCATGAAGAGTATTCCAAAGGGAATGGGCAGGGATAAAATATGACAAGTACACACTAGGATGGAAGAGATCTTGCAGTATCTTCCAGTGCCCGGGGGCCAGCAGATGCTCAGTGAAGGTGAGCTTCTTTTCTTCTTTTTTTTTTTTTTTTTTTGTGGGTACCGGGGGGTCGACCTCAGGACCTCATGCGCCAACAGGCACCCGTGCCGCTGAGCGATATCACCGGCCCCTTTTTTGTATGTGGGTTCCGGGAGTCGAACTCGGGCCGTCGCGCTTGCAAGGCAGGCGCTTACGCCGCTGAGCCATCTCACCGGCCCCTTTTCTTCTTTCTATTGCACAGACTTCCTTCCATCTGATCCTAAGCTCAGAAGAGGTATTAATAATGCTTGCTGTATGGGTAGATGAAAAGGCCACCATGTACTATTTAAGACTCCCAGAGAGGAATCATAAATTTAGCCTGTGCTATAGACACCTTCCAGAGAGACAGGCTGCTGACTGGGACTTGGCTCAGAGCACAAACAACGTGCCTGGCATTTGCCTGAATCCAGCCTAGCTCAGATGTACTGCAGCCTGATTAAATGAGGTGAGCTGAGAATCCATCCTCAAATTAATTGCTGACATATAACAAAAGTCTTTGGGACCAGAAACACAGAAAGAGAGATAGAGAATCTGCAATGGACAAATGATGGTCTTGCTGCCCTAAGCAACATGTTTTAGGGGCCTCAGATATTGTTGTGCCCTTTGCGGGGCCACATCCTTCCTTCTTTATCTGAACGCAGTTCCACACTGGATATATGCCTCAGTTTACTGATTTGCACTTCAAGTCTCTCTCCCTGCCCCTTCTCTTCCTGCCTTTTGGAGCCCACGATTTTTCATACACTTTAGAAATTTTAAAATCTGTCAAGATATTACCAAAACTATTCCCTATGGTAGGTTTCCTCATCCCAATAAGGCACTCCCAGAAACAAATCACATCCTTGATGGAATTCAATTTGATACTCTAATTAATGGGTTAGAGTATAGTTTAAAAGGAACTTTCCTGTATATTATCAAATTTGATTCCAAAAGAATGCTTCTGAATTTTATTTTACTACACTAAACAAGCATTTATTGAATGTTATTACCTGTCTCTAGCACTTCTTTATAGGCACTGTACAGAGGCTCAAAGCGGGAGGAATGATCTGCCCAAGAGCACACAGCTACATTTTGTGTTCTTTCATCTGGCCTTAAAGGTTGTCAAGAGCAAATGTGAAATCAAACGACCAAATGAGATCATTTCTCAAGGTCAGTGAAGAAGTGCTACATAAAAAACAAATGCTACATAAAAGCATGAGGTTGTTACTCGCATGGTTGTAATATATGGCTCTTGTTTCTACACCACTACTCTAAAAATCTGGGTAGCATAAGAAACATGAATTTCTGTATGTTAAGAATTTAACTGAGGCGCAATAGCGCCTCAGTGTCTATCGGACCATCTACCATGCCCTGCCCCAACTCCCTCCTCAATCACATTTATTTCCAGATATGGTAAAGCATGTTATCCTAGAAATTAGTCCAGTACAGACCTGGAAGGAAAAGGAATTTTGGACAATAAAAATAGCACTCATCTCAAGGCATAGCAACATAATCCATATATACAGCATCTTCTATTATTACATTTATTTTAAAATAAGGAAAATAGGGTTCCTTGTAGTTGAGTGTTGTGCACATAGGCACATAGCCATGAAGGACGGAAGTGAGGATTCTGCTTTAGGCTTGATTTTCCCTGTGCTGTACTACCTACCTATAGAGCTCTGTACATACTTCAAGCTAAGGGCACATCCTACTTCTTCTTCCAAGCTTCTGAGAGAAACTCAGACATAATCATCGTGCCCCTCCATAGTTTGCCCTTGCCCTGGCACTGGATGAAAGAACATCTGAGTTAGGAGGGATATAGAGAACACTTAGACATTTTCAGCCACAGTTAGATTTTTGCTAAGTGGTCACCTTGTATGGATAGTGATGCAGTAGCACTTTGGACCCAAATCATTCCTTTATGCATCTGCTGTCCTCATTCCAAAGTAGTGGTGAGACAGATGGGCTGATGAATGTGAAGGCTGGAGCCCAGCGTCCAGGGCGGGGTTTCACCTCCTTATTTCCATCCTCACATTAGCTCTTCGTCACAGGCTATCTCATATTAAACAGCTTTGCACACCAGTTTGTTTAACTTGGTACAATTTAAAAAGCAGGCACTCAGCAGGTCTCCACTTACATTTTAGTTTTGCCCCACATTGTGTGACCTTGAGAAAAATGTTTAACTTCCTTAAGTATGATTCTTCATTAGGGAAATGGAGAGAATACTGTGAGGAATATGAGATAAATACATGTAAAAACAACCAGAAAGCCATGCAGCAAATACAAAGTACTTCTACTCAGTAAAGAGTAGCTGGGAGTTATTAATCTTTTACTATTATTATTACCTTGCTAGACTGCACCCATGCAGGTGGATGCTGCTCTGAACCTGGCTCTTTAACTGGAGCTGACCTTCTCTTACTTCCTGCAGTTGGAAGCAAAAAAACCAACCATAAGCATTCGCCCTACTGTATTTGCCTAGATTGCCCTTCTTTACACAGTCTGTTGCTTTCTCTTTTCTTTCTACTAAGGACAAACATACTGGGATGTCTTACAAATTTTAAAACATTGGCAGTGCTGAGCTTTCCTTGAATTTAGGGTTAAATGCACCTACCTAGAATTTCTTGGTGTCCAGTCTATGTGCCCAGTCCTGCCAACTATTTATTTTGATCTCAAGGTGAAAAAAACTCATTTTCTTGGAAAGACAGAGCATAAATCCTAATGTATTCAAACTCCAGGGATAATAGCAACAGACAAAATTGCTTTGCTTCAGCTAACCACATACCTACAAAGTTACATTACAACAAGTTAATGGCTTTCAATCACAAGAGCCATTTTCTTATAGAAATAAAAGGTTCCTCATATCTTTCTTTAAAATTTTTCCAATTAAAATATAACTACAGCTGCTTAAGGAGAGGGAGAAGAGAGCCTGAGGGAAGGAGACTGGGAGGATATAAGGAGAAGTCAGAGAAAAGGAGAAATGAAATTTTCAATCATTTATAAGAAAATTAGAGGGGGCGGAGGGGGCCTGCGGCTGCAGTGTTTACAGTGAAATGGCAGAGACCCTGGTGGACACCAGCAGCTGATCACCGCGCTGCAGAACCTGAAGGAGCCCTTCCTCCAGCTCCATATGAACAACCCGCAGACTCTGGGAATTTGCGGAGTCGCTTTACCACCTACGAGGTCAGGGTCAAATCAAATCTTCCTATTTTCAAGCTAAACAAATCTACTGTTAGAAGATGATCCAGTGACTTTGAATGGCTACAAAGTGAATGAGAAAGAGAGAGCAAGGTTGCAGTTTCCCTGCTCCCTAGGAAAGCATTTTTGCATCAACTTCTTTTTAGAGGAGATGATGGAATATTTGCGAACAATTTTATTGAGGAAAGGAAGCAAGGGATGGAGCAGTTTATAAACAAGGTCGCTGGTCATCTTCTGGCACAGAATGAACGCTGTCTTCACATACTTGTTTCTGCAGGATAAAATAACAGATAAAAGCTACACTCCGGGGCCGGTGAGATGGCTCAGCGGCGTAAGCGCCTGCCTTGCAAGCGCGAGGGCCCGAGTTCGACTCCTGGAACCCACATACGAAAAAGGGGCCGGTGATATCGCTCAGCGGCACGGGTGCCTGTTGGCGCGCGAGGTCCTGAGGTCGATCCCCCGGTACCCACAAAAAAAAAAAAAAAGCTACACTCCATCTAAAATAAGACATGCTTGAAATGTGGCAAGAGGGAAAAACGTGACCATTAATGATTCATACGCACCAGTGAAGACATTCTAACTGTCCTTCAGCATGCTGCAAGGAAACTGGAATAACATGCCTTCAGTATAGTAACACTCATGTGCTCAGTTTTGTCTGGCAGTTGACAAATTAATGTGCTTTAGTGAAAAATCTCTCATTCCAGCCTTTCTATTTAACTCCTCCTTGCTGTTTTAATGTGGTATACACACTATAGCCTCACAAACCTTTCCACCTAATCTGCAGTGTCCTAACTAAAATTACTGACTTGGTCTTATTTGTACGGCTTTTGTGTCATGTTTGCTCCGTCAATCTGATTAACTAGAATATTTCTCTCCTTCCCTTTAATGTATAATGTCACTTGATCTAATTTGTGTGTAGGAGCACTTCACAGTTCATTTTCAGTGCCACACAGGAAAGATACACGCTTGTGCGCAGAACATATTTTCCTTCCAGCCTGTACTACCCTTCACGTGGAAGATTGAGGGAAATCTTCATTTTCTATATAAAAAGAAAATCAAATTTATATACTAAAATTAGTTGTCTAAAAATTAAAGTTGTTTTCAAATAAAAATGCGTTTCTGATATGCAAAAAAAGTATAAGAAATTTAGAGAAGAACTTATGCCACTACTTCTCAGACTCTCTAATGAAATCAAAAGGGAAGCAGTACTCCCAAATTCATTCCTGGAAGCAAGCATTACCCTGATACCAAAATCAGAGAAGAATCCAACCAAAAAAGAGAATTATGGGCCAATCTCCCTAATGAACATAGACACAAAAATTCTCAACAAGATACTATCAAACAGAATGCAGAAAATCATCAAGAAGATTATACACCATGACCAAGTAGGGCTCATCGGAGGGATGCAGGGATGGTTCAACATATGCAAATCAATAAATGTAATACACCATATTAACAGAGCCAAGGATAAAAACCATATGATCATCTCAATAGATGCAGAAAAAGCATTTCACAAAGTCCAACACCCATTCATGATAAAAGCCCTATAGAAAATTAGAATAGCTGGTCTTTATCTCAATCTGATAAAAGCCATCTATGACAAAACAATAGCCAACTTCATACTAAATGGCCAAATACTGAAAGCTTTCACTCTAAAATCAGGAATAAGACAAGGATGTCCACTATCACTACTCTTATGTAATGTAGTTCTGGAAACATTAGCTAGAACGATGAGACAAGAGAAAGAAATTGAAAGAATAACAATAAAAAAGGAAGAAATTAAATTATCATTATTCGTGGATGACATGATACTCTAGATAGAAGACCTCCAAAACTGTACCAAAAGACTTCTAGATTTAATAACCAAAGTAAGTAATGTAGTGGGATACAGAGACAATACTGAAAAACCAAAAGCCTTCCTGTACACAAATAACAAATTCACTGAGAGAGAAATTAGGGAAACAACACTTTTCACAATAGCATCCAAAAAAAAAAAAAAAAAATGAAACACTTAGGAATCAATCTAATGAAGGACGTAAAAGACCTTTACATTGAAAACTACAGATCTTTGAAAAAGGAGATTGAAGAGGGTATCAGAACATGGAAAGATATCTCTTATTCTTGGGTAGGAAGAACCAATATAGTGAAAATGGCCATACTCCCAAAATTGTTATACAGATTTAATGCAATCCTGAGCAAAATATCAATAGCGTATCTCACAGAATTAGAGAAAATAGTCCTAAAATTTACTTGGAACCAGAAGAGACCTAGAAAAGCAAAAGCAATTCTGGGCAACAAAGGTAGGGCTGGAGGCATCACAATCTCTGACCTAAATTATACTAAAAAGCTACTGTACTAAAAACAGCACAAAACAAAAACAAAAAACAAAACAAACAAAAACCAGACCTGAGGATTAAATGGAGCAGGTTAGAAGATGCAGAAACAACTCTAAACATACTTAACCACCTTATCTTTGACAAAGGGGCCAAACATGTTCACTGGAAGAAAGAAAGATAGCCTCTTTAATAAATGGTGCTGGAAAAACTGGCTTTTTACATGCCAAAGATTAAAACTAGACCCATAACTTTCACCATGAACTAAACTAAAATTGAAATGAATCAATGATCTAAATATTAAAACAGAAACACTAAATTTGCTGGAAGATAGAATAGGTAGCAACTCTTGATATTAGTGTAGGCAAAGATGTTATGAACAAATCACTGATTACACAGGAAATATTACAAAGAATCAGTACTGGGATCACATCTTATTAAAAAGCTTTTGCACAGCAAAGAAACCACTAACAAAGTGAAGAGACAACACACAGTGTGAGAAAAAAAATTTTGCCAGCTGTTCCTCAAAGGACTAATATCTAGAATATATAAACTCAAAAAAATCAGACCCCCTCAAATTTAAAGACTCAATCCAAAAATGGGTATCTGAAAAGAATAGATAATTCACATATGAAGAAGTAGAAATGACAAATAAATATATGAAAAAATGTTCAAAGTCACTGGTCATTCATAAGATGCAAATTAAAACAATGCTGAGATTCCATCTCAGTCTAGAAAGAATGGCTATCATCAAGAAAGCAACCAATAAGAAATGCTGGCAGGGCTGTGGGGTAAAAGGAATCCTTCTCCACTGTTGGTGGGAGTGTAGCCTGGTTCAACCACTGAAGAAATCAGTGTGGAAATTCCTCAATAAACTAAAACTAAAGGTTCCTTTGACCCAGCTATTCTCCCTCTTGATATCATCCTGAAAGAATTAAAACCATTATACCACAGTGATATATGCACAACCATGCTTATAGCAGCACATTTAGCTATTTAGTTTGTAATAGCTAAATCTTGAAAACAGCCCAAATGCCCATCAACTGATGAATGATAAAGAAGATGTGTTTTTTTTTTTATACAATGGAGTACAACTCAGCCATAAAGGAAGATAAACTTGAGACATTTCTAGCTAAATGGATACACCTGAGACCATACCGTTAAGTGAAATAAATCAGACACACGTTTGAATACCACATTGTTTCTCTGGTGTGAGAAACTGAAAGTGTAAGTAAGGACCAAAATGTATAATAGATATTGGGAAATGGGAACAAAATGTTCAAATCAGAAGGGGAACGATTGGGGGGAAGAAAGAAGGGACAAGAAAAATAAGAGAATAGGAGGAAAAAATGGAAACAAGGCTTTTGTAAAGAGGCAGGGGAAGAGAGGTTGAAGGGAGGGGAGAGGAACAGGAAAAAAAGAAGCAACAAGATATGTCATGTACAGGTACAAATCCCCTATGATGAATGTTATCATTATGTATATCCAAAATGTACCATTAAAGTTAAAAAAGAAATAAAAATAATAATATAGTTAAATTTAAAAAAAAAGAAAATTAGATTTATTAACAGGCACGCAACAAACACTAATATGAAACTGACTCTGGTTTAGGCTCTAACCAGGGCCTGCAGATATTGGAAAGAACAGACCTTGCCTTCAAAGAACTCTCCTACCAGTGTAGCAGGCAGATAAGCAAACAGTAATGATCAGTGTTGTAAGTTCAAAAATGTGATACAATAACAATGTTACCGTGTGGCCCAGTGGAGGATATACAGTGTATTTTGCTTAATGGGACTGAAGTTTTCAGATGAGGTGAATTTGCTCATTTAAATTTGTAAAACTTTAGTTTTTAAACATTTCAAATATTCCAAAAATTACAGACTATAAATTCCTAACATTTCACCATATGCTTCATTTTTTAAAGAAATAAAACACCATAAATATGGATTAAAACACCCATGTTTTAGCTCAATCCCTGCCTTCCATAACAGATGTAAACATCACCCTGCATATCATCATTCCTATTCTTTTTTTTTTTTTTTTGTTATTAATACAGGTGCCTATAAAGAAATTAGAACACCCATGTTTTCAAAGTATATATAAATGGTGTATGTTGTACATATCAACCTAGAGCAAGTTTTTCTCCCTTTACGGTATGACTTGGAATTTAACTATGTTAACAGTTGCATCTCTATTTATGCATTTCTATTATACATATGTGTGACATTCTCTAGAAATGGAATGGGTGGCTAGGAATGTTTAAACATTTTTAATTTTACTAGATAAGGCTACAGTACTTTACACAATGGTTGTACCAATTTATACTACTCTACCAAAAGTGGATAATTTCCCATTGCTGCACATCTTTTCTTCACTAACTGCCCATCCATGAGGCTGTCCACAGCTGCTCCTCTGACTTTCACTCTTCAGCCCCTCCAGAAGTTGTATTTAGTATACCAAGAACACTCTCTATGTCCTGAATTACCCCTGGATGATACAGCATCTCACACCAGGATCACTTCAATGGCTTCCTAACTCAAAGACTCCCTGTCTCTAACCACTGCCATCAATTCATCACAGCCAAAGATCTTTTTAAAACACAACTCTGACAACAACACTTTCCCTTCCTCAAAGTCCTTCCTCCCTGTGTATTTTTCCTCAGAATAAACTTCAGGCTCTATGGCTTGCCAGTCAGTCTCCACCTGACCTTTAATGACCTCTTCTGCCTTGTTTTGTGCCAATCTTTTCCTCATACTTTGTGCCCAATAATACCTATCTTTAGTTCTCTGTAAGGCTTATTGAACTAAAGGGTTTTTACTCATGTGGCTCCTTTCCTTTTTCATTCTTTCTTGCTCCCCAATTCCTTGAGACAGGCTAACTTTTCAACAAGTGTTCATATTCCTTCTTCTACCACTACAGTATAAAGCTGCCACTGAGAAGTATCTACTTAGCAAAGACTGCATTACCAAGTCCCCAAAAACAGTTAGACGTAGTTATCTTAGTTAATAAAATATGACCGGAAGTGACATATACTACTTTCAGGGCTGCATATTGCATATTAGGGCCTCTCCATGCTTTATTCACCTGTGAACTGGATGTAGAGGACACTAAGGCCCTAGGAGATGGCAGAAACTAAATACGGAAAGAGTCTGGCCTCTGCCCACTAGTGTTATAGTCTTCATAAGTGGCCATGAGGGGATCCTGGTCTGCCACTCACATCATCATGGCTTCAGATTTGGGATACATTCCTTGAAATTTTGTAGGATCTTTTTAATACTTGGGATCAGTCAGTGCTAAGAGTCTGGGCCAGGTGCTCTGAACATAGACCATTTCCCAGTTTTCCTCATTGAGAATGTCCACTGACCTCCTGTATGCTACTCTTGTCTTAACGCTCTGCTGTTGCCATCTTGAAGTTCTTAATAAATTTTTCAATAAGGGGCCCTGTGTTTTTATTTTGCATTGGGTCTCACAAACTATGAAGCTAGTCCAGCCTCTAACCTATGTGCATGGTATACCAGATGTCCAGAGGAGCTCTGGCACTCATTCCTAGTTACCCTGAGGTCCTGTGCTCTGGATCCCAAAAGAGAGTCCAGTGAGAGGGCTGTTTCCTTTGACTGGCACATTTTTTTTAGGGGATCATTGATACTGCACTGCCAGATGGTACTAACACTGGATACATTGGACGAGAACAAGTTCAGAGATATGGGTTACTGACTGCCCACTACTAGCTTTCTATATAGTATAATACTGCAGGAATATGAGCTCCTCAATTAACTCTCATTCTGCTGTTTGGTACTCACAGAAGTTAACTGTTCCACGTAGGTACTTTGTCTGTGTTCATCTAGTAGTCCTCTGAGAGTGGCTATTCCTACGCCATCTAAGGGCTTTTGAGGCTGTTATAATACCAGGAGCCCTTCCCTATATATGTTACTACTTAGCCTCTGGTTACTTTTAAATTGTGATGATGGAGGTATGGACAATCCTTTCTTCAAAGAAATGACTACCTTTACCTACAGCTCCTAGATCTGCCCTCTATTTTGGTTGTACATGGAAGTTAGGGATGCAGTCAGTATTGAAAGAGTTCACATTCGAGGCATATGAAGATTATGGCCTCAGTTCAAGAGAAGACATGGTTGGAAGATGTTTTGTTGTACATTTATACTATGAAACTTCAAAGAGAGAATTCAACCTGATTTGCGTTACAGTTCGGGTATAAAATGCTCCTCAAAAGGCTCATATGTTGAGGGTCGATTCCCCACTGCAACAGTATTTGCAGGTGGATTTTTAGACGCTGACTGAATCCTGAGGGCTCTTGCTGTCCCTCTGACCCTGACTGCCATGAGGGAAGCAGATTTGCCTCCCATACCCTCTCCGCCATGATCCTCTGCCTCAGCACAGGCCCCAAGACAATGAAACCCAGTGATCAAGGACTGGAACTTCTGAAATCAGGAGTCAAAATAAATGTTTTTCTTTTGAAGTTGTTACTGTAAGGCACTTTGTCATAGTGATAGAATGTTGACTAACACAACCTGAAATGAATTTGTCACTTTTCCTGCATATCTGAGAAACACTTGCATTTTTGGTTATCATCACCAAAACAAAACAGTAATCCTCTGAGAGATTCCATGAAAGCCAATATTCGTGAAGGACAATGCAGCATCACTAGTACTGCCATAACTATCACTGAATAAATGGTATGTATTATGGAACAGGGGAGGCAAAAATTATGTATCATTTCAATCTAAACAAGTTTCAAAGAGTCATGGTATTGTGATTAATAACAGTGTTACTACTTTTTTCTTGATGTTGGAAATATAAAATTAGGCAAGAATTACATATTTGACCCAAAGACATGTTACCTGAATACTATGAAAGATCTTCATATGCACTGATAACACATAAAATAATACACAGCTACCTCATCCCTCAACAATATTATAAATCTTCTTTGATGTATCATTATACTTCAAAGGTCTATGAGTTCTATACTTTTTAAAATCAGCTTGTTTATTTACAGAGAAGTGCAGTAAAAAGTTTGGGTACTTACCAAATCATTAACTATAGGAAATCTTCCCTTTGAATAGGAGAAACTACATTGGATGGATATGTAAATAAGAAAAAATTTTATTAGGTGAAGATACTGATGTTTTATAGTTTATCAAGCCACTAGCACTCCTAATAGTCCAATTTTGTACCATTCATATTAGTCCTTAAATATGTGACCCTCCACATTTTTGGAGAGCATTTCTTATCTTTCCTGTTTCAATGATATGATCTCTTTATTGTTCTCTTGGGTAAGGTTAGGTAATCCTTCATTAGTTGCCCATGATATCTTGCACTATTCTCTATATTGACCAGTCAAACATGTTATACGTACTGGTTTATGTGTTCAATTCTCCTATTACACTATGAGCTTGAGGGCAGGGATCTCTACCCATGAATAATAACACATAGAACTATATTCATGATCTGAGGAATAGAAATGCTTGAATATCATTTTTAAATTAATTTTATTTCATAGTAGAGGCATATGGATAGAACAGGAAGACACATTAATGAGAAGACAAGAATTCAGCACAATTTCTCTATGTAATTTTAACCAAATATTTTCCTTTCCTGAACTCAAATATTTTCATGCATACATTGGAGATGTTAATACTACTTTTCATAGTTTGCATGGCAAAAACATATGATAAACTATAAGAACTTCATAAGCGGCCGGTGAGATGGCTCAGCGGCGTAAGCGCCTGCCTTGCAAGCGCAAGGGCCCGAGTTCGACTCCCGGATCCCACATACGAAAAAGGGGCCGGTGATATCGCTCAGCGGCACGGGTGCCTGCTGGCGCGTGAGGTCCTGAGGTCGACCCCCCGGTACCCACAAAAAAAAAAAAAAAAAAGAACTTCATAAGCTTCCTAAATCATAGCTGATCTTCAAAAGAGTATTTGTTACCATAGTATATGCTCAGTAAATATTTGTTGAATTAATGAATTAACCAATTATTTGAGAGCCTCCTTCACTCCAAGCATTATTTTAGGAACTAGGACTATTTCAATGAACAAAACAGTGACAATGGTCTAGCACTCTAGGAATTTATGCTTTAATAGAAATTTCTTCATCTAACATCTGATATCTCCAGATGTCAGACAGAGAAACAAAGCAGAAGAGGGGAACAGAGAATGCTAAGGTAGGGTAGTTCTTATATAATCTTATACGGTCAAGAAAAGCATTACAGATAAGGTGATATTTAAGCAGAGAAGTAAAGGAAGAGAAGGAGTGATAGATGAGAATATCTAGGCAAAGTATTCCAGGTAGAGAACAAAATTATGAACATCTCTGAAGCAAGAATATGCTTGGTAGGTACAAGAAATAGCAAGTAGGAGAATGTGGCTAAAGCAGACTGATCAAGAGGAAGGGTGATAAAGAATAGGGGAAAGAGGTGGAATGTAAAGAGGTGGACTATGTGGAACCTTGTAGACCATAATGAAAAGACTTTGTGTTTTTTGTTTGTTTTGATTTGAGGGATATGGGAAGCCCTTGAAGGATGCTGAGCAGAAAACTGTCATGATATGATTTTCATTTCAGTAGCATCACTCTGGAAAGGTGTAGAATAAGTCGTTGTGAAAGTATATAGGAAAGAACAGGGAAAGCAAGAGTAGAATCAAGGCCACTAGTTAGGAGTTGTTATGGCTTAGATCTGAAATGTCTCCCAAAAGTCTGACGTTTGAAGGTGGGGCCTAGGCAGAAGGAGCATCACTGGGGGCATGAGTTTGCCATGTCATTCTGCCAGGCCATTTCTCCCTTACAGCCAGTTAGGGATAGACTGAACCCACAGACACTGTGAGCCAAAATAAACCTGTCCTCCTTTAAATTGCAGGTGTTGGATGTTAAGGCCCAGTGACAGGAAATTGACTAGTACTAGAGGCTATTTCAATAATCCAGAGGAGACATAATGGTTTCGAATGAGAAGGCAGAGATGAAGGTGATAAGAGTGATTAGGAATATGGATATAATGGATCATATAATCAAGACGATACATTAGTAAATCGGATGTTGGATAACAGACAGATGACTGCCATTAATAGAAATGAGGGAGGTTATGGGAGAAGTAGTTTTAGAGATTCAAAATTTTAAATTTGATTTGGACAAGGTGTATTTCATATGCCTATGAGGTATCCATGCCAATATTTTGAATCAGCAATTAAGCATATTATTCTGGACTGCAGGAAAGACTTCCAAATAGAGTCATTTGCTGATATATGGTATTTTAAGCCATGTGACTATACGAAATCATTAAGGAAGTAATAAAGAGGAATGAAGAGATTGAAAGAGCCAACTCTGGAGGAAATGAAAGACAACCAGCAAAATGAGACCTGGAAAGAGAACTTTAAGAATTATTTTCCTAAAGCCAAAGGAAGAATGCAATTTGAATAAGTATGAGTGGTCAATTTTGTTAAAAACTCCTGTTATTACACTGTCATGGCAAATGCTGACATAGAACACACTTGTTTTCAAATATATTTGTCAGTAGATGTGGCCTCACATTTATCAGATACTTCCTCTACCAAATGTGGACATGAATTTCTGAATACTACCCTAGTCGCTATAGGTCACATATAAAATAATAGCTTGGGACCTTTGGTAAATGCTTTACTGTTCAAATATATATCACTTACACTCACTGATACCGGTTTTATGCCAAGACTTGATTTGGAAAATGGGGACAGAGACAGTGCAATGTACTGCTATCCTCTGCCTTGGACAGATGCAAGACTGGTGAGTGTCTGTGGACACATGTTGTGTCAATAGCACAGAATATTTGGCTCTGGTAGAATTTGTAGAGCACTCTGTGCAATAGCACAAAGGAGGGGCCAGGTAAAAGGAATTGGTAGTAAAAATGGCAGTTCCAAGTCACCACAAAAATTACATGGGAGAAAAGATTCTTGAGAGCTTGTTTCTGGAGCATAAATCACAGAAGTGGCAGCCAGCTCCTGAAATGCCAGTCATTTTTCTCTCTCTAACCTTCGGACTCCCTGGGAGCATCAGCTCTGTTAGCTGAATCAATACTTTCTCCTTGACCCAAGCAATTGATTTTCCCAACACCCTTCTTGGTTACAGACAGAAGACCAAGAAGTAGAAATGCAGAAAAACTGTTACACTCTCTGTGAGGGAGCAAAGGACAGGAAGGCGGAGGTGTTTAATGACAGACGAGGACTATAGGGCATAGTGAGCACAGGGCTATAGTGAGCACAGCTCACGGGGGAGCTGAGGAAGGGTTAACTGAGGCATGCATCCCAGGGAGCTCTCAGCATTACTGGATGGTGCTGCTGTCAGAAGGAAGAGGATTTGTATTGACAAGTCCAGGACTAGGAGGCCAGCAAGAGTCAGAGAGGAAGGGAAAAACACTACAGTTCCACCAAGTGACAATAAAGGCCAGAGCAATGGCAGTTGGTACAGTTCAAACCTTATACAGAGGTTTAGGATGCCTGGGTCCCTGTTCCCCAGCCCAGTTCACTTAAGAGCAGGAGCTTCTCGACAGCCATTTACAAGCTCTATATATCTAGGCCCCTGGGAGGAAATTCCAGGTGTTCCAAGACCAGTGAACTTCAACTCTGGTTACATAAGAAAATAATCTAGGACATTTTAAAAATACCAAATCCTGGGCATGGATTCTGATTCAATGGAGGAGGAGGCAGGCAATTGGCATTTTTAGAGGCTCTGTAACTATAGCACTGTGCAGCCAAGTGTCAGCAAACAGCCATAATCCACCTTAAAAATGGATTTGAGGGAATTGGAAAGTTCCTTGATCTTGTTATCTTATTCATTCATTCATGCATTCATTCATTCATCCAACAAGTACTTAGTAGTTTTACAAAGTAAGTAATTACTAAGTAATTACTTTGTAATCACAATCCAGATACTTAGCATCTTTGTGACTTGGGGCACATTACCTCTCTTAACTTAAATTTCTTTAAAATGGAACTAATAATGTTACCTATTTCACAGGGTTATTTAGAAGACCACCAGAAATCACATGCTAGAAATGCTTTAAAATAATAAGCACTTAGTGTTCATACATTTTTTTACCTTTTTTCTTAATGAGTTGGAAAGGAGAAATGCTAGTGTGGGGAGAGGAAGCAGAATGTAAACAGCACCTGCTTAGTGACTCAGGATATTGCTGGTCATTGTGCTTCTGTTCATATAACTGGAGAATTAGAACTCAGCTTTTTCTTGTGTCTAAGTCCTCACCCAGTACCCAGTCTTTCTGGACCTGGAGTTCTGCCTTGCTCTCAGAAGTCATAGGATCTCAGCGCTAAGTCTCTGCTACCTACCTATACACAGAACTGCTTGGCTTTCTGCACAGGCCTGGACCTGGGAGGACTGGAAGGTTGCAGACTGGAGTGAGGTGGACTTATGTTTAAGCTGATTATGAATAACACTGGACCTCTTCATTTCTACATTGGCCATATGATTATTGATTCAGCTCACAGATTCTGGAGTTTAGTATTATAGATTTGAATCTTGATTCTGCCACTACTTCCTGTTGTAAAGTAAAAATAATAATAGCATGCACCTTAAGACTGTTGCATGGATAAAGCTATCCATTTAAGGGGCTTAAAACGCTATCTAGCATGTTGTAGACTACTGATTAATATTACCTGTTATTATTAGTTTTATCATACAGTTTACCTCTTTGAATGGCTGTGGAAGCCTATGATCAGCTAAGCAGCCCAGCTGACAATAAAAGCACCAAAACACAGACAGCTAATTAATCCATTAAGGCAGCAGCTTCAATGACAGCTGGGAATGTGTACAAATCATGTTGTTTTTTTAAACCTGTCATCACACACAGGATAATGGCTCCCAGGCGGCCTCAGTATTTTGTATGATATTCCTAGGAATTCCCACAGGGGTTTCAGGTGGCATAAAAGATGGGATCTTCACCAGAGCTTTTCAGAAAAGGGGAAATAAATGACCTCACAGTGTCCCTTCTGACTCAGCCTATGCCTCTGGGGCTCACCATATGGCCATTTTGTGCCCTGAATGCTTAACTATAGAGGAATGAATAACAGATTAAGGTCCAAGCTCACTGGCTGACTTAGTAATGATCATTGTTGATAACCATATTCTTACAAATAGTATCTTATAGTTTACAAAGTCCTTTCATAGATATCATTTCATAAATTCATTCATTCACTGAACATTCACTATTTACTATGTTCCAGGCTCTGTGTAAGGTAGTTGTCAACAAAATATTCTGTTTAAATGCTGACGCTATAGTAGTAAACTGGATTCCAGATATCAATCACAAAAGGCCCAGGCAGTTGACAATCAAATTGGAGAGTTGGAACAGATGAAACAGTAGGTCAGACACAGATCCTGTGACGGAACCAGGGTATGTGTAGGGCAGAGTACAAACAAGAGGGTGACAGTTCTATCTAGAAAGAGCTGAACAAGAAACAGTTTATACCTGCAACCTCTAACTTAGGGCTGACTCCAGTTCCAACTGATCCTGCTGCCATACCTGTGTCAGTCCTGCCATCTGGTTTTCTTAGACAAGAGAGGCTTACCTTTAGATAAATAGGTAAATAATTTTTACTCTTGAATCCCACAGAATTACTACGAATGCTCATTAAGATCATGGACACAGAAATAATGCCATTGATATAAAAGACACTTTACTGAATGTCTACTATGTACCAGACATCAGCTACTTCATGCAAATTTTGTTCATCTTCACATTTTTTTCTACAAATAGATATAAAGGCCTCATTTTACAAGTTCAGTGACTTGTCCAAGGTCATATAAGTAGTAACCGGCAGAATTTTTCTACTGCAAAGTCCTTTTATTATTACGTGGCTCTTTCCTCTACATCAAACTGCCTCTCCAAAGTGAAAATAAATATACTAATACACATATAAAATTATAAAGTAAGTGTGTGTTGTTTGCCAGGTACTAAATCAGGCATTTTATCCGATGCAAAACTCAGAAGAAGAGAGAGAGGTTGTAATGACAAATTTCACCATAAAGGTAACTGTGGTTGTAGTCAGGTTTACTGGTCTACCCACTCATGCACAGCAATATTTTGCTATTGGTCTTCATTAAAATACCTCATAGTTCCTGAAAATTTGAGGTTATATAACTAAACTGGAGTAGTGCTTTTAGAATAGTGAATAATTAAAGCAATTACCCGGATAATTAAATCCCAAACAGATACAGGGAAAGACAGACAGACAGAGACAGAGAGACAGAGAGACAGCGAGACAGAGAGAGAGAGAGAGGGATGGAGGGAGAGACTTGCCTCTTGTTTTATGTTGACAGCTCAGAAGAAGGCAAACATTTGGTTACACATCCAAAGATAATTCTGTCGATTCTCTTGATCACAAGAAAGACAATATATTACCAAAAGCACTGACTCTTGTTTTTGTTTTGATAGTAAGAAAATTATTTTTCTTGCTGAAGTTCAGGGACAGACATCATAGTTATATTCCCTTAGGAGGTGCCCCAAAGCACTGTATGCCTTCCAAAGGCTGTAAGAAACCCAAACCTCTGGCTAACTGCTAAGACTGCAGCTTAGGTGGGCAATGCTCAGGGGTCTCATTACTAGTAGTTTGAGGTCTGTAAATGTACAAAATATCAGGGTACCAATGGGAGGCTTCATAGCTGTGTCGAAGTTCATGTTTTCTACCTCTCCCCTTAGCCTTTGCTTTTCCTATGAAGTAGGTGAATATACTCATTTCACCATGCCACAAAAATCTTCCCTTTTTAATATTTTCCCTAAGTGCATAAGCTCTTTCTCTTTACTTCACACATATGGCATCTAGATTGTCTAAAATTATGCTTCCACTTCCCCAGTTCCTTACCTGCCTAGTCCTCATTTTATTTATTTAACATTATTTTGGTTTCAACATTCTCTCTTTAAAATTCCCTCCATCTTTGGCTCACAGGCATTGCTCTCTCCAGGTTTCCTTCCTCCTCTTCTGACTGCTCTATCTCAATCTTTTTGAGTGGTTCTTAATTTGCCCAACCCTTCAATTCTACTGTTCTCAAAGTTTCAGTCTCTCGACTTTAAATTTACCCATCCATCTATCATCCATCCACCCATCCAACCATCCATCCATTCATCCATTATATAGCCAATGAATATCTCATTATTCAGACCAGATCCCTCAACTCAGAGAGTTCACTGTTTAGTGGGGAGACAACACATGGATGGACAATCCCATGCACCTTTAATCCCTGCTTGGTGAAGGTGATGCAGTCTGGTGACAAAGCCAAAATTAGGAGAGGCCTTTGGCTTTTACTTTAAACCTTGGGGTAAAAAAAACTTACGTCTGCCTACTTATACTCACTTTGGGAGCTAATGAATACACAACTCAGACTGTCATGTCAGATTTATCAAAAAGAAAAATCAGTTAATATTAAATAATCCTATTATCTGGGCTTTCTTGGTCCTTGACATTGTATTGTACTTAGGAGGCAGTACACTACAGCACAAAGAGCTTATTTTTTTAAAAGAGAAAACAGATTTTAGTTTTTCTGTCTTCATTTTTTCACTAGCTGCATTGTTTAGACAAGTTACTCAAATGCTCTGATCCTCATTCTCCTCATTTGTAAAGTGAACATATTTTAATTACAAAATTTTTTTTTTTTTTTTTTTTTGTGGGTACCGGGAGTTGATCTCAGGACCTCGCGCGCCAGCAGGCGCCCGTGCTGCTGAGCAATGTCACCGGCCCTTTTTTCATATGTGGGTTCCAGGAGTCGAACTCGGGCCCTCGCGCTTGCCAGGCAGGTGCTTACGCCGCTGAGCCATCTCACCGGCCCTAATTACAAATTTTTATCAGGATTTTATATAAGAAGCACGTCTTGTACAGTTCCTACAATTTAGCATTTAGAATGGACATCAGCCTAAGCTTCCTCCTATTGTAAATGTGGGGTTAATTAACAAAGAAGACAGAATGTGGGCAATCAAGTGTATGTCTGTTCTGGTAATGAGGCATGATGCATTGCAAAAGGTGTCCAGGTTAGCATTGTTTTAAATATAAGTCCTAAATTCCGTTTCAATCTCCTTGTTCAAATCACTTAAGGGGTGCTTTCCGTAGTTTTGCAAATGAAGTCATCCTCAAAATCACTTTCAGACTATTGCTCAATAATAAACTAACTGCATGATAATATACACACCCAAGCCCCCAAGTTGGGTGATTTTTTAAGATCGGAATCCAGATAAACAGTCATTGAGAGTCTTAAGGGGGTCATTTGCAGAGATTGGATTTCTCCAAAAGAAAATAATATATCCATTTTATTCTCTTTATTTTGCCAGCTCATCAAGAAGCAAACGATGAAAAAAAAAAAAAACAAAAAAACCCTCTAATGTCTATGGTACAATTCATCATGAGGAATTTTATGGCAGAAAAAAATGTTTTCAATTTATAATGGCAGTAATAAGTGACATTGGGCAAAGGCTGCAAGAGATTTTTTTTTTTTTCTACCAGGAGTCAGCTAGGAATAGAAAAGGGTTGTAATCATCACTCACATCTGGATTCTGAATGTTTAAAGGCATCTTATACAACAGCATGAATTTTATTACCCTGCTATATACACCACGCAGAAAAATTTTACCAATGCTGCAGCCTGCATGCCCTGTTTACTATAGCTGAGTCTAATTAAGGCCACATGGTGGTAAGAGGGGGGATCTTCTTGTCAGACCACCAGGACTTACTTTAACAAGTCCAACAAGGCCAGTCTTATGAAGGGACCAATGTCTTCATGCTGTTTTCTAAAGTGGCTCTAGCACTAAAAAGAAAACATACGCATGCACACACGTGTGCACACACACACACACACACCCCTACCTCTTGACAGAATTTTCTACAAATAAAATGCAATAGTAGAAAACTCACTGATGGTGTTTAATTCTGTTTATTGATTCCACAGGATGGGAAGTTTCCTGTGAATACTCATCATTGCCATCGTTATCACCATAATTGTGCTGCCTCACCCCCATTACCCCATATATCAGTCAGTAACTCATTTAAGTTTTCTAAACTTACTCAAAAACTCAAATCAACAAATACTTGTTGTATGACAATATGCCAAGAATTAAAATACTGTACAACTATTATTATTATTTCATAGTCTTCTATTTTCAAGGCAAGAAACTAATAGAGTAAATAGTTGAACAACTGTAACGCTTAAAGTTTGCATAAATGCTCTACTGTGGGTACACTAGGGCAAGATTCAGAACTAGCAGAAGGGGATACATATGTAGCACAAAGGTGCTGAGATACTGCTTTCTGGAGATGTTCCTTTGAATTGTAATAGATAAGTGGGCATAATGGGTACAAAGGCAGGTCTGGGGCAGAAAAAGGAATAGAATGTGTAATGGTAAGCTGCCATGATATGGGCATAGAATAGAAGGCAGTTGAGTTTAGCTGAAAGGAAAGCCTAAGGCACTGATTAACTTACTGTAGGCAAAGTGTTATTCTATGTATTCTGAGATCATAGATATGAAAAAAAAAAATACAGCCATTGATCTCAAAGAGCTACTAATTCACACTTAGGGAAACACTCTTTTTGCCACGTCTTCCTTGCCATGCAAGGTAATGGACTCAACTTTGCTGTTTGTTTTTGTTTTGAGGGTTTTGTTTGTTAACTTGGTGGTCTTTGTTTTAATTCTTTGACAGACCTAAATGAAGAAAGAGTAAAACATGTGAAACTCTGGGATCAAAAATCTCCCTGTCAGAGGGAACAGGAATGACTGAAGGAAAAAAAATGTTCTCAGGGGTCCAAAGAACAACAGGAAAGCCAAAGTGCCGGAGCAGAGTGAAGGAGAACAGTAGGCAACAAACCAAGGGAGCAACTTAGGGGCCAGGTCACGAGAGGCCTCTACAGCCCTTTAGTAAAAAACTCTGAATTTTATGCTAGATACATTTTATGCAATTGAAGCCTTGCTAGCAAGAAAATGAAATTGTCCTCTTATTTTTAAAGGAGCAAGCTGGCTGCTGTGTGGTGCAGAGACTGCAGGGGGACAAAAGTGAAGGATTTGTTAGGAGAGAAGTATCAACAGACTAGAGATAAGGGGTTTAGCCAGAGTGAGAAATGTTTGAAATTAGTTGTATTTGAGTATCATTGTCTAACTGTCCCTCACCTATTTTACATAACTCCTCAGATGCCTAAATTGTTTATTCTGCACATGAAGAAACTGATGCCTAGAGGGAGAAGGACTTATTCAAATAGGTCCACAGCAGAGATGGACCTAGTATCCACGTAGGCTGCCTCTCCCTTGATATTTCAAATTTTCAACCACGTTCTTCCAACCCAAGTCAATTCTATTGTTTTTCATAAGCCTGCAATGCCATCCTCATGGTGGCATTTTAAGAAAACCAGACAGCATTTAGCAGCAAGCCCGCCTAGCATCAAGAGAAACCAGGACTTTGATGTACTCCAATTGGAGCAAAGATGTGTGGAAAATACCAAGCAAATGTTTGGACTCAGAATCCAAAATAACATGTACTTAACTTTGCAATTTAAAAAGCTAAATTCAAACATGTGTCTTGTTGGTTTTCCAGAAAATATAGAATCTTGTAGCATAAAATTAAATAAACACCAGCCCAGTCATGTGGTCCCTTTTTCCCTCTCTCCTTCCAGAAATGTTTCTAATTCTTTCCAAATTCTCTGTTTTACCAAATTGGGAAATTTGCATACACTTCTTCTGTATGAGGCAACTTTTTCAAAGTGGCTAATACCGTAATACACACAGGTCACTCTTTATTTCCTAATTCCTTATATATGGTTAGCGTTGTGGTCCTTTGCTCATGCTCTGCCTACATGTTTCCTCAGTATCCTCTATCTGTCTGAAATATAATCCCTGAAGTTTCCTTCCTATTCCACAATTCTTCCTGTCATTTAATTGCCTACTTTATTCCCCTTAAATATCTTTGCAAAGATATCTAAGAAATCTTCAATTTCTTCATCTTTATAGTGAAAATAAAAATATTTTATTTGCTTCACTGAGTTTGATAAAGATTAAATGAATGAATATGAGCAAATATCTGTAAAATAATTGGAAAAGAGTAAAGTGTTCAAATATTAGTACTAGTTTTCTTCTTTTCTTCTTTCTTTTCTTTCTTAAGGTCTTAGGTCAAAATATCTCTTGTTGAGCAAAGGAGGTGCTTCAGACATACAAATGCAACAGACAAACATTTATCCTCAGCTTCCCAATGCCCAAAGAGTGATAGCTAGACAAGTAGCAACCTTCAGCATGTAGAGCCAGCCCAGGGCCTGTTTCCTGGCTAAGCAACCCTATATCACATCTAAGCCTTCCTTAATTCCCAACAACCATAGTAACCAAACTCTGAGAGAGAGAAGGGAAGGGGAGGGGAAGGGAGGGGAGGGGAAGGGAGGGGAGAAAAAAGAAAACCCTCCAGTATCTCCTCCACGGAAAGGGTCTAGCTCTGCTACCTCCACTTCAACCCGGATATCTCTTCTTTGACTAGTTTCATACTAACAGGAGATTTTGTTGAACAAAAGTGTTTATTTCTTTTCTTTAAAAAGCTTTGAAATAACTGCCCTGGTTCAAAGTCCTCCTTTTAGAGTTGTAGAAGCCAAAATGCAGAGAAGAAATCAGCCCAGGGACATAGTGTGGATCAGCCTTCCAAAGCCAGGTATAATAACTTCCAGGCCTCGCATAAGCTACTTTCTGGTCATTCCTACTTTGTCTACCTCTTAGGAGGTCTTCCTGTCATCAAGTGAGTTAATGGTCTAACTCTCTGGGAACATCTTACTTACAGAACGAATGGCTGTAATACCGCTCTTTTTGGCTCATTCTCCTGGATGATCCAAATCTCAGCCTCATGAGGAAGAACCTTTGGATTGCTAGCTCCATCCAACACCTTAAACTCATTTTGGATCACTTTATATGGATTGCTACTGACTGACAGATGTTTTCTCCCAAGCCAAAGGAAAAAATAAAAACTCTCAACATTTCAATAATAGGCCCCGAGACTTTAAGAACAGAAAACAGTAGCCTCCTTGCTCCTTATCAGTAATTAAGCTTTGAAATGTGGGGGTTTTAAAGGAACAGGAGAAAACAAATGAACTTGGGACGTGGTGGGTGGTTAGGAGAGTGGTAATTTCACTGTTGTAGGAAAAACTGCTTCTAAGTTTGAATGGTGACATCAAAATTTCAGGGAGTTGTAAGCCATCCTCAGAGGAGGCTACGCAGATATTCACGAACTGAACTCTAGACAAATGAGACCGAGATCACAGGTCAGTTTTCTTCTATGCATTAAATCATTCAATTAAGCTTTACAACTTCTGAGTCTTGGTTTCCTCTTTTTTAAAATGAGGATAATGGTATCTACGTCACCTGATGATGGCTCAAGGAAAGATGTTTACTAGGTTCTTTGACCTATTTCTGCCATATGATGATAGGTAAAATAAGAACAGTGCAGGTAGATTGTAAACATACTACTCGTATGAATTCATTTAATGTTGGAGGCAACTCTTTCAGGATGACTATTACCCCTGCTTTCTAGATAGGGAGACTAAGGCACAGGAAAGTTAAATTACTTGCCTAAGATCATATATTTGAAAGTGATTTGAGCCAGGTGCTGACTCCCTCTCTGTGCACTTAACCACTGTAGTAAACCACCCCTAAATAAGCAGTGGAGTTATTTTTAGTTATTAATGAAGACAGCACCAGAAAGGAGAGAAGCAAAGACGGTGTTCTGCAAGGCCTTACAGAACCCTCCATAGCACAGCCGTCCTTCTGAGTTGATCCAGAACAGAAATGCCTGATAATTTCTTTCAAAATGGCTCCCGCTGACAGAAGGCCAGCTCCTCACATTTTGCTCTTTGGCATTAATTAAAACAAAGGAGTTAATCAAGATAAACTTCCACACCTGCCTGGAACCAGCCTGGAAGTTTATCATGTCTAAATATGTTTCTCATGCATTTACTGCAAATTAGTTTCTGAAAGTGAATTTCAAGGTCTAGTGACTCTGAGGTTCCCTAACTCCGTTTTCATTAAGTTTTCACAAATGATCTACTATTGCATTATTCTTTTATAGTGCAGATTTAAGGCCCCACTATGAAAAGCAATTATGTTGTCAGAAAAGTGTATTTTGACTTATTAAAAAATCTGAAAGGTTTCAGAAAACTATTTATTTAGTTTCTCATTGGGAGAGTATTTTGACAGTCCTCAGGAAGAAAGCACTTCGCAGTTGCATACCATTTGGGGAAGTCTAGCAAAACCTTTCTGCTGGTTATATGTGGAGCTGCGGAGCAAGCACAGTGCAGGGCATCAAGAGGCCTTATGCGCCACATTCAGCAGAAAGGCCCTGGGCCTCTCTGTGCTCATCTAAAGAACAGAGGCAGAACACAGTAATCTCTAAAGTAACAGGTGTACAAAGATTCTGTGATTATAGCTGCCTTAGTGAACACTACGTCTCAAGCACAGTGCTAATAGGTGTATATTAACCCCGAGAGGCAGACTGTATTGTACTCATTTTATAGATGAGGAAACTGAAGCTTGAAAAGGTTAGATGGCCTACCCAACGTCAATCAATAGATTTGGGGTGTGACAGTATTATATATTCTTTTATATATCCACTCCATGAAATACTGCTCAGAAACTACCACCACAAAAAAACCCACAACGAATTATTGATATAATCAATGAATGGATAGTTGACTGATTGAAGGTGGTAAAAAAGAGTCTATATTCTATGTATGAATTTATATGAATTCTAAGTGGTTGCCTATGGAGGAGTGGAGAGTGAATTGAATGAGTCACAAGGTAACTCTCCAAGTGATAAAAAATATTCTAAATCTTGATTAAAATGATTACATGAGCATGCATAGTTTAAAAGCCTATGATCTCAAAAGCTTAATTTCAGTGCATATCATTATATATAAGCCTCACCAGATGAAATGTGTATGTCAGTGGGCAGTTTGTTTGACTTACCCCATGCACAGATGCCTAACTGCAAACACTCTGCTCCTCCTAACATGAGTAAGGATGTGGCACTGTGTCCCTAGGGTACAGGGATAGCATCCGTCTCCGCCTGTTGCTTCTCCACCCGTAGAGACCTCTGATGCTGCAGAAGACTTCTGCATTGAGAGAATGATGATCAAGCGTTCTGCTTGTGCTTTTTTCTTTCACAACCATGGGTCAGTCACTCCCATTCTTGTATACCAGTTTCCTAATTTTAAAATAGAGGGTTTGGATTTGGAGTCTCTAAGAACCTTTCTAACTTTAACCTCCCATTTTGCACCAAGGTGATTTTTTATCGTGAAAAGTGTATAAACTTAGTGTAATTACTGAAAGCTGGACTGAGTGCAGGGCAAGCAGGAAAGCTGGAGGGAAATGGTCTAAGTGGGAGTACGGGTTTAGTTCATTCATATCATCTCATGTAATAAGTACAAGAAAAATAGTGAATAGTGTAATACGTGAATCTGTACAAGGAGGACTCAGATATGATCCTGCTTTAGGTCTCAGTCCATGGCCAGGCACAGGGCTGAACTGTGTCTTGTTTTTATCTCATTTTAGTATGCCTGCTCTGTTCTAGGTGCTGCCTAGTACACTTTATAGATGCTCTTTCATATCATTCTCACAGAAACCTTTTTATAAGTGAATCATGACATCTTCTTTTAAGTAAAGAAAGAGGTTAAATGATTTGCCTGGGGTTATTTTCCTACAGCATAGCTGGAATATGATTCATAAACCTCTACTTTGTACCTATGTCTTAACAGGCAGAGCTGGCCTGACGTTAACCTATGGGTCAAGGCTCAACCTGAAGCCACGTTCAAGAGGCTTCTTCTATGGCCAAGATCAGTGACAAATGTTAAAAAGAATTGCTTATTTCTGGGAAGAACATTATTTTTAAACCAAAGTATTGCAAATCAAAAGAAAAAATTTTAAATTGGAAGGCAAATAGAACTTTTTTTTTTTTTTTTTTTAAGGGGAGAGCTACTGTCATACAGTAAGAAGCTGCAACAGGAATGACTAGAAGACTCTTATTTCATGTAATACTAAAATATACCATTTGATGTAGGTATTACCAAGTTCATGTATGTCAGATAACTGGCCCAGAGTATGTAATTCCATCTGTAATCCATGGTGTGTGTGTGTGTGTTTTGGAGGAGTATGTACAATAGAATAAAAGTTACAGTGTGGTGCTTGAAAAGTCCTCAAGAAATTTTTTCTTTTGTAATTGATATAGATGTGACAAAAAAAACCATTAAGTTCTTGTGCTATATTCTTATAACTACTCGTGGCTGTAATATCAAAACGCCAACCTTTCGATTTGAAATATGGCATAGAAAACTAGACACAGATGAAGTTACTTTTATAACATATTTCAATCTATTTCCTGACCAATTAACTACAGAAATATCAGATTTTAGAGTGAATTGCCCTACTGCAGCCTCTTCCAAGTTGCTAATATATGGGAAGAATAAAGAAACAACAATAACTTATAATATCTACAATTAAAATGGCAATCTCTTTCCAAAAACTGCAAGTTACTTCTGAAAACTCTACTACTGCCAGAGCTGACTTTAAGAAGGAAGTTAGTGGTCTACTTATGTTTTGCCTGGAGAAGCAGAATGGGTGTTCCCACCAAAAACAAGGTAAGAAAAACCCACTTAATCTCCGGACCACTATCTTTGGGACTCAAGGGCTGAAACAGCCAGCAACTGACAGCCATACCTCTAGTTCACAAGCATTATTACTGTTTGAGGCCCCCAGAATATTTCTTTCCTCAACACCTAACCGAACCCTCTCCCCCAGATACAGCTATTGATAATGCACATATCAACAACTTAACCTCTGAGAAAACATCAAAGGAAGAAATTGTGGGCAACCAGTAAGTGTATTATGTTCTAGGAACTGTCAGTTGTCATCCTCACATGTAAAGTAATGTAAGCAAGCACACACACACACATACACACACGCACACACACACACACTGGACACCTGGTAGCAGTGTCTGTTACAGATAGTTGCTATGGTTTCTTGCATGCTTCCTTGTTTATTTAATGTGCTGTAGAGAAAATATTCGTATGAGTTAAAGTTAGAGAAGATTTCATCTCAGTATATAATAGACTAGGTGTGTTGATCTAGGTGCTCTGACATCAAAAAAATATATGCACAATAAATCTAGTATGAGAAATGCCTGTGAGAGAAAATGGGGACAGACCTGTGGGAAGCTGGGATTGCTGTCAGGGGTGATGTAGACACTCAAGGAAAAGAAAGAATGAAGGTACAGTGCAGTTCTGAGGAAATACTGACAAAGTCAACAGGGACTCCTTGGGTTAAATTTGCCTGTCAGAGGATCCCCCCATTAACCAGGAATGGGGCAGTCTTAATATCCCAGCTAAGCTCTGCCTTTCCTGGGAGAAGCCCATGCAAAGTGTGGTCTCAGGAAAAATACAATGGTGGATTTCATAACAGCCTTTGTGACTGTGATGAGGAATTCTTGCATAAGGAATATTCTGATGGCTGCCACGTAGGAAATGTGCCTGGCAAGAGTATGTAATTTAGCCTCCAGTTAGAGCCCTAAGGAGAAGATATGAACACAGCGATAGGAAATGCCACATCCTATATTTCATCAACAGTCAAGTCTGGATAGATCCTCATAAATTCTATATTTTAAAAAAATTGGTAGTGGAGAAATTTATGAACCCAAAACTATCTGCATCTATAGACATTCTCATCATTTCTTCTAACTTATTTTGTCAGTGAAGTGAGTGGGTAAACTTTGGAGATGTCTATAAAATACCATAAATGGGTGAAAACAGTAACTGCAAGTTGCCATTACCAATGTGATATGTTTACTGGCCTATAGCAATACAATTCGTAGTACCTTGTATAAGCTATTGATCAGGTAAACACTTTTATCAGTTTTTAATGACCACCAGAAGTAGTTAGCTTTTACCTGACAGGGACAATAGCTTACCATTCCTTTTTTTGCAGAACTATTTCAATCCTGCTGCTTTTCATCATAATCTAGCCTGCAGAGACCTTGAGCACCTTGACATCCCACAGATATTCCCAGTGCTATATTACATTGATATCTTAATATTATGAGTAACTTGTAAGTATTGTGGATGCTTTAGAAGACATAGGAAAGTGACAGAAGTTGAGAGATGAACTTCATAAAAATCCAGGAGCCCACTATTTTATTGATATTTCAAGAAAGTTTTGATCTAAAGTATTTTTGAATATCCCCTTCAAAGTGAAAAACAAGTTGCTACATGTTCTACTAAAAAATAAGCACAATGATAGGTGGGCCTCTCTGACTTTGTAAGTAACTTGTATTATAGTTGACTGTATTGCTCTGGCCACTTAGTGAGTAACCTGTAATGCTGTCAGTTTTAACCAGAACCCACAGTAGAAGAAAGCTCTACAGTAGATCCAAACTGCAACCAAAGTTTCTCTGGAATTTTTATCGTATGACCCAAGAGATCTAAAATGAACGGGGATGCTGTATGAAGTCTATGGCAGGCCCCAGTAAGAGAACCACAGAGAAGATTCCTGGAGTTAACAGACAGCCATTTCTTTTGAGAAGCAGCTCCTAGCTGTGTAATAAACCCCAATAAAGACCGAAAACTTGACTCCAGAGTATCAAGTGGTCATATGACTTGAGCTGCCCACTAGGAACTGGACATCATTTGATCCACCAACCATAAGATGGAGCCTATTTTTCACCAAGTGAAAATGGTGTAAGAGATATATAATGCTATAGGTACAGTGTTGAACACACAAGTAAATTGCATGAAAAAGTGGCTTGGTTTCCTATATCAGCTTTTGAAGCATTACTTTCATCTCCTTTAGTCCACACTGTGGTCTTATAGAAAATTATATGGAACTGACTGAAGAATACAAAACGTGAGTCTGGTTTATAAAAAATTCTGAATCACATGCTGACATCAATAACAATTTGACTGCTACAGTCTTACAGTCCTCAAATCAGAGATATCCCTGGAAGACGATAGTGAAATAAAAGCTTTCTGGTAGTCAGAACATCAAGTGGCTCATGTGTGCCCTCTTTGCTTGAACAGAAAGAGGGCAAGAAGTATATGCCTTCACTGATATATGGCCTAACAGTTTGGTTCGATGGTCAGGGACTTAGAATTGAAATATTCTTACTGAGGAGATGTGGGCATGAGTGATGACAATGGAATTATTGGGAATGGAAAAATGTGAACATTTTAGATTCCACTTGAATGCTAACCAAAGAGCATGTTCTATAGAGGATTTAAGAATAATCAGTTAGATAAAATAATATATTCTTTCGGTGTCAGTCAGTCTCCTTATACATCCATCCAGTTACTTGCTTGAAAGGTTAATATAAAAAGAGGCATGGTCTTTTCCTGAGGATCTAATCTTCCAGTAGTAGAGATCAAACTTTATTCTCAGATATGTTACCATTACCCATCCAGTCACTTGGTGGCAGGTTGATTATAACAGGCGCTCTCCATGATGAGGGGTCAGTCATTTGACCTCACTGGAAAACATTTATTATGGATTTGAATTTGCTTTCTTATACACTTCTCCCAGCACTATTATTCATGAATTTATAGACTGCCTAAAGAAGGATAAACTTGAGTCATTTGCAGGAAAGTGGATGTGCCTTAAGACCACAATGTTAAGTGAAATAAATCAGACACAAGATTAAATATTGTATGGTCTCTCTTATATGAGAAACCCAAATTATAAATTATGAACAAAATAAAAGATAATAGGAAGTAAAGAGATAGATCTTTCTCAAATGGGAAGGGGATCAAGAGATGGAGTTGGGGAGGGAGAGAAGGGGAGGAAAAGGGATTGAAAAAAGGAATTAAGCTGTGTTATATACATGTATCAACTCCACACAAGGAATGTAAACATTATGTATTGCAAACATGTACTGATAAAAATAAATAAATAAAAATAAATTTATAAATTGCCTTATTCACCTTATATCACAAACAGAATTAATTCTGATAAAGGAATTCATTTTGCTGCAACTATATGGCAGTTATGGTCTCATACAAGTACTACTTAATGGTCTTAATATATATAGCTGGTTTTCCAAAAGCAGCTATCCTGATAGATTTGTAGAATGGTCTAATGAAAGTTCAGATCCAGTCTCAGTTGAGAAACTAAAAATGTTGGATTTTCTCTTATAAGATATAATATATATTTTCAACATAGAGACAGAATATGAGCATCTGAGAGTCAATGAATTGAGATGGGCTCCCTTCCTATTGTATCTAATAATCCACTCACAGAAATTTTATTTCTAATTCTTCTCACTTTTGACTCTGTGGGACCAGCAAGTCTTCATTCCTAAAAGACCATAATACTGGTTCCACTGAAGTTGAAGCTAAGGCTACCACTAGCCACTTAGGATTCCCCATGCTACTAAATGAACAAGCAAAGAATCATGCTTCTAAGGGAAGTTTGAGTTGCTGTGACACAATGAGAACAAGAAGGACTAATATGGAATCCAGAGGATTCTCTGCAGTGCCTTTTAGTCCTTGTGTGCCTGATAATAACAGGGGAAAAATACAGTAACCCAATGAAGTTTCACTGAGAATGCACAGAGTTTAGAAATAAAGGTTTTGGTCATTTCATTAGGTAAAGATCACTAAAAAGCTCAGGTGTTTTGGAGGGCAAAGAGGAAACGGAAGGGGTATTTGAAAATGAAAGTTATAACTATCATTGTACCCTTGTGATCAACTCAGAAATAAGTCATATAGTAAATGTACATCTCTTCTTCCTTGCTAATTAGAAGGGTGTATGTGTGTGTGTGTGTGTGTTGTGAATTTATTACTGCCTCCCTCTTTCTTTTCTCTTAACATTTTATACAAAATATTGTTAGTGGTTACCTTTGCCAGTTAGCTTTAGATTTTGTATTATTCAAGTGGGATGGTCACTTGGGATGATCAAAAGACATGGATCTGACATAGATGACATGACCTTATCCAGAGACGGATACAGTGACCACTAAAACTTTATGTCTTTCCCTTTTTGAGGAAACAGAGAAAATATCCTTATGTATATGAAAATTAGTGATATATAATAAAGTAAATATATGTAGTTGACATATTTTATTATTTTAAAGGTCAAATATGGGTAGTTGGTGGGTGCAAATGATATGTAACCAGAGAGATGGATTGTACCAGTTATTTACCTATTATCTCTCAACTTCCAATCCACCTTTTTTTTACTCTACTCTGTGACACTGAAAACTACATTTCCTAGGTGACTTTGGTATCTGGCATCCTGTTAGGTTTTGTCAATAATTATAAAGGGAAATTGGAAAGCAGGAAGAGGAAAGAAGTGGCTGCTTTCTGTGTTCCTATCAGCGTATCTTCAGAAATAGCTATTGTCTCCAGCTTTCAGCTTCCCGTAGCACTTTGAGAATCAGCCACTTTCTGATCTCACAGAGATACAAGAAACAGACATGCAATGTGCCCTTCTCTGAAATCTGAGTCTAATTCCACAAAGGCTCCCTCTAATTTCCCAGTTCTCATAACTGAAATTTTTCTTTTTATCCCTTAATCTTACCAGTGGTAACAGCTTCCTGTAATTATTATCTCTGGGTTATCTCTGTGTCCTCTTTTTGCTCTTTTAGCCCTCCGACCTGGCAAAAATTTCCATATACTGTCTCTCATGTTGAAATATTTAGTGTAATTTTGTTTTCCTAAATAAACCTGACTGACCTAGTCACATAGGAACATAGGAACCTCAAAGGTTACTGGACAAGGCAATGGCTAAGTTGCATAAATTAATAGCTCTATTGTATTTACTCTTTAAAAGAAATTCATTTTCATTTTGAGTGTAAAGAGTAGAAGAACCAAAGACACCCATGTATTCAAAAGAAAGATAATTGATTACAATACTTGGCAGTAAAAGATACTTGACAAAAAGTCTGTTCCCTTTACAAATGGAGGTCTTTATATAAAATCTATTTAGTACTTCATCAAATGGTTTCATTCTGATTGGCAAAAGGTGGACAATTAAAATGAATTCTTCTTTCCCTTGCTAACGGTGTCATCTAACATGGTGGAAATATTCCTCCCAAGCAGGAACATTATGTTACAATTGAACCTACAGAGCACACTCTATGTGTATGCATAAAGACTTGTCTATAAATTAGTATCTTTAATTTCCTCCAATAACGGATACAGAATATCCTAAAACTTAATTCATTTATTCATTATTTTAACAAATATGAATTATGTATCCACTGTTTAGGGGACCGTGCTAAGGAGTGGGAGTAGAGAAGGGGCAAAAACAGCCATGTTGTCTGCCTTCGGAGCCTTACAGTCTCTTAGGAAGACAGACATTAATAAAAAAAAAATCACAGATTTAGTAGAAAAATTCAGCAGTGATAAGACATAAGGTATAAGGTATACAGTGATAAGATACAAAATATATGAAAACCTGTAACAGAGATAGGATAGAGTGGGAGAAAGGGAAACAGGAAAACGAAGCAAAATCTTTAATGCATGAAGAATGGGAGCCACTGAAATGTTGTAATTTTGGGGGGCTCTTCTGTGATCAAGTGTGCACTTGATTTATTGAAGAGGATAAATGTTATAAAATTTGTTCAGGCAAGGATGCGTGACGTAAAGAAAGACACTGGATTCATGAATAACAACTATTATTACTATATTTGGCTGCAAAGATTTGAATGACAGTTGCAAATGTTGTTATGGCACTGGATAGTTTCATATATAAAAGTTCTAATTAGTTTATATGCAGTAAATATATCTCTTAAATATATATAATTGTAATATACATTATTAGTTATGAAGATGATAAAAAATTGTGTCTGTTATTTTTTTCCATCTCTTCAACTAAGCCAAACTTGGCTCTCTCTGTGAGACTGTCCCCAGGTAGATTCTAAATATAAATGTAGCAGTGGGCAGGTGTTTCTTTCCAGCCCCAACCATTCCCCACAAAATGCTGAGATGGTGAGTTTTGATTTTAGCTATTGTTTTCTTCTAATTACTTTCAACTTAAATGGCTATAGGAGCTAAAAATACAGGCACAGAGAGGAGCTCTGAGAGCATTCAGTAAAGGTTCCTCAGAAATCACTTTTTAAATGTTCGGTGCTTAATATGGGAAAAATCCCAACAGGTCCCAAAGCTATTGTCATAAAATGGATAGCCAGGTTTCTGGCAAACATCATCCATGGGACTGACAGTTCAAGGGAATTATAGAGTCATAATTTTAAGGAAACAGACTTTTCAAACTTTAGTTCTGTAAAATAAAACACATTTTAAAAATATAGAAAGAATGGAAAGTAATCTTGAGGTCTATCTGCTTCGACCAGCCTATGTTTGAAGCTGTTATAATATCTGATTCCCTAAGTGGCTGGTAATACTCTATTTGAGTATGTCAAATGTTCGGAGCTCATTAGCTTTCTGGACAGACTGTTTCAAAGTGAGGCAGCTCAGGGTATTAGAAAGATCACCTCACAGATGAGAGGAAATGTGAGCCTTACGAATGTCTACACATTGCTCCTACTTCTATTACCAGTGGTATGAGTGTTCAAGGAGAGAAAACATGATTAAGCTGACTCAATCTCCTTAGGATTTGTTTGATTACCTTTATGCATGGACATGGCAACACCATAATCCAACCAGAACATATGTGAAATATGTCATGAGGCCTTCATATTGGTTTTCTTCTGCTGGTTCCTATCCATTTTCTTGTACTGGAATCTAAATTAACCTAGATGCTTTCCTATCCTTATTTCTGCATATGATAGGGAGCATTTGCCAAGTACATTCTATGTACTGTATAAATGTTCTAAGGATTTTATGTATATAACCCATTTATTTCTTACAAAGCTCTGAGATAGGTTCTGTAAACGTTCTTATTGTCTAGAGGAGAAAACTGGGAAACAAAAAATGTTTGTGCTATATATAAATTTCTCAAAAGTGAATGGCAGGATTGGAGTTCAAACTCAGGACATCTGGTACCAGAGTTCATGCTCTTAGCCTCTATGATAGAATAGAATTTTGAGAAGCATTAAAAAGTCTTGCAGTAAGGAATGTTACACCTTCCAATTTGGCAAAAAAGGGTTTACCCAACAACAGACAAATGCCATCAAACGTACACTGTAACCTTGGGCAAATTAATAATTTTTCTGGGCCTTAGTTTCCTCATGAGTAAATAAACCAACTCCTTTGAACATACTCCAGAGTCCCTTTTAGTCTGAAATGCATAGAACTTTACTAATTTGGCTCAGAATTTAGTCACAAAGATTTCTTGAACTACAGACATGTGTTGAGATCTGTATTTAGTCCTAGCAATACAAGAAGAGAAAAATACAGTCAAACGAATATAATACAGTGCGATAGACACAATAATAAAATTGTGAGCACAGAGAAGAACAACCGGCTCTATTCTCGTATGAGAGTGGCTGTCAAGGGAGACTCTAGAGAAGAGCTGGCATCTGATTAAGGTTTTGAAGAAAGACAAAGAGTTCCCTAGGTAAATAAGTGATGAAGAACTCTCCAGGTAACAGAGATAACATATTGAGAAAATACAGAGGTATATTTGGGGCCCAATAAACAGTTCACTAGGGCTGAAGGGTAAAGTACAAGAGGAGAAGAACATGATACAAGACTGGAGAGATGAGCAGGGGCCAGATGAGAAGGCTGTGGTGCCAACTCAGGAATTAGAATGGAGCTATACTGGAGACGGACAAAGCAAAACAAAAACAAATGAATTCTGCTATGCTGTGGGTTCATGTTTTTAAAATAAATATGATCGGTTGTACAGATATTATTTTGGAACCAAGTCAGTCATCAAAAATGACATTCTTATGACTGAAACTACTTTTGGGGTAGTAATAAAATTTTAACTCTTTTTCCCTTAATATTCATAGGGAAGCCAAACACAGTCTAACACTTTTTTTTAAACTACAATTCCACTTGTGTTGTCATCTAGATAAATTGTTCCAGTTATGGGTAAAAAAATGATACAAATAGCAACCACCTAGGGCTGAGGAGAAGAGGTTGAGAATGGTTTGTTCTGTTAGGCTCTGACTTGGTGCTGCTGCCAGGTTTACAACTACTCAAAGGGAAACAAGGACAAGGAGATTCTAGAGGAACTACTCAGCATGAACAGAGATATTTGTAAGAGCTCACTGACAGGCATCCCACAGGCGACATCTGGACTTTGCTCATTTTTTAGAGTTAAACATGATTGTTGCACAATGTAAGAAAGCAACATTATGGGAGGAAAAAAAAAACATAAGTTTCTGTCAAGTAAAAAGAAATAGTAGAAATGTTAGAAATTTATTTTAATTTCATAAATGCATACATTCATTCGTTTATTCATTCAATTAGCAAGCAGGAAAAAAGTATACTAGCACTTAATTTCTGGCCATGGTTCAGTCATTTACTAGCTGTCAGTCCCTGGGTAAATAAATTAATCTATTTGCCCCAGTTTCATCAACTATAACAAGAGGAGGAATCATGATAATATCTATATTTTTACAGGTAGATGGTAAGGGTAGTTATTCAAGAGGTATCAAAGAGGTAGAAATAGCCACATCCAAAAGTGCTAACCATGTAAGTTGGAGAATGAGACAAAGGAAGGGGTTTAGAAATGCTCCCAAGATTCTGATCTAGGGTCAGTTACAAAACCAGGAAATACAGTAAAGGAGAACTAGAGAGAAACATATAGTCTTGGAGCCGAGACAAGACTTTTATCTGGGTCATTTAGGAGAGAACACGCAACAGCATGATTGGCAGAATGAGTTCTGGGAGGCTACGGGAATTCACCACAGAAAGAGCTCAGGGTAGGCTGGTGCCATCTTGGCAGGTAGTAGAGGATTAGGAGCCTGGAAAGTCAAATTTCATAAGCCTAACTGCTTTCCACTTTTGAGACATGGGAAAAAGATTTAGAATGGGGAAATAATTTGGCCAATGTCATACAATGAACTAGAGGTAGGTGGAGGACTAGGAATATTGTCTTCTTTCTGCTACACTGAACTCTATGCTCCCACAGAGACCCACAGGGAAGCTCTGACACATTCTCATCTACCCATTGCCCAACAGAGCCTCAGTAAGGCTGTTTTTATTTTACAAAAAAAAAAAAAAAAAAGTCTTTCTGAGCTAATTTTCTCATGCCTAACACATCCCTTCTTTTAGAGAAACACAATGCAATTTAGATTCTAAAAAAAGATTTGAAGTGAAAAAATTGTTTAACATTGTTTAAACTTAACACTTTCCAAACAGATCTCTACTATCTTATAATGCCTATGTTTCCATGAAACACAATTTTACACATTAAAAAAATTCTGATAAAAAGATCAAGGTTCATGACTTAACCTAGGAGTGGAAGTTCAAACAAGTGGGGGTACAATGCCTGAACTCTGGAAGAATGAGTAGGAGTTAGAAGAAGGCAATGGTGAATGGGGAAATGCTCACAGGCTGAGGGAATTAGAAATTCATCACAAAATGGCATATGCAGTATTCCAGGATGGAAAATAAGCATGAGGGACCACACGGAGTTGGGATAAAGAAGTAACTAGAGTTCCAATCAGAAGGGCTTGAAATGCCATGATAAAGAATTTGGATTTCTTCCACTTCTGGCTAAGATAGTAACAGAAATTGGATTTACTCTCTCATCTACAACAACCAAAAAATAAAAATAGAAGAAATATATGATAATTGATTTGTAAAACACTGAATATGAGGCGATGAAAAATCAGTGATCACCAAGAGATGGGGAAATAACGTGCTGAGCCCTATTACTGTTCCAGTCTAGGCCTTAGGAGTTTCGTGCACAGTGAGGGAAAACCAAGCAGAGGCTGGTATACTCCCTGAGTTGAGGAGAAAAAACTGAAAGCCTGGAGAGACCCTCAGCTGAAGTTTACAATTCTGAGAACTGGGAGGATAGAGCTGGCAAAAAAAAAGAAAAAATACTGTGGAGATCTGCCAAAGGCTCCACTTGAGAATCAGCACATGTATGTGGCAAAACTATCAAAGGCAGAAGAAAGAGCATTTGGAAGGATTAAAGAAAATAGTGCCTAATACTCATCTAGGCATAAAAAGAATCTCTATTCCTAACCCCTTTCCCTGAAAATAAGACCTACCTGGAAAATAATCAGCCTTGAAAACTAGAGATCAAAAATGCCAGCCCCAAGCAGCCTGTCCTTGCCTTACCTGCCATCACTATTCTCTTGCTCTGTGGCTACTCCGTAAGGCAGGTAAGGCAAGGATAGGCTGATTGGGGCTGGCATTTTTGATCTCTAGTTTCCAAGGCTAATTATTTTCCAGGTAGGTCTTATTTTCAGGGAAACATGAACCAGCTAAACTGGAAACTTCATAGTTCACAGGGAATTGGGTAGAATTAGTCAGAAGGGACTTCCCTCAGTTATGGCCAATAATTAGTTTGAGCAAATACTGCTCTAGCCCCACCTAATGAACTTAAAATCAAGACTTGAAAGAACAAAACTATTTCCAAGTAACATGACTTCATCCCAGAACAAAGTTTAAGAACATTTATAGAAATATGGAAATGTACATCATCCAACAGGGTAAAATTCAGCCATCCAATAAATATATGCCATATAATTAAAAAACAGGCATGTAAAGAAGCAGGAAAATATATGTATCTATAATAAGGACAAAGTGGATGCAGAACTGACACAATGTCAACCTTATCAAAAGAAACAATAAGACAGTTATTATAATTGTGTTCCATAGGATATGAAGAGACAGAAGGATACTTCAAAAATTCGAAGTAAACTTCTAGAGATAAACACTATGATATCTGAAATCACAATATACATTGGATGGAATAATGGCAAAGTAGAGTTTGCAGATGAAAAGATTAATGACCTTGAAACATAGCAACACAAGGAAAACTACTCAAAAAGAAACACAAAGAAGACCCCACTTCACCAGCTAACAAAGCATGAATGACACAACTTTAGTCATCTAAAATACTTAGAAGTGAAGTTCCAGAAAAGGAGTGGGGATGGGCAGAAAAAAATATCTGAAGATGTAATCCGTGAAATTTTTCCAGGTTTGATAAAAATTATAACCCTGCTGATCCAAGAAACTCAATGACCCCCAAACACAACAAACATGAAGAAAACTATAACATGGCACATCATAATCAAATTGTTCAAAACCAATGTTAAAGAGGTAACAAGAAAAGAGCCAGAGGGGAAAAACACATGCGAAGAGAAACGAGGATAAGGATGAAAACTGATTCATGGATTAACAACAAAGCAAGTGAGATGATGATACAGTAACATCTCTGAAGTGCTGAAGCCCATCCTTGCCTTACCTGCCTTACGGAGTAGCCACAGAGCAAGAGAATAGCAATGGCAGGTAAGGCAAGGACAGGCTGCTTGGGACTGGCATTTTCGATCTCTAGTTTTCAAGGCTGATTATTTTCCAGGTACATCTTATTTTCAGGGAAAGGGGTTAGGAACAGAGATTCTTCTTATGCCTAAATGAGTATTAGGCACTATTTTCTTTAATCCTTCCAAATGCTCTTTCTTCTGCCTTTGATAGTTTTGTCACATACATGTGCTGATTCTCTACTGAATACTCAAGTGGAGCCTTTGGCAGATCTCCACAGTATTTTTTCTTTTTCTTTGCCAGCTCTATCCTCCCAGTTCTTGGAATTGCAAACTTTCACCAAAGCAAAAATTTCTATACCTAGCAAATGTCTCAAAACTAAAGCAAAATTAATGTTTTATGGACACAGCTAAAAAAAAGCATGTATTACTAACATGCCAAGAATCTAAGAAGTATTAAAGGAAGTCCGTCAGGTAGAAAGAAAATGATACTGGATGGAAGTATGGATACCAAATGGAAGTTAAAATGCTTATTATTTAGCTATATGCATAAGTGTATAAAATTTATCATTATTTAAATAATCTTGAAACAATTTACTATTCGAACAAAGTAATGAAGTGTGGTTTTTATGAGATACATAGAAGCAAAATGTATGTCAACAATAGCACAAGGGCTGGAAGAGGATGCCTGGATATATACTACTGTAAGGTTCTCTTACTGTGCATGAAGTAGTATAATGTTACTTGAAAGTATACTGTGAGAATTAAAGATATATAATACAAATCCTTAAAATGTTACAACATTAATACAACTAAGAATTATAGCTAATAAACCAAGAAAAGAGATAAAGTAGAAACATAAAAAACAAAAGAATACTCCAAATACCTCAAACAAGACAGAGGATATTTTTTTAAAAAGCAATAAAGAAGAGAAAGTCCAAAAGAGAAGAAATATTGAAATGATTGACTTCAATCTAATCATATAATAATCGTGTTAAATGTAAGCAGTATATACACTGTAATGAAAAAAGTAGATCTTGCCAGATGGGTTAAGAAAACAAGGTCAAACGATATGCTAGCTATAAGGAATTGCCCTAAAACATAAAGGCACAATAGATTACAAGTGGCAGAATGGAAATATATAACAATTTGACACAAATAAATAATACAAATCCTATGTTTTGAGTGTTTTTATGAGGTGTGATAAAAAAAGTGAATGCTCCTGCCAAGTGCCATCCTACAGAAAGCAGTCTCATAAAACCATTACAGTGTGTCCTCATCCACCTTATTCACCAGATCTGGCACTGTCAGACTTCGAATCCTTCCTCAAAGTAAAAATGAACATGAAAGGTAAATGTTTTGAATCAATTCAGGACATTGAGGCAGCCACAACAGCACAACTAATGATAGTCATAAAAGAGGATTTCCAGACTGCTTCAGAAAGTGCCGAGAACAATGGGATAAGTGTATTCTAAATGAGGTGAAGTATTTTGAGGGGGATGAATGGCAATGTGTCTTTTACAGTAATTTTTAAAAAATTTAAATATTTACCAATTTTTTTATCACATTTTATAAGCTTGAATGGCTATGTCAATATGAAGAGGGTGACTTAATAATGATAAGAAGATTAATTCATTAAGAAGAAATAATATTCCCAAATGTTTTTGGATCTAATATGAGAACGTGGTGATGATGCAAAAATTGACAGAATTGAGGAAATTCATAATTATAGTCAGATTTCAAAACTCCTCTCTCAGTGACGATATAATATATAGAAAATCAGACAAGAGATAGATTTAAACAGCACTGACAAGCAATTTGGTCTTGATGTTTACAGAACACTCCACTCACCAACAGAGTATATTTTTCTCAAGTGCATGCAGCAGTTTGACTAATATAGACCATATTTTGTTCCATAAAACAAATCCAATATATGTGAAAAACCCAATGGAATCTACAGAAAACTACAACTAATGAGTTAGTTTAGAAAGGTTTCAGGCTCCAAGATAAAAATAGGTACATCCTTAGGAGTTCTAATTTGGTTCCATGAACACAACAGCCTATTTCACAGGTCTGAGTTTTTCTCACACTGACCACTCCACCCAGAAAGCTCTTACTTTCATTCTCCTCATGCTTCTCCTTCCCCACTATGTCCACAAAACAGCTTTGTAAATAGCCTGATTATTTTTCAACATCTAACAAAATATTACCTTCTCTACAAGCCTTTCTTCAACTCCTTTCCCAGGATATAAAATACGTATATCTTCTGAATGCTGTTTCTATACATCTCAAAGGGAACCTATTTGTATGATCTTTAAAAACTAGTCTATGAGCTACTTGAGGAAAGGGACTTTCTCTTATTTATCCTGTGTAGTTTATTGGATAAAAGAATACCTTTTCCACTCTTCTAACTAATAAGCTGATGCACAACTATATGTGTTTGTTTCTTTCCTCTTCCCCAAACTAGAGCGTGCCTTGAGAGCAGGGATTGTGTCTGATTTATTTTTTTATGCTCGTTAATACGATGTCTGCCACGTGGAAGAGCCTTCATGCATATGTGTGGACTGTGTGCCTACATAAACAGAGCAGGGAGGGTCTGAGGTTCCTCACTTTGGAAAGAGAATATTTCAAAGGGCACGGGATAAGGTCAATAACAAAAGAAAGCACGAAAAGACAAAACAACTCTCTCTTCAGATAGCAAGCAGAGTGCCTTGAGCAATCTCTTCAGAGGGAAATGTTCACTTTGCTACCCACCTGTTGGTCAATACTGAGAGCTCATGGCTGGGACAAATGATGCTGCATTGTCTTTACCTGGAAGTTAAGAAATCTCCAGCATCTCAATAAAGTGTTAGATGAGGGCCAAAGGAATTCAAATTAGAAGGCCTTCGTAACTCTTCACAGAGGTACTCCTAGCATAGGACTGGGCAGGTGAAGAGGAGGAGGCATCAACATCTCATTACTGCTGGCTACACTGGCCTGGGAGGTCAGCACAGAAGTGAGAGTCCCAGGGGAAATTTAGCTTAAAGGCAGTGATTGTGCCTTTCAGCATCTCAATAGACGAGTTCCAGTCACTCCTCTGACAAAAAGATAGGGTTATTTAGCATAAGAAATTTTACAGCTGTGGAAGGCACCTTTAGGAATCATCAGGTTCAAACTTCTCCAGACAGATAAGGAAGTAGAAGCCCAGAGAACAGAAAGGCAGAGGCAAAGGCTTTTCCAGCATCTGAGGCTCCCAGCTCTTCTTCACTGTGTCATCAGAGAGTCTGTAAATCTTTTAATTTCAATGATGTCTACAGGGTAAGTGTAAATGTATGAGCATGCCCTTCAGGATCTTTCCATCTTGATCCTAATTTAGCTCTTCATTCTCATTCTGCCTCTCCTGCACCTATATTCCAGCCACAGCAATACACATCGACTAACAACGCTTGAAATATCCCATGTACTTTCACCTTTCTATGCCCTTGCCTGCGCTGTTCCTACTTCCTAATGACATATCCTTTCTTAATATCTGGAAAAATCTTACATCCTTCTAAGCCTAGTTCAAATGTTGCTTCCTCTTTGAAAACTTCTGGAATGTTCCAAATCAGAACTATCCCCCCTACACACACTGCACCATTTTTTATTCCATTTCCTATATGTATATTTTTTAAACATTGTACTTTATCATAAGTTTTTCTTACTTAAATATATAAATACATACATAGCCATATGCAGTTATGTTGCTATGTGCCTTCCGCAGACCCACTTTACAATTATCAGGGTATGTGAGTGGCAAATACCTGACTCATGCAGCTGTTCTAGTATGTGGACTCACATTTCATGAGGCAGTGAGTAACAAGAATATTATGCTCCAAGATTCTGCATGTTTTTCCTAAATTGAATAATGAAGTTATAAGCATTAGGACACTTGGGGAATTATGGTTTATTTATGATGCTAAAACACTGTGTAAAAATCACAAGTTGAATGTTATTTATAATGTACCGTTTATATATAGATCCATTAAGATATTAATTAGCACAATGTTCTTATTACCAAAACTAGGCCATGAGCTCTGCAGTATTTAGGGTCCATTTGCATAATTAGGTCAGTTACGTGTGTAAAATTTGAAAAGTTATATAATTCCCATACAGTGGCATACCAGGTAAAAATCTTCATGAAACAGGGAACTCTCTAGATATAAAATTTTAAAGAGAATACAAAATTTTGAGTACAATTTGAGCTACAGAAGACAAATAATGAGACTAGTTCTTTTGGCTGCTTGCTTGGCTTCCCACTTAAATCTAAATTTCTGAGTTCTGAGACTACAACATAAATCCTTTAACAATCTATTAGCTGGGTACCTCTTTCCACTCCTCTTGCCCTGATCAACCATCCACTGCAAAGTCCCACTATGCCTCCATGCATACTCTCCCCTCTCTACTTTTTATCTGGCTGGAACCAACTTATTCTTTAAACTTTAGCTCCAGTTTCTCTTCATCTGATGTCCCCAGTTTGTTTATGTACATTTTGGGGCCTTTCACAACCCCTAGGCTTCCCTCTGTTGTAACACAAATCATGCTATGTAGCCATTATTCACATCTTAGTCTCTTATATTACAGAACTTGACAGGAGGGATCTAATTGGTCAGTCTACACCTATTTACTACTTATTAATTGATGGACATTATTCTAGGTACTAGGATTATAACAATGAACAAAACAGAAGTTCTATTTCTCAAGGAATATAAAATATAGCAGAAAAAAATACAAGTTGTGATTGAAATACACAATGGATGTTTATATTTAAAAAAGCATTACAGGGGCTGGTGATATGGCTCAGCGGCATAAGCGCCTGCCTGGCAAGCGCAAGGTCCTGAGTTCGACTCCTGGAACCCACATAAAGGCAAAAAAAGGGCCGGTGATATCGCTCAGTGGCACAAGTGCCTGCTGGCAAGCACGAGGTCCTGAGTTCGACTTCCAGTACCCACATAAAAAAAAATTACAGTAAAAATCACATTTGCCATTAATGCCCCTAAAAATGTTCCCTCAATTTGAACACATTTATTCCATTGTTCTTGCCACTTACTGAAGTAGTTCGGTAAGTTTTTTTCATGAGTGCCTTTATGAAGTGTGATCAAAAGTATGATGAATGCTGCTGCCAAGTGCCATCCAACAGAAAGGTAATGGGATCATATCAAATTAAAAAAAATCTGCACAGCAAAGGAAACAATCAACAGGGTGAAGAGACAACCTACAGATTAGGAAGAATTTTTGCCAGCTATTCCTCAGACAAAGGACTAATATTTAGAACATAAAGAACTAAAAAATTAGAGCCCTCCAATAAAAGACCTATCAAAAAATGGGCAACTTAAATGAATAGATGTTTCCCCAAAGAAATACAAATGGTAGATAAGTGCATGAAAAAAACATTCAACATATTTGGCCATTAGAAAAATGCAAATTAAAGCAACACTAAAATTCCATCTTACTCCAGAAAGAATGGCTATCATCAAGAAATAAAATAATAACAAATGTTGGCAAGATTACAGGGAAAAAGAAACAACTCTACCTTTTTAGTGGTAATGTAAAGTAGTGCAAGCATTATGGAAATCAGTATGGAGATTCCTCAAAGTATTGAAAACAGAAATTCCATTTGACCCAGCTTTTCCCCTTCTAGGTATCTTCCTGAAAGAATTAAAGACATCACATTGCAGTGATATATGCATACCCATGTTTATAGCAGCACAATTTATAATAGCTAAATCTTGGAAGCTATCTACATGCCCATCCACAGATGAATAGATAAAGAAAAATGCAGTATTTATACACAGTGGAGTACCATAAAAAAAGTACTGTACCATAAAAAAGATAAACTGTGGAAAAATGGACGCACCTTCAGACCACGATGTTAAGTGAAATAAATCAGACACATGAGCTTAAATATTGCATGATATCTCTTATATGAGAAACCCAAAACATAAAAAAAGAGCAAAATATAGGATAATATGATATAGAAAGATGGATTTTTTTTTTTTTTTTTTTTTTTTTGCTAAAGGGAATGGAGCCAAGACATAGAGAGTAGGACTGGGGAAGAGGGGATGAAAAATGAAATTAGGATGTGTTGTGCACAAGTACCGACTCCCCACGAGGAATGCAACCCTTATATACCACAAACATGTACTAATAAAATTAAAAATTGAAAAAGAATATGCGGTATACATGCACACAATGGAATACTATTTTGTTATGAAAAAGAATGAAAACCAATTATATTTGGCAACATGGATGAAACTGGAGGACATTATACTAACTACTGCATGTTCTCACTAATATGTGGAGGTTAAAAAGTTAATCTCAAGGAGAGAATAGAATAGTGGTTATCAGAGGCTAGGGAGGATGGGGAGATGAAACCTAGACTGTACAGTGGATAGCAGAGTATGATTAGGTAGGAAAAATAAGTTCTAGTGTTCTACAGCAGAATGAGGTGACCATAAATTAGAATGATTTATTATCTATTTCAAAATGGAGAGAACAGTTTGAAATTTCTCAACATAAGAAATGCTAATTAGGGCCGGTGATATCGCTCAGAGGCACAGGCACCTGCTGGTGCACGAGGTCCTGAGGTCGACCCCCGGTACCCACAAAAAAAAATGCGAATTACATTTGATGATTACATGTTGTATATATGAATCAAGTATCACAGTATATCTATAAATATGTATAGTTATTGAGTAGCAACAAAAACTGAAACATAAAATGTAGTATACTAAACAAACAAACACACACACAAGCAAAAATTGTAGTGTGTCCTTACTCACTTCATTTAGTAAATGTGGCATCATGCAACTTCTGGCTCTTCCCTAGTGTCAAAAAGACAATGAATGGTGTGATCCCATGAACATATGGAATCAATTCTGTACATTGAAGGAGCGATGGCAGCACAACTAGTGGAATTTACAAAAGAGGACTTCAACAACTGCTTCAGAAAGTGGCAAGCATTATGGGATAAGTGTGTTTAAAGTAAAGGAGAGAATTTTGAGGGGATTTAATGAGAATGTGTCTTTTACAGTAATAATTTTTTTAAGAGTAACTATTCATTTTAATTTTGATCATACCACATAGCCTTAAATAAGTGCACAAAAATTAAATGAAGTAAGTTCAGCTATTGATGTATGTCATGAAGAAAATTAAATGGCATAATGTAATAGTTACTAGGGTGATGGTATTGTATTTTAACTAGAATGATCTGGAAGATTCTCCTTGAGGAGGAGAACTTGATGGAGACCTGAATGATGGAACCTGCCCTGTGGGAAGAGTGCCAAGTCTTGGAAAGAGGCTGAGCTTGCCATGTTTAGGTAACAAAATAAGGTCATGGTACATAGATCATAATGATTGAGTGGAAGGGGAAAAGTAGGAAAATGAGGCAGAGAATAGGTCTTTCAGGCTTTACTAGTCCTAGTAATGATTTTATTCAAGTTGGAATGAAAGCCACTGACAGGTTTAAGCAGAGAACATTGTCTAGCTGTTGTGTGGATTTGGCTCTATGGAACAAGAATTAGGTAGACTACTTGAGGGCTGTTTGAGTAGTACAAAGAAGACATGATATTGACTTGGGCTAGGGTTATGGCAGAGGATATGGGGGAAGTGATTGGATAAGGGATATACATATTAGAGAGAGAGCAGGAAAGGTTCATCAATGGGCTGGATTGAGACATGAAGGAAAAGGAGAAATCAATGAAAGCCCTCAGGTTTTTATCTGAGGACATTTACTGGAGTGGAAAAAACTTGAGTTTCTGTTTTGGGCATACTCATTTTGATATATCTATTAGACAGCTGGAGAAAGATGCTGCATACATAATTTTATTGTATTGATCTAGAGTGCAGGAAAAGTTAAGGTTGAAAATGTGTATATGGAGCATATAATTGACATTAAAACTGTGGGAACTGATTGGATTTCCTAGAAAATGAGGATAGCTGGAAAAGAGAAAAGAGAAGAGAAGAAGGCAGTGTTGCTAGGATAGTCCTACATTTAAAGTATGACAAAGAAGAGTCATCAAAAGATCCTGAGGGTGGTCACTGAGGGGAAGGAAGAGAAGGACCAAGGAAGTTTGGTTATGTTGAATGCCCAAAGAAGAAAGTACTTAAGAAGTAGGCTATGATTTACCTGTGTGAAGTGCTGCTAGGAAATCCAGGAACACAAAAATGGAGAAGTGACCATTCAAAATGAAAGAATTATGGTCTAGAGTGATCTTGAAAATGACTGTTTTAGGGGAATCTTGGGGAAAGAAGCTCTTCTCAGAGTGGACTGAGAAGAGTGAAACATGGTGAGGAAGTGGAAAGAAAGATTTATTTGAAAAGTTTGCTATAAGGTGAGCCAAAAATAGAAAAATGTGGGGTCAGAGGAGCCCTTTCCTTCCTTCCTTCCTTCCTTCCTTCCTTCCTTCCTTCCTTCCTTCCTTCCTTCCTTTTTCTTACTAACCAGGAATTTTGACTTATATGCTTGCATATAAGAAAATCTTTATAGTGATAAATTTAAGATGTAGAAAAGCTAGGAATGAGTGTAGTAAGATCAAACAGGGTCTAGCATACCAGAGACTAACTTTAGAAAGGAACAAGGACATGTTTATGTTCCAACAAAAAGAAAGACAGTGTGTGAGTACACACACAAGTAAGATGTTCAGTTTTCAGGTAGCTGTCATATGGCTTGTGTTTATTCTATTAAGAATTAGATGAGGTCATCAGGTAAGGTAGCCTGTTTGGCTCCATCTTCCTGGTTTGCAGAACAGTGCTGAGCACACAACTGGCACTCTGCAAATGTTGCTGAGTGAACCATGAGCCACACAAAACCATTCACGATCTGGCCTTATGAACTGAATCTTTTCAATTCAAAAGGAAGACCTGTATAGGCACAAAATCTTAGACTAAAGTCCTGGGACTACCAGCTATAAGACCCTGACCAAATAAATTAAATTCTCTGATCCTGAAGCAGTGACGGCAAACCTTTCAGTGACCAAGTGACAAACTGCAACCCCAAACCCACTTATTTATCACAAAGTGCCAACGCCACAATTAAACCTGAATACTGAGGTTTTAGTTTAGAAAAAAACAACTCATACATTAACATGTTTCATCTTTTTTTTTAATTAACTTTCTTGGTAAATTTTAAATATGCATAATGATCACTTTCATCATAGGGATTTTGTACCTGTACCTGACTTATCTCAATTCCTCTTTTTTTTTTCCCATTTCCTTACCCTCCCTTCAACCTCTCAACATGTATCATTTTAAAAGTAAAACATAATAACATGTGCACCATAGGTTTGCCACAACTGTCCTAAAGTTTATCCATAAAACAGGGATGAAATGCAGGACTCATAGGAATATTACAAAAATCAACCATGTACTATATAGGAAGGCCTTGGCACAGAGTCTGGCACATAAGTGCTTGATAAATGGATTTTGCTCATAATGCTGTATATTGCCGTCGTTGCTGCTATTCCTACTAATCTTAGTCACCATCGCACTTGTCCATTTGTTTCCTCAAAAACATGGCAAATGCCTGTAAAGTAAAGGACTACCTTATGACCCTTCACAGTAGGTTTCTTTTACAGATGATGGTGAATACTACTGATTTTGGTATTATAAACAGAGAAAGAATGCTTTAGGTTGGGTAGTGTGATAAATATTAACACTGATAGCTCAAAGATTGAAGTCAAAGTATTTCATGTTTACCTGCTGTTTTTAAATGCAACTGGATCAATTATTTTTTTCTACCTTTACAAGAGTTTATGGGATGAGCTTTTTTCCTAATTTTATAAATACAGAGTTAGAGAAGTGAAATGATTTGCTTAAGAGCTCAGTTAATAAGTGTGGGGCTGGGATGTCCATATCCAAATGCTCTATGCTCTTCACTATATTTCACTTATTTATCTTTTAATAGTTAATACATTGTGTATAGTTATCTTCAAAGTAGTTACTTAGAGTACAAGATATGGGAATAAAAAAATCTCCAAACTATATTAGCACAAACCTTTCTTTTCAGTGAACTAAGAGAAACTAGTAGTATAACTATCTTGAACTTTTTTCCTTTTCCCTTCCTTCCTTTCCCCTTCCCCCCACCCTAGTGCCTCTATCCTTTTAAACAATTTCTTCCCATTTCACAGTATCTATTGTGCATTTTGGACCTTATTTACTCTTTCAGTTTCTCACACCAGGGAGACAATACAATATTTACACATATGAGTCTGACTTATTTCACTTATGAGTATGGTCTCAAGTTGCATCCATTTACCTATAAATGTCTCAATTTATCCTTCTTTATGGCTGAGTAGTACTCCATTGTATAAAAAGACCAATCTTTTTTATCCATTCCTCGGTTGATGGGCATTTGTGTTGATTCCAAGATTGAGCTATTACAAATTCTGCTGCTATAAATATGGGTGCACATATATCACTGTGATACGATGTTTTTCATTCTTCTGGGAAGATACCCAGAAGGGGAATAGCTGGGTGTAATGGGACCACTAATCTTAGTTTTTTGAGGAATCTCCATACTGATTTCCACAGTGATGGCACCAGTCTACACTCCCATCAACAATGGAGAAGGGTTCATTTTTCCCCACAGCCCCTTCAGCATTTGTTATTGATTGATTTCTTGAGGACAGCCATTCTTTCTGGAGTGAGAGCCAAGTAAGAGAGTATAATATTGGCAATAGAAATGAGGAGCCCATCTGAGCTACCCGACTCTACAGAGTAAAATGCAGGCTGGCGGGTAACCCTAAATCTCTTCTCCCTCTTCTGGGCATATGGCTAGACCACATGTCCTATGAGAATTCTCAATGAATGAAGAAGTGAAGTCTATACATGTCACTAAGTTCTGACCAGTGGAATGCAAATGAATGTGATGGGTGCCATGTGTGGCCTCAGCTTTAAGGCAGTAGACATTCTTTCTCTATCTTTTTTCCTCTACCCGCAGCTAAAACCTGAGGAGACCTGAATTTGATTGTGGAGCTGACAGTATGCCCCAGGCAATGGTGGGGCAGGGTATTGGAAGAAACATGAGTTTCTAGCAACTGTGAAAAATAGAGTTGGCTGTGGGGAACAGAGAGACTGCTTAATTCAGAACAAATTTGTGAAAGAAAAATAAACTTCACTGTTCTTTAAGTTATCGTACTGTTGGGTTTCCTTGACCATTACTAATATGAAGTGTGATAGAAAAATATAGTGAATGTTTATTTTTAAAATTATTTATAAGAGACATTGCCATTAATCTTCCTCAAAATACTCCCCTTTGTTTTGACACCTATTCCATTTTTCTTGCCAAGTTCTGAGAAGCAGTTCTGGAAGTCATCTTTTGTTAGTGTCTTTAGTTGTGTTGTTGTGGCTGCCTTGATATCCTGAATCAATTCAAAGCATTAATTAACTTTCTGTAGTCAGTTTGATTTTGAGGAAGGGCCAGAAGTTACATAGTGCCAGATCCACTGAATAAGGGAGATGAGGACACACCATGATTTAGGAGACTGCTTTTCCATTGGATGGCACTTGGCAGCAGCATTAGCTGTATTTTTTTTAAATCATAACTCATAAAGCAAGGGGGAGTATTTTGAGAAGGATAAATGGAAACATGTCTCTTACTGTAATGAAGTTGTTTTTGTTTTTGTTTTTTATATGCGGGTACTGGGAGTCGAACTCAGGACCTTGCGCTTGCCAGGCAGGCGCCTATGCCGCTGAGCTATCTCACTGGCCCCATAATAAAGTTTTGTTTTTTTTGTCTGGGTACCGGGGGGTCGACCTCAGGACCTTGCGTGCCAACAGGCACCCGTGCCGCTGAGCGATATCACCGGCCCCTTTTTCGTATGTGGGTTCCGGGAGTCGAACTCGGGCCCTTGCGCTTGCAAGGCAGGCGCTTACGCCGCTGAGCCATCTCACCGGCCCATAATAAAGTTTTAAAATTTAAACATTCATGGTATATTTTGATCACTCTTTCTGCACAAGGACACACAGTTGAGATGACAGCTACAGGAGAGGAGGTTCAGGAGAGTATGTCAGCTGCCTGAAGATGTCTCCCATAGCTTTCCTGAGACAGAATAGCAAATAAGTCTCACAAAGCCCCCAAAGCACAACCAGAACAGATGCAGAACTGGGAACAAATGACAGAGTTTACTTCCATTAAAGGAGGAACTTCTTTTAAGAGTTGTTTACTGTGGCAAGGGACATCTTTTAAGGTAATGAATTCCTTGTTATTTCAGGTGTGATAGCAGGGACTGCTTAATGACCTACCCAAAAAAAAAAAAGTGTCATAGTCATGGATCAAGATTTGTTGTGGGGTTGAACAAGATGACCTCTAAGGTCCCCTCCATCTCTGAGAGTCTAGACTACAGAGGAAAACAAATCCCATCCAATTAAGGACCTCAGAAAAGCAAGCGATGACTCACTGATGTAGAAGCTTGCTGTGCCTGGAGTTCAATTGCCCTAATAATCATCATCATCACAGAAGTTCTATTGGCTTCCCCCCCCCACTTTGATTAAAGTCCTCAGAAATACCTTCAGGCTCCCTTCCAAACAAATGGCCCATTACAGAAACTCAATTTTAATCTGATTTCTCCTTCAGTAATTACATTCTTTGTCAGGGGAACAGGACGTTCACTTAATGAAGGAGATGCAGCTCAAAGGGTAAGCGTTACAAACATCCACAAGTGAAGAGAATGCATTTGCCATGACACGCCTCCATCAGAGCACATCAGAAAAATGCTCTGCAGGATGGGAAGAGCCCAAGCTGGAAAGGCAGAAAGGCTGGGTCCTGCCTTGCCCTTGACCCTGTCTCACTTTTTCTCACTGGGTCTCTGCAACCTGCCCCACCCCCACCCGATGTATATTTCACAAAGTAGCCTGAAGGACTTCCAAAAACCCAAATACGATTAAGACTACTTGTGCTTTAAATCTTTCTTGAATCTGTTTTGTTATCAAATTTAATGCAATCTACAAGTCTTTCTAATTCCATTATCAAGACCCTGCATGGTTTTCCATCAACAGGGCCCATTCTATTTGAACATTATTTAGCTTCTTTCAGTACCTACAAATAGACTGTCTTTTCTTAGCCTTTGCACCCAGTGTTCTCCCGCCCTTGTTTGTCTAGTTAACTTCTATTCATCCTTTGGATCTCATCTTCTTTTCAATTTTATTTAAAAATCTCTTACGTAGCACTTAGTATATTCCACATACTAAGTGCTTTCTAAATTTTAACTAATTCTGTCTTCACTAAAGCTCTATAAGTAGGTACTAATACCCCTATTTTAGAGATGGGGACACTAAGACTTGGAAAAATTGTGTGTTTTTTCCAAGCCCACACAGCTAGGATGTGACAAAGGTAGAGTTCCAACCCGGGGCGTCTGGCACTGAAGTCTGCTTTTAACTCTCATACTAAACTGAAACATCACTTCCACAGGAAGAGCCCTCCGACCAGGTACGCACATTCTGCTGCAGCACAGGCCACTCCACTGAGGTAGATTATGTAATGTTGTCTTCTTCCCTGCTGCACTGAGAGCTATGGGGAGAAGGAAATCCCATGTGTCTTGTTTACTGTTATACCTGCACCCTCCAGCATAAAATGGAAACACACTGAGTGGCTTTTTATTGAATTATTGAATACATTAGTAAGTCTCAGTTCCCTAATATGTGAAATTAGGACATTCACCTGCCTCTTCCCGGGGAACCGAATCCAGGGCTTCATGCATGCTAAGTACACACTCTTACACTGAGCTACACTCCCAACGTAGGAAGTTGATCTTGGTCTACATTTTTTCTGTTGTTTTGAATAAGAAAGAGTCCTGACTTTAGATATGTGGAAAACTGTCATGATGTAGCTTATTTAAAGCTTAGCTGTTCCTTTTGTAGTGGAATATTGGCCTAGATAGCCTTAAAAAGATTCAGTTCTGAAATATTTCAGGTGTTTATAACCAGTGCACATTAAGAAAGTGTTACGGAAATTCTAGGTTATATTTGTCTAGTTTAATGTTGTCAATTTTTGGCTGCTGTAAAATCCTTACTGTATATATCAGTGAGAACAGAGCAATCTCAAGGCTTTAAAGCACAATTAGTGTTTCAGGCTGGTGAGAAAGTCAGGGAATTTAGGAGTAATAGGAGATAGGTACCTTGAAGTAAAGAGAACATGAAACTCAAAAGACAAAAGTTGGGGATTGAGCAATTGGGCTCTTTCAACTTACCAAATGTATCATCTTGAATAAGTCCCTTGACTGGCAGGTTCAGATTCTAAACTGAACTAAGAAAGTAGTTATAGATATTGCTTTCTCTTGTACATGTTAGGCTTGATTTCCAAAAAGTTTTAGACCTAGTTTAAGGAAACTTCCATGGTCTAAGTTTTCCAGTCTTCTGTATTTTATGGAACACCCCACCATGTAGAGTTCAAAAGGAATTAAAGTGTTAGAATTTGTAATATGACCCACAAGATAACAGCATGTCAAAGTGACTAATGTCAACTGGAAAACTAATTGACAAGTAATGACTTAGCCTTTATTATATGTCAAATTCCATGAAAGAACTTGGGCAAGTCCTTATTTTCTGTCCTTTAGTGTTCTCACCTACCAAATGGGAACATTTAACTGCATGACCAGGAAGTTATGGACACTCGGGGACTGGATAGGAAGATTCTAACATTCTATCTGGTCTGGTTTTTTTGTATGAAAACCTTCTCAGTGACCATCTTTTCAAGTAGCTGTGTACTTCCTGTCACTGTAGGTGGTACCACAATGCACCTAAGCTTCCAAACCACAAGCCAGTCCTTCTTCACTACAACCTGATTCAATCCACAGCACATTAATCATGAAACCCTGTCAATTCTGACTCCTAGACATCTCTCTAACATCTCAATTCTTATTGCTATGGTGCTTCCTACATATCTAGCCAAGATTACAACAGTCTTGACATTTGTCTTCCCATATCAGTTTCTACTGCCACAGAGAAGGCTGTTGAATTTAAGTTTGCCCATATCACTTCCTTGTTTAGATGCTATACCATCAATAAAATCCACTGTCCTCAGGATAAATTCAAACCTCTGGTGTGTGATATATGAAAATCCTTATAATATGTCCTCCACAGGCCTGGATTGGAAATTTGGCTTTACCACTATTCTATCATTGGCTCCTGGAGCAATTTAACCAGCATCCTTAATTCTGTTTCTTAAATGTAAAATAGGATAATTATCTGGACTCTATAGGACTGTGACGAAGATTCCACTAAATACTATGTTCAAGGTGCTTAGCATAATGTCTGGAACACAGCCAGAGTGCAATGAGTGCTATTTTTTTAACTAAGAATTTTGTCTTATTTATAATTGGGCAAGGACAAATCATATATAGTAACAATCATGGAAAAGGCCAGGTAAAATACGATGTGTAAATAGCATTTCTATGCAAGTTTAGAGGCAGAGGGATCATAGATACTGACCAACAAGTAAGCAGAGCTTTCTCAGAACAGGTAATATTTGATTTGGATTTTAAATGGTCACCTGAGGTGACTATCTTGGGCAGAGTTTGTTGGCCCCCATTGGTGGCTGATTTTCTTTGTTCCTTTGTGGGATTTCACTCACTGAAAGTTGAAATAATTAGTGCAGAGATTCTGCTCTCCAGGCTATGATGATGCACTTGTTCTACCCATAAAAATTAAAGGCTTATTTTCCAATATCATTGATCCCTTATCCTCTAAAGGCTCAAACATTCTTGCTACCTTCAAAACAATAGAAAATTAAAAGAACAATTTCTCTTTACCTTCTGAATCTTGGCAACCTAAAATAAGAAAAGGAGGGAGAGAACATTAAGGTCTCATTGGTTTCAACTCTCCACAATGTAATGTGTAATTTTTCTTGTTGGAATTTCAAGAACTCTTATTATTTAATCTGTTATTTATTCTGGTAAAGTACAGTCTTCCTTAAGAGCAAAAGGATTAATGGTTTCAAATTTTAGCACGTTGACCTTTATTCTACATTAAAATGCTTATTTGAAACCACTCTGCCTGGGCTCCCATAAGCCATTTGGTATTGAACATTGAAGACATCTAAAGTTTAACTCCCACTCCAGTCAGGAAATGGGATTATGGAAATATAAATAGGCTTGTGTAATGCACATGCATAGGTGCATGGAAGATGCTTTATGGGGTTTGTGCATCACCACATGAGCCAAAGTTTTGTTGGATTAGGGCCTACTTCCTCTGTAAGCCTTAACCCAGGCATATCATGAACTGAAGCAAGATGATTTTCTGCTTATTTTCCTATTATAAATGCACATGTTTTTTCCTATAGCATGGAAGAAAGGGAAGAGAAAAACAAAGCATGAATGAGTCAATGAAGCATTAAAAATAGAGTTTATAGATCTAATATGGGGAAAACAGAGGAAAAAGGAGAGAATGCACATTTATTGCCGACTAGCATGCATTAAGCACTGTACCCTAGAACTTTGATGTGATTTTATCTTCAAACATCCCTTTGGCTCAGGTAGGGCTGCTCTGCCTTCCCTGAACTCCCACACCACCGTGCCAATGACTCTTTCATGGCATGGCTCCTTTTTACATTTCTTCATAGTTACTCATAGAAGTCTTGCCTCCCATACTAGACTGGGGACTTTCAAGCAAATACAGCTATTATCTTAAACATCTTTTTTCCCCATGAAAACCAGGCCCATATTTAGCTACAAGTAAGGTTGAATTTTGTGGCAATAATCACCTCTTTCTGTCTCTGTTAAAAATCTCCAGTCCATCAATTTCTTTAGTAACATAGCGTAAACAGAATCCGTTACCTGGTTCCCTACCAGGGTCTTAGAGCTAGATGTGGACAGACATCCACCTCTCTAGCTTCCCCTGGGGCTACTGACTTTCACCGAGTTTGATGAGATTCCAGGGTCTCCGGATAGTCTAATGAGTTCCTTTTACTGCCATTTAAAATGTGTGCTAATTGTCACCAACTCAAGAGATTAATATCTCATTTCCGCAGTGTCTCAGAGGCTTGGCCTCCATTTAATCTCCCTCTGTTGCTCAGCATAACACCCACACCCTTATATGGGATCTTCCAAGTGGAATGATAGCTTTATTGGCAGAACTCTGTGTCTGGAGGTTTCTTCACCTCTCAACATGAGTTGAACAAACACAACTAGCAGGAGGTTTCTAGTATTGAATACATGGCATTCTCAGAGATGGAATAAAAAACAGATCAAGAAACAAAGATCCTGAATGCAGGTACCCTACAGCATTACAAGCATGATGGGCATAGGAGAGGAACAAGGTTTTGGAAACAGCACCAGACAGACTGAGTGGTTTGAATGAAATGAGATGACATATAATGTACCTCTAGAGATGGGGGTGTAGCTCTGTGGCAGAATGTGTGTGCAGCATGTATTAGGCCCTGGGTTCAATCTCCAGCTCAAAAAAAAAAAAAAAAATCTCTTATAGAGTAGCCCACACCAGGTGTTCCATGCATGAACCATGGTCCCTAATGTGTCATTCCACAAACTTACAGGAAATAGCTCGCCTATGCCAGGCCCTCAGCCAGGCATCCGATTCAGTCCCTGCTCACAATTACTTCACAGTTCAGCAGGAAAAGAGAGAGAAAAAGATGCCATTTGGCACAAAATACTGGTTTTAGAGGGAATCACAAAGCCTAGAGGGAAACCAAAGGGAAGGAGGGCCTAGATCTGCCTGGTTAATAAAGGCTTCAACTGAAGGGGACATGTGTCTGGATCTTTAACTATAAGTAGTGACTCTTAAAGTTGTTGACCTGAGAAAAGGCAGGTGGCATTTATATACACACACATGCACACATGCACTGTCCTTGGAGCACAGTGAACCATTTGGTACAAATGGAATATAACATGCTGATGGGGACGAAGGTAAATAAGACTGAAAAGAGTGTGGAGCAACACACTGAATGAGCACTGCTTTTCATCTTGCAATCTAAATAAACTGAATGTTAATATTGGGGGGAGATCGAAATGGGCATAGCAGAGTTCTGAATTGAACCCAGGCCACAGACCTTGGAACCTGTGTTTTCCATCATCAGTAGCATCTGAAAAAAAGGAGCCAGGAATGTTTCATCTGAAAAACCATGTTACCCATCTGTTGATAAATGCAAACCATGCATTAAAAACAGAAAATTAAAAATTTCATAGATTTAGATACTGAATTCCCACAGAAATTAAATTTCAAGTTAGAAAGTGACTCTTTAATACAATGATATAATACAAGCAGATCAGAGGGAACTTTCAGGGCCCCCAATCTCGCTATGGAGGACACTCAGAACATAATTTTCTTGATTTTTGCAAGAATGTAAGGATTATACAGACAGCGGTGACCTTAGTTCCACCAAAATACCACTTCTACTAAAGAGGCACTAGTGCAGGGAAAAGAGAAACAGAGACACACAAAGACAGAAGCAGACAGGGAGAGAAAATAAAGAGAGAGATAAAGACCAGAAGACATAGTTCTAAGGGAGGGGCATTATGAGAGTGAGAGAACAAACACATCCTAGGAGTCTCCTATATACCATGCACTGTGCTAGATGCTTAACATAAGAGCATTTAGTTCTTGTAAGATGGGAAGCGAAAGCTGATGGATTTCAACTCACTCTTATAGGATAATCCAAATCAACAACTCTAGAAAATAGGTTTATACCTTGGCGGGGGCGGCTCCTCAAAGCTGTTATAATTTCTAGTGCCACTGAGGAACTGCCATTTTACCTATAAGTGGGAACCATTCCTCACTTGTGCCAGAAATTCCACTACCTCATCTGCTGTTTCCAGTTTTAGCATTTGTCCTGAGTTCTAATGCAAGCTTTGAGTGAAGAATCCAGGAGCTCCTATGGCTGAGTTGGAGGAAGTGAGTAGTACAGCAAAGAAACAAACAAATGATTATTTGTAGCTAACATACTTTTGCGAGTATGATTTTCTTGTGGTCTCCTGGAGGTGTCCAGGAAACCTCTGCAGAATGTGACTGCAACATGCTTTGTTTCCTCTTTACTATCTTGGGTTCATTACAGAGCACTTGGCAACACTGAACAATGCCCAGGAGTTCTAATGAAAAGTGGTTGCTACAAAAGCAAAGCTTCTCTAAAGGGCACTAATGGTCTTGATAATCCAGAAAATAATAGCAAAATAGAAACTCATTGAGGAGCCCTTCATTGTACAAAGTTGAAAGGGAGTTGATTTCATAGTACCTGGGCAACACTCTAATTTGAAAATGTTATAAGCTCCATCTCTTTTGGCAAAGAAAATGCACCTCTGAGTTTCCTTGGTGCACTATCCATACCATATGCTGTACCTCCTCATACTTCTGCTGTGTTCCATATGCTGCTCCCAACTCCCACCATTCTGGGAAGTTCTTCAAGCCACTCAGCCATGTCATCATCACTTCCATCAGGAGGCAGCACAGAGCATGAAGCTGGGCCAAGAGCACTGGACCTTGGCACTTTCCAAGCTGTGAGAACCTGGACAAGTCCCTTAATCTTCTGAGTGTATTTCACAGTTTGGACATACATGGCTTCCACATCCTTCATAACTTAAAATGTTGATTATTCCATCATTCTTTAAGATTTAATTTCAGCTCTACATTCTTCAGTAAACCATCTCTGACTATCTTGTCCACCCCCATCTGATCCTCTTCTGTACTGTATTACGCTAACTGCCAGGCTCATAAACGTGCACAAGATTAGAAGCGTTAGAAGTCTTGTCTTTATCTAATGCGGTATAAGACCCTTGTTATGGTTTGGATGCAAAATGTCCTCCAAAAGTCTCATGTGTTCAGGATGGGGTTTTCAGGAGATGATAACACCATGGGAGTGCTATTCACCAGTGGATTTATCCACTGATGAGTTCATAGTTGAATACACAGTTAGGAGACAAGGCCCAGTTTGAGCAAGTGAGGCACCGGGCTATGCGTTTTGAGGGATATCTCTTGCTGTGAGTCCTTCCTTCTTTCTCTGCTTCCTGACTTCTATGAAGTCAGCAGCTTTCCTCCACCATACTGTTTCTGCCTCAGAGCCATTGTATCGTGGACTGAACCCTCTGAAACCATGATCCAAAATAACTCTTTCCTTCATTAAGTTACAGGTGTTGGGTATTTTGACCAACAACAGGAAAATGACTAACATAACCTTGAGGATGTGGTTTTCCTTATTTAATCCCATTCTTTTCTTTCTCCCTGTCTGTATGTGCACAGCCCAGTGTTGAACTGAGCTGAATAATTTTTTTTTTTGTGGGTACCAGGGTTCGACCTCAGGACCTCGTGCGCCAATAGGCGCCTGTGCCGCTGAGCGATGTCACTGGCCCCCTTTTTCGTATGTGGGTACCAGGAGTCGAACTCAGGACCTTGTGCTTGCCAGGCAGGCACTTATGCCGCTGAACCATCTCACTGGCCCTGAATAAATATTTTAAAAATGGAATGGGAAGAAATCTTCCCAACTAAGGATGATCTATTTCTGAGAGGGTCACTAGAAACAGCTCGCTGAACTCTGTATAATCAGTTGTCTGAGCAGACTAATGAGAAAGGTCATTCCAGGTAGAAAGAATAACATTAAGTACAAGATAAATGAGTTCAACTAAAAGATAGTATAAGATTGTGATAAAGAATATAGGCTTTGGGGCCGGTGAGATGGCTCAGCGGCTTAAGCGCCTGCCCAGCAAGTGCGAGGGCCCGAGTTCGACTCCCGGAACCCACATACGAAAAAGGGGCCGGTGATATCGCTCAGTGGCACGGGCGCCTGCTGGCGCGTGAGGTCCTGAGGTCGACCCCCCGGTACCCACAAAAAAAAAAAAAAAGAATATAGGTTTTGGAGCAAAAATAGTAGTTTGACTTCCAATCCTAGCTATGCCACTTAACAACTTTAATCCTATTATGCCTCAATTTCCCCTTTTGTAAATGTTAGGCCTACAAGTATTACTTACCTCAGAGGGTTTTTAGAATTAAATGAGTTAATAAATGTAAAATGATTGGAATAGTACCTGAAAGCTGTAAATGTTCAGTAAAGGAGAGCCATTACTTGACTGCCTTGATGTCCTGGACCTATTCATTACATTCACCTTTCATGATCAATTTTACTATTGGGAGGAGCCAGAACTTACATGTTGCCAGATATGGTGAATAAGGTGATGAGGACCTACCATAATGTTTTTACCAACCTGACATTTCATTGGATGGCACTTGGCAGCAGTATTCCTTTTATTCTTTATCACAACTCATAGAGACACACAAAAGAGGACTTCCATGACTGCATCATAAAGTGACAAGAATGATGGGGTGTGTTCAAAGTGAGGGGGATTAACACCAATGTGTCTTTTATTGTAATAAATGTCTAGAATGTAAACATTCACTATATATTTTGATCATCCCTTGTATACAGGTGCTTAGATTTTTATCCCAAAGTATAAATGAATAGTAGAGAATTGATGATCAGTTGAATAGTTATTTAGATGGTAAAGTTTCCAGTGATTTTTAATTTTTTCCCTATTCTTTCCTGTCTTGTTTGAATTAGCAGGTACTAGTTATATAATTTTATAAAATTAAATTGTTGTTTTATTTTTAAAGGAAAAAAAAAAAAAACTACTGGCAGTCCTCAGTGAATGGTCAATATCAACTGTGGAAAAACAAACAAGAAACAACAGCAGAAGCCTTTCAGCCAGACCTGGGTTTCCATCTTAATTCTACCCTGTGATCTTAAGAAAACCCATGAGCCTCAGTTTCCCAGTGGATAGAACAGATATCATCACCCTCCTCATAGAGGTGTCAGGAAGATTCCATAAGAGTCAATGAGAAAGAATCCCAGGTAAAGTTCTGACTTGTGACAAACTCTTAATGTTCATTCTCATTACAGGGGTGTTATTAATGCAGCTCCCCACGGCTTCTGAAAAGTCTTGCTACCTCTTCTGCTCATAGCTCTAGAGCCACAGTGGGGATGCCTGTGACAGCTGCATCCCTCAGCATGCAGGCGGGGCTTCCTAGAAACACACTGGTACTTAATGCAGGCAGGCAGTCCTGTCAGAACTGTTTGGGGTTACTCATCCCGCCTTCTGGGTTTCTGACAGGATGTTTTGATAAAATAAATCTATTTTAAGTGACTGTAATGAAATACTAACCAGTTTCTGAAGGGCTTTTAAGATGTTTTTAAGAAGTTTCAGATCAAAGGCCCTGGGAAGGCAGACTTTGTGCATTAAATATTTAGTGCTGATTCAGTCACTTGAGAGCTTAAGCATTTTGACATTGCAAGAGAGAGAAGGCACATTTTAGCTGGGAACATACTCCTGTTAAAGACACAGATGACAGGACCCAGCATCAAGAGGTATATCTTCTCACTGGAATACTGGAGGATGTGACCTTGAAGGCTGTCCATCTAAGGATTCAGGATCCAAGAGAATTATTCATGATCTATAGTGTTTAGAAATAGGCCCTCAGTGGGCCCTGACAGCAGGAATCTGCCTTCCTAGCTGCTACCCTCAGTCTTAGTACCTGTCATTCTATATACTGCCACTTGGAGCCAACCAAGTACTTGACATGTGAAATGTGCTTTGTGGCCCAATTAAGAAACACTGTTCTCGAGCCCACACACGGACTCAGCCTCACACGGAAGGTGAGGCTCAGTGAGAAAGAGACTTGCGGAAATCCACACTGCACGTTAGTGGCGGGGCCGTGAATGCTATTGTATATGAGGTGATCAAACAATATGACTGTTTACATTTCTAAAAAATCTAATTGTAGTAAAAGACACACTGCCAAAAATGATGGAATAACAAAAGTGTTTGTAGCAAGGGTATTTTGAGTACTTTGATACTCAAATGCCAATGTATCTTTTACCAAAATACAAATTTTAATTTAAATATTCTTTAATTTAAATATTTTTAAACTATATGTTTGAATCACACCTTGTTGACCAAATGTTTAAGGCAATTTCTGCCAAATAAAAATTATGATATGTGCTTATCCACCTCACTCACAGGATCTGGCCCTATGAGACTTCTAGCAAACAATAAGATATGTGTGTTCAAAGTGAGGAGGAGCATCTTGAGGGAGATTATAGCAATATGCCCTTTACTGTAATATTTTTTTATAAATTTAAACATTCACTGCATTTTTTTTATGTGGGTGCCGGGATTTGAACTCAGGATCTCGCGCTTGCCAGCAGGCGCTTGGGCCACTGAGCGATATCACCGGCCCTTTTTTTCCTTTAGGTGGGTACCGGGAGTCGAACTCAGGACCTCATGCTTGCCAGGCAGGCACTTATGCAGCTGAGCTATCTCACTGGCCCTTGTTTTGTTTTTTGAGACCAGGTGTTTCTCTGTAATTCAGGCTGGCCTTGAACTCACTGTACAGCCTAGGCTGGGCCTCAAACTTGCAGCAATCCTCTTGCCTCAGCCTCCTGAGTGCTGGAATTATAGGCATATGCCACCACACCCAGGTTTTACTGCATTTTAAAAAATTACACCTGATATTAGTCACTTTTCTATTTTTGGGACAAAATATCTTATGTACAAAACATAAAAGAGAAAAGGCTTATTTTGGCTCACAGTTTGAGAGATTTTAGTCCATGATTAAATAACTCCAAGGCAGAAAGGCATGGTGGCAGAAAGCTGCTCAATTCCTGGAAGACAGGAAGCACAGTGTAGGGGAAGAGTTAAGAGACAGAAGAAAGTGCTGGCTGGGGATAGGATATACCTTTCAAAGGCATTTCCCCAGTGACCTACTTCCTGGAACTGGGTTCCAGCTCCTAATAGCCCATTCAGACAGGAACACATCCAGGGGTTAATCCACTGATGAAATTAGCACCCTTGTGATTCAATCACTTGTCTAGGTCACACCTCTGAACACTGCTGCATTGAGTATCCGTGCTGCTGAAGCGAGCACATGGCTGCACTGAGGATCGAGCCCTCAGTACATCAATCTTTGATGTACACTTTGTATTTAACCCGTAACAGACACCATGAGCTTCTGCCTAATAGCTCCAAGATTTTTCCAAAATATTATCCTATTCCTTCAATGATGAATAGCCACCACAGGTGTGGACACCTGTGGAAAAGAAGTTGTTTAGAATAGGGTATAAGGTAATGGGTCTTTGATCAATAACTGATAGTAGCCACCTCAAAATCTATTGGAAGCTAAGAATCCTCTCCCAGCAAAATTCACACATAAAAGTGCAAATACCACATTTGGTATTTAATATTGGATGATTTAAGCATCTTTTAAAACATATTCTTGAATCTCAAGTGGCAAAACCTTACTTTAAGTACATAGTAGACCCAGTCAACCCAGTGCTTATAACTTTGAGTTTCTTGGGTAACTTTTAGGACAGTGGTACAACAATGGACACATCATGGTGTTTGGTGTTAAACAGGCCTGGGTTACACCAGTACTCAGTTACTATGTAATATTAAGAAATTACTCAATCTTTTAAACCTCAGGTCCTTATTTTTAATGTAGGATAGTATTACCTCATGGAGCTATTGAGAGTTTAAGTGGGATAGTGTAAGAAAATTACTTCAAGCATCCATTAAATGGATGCAAAGTTCATATTCACATTTTCCTCACCTCTATCTGCTTCTAGAGGAATCCTGATAGATTCCTCCAGCATCTGTCATTCACTCTGGCTTTCTACCTTAAAACTCAACTTTAAGTTCTAGGAGAACAGAGAGCATGCCTCTTTTGCTCACAATTGCTTCCTCTGAGTATAGTAACTGGCACATGATATGTGTTCAATATATATTGAGTGAGAGAATTAAAAGATCAAACGAATGAACTGCTAGATATACAACAAATTACAGTGAGGGAGCAGGGGCAGAGAAGAGAGCACTAACTCTGAGGAAATTTCCAATAATCCTTTCAAGCAGTGATATTTCAGGGCCCAGAAAAACACAATGATTTAGAAACTGAGGAGTCTGAGAAGAATCTAGAAGAAGCTCTATTATTTAGCTCTGTTCATTATGTCATGGCCCTCTAACAATGCCACACAATTTATCTTTTTCCAGATGGCATGCTGAGGAGATGTATTTGCACCAAAGCCAGGCCAACTAGGCAGAAACCTAGGATGAAGAAACCAGGTAGGACATAAGGAACAGGCAAAAGTTACTAACTCCTGCCTGACCCAGCCCTGACTTGCAAGGAATTGTTGTGTGCCCCTGGTAGATGAGCTGTGCTCAGTTTCTGAGCCAGTTATGGCAGAGCACTGAGTAGAGAATAAGTCTTAGCACCCCTCTAGGAGGGGGTCTTCTTGTCTTGAACTAGGGTGCACACCTGAAGTGATCCCCAGATCTTTTCATACCAATGAGTCAACTCACAATAAAGTCTTTCTTGGGATGCAAGATCAGTCTCAACCTAAACCTGGCAAGTCTCACCTCAGAGCCTTACCATCTCTTCTCCCATGATTCGACAACCCAGATAGCAGTAAGAGCAGAAAGGAAAAGCAGCACTGGGTCACGACCTACCTGACTTCCAGTACTAATGATTGCTTGGAAGTTCTTCCTGCCAAGACTGAATCCCTATAGAAACACACACACATACACATCTGCCAGACATTTCTGCATGCTAATCATCCTAGCTGAATTTAATACAGTCCCCATGATCCCCTTTTCTCCCACTTTGGTTCATCTATTTATTATTCACCAGTTCAAACAGGCCAGAAATTTAGGAAAAATGCTTGATCCTACCTTTTCCTCAACTACAACATTCAATTAATGACAACTCCTGTAAATTTAACTCCCATATATTTCTTAAGTTTTTCAACTCTTCTATCTTTGTTATAAGTGCCTAGTTGTTAGAGAACTACCTAATAATCCACCCTCCACATAGTTACCCAAGTACACTTAATATAAATTATGTGTGTCCTTGTTATTCCCTTGCTTAGCCCCCTACATTGACAACTCTATCACAATCAGAAGACGAAAACCAACCAAACGAAAACCCTATGCCTTTCTTTTATTTTAGCTTCTCTGCGCCTCTCCTGGGCTCTTCACTTGTGTACCTTGAAACCCTATTAATGACTTCATCTCTGATTCCACACAAGGAGAATGGGAAGTGTGAGCTGTCCCCGCTGGACTAGACTGCTCTGGTAGCAACGAATTCTCAATGCCTGGGGTTGGGGGGGGTGCTCTGTAAAGCCCAGGTAACTACTGTCTGTGATGTTGCGGAGAAGCACTGCTCTTGGACAAGGGACTGGTTATATGCTATGTGAGAGAAAATTCTTTCCTGAAGAGACTTCTGGGGGTTTTAGAATAGCATGTACCTCAGGGATAATAACACCTCTCCCTCCTCCCATTCACTCCAAATGGACATTTGTATGAGGAGCCCCCACCTCATCCTCTCAGATGAGCCTCACCCACAGCTTGCACAAGTGAGAAGCTGTTTTAGCACTTATTTCTCTGACCAATGTGATCACTGTAGACATTCCAGATGAATAATTCAGTCCACCTAAAATAAATCAACAGGAGCCAAGATCATCAAATGTAGTTGTCTACCTTGCTCAAGGTAATCAGGTAAATGCCAAATCTTAATTTCTCCTCTTGAAAGCACAGTTTTTTAGGCATTCCTAACTAAGGTATGAGAAAAAGTCTTAAGAGGACTCAATTCTTTGCATTTGTGTAGAACTTTAGAAATTCAAAATGCTGTTAAGTTATAGATACAAAAGAGAACCTAATGTGTGCAAGGCAATATGACAACTGCTTTTTAGACATTATCTCTTTTTGATCACAAGCATTTGAAATAAATTAATAAGGCTTAGATCGCAAATCCAAACTTAAGCATGAACTAGCTATGTATTTTAAATAAGTTATTTAATCTCTCCATATCCCAGGATCCTATTCTTTAAAATGATCAGAGTAACAGAGTAGGCCTCAAAACATTGTCATGAGAATTATACAAGATAATATACACCAAGAGCTTAGTGTATGTGTGCTACACATAAGCTCTCAATAAATGTTACTTTGAATTTCTATTACTCTGGACAAATGCTCTGAAAAGTAAGGGGTAATTTTTCTCAAAGTGCAGATGAAGGAACAGGCTGAATGATACAAAAAAATTTCTTTAATTTGGTAGTGAATTACTGACGAAGCTGATATTTGAATGCTGATCAGTCTGACTCTAAAACCTCCATACTGAGAGAGTAGCATGATTGTTATTACTATTTTGACTCCTGTCATCATGATCATTACTAATAGTACTGTAGTAGTCAGGGTTTACAAGGAAAAAGATTTAATACAGGGCACATAATGTATAGGATTATTTTATAATATTCACCCAAAGAGTTAAATGCAAAACAGTGCAGGATATCTGTCCATGCACTAGAGACCCTAAGAATCCAGCTGAGGGCCTGGATCCCACCACAATGTCCTGCATGAGTCCAGGTGAAGACCTAGAGCCCAGGGCAATGTCCTCCACCAGTCCAGCTGGAAGCCTGGAGCCCACGACAGTGTCTCATGCAAATCTGTATCAAGGATCTGCACTGGGAAGGCCCAAAGCTCAGTGGTGGAAGCTAGAAAGTCTGTGCCAGTGGGGTGAAAGATCTGTGCCACCAGGCTGAGAAATCTGCACTGAAGCCAGGAGGTCACGCTCAGTGTAAGGACCAGAGCTCCCCTAAAAAGAACCACAGCTATCCTCAGTGACAGCAAGGACCCAAGCTCCTCCAAAGATGAGAACAGCTGAGTTCATATCAGGAAAACCAGTGTGACAAGCTTCTCCAGGAGAATCAACAGCATCATCTTCCCCTCCAGTTCTGCTTTTATGTTGTAAGCAACAGTCCTCAGGTGGGCCTTGCACACTCAGCACCATGCTGATTTAGTTCAGCTGCATGTCACAAGCTGACCATTAGTCTCCTACAAGTACTAATAACAATGCCTTCTCATTGGACACAGCGTTTCGAAAAAGAGGCATATCATTACAGAATCTTCAGTGCTCAGGCCTGTGAATGACGACACGTGACCTTAGCCGTACTCTCCGAGCCAGGCTGGGAATCATCTCTGTGGCTCCCTTGACAGACTGAGGCTCAGCTTGGAGGGAGAGACCTTAGCAGCTGTGAGAAGAAATGACCAGAAAGATCATTTCTGAGGAGAGCAGAGCCGGGGTGAACCTAAGTCCTACTGAGATAGGATATAAGAAATAAAAATAGGTAGAAAACAGACAAGGAAAATCATAATTTTAAAATAATACTTGTCTTAATTACTTTCTCCTTGTTGAGACACAATGTCTGACTTCTACGACTCCAAGGAGGAAACTTTTATTTTGGATCACAGTCTGTAAAGGTGTTGGTCCATCGTCCACCAGTTCCAAGGCAGGGCAGTATGGCAGAGGAAAAAGAACTCCTGGCATGGAGGCAGGAAGCAGAGAAAAATCAAGGGAAGAGAGAGGGGGATGGATGCTTATATGCCACACCCCTAGTGACTCAGCGCCTCCAACCCCCCAATATCACATTCAGGTAGAAGCTCATCAGTGGACTAATAACACTGAGGAGTATCACGCCTCCCACCCAATCACCTCCCAAAAGTCCCACCTTTGAGCACATGAGGCTTCAGGGGACATCTAGATATAAACTAGAGAAGTACTTTTAAGAAAAACTGCAGCTTTAGGACACAAATTTGCTCAGAACTTTTTCTTTTCCAGTAAACTCCTTCAAAAAAAAAAAATTCCTAAGGGTGTTATAGTCAATAAACCTGTAAATTGAGAGTCTGTGCTTTTCACCTGTAAACGGACCGTCTTCACCCTTCACCTGTAGAAGCAGGTGGAGGGGGCATCACCTTTCACCTGTAAATTGAACCTACACTTTCTGTAGATTCTCAAGTTCCATAAACTTCTACTCCCACCCCACAGAAAACACACTATTGTGGATTATGCTGCTATAAACATGGGCATGCACATATCACTATAGTATGATGTATTTAACTCTTTGGGAAATAAAGCCAGACAGGTATGGTTGAGTTAAATGGAATTTCTATTTTTGGTTTTTGGAGGAATCTCCATACTGATTTCCACAGTGGCTGTACTAGTTTATATTCTCACCGAGAATGTAGAAGGATTCCTTTTTTTTTTTTTTTTTTTTTTTCCTACAATGCTGCCATCATCTGTTGCTTTTTGTGTTCTTGATGATAGTGGTTTTTGACTGGGTTAAGATAGAATCTCAGAGTTGTTTTGATTTCCATTTCCCTCATGGCTAAAGATGATGAATAGTTTTCTTGTACTTTTTGGCCATTTGTACTTCTTATTTGAAGAGTGTCTATTCAGTTCATTTACCCATTTTTTTTTTTTTGTGGGTACCAGGGGTCGACCTCAGGACCTCACGTGCCAGCAGGCGCCCGTGCCACTGAGCAATATCACCGGCCCTTTTTTCGTATGTGGGATCTGGGAGTCGAACTTGGGCCCTCGCGCTTGCCAGGCAGGCACTTATGCCACTGAGACATCTCACTGGCCCCATTTACCCATTTTTTGATTGAGTCATTGTTGGGGGGATTAATCCACAGACAAATGGATAAAGAAAATTTTATATACATATATATATATTCAGCTATAAAGAAGAATGAAATCATGTCTTATGCAGGAAAATGGGTGGAATTGTGACCATAATATTAAGTCAAACAAGGTAGACACAGAAAGTTAAATACTATATGGTTTCTCTCATATGAGAAACTTCAAATAAGACTAAATAAAAGAGAAAACTGAAGGAGAAATAATAGGAAATAAAAAGGCAGACTTCTTGGAGATGGGGATAAAGAAAGGAGGAAGGGAGAAGGGAAGGAGGTTAAAGGGATCAAAAATGACCAAGTTATGTTATATATGTACCAATTCTCCAAAACAAAGGCAACTATTATATATTGTGAACATACACTAATTTAAAAAAAAATAAAAAGAAAGTGCACTATTAAGGGGGCAGTATATCTCAGCTTCAAACCCATGTAAATGGTTTACATTTTAACATAGCCTACCAGAAGGGTAAAGATGACAGACAGTAGAAATACACATCCCAGATCACCCATCTTAAAGATACTCCCCAAACCACATACATGTACCCTATTCCACACCAAAAAATACCTCTCTAGGGGCCCACACTCTACTCTCTTTGAGTGTATACTGTTTTCTTTTTTAATTCTGCCTTAAAAAACCTTTTTATGCCTGTCACTGATGTGTCTTGATAATTCTTTTTCTGTAAAGCAAATGAGTGAACCTATCATCTACTGTGTGGCAGGGTAAGGAGTGAGTTCAGGCTCCTCATTTCTGGTTTGGGGAACCTGCTCAGATCCCATATGGTGACACCATGACATGGGAGGCTCCAGTATTAAGGAAGACCTCAAAAATAGAAACACAACCATCACTCTTCCTAAGACCCTGTTCAGGTAATCAGACAGCACAGAAGAGGCTTCCTGTAGGAGGAGGGCTTACTAGACCTAAACTAGGATGGGCCTGAGGAAAGGGCATTCAGCTAAGCACGTTCAGCAATTTGGAGATAACTGAGGAGGAACAGGACCCCAGAGCTAGAACTAACTCCAAGAGGCCCTGGAAAATAGTCTCATCTTTGCTTTTAACTCAATCTCCTACTTCGTTCCCCAGGTTTGCCTCTTAGAGTATAACAGATAATCCTGAATAGAGGAGGCCATATGGCCTTGTTTTATGGGACAGAAGTATGGGGGAAGAAGCTAGAAAGATGGAATCAGCTGCATCAACTAGGCTAGTAACAGGAAGCCCAGGAAAGTAAGGATAGGATCATAGTCACAAAGATGGAGGCAGGCCAGGAAAAAAGAAAGACAAAGGCCTAGAAGCAGTATAGCCTTACACTACAGACTCAAAAGGATAAAGCTTTGAACACCAGTGAATGTTTCCGAGATCCTCTGAGATTCCCACAGCAAGACAGAGATAGTCAGTGAAAGGATTCAAGAAGCAAACAGAGCTATGCTGAAGTTGGACATATCTGGATGGAAATCTTGGTTGTACCACTTACTAGCTTTAGGAGCTCAAACAACTTAGTCAACCCGAACCTTGGACATCTATGCAAGAGAATAATAATAGCAACCTATTATTAATTATAAAGATAAAATTATTACATGAGATAAGGTAAGAGCAGCGCCTAGCTTTTCACCTCCAAATTTTTATACTGAAACCTAGATCCCTACTGTGATGGTATTTGGAAGTAGATTTTATTTATTTATTTTTATTTTTTGTGGGTACCGGGGGTTCGACCTCAGGACCTCGAGCGCCAACAGGCACCCGTGCCGCTGAGCGATATCACCGGCCCCTTTTTCATATGTGGGTTCCGGGAGTCGAACTCAGGCCCTCGCGCTTGCAAGGCAGGCACTTACGCCGCTGAGCCATCTCACCGGCCCTGGAAGTAGATTTTAAATCATGATACTGGAGCCCTCATGAATAGGATTATTGGCTTTATAAAGGGATGAAAAGACCAGTTTCCTCTTTCTGTCATGCACAAATATAATAAGAAGTCAGTCCAAGAAGAGGGACCTCAACAGAGCCCATTCATGCTGGCACCCTAGTCTCAGAACTTCATTCAGCCTCCAGACTACAGTTTGGTTATTTATAAGCCACCTAGGAAACAGTACTTTATCATAGCAGCACCAACTGACTAAGGCATAGCGTACAGAAGGAAACAGCAGAAAACGTGACTAAAATGGCCCCTCCTTGTTGCAATGCGAAGAGCATGAGACTACCAATCAGAAAACCTAGGTCATCCTCCTAGGGCTTATGTACTTCTTTCGTCCTTAATCTTTGTGTTTCTCAATTGGAAAACAAAATAAAAGGGGTTAAAAAAACAAATCTTTCAAGTTCTTTCTAGGTCCAGACTTCAGTGACTTCAACGGCCGAATAGTACAGTCATGAGGGTGGGCAGAGGAAATCTCCAGCCACATGTCTCCCCTTCACCCCTGTAAAATGGCAGTTTGGATGAACAATATCAAGATTGGGTAACAGTTTGCTGACCTAGTTAGATAAAGTTAGGAAACTTAAATACTATGAATATTTTTGAGTGAAAAAGAGGACACCTATTCAAATGGTTGCAGGACATATTAATGTAGGAAAGATACTGGAAATGACTATTCTTTTGTTGACAAAATAATTAATTGTCTTTTAATGCCATGCTATGGTAAATAATCTAGATAAATCAAATGATATCTGGGGTGAAGTGAAATAATTTGGAAAAGAGTCTAATTTTTAATAAATTAATTTAATGCAAGGTGCTATAGGGAAAGAGGGTAGTATTTTTATGTTCCACTTTCTGAGACAATATATCTCTTTAGGAAGGCAAGTAAGGGAACATTCTTAGAAGTAGATCCTTTTAAAAGAGATATGAATTAACATATTGACAAGCATTTTTTGAGAACCAACTGTTCACCCAGCAATCACACCTCTTTATAGCCACAAAGAGGAATAAAATCCAGACATTCCTCTTGAGGTTCTCCCTGGCTGATGGGAGCCTCACATTTAGGACTGCTAAAACCATAGGTTTACCTAGCAATACAGTAATGAGGAGTTGGTGCTCATGCCTTGGTAAATTATACAATGCTTCTCTCAGCCTCTCTAACCCTTCTTAGTTCTTAACAACATGTGAGCCTACTCCTCTTGGCAAAGTGAGTCCAGATGAGAAAATTAATTTATTTAAATGTATGTCAATGTCATTATGAGAAATAGGTGTATGCTGTCAATTATGTATGCGTTTGTGGAGTACTTACTTTGTACCAGCACTGTGGTACTGCTAGCCATTCATTTAATTTCCCTAACAATTATGAATAAATCCAAAATACAAATGCAGAAACTGGGAACCAAAGAGGTTAATGAATCTGTCCAGAAATCTATGGTGAAAACACAGCACAAGCACATGTGAAAATCAAGTACTTTTTTAAAGCCCTGATTTTTCCATTAAGGCATATTATTGAGCTAGTGATAAAAGCATAGTAAAAGACTTACTCCACTACTCTGGAAAACCTAAGTTGACCATAAACCTGTATCTGTAAGAGGAAAAAGGATTTACTTGGTTATCCTTTTTCTTAATTTAGGAACAGGGCACATTGGGAACAGAGAGATATACTGCTGATAGGTTCTGGCTGGAAGCCTAGAGGCCCCATGAAATCAAGACAGGACTTAGACCACAGAATCCAAGACTGTGGTCCAAAGCTCTGGCCTGAGCCAGCAACTAATGAGGCAAGCTCATAAAATGTGAGCCACCTCAAGAGTTAGAAGGGACTGGAGTTCTACCATGTCATTCTGGCTCTGTCACTATCCAGTTATATGAATGCGGGTGAGTCCCTTGCCTTCTCAGTTTCAGTTTTCCAAACTAGAATGAGAGTAGGTTGGGCCAAATGATCACTTCAGTATCTTTTAACTCCCAAATGCTTTGACTTTAAAATTCCCAATATGTGCTTTATAAAGCAGAGCCACAATGACCATTTTTTGTTAAGTACTCCTTATATGGCAACATATTATCTGTGTTGACTCTCTAGAGGAACACAATCAATAGAAAATATACAAATAATTGTGCACAGGGACTTATTAGGTAGTTTACAGGATAAGAGGTGGGAGAGTCCACAATGGCTGTCTGCACATTGGAGAGCTGGAGGACCAAGTAGCTGTTCAGCATAAGAAGTTAGAAGCCACAGAACAAGAATATCAAAAGGCAGCACAGTCCAGGGTTGAAGGCCTGGAAACTCGCTGAAGAGTTGCTGGTATGGGTTAGGGTTAGAAGATTGAAGAAACTAGAGATTGATGTCCATAAACAATGCAGCAAAAGACACACTGGTCCAAGCAGATTGGAGCTCTTAAAAAAGGCATCAATATCATGTTTCTTTTCCTTTTATTCCACCCAGGCTGTAAGCCTATTGGTTGGTGCCACCCACAACTGAAGTGGGTCTTACCAACTCAGTTTGCTGGCCTATAAGTCAACCACTTGGAGAAACACCCCACAGACACACCCAGTATCGTGCTTTACCAATCTGTTAGGCATTTCTTAATCCAGTCAAGCTGACATATCATGATTAACAGTTACACAATCACATTAATTCTAGTTACATTCTTCAGCAAACACTGCAAAAATGGTTCTATTACCCTGGTTTAAGAGACGATGAGTCCTAGACTTTGAGAGATGAACACCAGGGTAATTTGCCCATTGTCATACAAGTTGTCACATAAAATTTATCCATAGTCATCCTGCTTATAAATGGCAGAGCTCAGATTTCACAGATATCTAAAATCCCTTTTTGTCAACCCTGGCACTACTGCCAGTTAAAACAATCCTCAAGAATTTTTTCATGGGTATCTTCATTATTCATAGCTTCAAGTGTGATAAGAAACCAATTTCAGCTTCCCTCTTGCTTAAGCAGAAGGCAGTTATACCTTTCAATTTGAAATAGAAACACCAATTGCAAGCAACTGCTAAGCTACCTAGGGGTGACCAAGATATAGAATCAACCCAGAAGATGAAGAAATGTTAATGCTTAGATAATCCATTTTGATAAAAATTCAGTTCAGGAATAATAATCATATATTATATATCTATCTGCCTTTATCATAATCCCTAGTCTATCTTTCAGATCAATGGATCAATGTGACTTGTTTTAGAGATTAAAAACATGTGTATCATTTGAAATTTTTCGGTTGTTTTTGACAAAATATGCAGTACTATGTACGATCTGGTCAGGTCTATTACTACTGATATCCTTCACCCTAGCCACACTAGCTCTATAGCTGCTCCTGAACGTGACAGGCATGCTCGTGATTTAGGGCCTTGGCATATCCTGGAACACTCTTCCAGATTGTTCTTCATCTACTTTAGATTTTACTCAAGTGTCACCTTCAAAATGAGGCCTTTCCTGACTGCCTTATCTCATGCTTTAAGTCTTATATCTTCCTTTCCTACCTTATTTTTCTCTGTTTATTCCATGTGTGTCCTCACTAGAAGTTTCAGAAAGACAGATTTTTTAATTGACATATTTATTTATTTGTTTGTTTTCACTGCTATATTCCTGGCACCTGGGCCAGTGGCTGGCACATAGTAGTATTTAATATTTGTTGAACAACTGAATAAATTATAGGACTAGAAAGCACAGTGAAAAGGATTATTTATTTGAAATCTTCCTATCTGGATTCTAGTGTGACCTGATGTGAATTTGGTCTAGAAATGGTCTTACCAATGCATTAGTTTGCTCCTATGTACACTGAACATAAGAATTGTAAGCCATTGTACTACACATGGTCATTGTGAGCACTACATGAGAAATGGATGCCAAAGTACAGTAAAACCTTGGATTACAAGTAACTTGTTCTGTGAGTGTTCTGCAAGACAAGCAAATATTTCTAATAAATTTTAACTTGATAAATTAGTGATGTCTTGCAATATGAGTAGTACATGACGCCGAAAGAACATCACACATCACATGATCACAAATGAGCCAGTGGTTCTTCCCCTAACCCCCAGGATTGTGGGTGATTGTCTCCCAACAGCAAGAGGTTATAGAGGAGATCTTGTCTCATCTACAAAGGAGAAGGAGAAAATGGTGGAGGAAATCTCTCACTTCAAGTGAAAATAGGGAGTTGTGTAAAATGTTGGAAACAGCGCAAAATTTTGTAGAAAAGCCACCACCGAATAAGACTGTAGCACTGTGAGCGATGAATGTTTAATGACAATGCAATGTCACATTTCCACAAAATCCGCAAAAGGAGGCAAAAGCAAGTGTCATTGGACAGGTCCCTTGTTAAAGCTGCACAAAAAGTAAAAGATTCCTTTGATCCAATAGGCAGCAGTGATTCTGTTAGCGATAATGAAAGTCATCCTAGACAATAATGCTACCCTCTCTTGTCTCTCACACACCAGCCATGAAGGTTTTCAAAAGTAAATGCAGGTTAATTTGTTTATTTTTCTTTATATTTTGAATTTTCTTCATTATTTTGTATTATATTACAGTATTGTAATTATTTTTATATGCATATTTTTGAGTTGTGGAATGAATCATCAGAGTTTCCATTATTTCTTAGGGAGTAATTTGGTTTGATATGCAAATGCTTTGGATTACAAGTATGTTTTCAGAAAGAATTATGCTCACAAACCAAGGATTTACTGTACTTGGTAAAGTACAAGGTAAATGCACATTTTTACTAACATGCTTTTTTGAGAAATAATTCACATTCCATAAAATTTGCACACATATATAATTCAACAATTTTTAGTATATTCATAGGGTTTTACAAGCATTATAACAATTTTAAAACATTTTCTTTAGTTCAAAAAGAAATCCTATTCCTATTAAATAGTCACTTCCCACTTTCTCCCTCACCTCGCAGCCCTAGACAACCACTAATTTACATTTTCTATCCAAAGAGTCTCCTGTTTGGGAAACAGATATTTATATAAATGGAATTATGTAATATGAGGTCTTTGGTAACTTTATTTTACTCAGCATGAGTTCAGGATTAATTCATGTTAAAACATGCATCCCTATTTAATTCCTCTTTATAACAGAATAAATTCTGTAATATGGAAATACAATATTTATCCATTCATTGGTTGATGAACATTAGGCTGTTTTCATTTTTTTGGCTATTATGAATCATTCTGCTATGAACATTCATGTACACGTTTTTGTTTTCATTTTCATTGGATATAAATTTCAGAGTGGAATTGCTGGTTCATAGAGAAATTTTATGCCTAACATTTTAAGGAACTGCCAAGTGTTTTACACAGTAAGTATGTCATTCTACATCCCCACCAGCAATGTATGTGGTTACAAATTCTTCACATTTTAATTGTCATTTTTATTATACCCATCCTAGTGAGTGGGATATGACATTTCACTCTGGTTTTCATTTCCCTGATGGCATATGATGTTGATAATCTTTATGTGCCTATTTTATGTGCATTTGTGTATCTTCTCTGGAGAAATGTTGTTTAGATAAAGTACTTTGCCTGTTCTTACATTGTATTTTTTTATTGTGTTTAGAGTCCTCTCTATGTTCTTGATGGGAGTACCTTTTCAGGTAAATGATTTTGAAAATATTTTCTCCCATTCTGTAGCTTGGCTTTTCATTTATTGATGGTATCCTTTCCAACATAAACACTTTCAGTTTTGTTGAAGTCCAATTAGTCTTGTGCAACTTGTGCTTTTTGTGTCAGATTTAAGAAACCACTGCCTAGCTCAAGATTACAAAGATTTAGTCCTATATTTTTTCTAAGAATTTTATAGTTTAGCCCTTGCAGATACATGAACATTGGAACTCTTGTTTTCAGGTGGCTTGGGGGAGGCTGTTTTTTTCTTTTTTTTTTTTTTTTTTTTTTGTCAAGGAAAGAAAGGGGAATCATTAGAAGGTGGAAGCAGAGGTTGGCAGTTTAAGAGAAGCAGAAATAGCAGCAGCCCCACTGGGACAATGGTGAACCACAGGAAGCCCTTTCAGGCAGCCTCTGCCTATGAACTCTACCTGCACCCATACCCACACCACTGCTGGCAACACTCCTGTGGGTACAAACAGAACCCTGGAGAAGGTCACTACAATCTCAGCCCAGTTACCATCTGTAGGATTCCCTGGGAAGCTTGATGGCCTGCTCTGGGAAGGAGCACGGATACAGGTTATCAGTCAAATCTGACCTAGACTTTCCAACTACCTCTGTCAGTGTGGTGACTGAAAACCCTTTTCTTTCAGGCAGTATTTTTTGTTCCTCCAAGGATTATTAACAACATATCATATTGTTTCCAAGCCATCACTGGTTGGCACAGTCACCAAAAGTCAGTCAAAGCAAACTTCTTGAAAATAAGACTGCAGAATCTGAATTAACTCTGAAGCCAAAATCATGTTTACAAATAGCTCTAAAATTTACCTTTCTTGCATGATTTCTCTTATATGAGAAACTCAAAGCAAAAATAAAAAGCAAAATAAAAGACAGAAAATATAAAACACAGAGACAATTCTGTTGCAAATGGAAAGGGGGCTAAGAGATGGAAGGAGGAAGGAGAAGGTGGGGGACATAAAAAGAATTAAAATGTGTTATGTACACGTATCAACTGCCCATGATGAATGGAATCGTTATGTACTGCAAACACGTATTAATAAAAATTTTAAAAATTTGACCTTTTTGAGATCTCATATAAGTCAAATAAATTACAAAAAGGCCAAAAGTTGTAGCTAGTAAGCTGTTTTTTAAATACTAAGGCAGAATACTAATAGGATTCTAGGAAAATGTTCAGTTCATTTATCAATTTATCATTTATCATCTTAGAAGCAAGAATTTTTTGTTAGAAAATGGATAGAAAATACTTACAGCTGATGCTATTTTGTTTTTCCTGAGTTTTTAAAATGTCACACCTCCCACCCTCCCTTTTCTGAGTTTTTGATTTCTTTTTTTGTAGTATTTTTATTTTTTAGTAATGGCCAAAGAATAATGCCGGTATTAGCGGGTGAATGATTTTGATCCAGGGTTTTTTACTCCTTTGCCTTTACTTTCTTAACTGATGTATAATCCTCAAGGGAACTGTAAGCAACAGCATTTGGGACTTATTCTTGGACCCAGTACTAGCCACTGCCACCCTCAAACTATTTCCCTCAGTAGACCCAGGACATTTTTCCCTGTTACTCTTAAACTTCCTCCTCCATACCCTTAAGCCAATTTTGAATATGACAGGAAGGATCATTTAACCTTCTAGAAATATTTTCAGTCTGAACCTTCTACTACACCCCCAAATACCACCTTCTCATACATTATGTCCTCCAGAGTTCAAATATTATCTTCCGTACACTGTTTTTTTTTGATTCCTCAGCAAGAGTTGCATTTCCCTACACTTCCTTTCTTGGTCCCTACCAATACCTCTCAGTTTCTTTCATGTAGGTATTACCATTTATTAGTAATGTGAAGTAGAAAAAATTATTTAACTATTTGTTTTTCAGTTTCTTCATCTGCAAAATCTGAATAATGCCAGTTCCATGTTTGTTGAAATATTATATGAGATAGTAGAAAAACCTAAGATAGTGCTTGGCATGTAATAAGCACTCCATAAATGTGATCTGTTTTCTTTTTCTTTTTTTTTTTTTTTGTGGGTACCGGGGGTCGAACTCAGGACTTTGTGTGCCAGCAGGCACCATGCCGCTGAGCAATATCACCGGCCCTTTTTTCGTATGTGGGTACTGGGAGTTGAACTCAGGACCTCGTGCTTGCCAGGCAGGTGCTTATGCCGCTGAGCTATCTCACCGGCCCATGTTTTCATTTTTATATGACAAATTGTATGCCTTCAGAGAGCTTAGACTTTGATAAGGGAGATACAATATTATAAGTGCATTATTACCAAGTACTAGAAACAATTTATGAGAGACTTTTACATCTATTATTTAGTATCTACTAAAAGCCTCTTCTCATTACAGAAACACTGAAGTTAAATCATAACATTCAGTTTGAAAATGAAGACTGGGAAGATTATCTGATATACAAATGGCAGAGGTAAAATTCAAATGTCAATATGGCTCCATACCTGATGGATTTTCTCCATAGATTTTGACTGGGGTTTGTCTGAATATTTATTGGGGAAGGGTGGGGCTAATACATAAGGCACAGAGAGGTTAAGTAACTGGCACAAAGTTACATAGTTAAGAGCAACAAAGCTGGGATTCTAACCTATGTAGTCTATCCTATATTGACTTATGAATCTAATTTCCTCTTTTTTTTCCCAATTCCCATCCCCTTTCTTCAAATCTCCTTCCCCTCTCCATTCACAAAGCTGTTTTCATTTTATCCTTCTTTGGTCATTCCTTTCCCTTCCTTTCCCTCTTCCCCTGCCCCCTCCCTTATTCCCTTTTCCTTTTCAACAGTTTCTTCCTATTTCACAGTATCTATTGTACATTTTGGCTCTTATTTATATTTTCAGTTTCTCACACCAGAGAGATAATGCAATATTTACACATGTGTCCAATTTATTTCACTTAGTATTATGTTCTCAGTGGCCATCAATTTAGCTATAAATGTCTCAATTTTATCCCTCTTTGTGGCTGAGTAATATTCCATTATATATTTAGAAAACCCACATCTTTTTTATCCATTCAACGATTGATGGGCATTTGGGTTGCTTCCAAGATTTAACCATCACAAATTGTGCTGCCATAAACATAGGTGAGCATATATTGCTGTGGTACGATGCTTTTAATTCTTCCAGGAAGATACCCAAAAGGGAAATAACTGGGTCAAAAGGGACCTCTAATCCTAGTTTTTCTTGAGGAAGCTCCACACTAATTTCCACAGTGATTGCACCAGCACCACGAATCTAATTTCCTTCTTACTGCCTTGCAGGTGCTCAGTTAATATTTGCAAAAAGAGCAGATAAATAAACAAGCAAACTATGTGAATGGCTCTGAAAGTTAGAGGAGTGGGTTGCAGTGCAAAGAGACTAATCCAGGAGTCAGCAGCTGGACTTCCAACCAAATCTGTCCCACTTACTCACTGAGAGACTAAGGAAAGTCACCTCCATCCACTCTCTCGACCTCACTGTCTCCAACTGTAGAAAAAGATATATGTTTGCAAACATTGTTAGTAGTTAAGTCTTCATTCAAATTCTATGGGGAAGCCAGTAAGCAGGGCCTGCTGTTGTGTATGCGGCAGAGGACAAAATAGGTCAGAAGATACTTTTTAGTAATACAATAGGCCCTGAATTCTTGGAAGTTCTTCCTCCCCTTTCCTCCCTCTAAGGTACTGTTCAGAACCCAGATTCATCTTTGGGACTACAGGGAGTGCAGTTTTAAAAGTCTACAACTAGAAGAACATATAATTCTTCTGAACTTTGTCATTCTGCCACTCATATGAAAGAAATGACCTTGTTATATTATGTTATATACCTTCTGATTCAACAAAACAGAAATGTGGCTTCAGAAGAAATGATGAAGTATAACTATACCTAAAGAACCCAAGAAGGAATTATGGCTCTAACAACCATCTGCCCTCATTGTAGACGTACTCCAAATACAAAAACAACAACAACAACAAAAAAATCTGTGATCATTTTATTCATAGTATGAAAGTATTTAATGAAAAAATGGGCCTTTGAGTCCCTGGATTTATCATTCTAATATTCAGCTTTGCTTTCTGTAATTTCTAGACTGATTAATAAAATCTTGCAAAGAGTTTCATATTTGATACTTGCTCAGGGAATGAGAGATTTTTTCAACTTTATTGAAACGTATTTTACGTATGATATAAGTTTTACATTTCAAATGTACAATTTAAAGATTTTGGTACATGTGTATATATACACACATATACATTCATATATACACATGTACATATGGATATACATATACATGTGTGTATATATGATGGTTTTATATATCTACTGTACATATATAGTACAGATATGTATATATATATAAGTATATATATATATAAATATATATATATAAATATATGATCTGGCTTGAGATGGGGTTGTCTGTGTACATGTGTTTACCTGTGTGTGATTCTCGGAAAGACAGGATCAACAGAAGCAGCTTGCAAGAAAACATGAAAATTGAACTCTGGATTACAATGCAGTAGCTCACCATCTCCTTCATATACAGTCAGAATCCACTTCCATAGAAAGAGAGGAACAAAGTTGCCTCAGATGTTGTTTGTTACCTCAAGGCATTTAGAATATAGACATAAAACTAAATTTTTGAGCTTTCCCACTGTCAGGCCTTGAAAAGAACTCAAAGGCGAATTAGGCACAGTTCCTAAGCTTAAGGAACAAGTAGTTTAGAAAAAGAAGTTTGGTATATACAACAGAATCATAAAATAGAGCACGAAATACTAGGAGTCTAAAGAAGGGAAGATAAATTGCTGATATATTCGCTTATACCTAAGGCATATCAGGAATAAATTAGAGGCATTTCAGCCAGGCCAAATTTCATCTAATTCTGACATTTAGTGATGTAGTCAGTAAATGGACAGCCACTAAACATCCCCTTGCAATCTCCCTGTCCTATCAGAATGTATAGTCAAACATAATGACTTTATTTCCATACTTCAACTGAGAGAAGGTGAATTATTTCACTCTAATAAAATTGATTGGGTTTTATTGTGTTTGTAATAAGGGACCAACAGAAGACTTAAGTAAGCAGAGTCCATGAAAGTCTATGTTTAAAAAGTATCTTCTGACAGCAGAATGACTTCCAGAACGATGGTGTAAGGAGTAGAGCGTAATAACAAAACAACATATACTGCTAAATACTATGCTAAAAAACAAGCAGGTAATGTATCTGGAAATTGTCCTAAACGTATAGAGCAAATGGAAGCATATTAGTTGAAAAATTCCTTTAAATCATGGTAAGAACTAGAGTCTGCGGCATTTGAGCCATGACCTGTTCAAATTGTTGCCCTCCAGCACAATGTGATAGAAGCTGTACTCTAAGAGTAAGCTACTGAGAAGAAGGGCTCTCTCCTCATCTACTCCTCATTGTAGACTGTGACTTCACTTTGGGAGGGGCAACCACTAGCACCTCTCATCCCCCATGATCCATATTGAGAAACTATTTTGCATAGACGCTACTGAGAGGACAGTTCTCCCACCCCCCACCCAAACCTCACTCATAGGATGGAAGCTCTACTCTAGGCACGGCAGTCCAAGAATACAGAACTCCAAAATGCCTTCGCACTGGCTCAGTTGTAGGACAGAGGCTTCGGGGTCAAGATAGGCACGGCAAGAAGACCATGAGCTACTGTCATCCAAAGCCTGACTTACAGAGCAAGAAGTAATACATTGAGTCCTTTCCTGCCAGCAGGCCAAATGCAGCGGTGCAGAGGTTCTGTTTGGGGGCAGAGGAAGGGAGATAAGGAGAACAAGTAAGTTTACAGCATGACACAAGGAGGGGACTGACTTTCTTTGGAACAGATTGTAAAGAAGTTCATACCAAAGGGTAACATCAAAAAGAACAGTGATTTTGGTGGCAAGCAATTAAACGGAGGCTGGTAACTCCATAGCATTTACAGCAATAAGAAAAACAACAGACCATCTAAAAGGTCAGGATAAAGAACTGGTGTAGGGGAAGAATCACACTGTGGAACTACATTCTTTCTCCCCAAAAATAATTTAGAGGCTGGGGATATAGCTCAGTGGCACAGCACCTGCCTGGCAAACGCAAGGTCCTGAGTTGGATTCCTGGTACCAAAACATAAAATAAAATAAAATAAAATGAAATAAAATTTAAAAACCCAAAAAGAACTTAGACTAATCACCCAGCAATTAGTTTGGGGTAACAGCTAGATGAAATACTATTAGAGGTAAACCAGGTACTCTGGATACCCCATATGTGTCCAAGGCAGGTTCTTCTGAGAAGTAACATCAAAGCTTCATACTGGGGGAAAGCAGACCTTAATTAATAGTTTTTTAAAAATGAACAAAAACAAGCCCTGATCAAGAGAGGGAATCAATATCCATAGCTGCTAAAATATTTTATCTAAAATGTTCACTTTAGGGAGGAAATAGGTCACCAAGGGGCATATCCTCCCTTTTTCTTTGCTTCCTGGCAAAAGGTGAGCAGCTTTGCTCCATGCTGTGATCCCCCTATGATGTTCTTCCTTATCACAGGCCCAGAAACAATGGGGTCGAGAGACTATGGATGGGAGATGTGAGCTAAAATAAACCTTTTCTCCTTTAAATGGATTTTCTCCAGTATTTTGTCAGGGTGACAAAAAGATAACACAAAACTATTATAAATGATAAATGAGTACAGTAAGGTTGCATAATGTAAAATAAAAATACAAACTTCAATTTATAGTTCAGTCAAAAATATAATTAAACAATGAATGTTAACTATAATAGATTCAATGATAAGTTATACAATAATTAATTCAATGAAATAAGTATAAGATTTGTATGCTGAAATTTGCAAGAGAGTGTTGGAAGGCATTAAAGAATAAATAAATAAACAGTCCATATTCATGTACCAGAAAGACAATGCTATTAATATCGCAATACTTTCCAATTTGATCTATGGATTCAGTGGAACAACTATTAAAATCCCAGCTTTTTTTTTTCATAAATTGACAAGGTGCTGATAAAATTTATATGGACATGTAAGGGACCTACTATAGCCAAGACTCTTTAAATGGCTAGGTTATTGGGAACATGTCCTTGATGGAGATAATTGGACTTCAGCTCCTTTCTATCTCTTTATTTTCTTCCTCACCTTCCTGAGAGGAGCAGCTTTGCTCCACCATGTTCTCTCTGACATGATATTCGGCCTCAAAACAGGCACAAAAGCAGTAGATCCAGCAAACCAAGGACTGAAACCTCTGAAACTATGAGCAAAAATAAACTTTCCTCCTTTAAAGCTGGTTTATCTCAGGTTATTTGTTACAATAATGGACAGATGGCTGTCATAGTACTTGTATTCAGAATATACAAAGAATTCATACAACTCAATACTAAAAAGACGAATATAAAGTAATTTAAGAATGAATGAAGAATCCAAATAGCTATTTTTCCAGGAAAGAGATACAGATTGCTGGCAGTGGTGTAGAGGTTAGATTGTGTAAGGATAGGCTAGAGACAAAGCTTCAATGCTTTTGAGAAATGTCCACGAGCCTAAAAATATACAGCCTCATGGATAGAGCAGTATATAAGACAGATACGTTCTTTGTCATTGCAGAGTTTAAAAATTTCCTGAAGAAGTAGATATTGAGTGAGTTATCAGAAGAGTGTAAGTGCTGTAAAGAAGAAACAGTATATTACAGAAGCTTGCAACAGAAGCTCTTGAACTAGTCTGGGGAAGAGTGCAGAAAGGAGGAATTCCATGAGGAAAGGATGTTTAGATTGAAACCTGAAAGCAGAATAAGAAGCTAAACAAAGAACTATAGAGAAAGAACACTTGCTGTAGATCAGCCACTGTGTACACAAGATAGGGAGAAAATCCGTGACTCACAGAAAAAACTATAAAAAGGACAGTGTTGGTAAAGCATAGACAACAAGTAGAGAGAGATGAACAGAAGAGAAGTTGAAGAAGCCTGGAAAAGTTAGACTATTCAGGACTTTACAGTTTAAGAAGTTGCTATTTATCTTAAACTTCTAAGAAGGTTCCAATGGGTCATCTTCATAGATACTGAAATCACACAGTATGGTGGCAGCAGTGGAATGGCAAAGGTAACTACAGACCAAAATTCTCCACAATTGAGAAAAGCATTCCAGAAGACAGCAACAAGTAGTTGTCGGGGGAGTGTCCAGACTGATAACTTAAAGTGCAAAACAAGGTCTTTTATATGATATCTTTTTTTTTTTGGTGGGTACCGGGGGTTGACCTCAGGACCTCGCGCACCAGCAGGCGCCCATGCCACTGAGCGATATCACCTGCCCTTTTTTCGTATGTGGGTTCCGGGAGTCGAACTCGGGCCCTCGCGCTTGCCAGGCAGGCGCTTACGCCGCTGAGCCATCTCACCGGCCCTATATGATATCTTTTTATAAAAGGAAGGGAAAATGGTTTCAAAGGGGCAATCTGCCAACCTAACTAAAGTATTAGTCACTTCCCCATTGCCGAGGTATAATACCTGACACCCACACCTTAAAGGAGGTGGAGATTAATTTAGGTCAAGGTTTCAGGAAACCTAGTCAGTGATCAGCTGTCTCCGAGGTAGAAACATCATGGCAGAAGGGCATGCCAGGGCAAAGCTACTCAGTTCATTGTGGCCAGGAAGCAGAACGGGGGAAACAGTGCCAGAGAGGACAGGGTGAGGTACTAGACACAGTATACCCAAAGGCCACACCTCCACGACCCACTCAGACACACCAGAAAGTGTCGAAACTCCAGTCTAACTGCCACAGCTGGTGCAACGGCAAGCAGAAACACTGAAAAGGCACCTGTGATTTGGAGGCATATTTATTTAACATCGGACAGGCACTGACTAGGAATCAATTGTTCCCCAAAATGTCAGGCCTCGAAGGCCCAGGGAGGGAGGTTTTTATGGGTTGTAAAGGGAGGGGGTACAGAGGTAGAGTACTTGGCTGTCGTTGATTGTTCTTACAATATGCATCACAGTGACCAGCTATGCATCACAGTGACCAGCCGTTTCTAAGAGACAGAAGCAACCGAAACTGCAACAGGAACTGTCACTTGGGCGACTGAAGGATACTGGCTGGGGGGGCATTTTCTGCTACAGTAGTGTCCAGTGGTTACTCCATCTTTGGTTAGGCCCAGTAAAGAGGGAAAGGGACACATGGTTAGCTTGTGACAGAGGCTCATGGTTAGTTAGTAGCAGGGGTAGGACTTTCTGATAGCTACAAAATGCTGAGGTACCTGTGTAAGGATAGAGAGCCTGGGGATCTGTTCATCTCATATCTTCTACTGCTGGCTAAAGAAGCTGTTGTAACCTCTTGCCACAGGCCAATTTTGAGCTGAGGCTGTGAGAGCAGAGATAAGGAAGAGACGTAGTCTAAGGATACTGAGTTGTAGCCTTGGTCATATGTAGTGATAGTATGTGAGGAGTATCTAAAAAAGGAAGTGTTGGGCCGGTGAGATGGCTCAGCGGCATAAGCGCCTGCCTTGCAAGCGCGAGGGCCCGAGTTCGACTCCCGGATCCCACATACGAAAAAGGGGCCGGTGATATCGCTCAGCGGCATGGGTGCCTGTTGGCACGCGAGGTCCTGAGGTCGACCCCCTGGTACCCACAAAAAAAAAAAAAAAAAAAAGGAAGTGTTAAACAGATTTCTAGCATGAGAAGAGTGGAGTGATGGTGATAGATGCAGTGAACTAGGAAGCCAAGAATGGAGCAGCTGTGTAGTAGTTGGACTTGGCTTTGTTAGCTTCAGGTAAATCAGACATATGTCTCTTTTCTTTTCTTTTCTTTTCTTTTCTTTTCTTTTCTTTTCTTTTTTCTTTCTTTCTTTCTTTCTTTCTTTCTTTCTTTCTTTCTTTCTTTCTTTCTTTCTTTCTTTCCTCCTTCCTTCCTTTTTCTTTCTTTCTTCTTTTCTCTCTTCCTTTCTTCTTTCTTTCTTTCTTCCTTTCTTTCTTTCTTCATCTCTTCCCAAGTCTTTGTTCAACCAGTCAACCAGGGCTGAGGTTTGAAATGGATGGAGTATTTGCATGAGCAGGGTAAACTGGAAGCCTATCAGCTACATGCTGAGAGGACATATCTGCCTTCAATAATTTGGACTCTTTTTGGAAACAATAGCTAAAAGTTATGCCAAGAGAATGGTGACCTGCTGGAAGGAATCCAAAAGCCACTAAGCTCATTTAATTTACAGTGCCTGATCAGGACAAGGTTTGGTACAGATAGGGGTCTACAGAATTCTTCTGAGAAGTAGATTAGGGACTGATAATTTAAATTACTCACTTTCAAATATTATTCAATTTAAAACTCAGCCTTAAAGATGTAATTATTTTTCACCCATTTTTTTGGTCATGTGGCCAGCTGCAACTCCATTATGTTTTGCTTCAAAGGGAAAGAAGGAAGAATGGGAAGGAATGGAAAAAAGAGAAGGCACCGGCTTACTTTAAAGTTATCATGCTGGTCAGATCTGTGCTGGCCCACTCTTGCCTGCTTTCGGTGTTATTACTGCCTTCTGTTCCTAGACTTCCCTGCCCACCAGGTCACTAGTCCACTTCCAGATCCTTTCTGAGATCCTGACTATTCTATACAAGCACACACAAAAATCAGCCAAGTTCCATATCTAAAACTCTTAAACTCAAACTGTCACTTAGCTCCTCTTCTTATACTTGCTCCCTGGCTTGGTTCTCCCCTCAGTTACTTTGGCTTCATGATCCATCTTTCTTTTTTTTTTTTTTTTTTTTTTTTTTTTCTTTCTCTTTTGATCCGACTGCAGATTCCTGGCTTTGTTTAGATTCTGAAAATCTCAGACTTTTCTCTCTGCCACCTCACTGTGACTTCAGATAATGGCTCTTCTGCTATCCTCTAGACTTGATATGGGAGGCAAAAAACTGCTGAGTTCTCCCAGTCTCAAGATGGGGTTCGAGTTCTAGTGTGGATTCCTATCTCTCGGGGTCCTCATTGTGGAGTCCTACCTGCCCAACTTTTCCCCAACAAGCACTGCATTAAAAAATTTTTTTCTCTTTGCCACTAGGTTCTCTCTTACACATCATGAAATTAATCTAGGCATAAGAGAAAATATCATATATAATTCTTATGGATGAGATGGAGAATGAATGAAGCAGGATTTTATCTTGTGTATTTATAAATCAATACATGATGTGTAAGATATATTAAAATAAATTTATCTAAATTGAATTTAATTGGATTGATTTAGAGACAGGCAAATCTTACTACACTTAGGTGACTTATACTACTGAGGTTAGCAGCATAACAGTCTAGGGATTAACACAAAATTGATCTAAAATGCCAGTCTAGGGTGAAACCTCTGGTAATATCCATGTGTCTCTTTTCTTAGACTTGAGTCTTGTCTGATTAAACACTTGTATACTTGACTTAATGCTTAAAGAGAGTAATTAACTTTAAAATTTCTGAATAAAGTCACTAATTTATTGCAGACAAGGGAATTTAAAAATCAAAATGATCAAAGATCTCATATAAGGACTAAAACCAATAAATTGAAATTATCAGTTTAAGAAAAGGTTCACTAATGTACTGTTAAAAATCTGCTGTCAGGCCCAGTGAGATGGCCCAGTGGCATAAGCACCTGCCTGGCAAGCGCGAGGTCCTGAGTTCTACTCCTGGTACCCACATACAAAGGAAAAAAGGGCCAGTGATATCGCTCAGCAGCATGGGCGCCTACTGGCGTGCATGGTCCTGAGTTTGAACCCCAGTACCCACCAAAAAAAAAAAAATCTGCTGTCAGCTAATATGGTACTCTGGATTGAATCTTGGAACAACAAACAAAAAAAACAGGGCATTAATGGAACCCAGGTGAAATCTGAATAGAGTTCTGTATTTTATTTAATAAAGTACCAATGTTAATTTCTTACTTCCCACAAATCCTCCATGCTTGGGTGAAATATTAATATTAGAGGTGAAGGGTGTATGGGAACTTTATTACATTTTCAACTTTTCTATAAACCTAAAATTATTTGAAAATAAATTTCTTAAAAAGGGAATATGAGAGAAATAAAAATTGCTTTATTTAAAAAACAACAACAAAAATCTACTACAAAGAGGCCTGGTTACCAAAAGAAGCTAATGTAAACTCTAACTGTGTTTTTGGGATCTAATATCAGAACAAAAAAGGTCATAGTCCCATCTGGCTGTGGAATTCTTAGATTTCCAGTAGAGTTTTACATTCAATTCTAGTACTTTAAAAAAAAAAAAGGTAACAGGTTCAATTACATGCAAAGAAGAACAAAAGATGGTAAGAAGTTTGACAATATAGAATATGAAGAAATGTAGAATGAGCCAGAAGTGTGGAAGGGGGGGATTTGTGTGGAGAAGAGAAGACTCCTGAGTTGGGGTGTCACTGTCTCACTGTTCAGCCAAGACCTGTGCGATGGTTAAAAGAGCAAGCACATGAAAGGTGGACCCAGAAGATGGAGACAGAATTAGAAAAAGAAGTTATAGAAAGAGAATTCTGGGGATGACAGTAGGACTTCATTGCAATTGGAATGGGGCCCTGGTTGTCTCAAGGCGTGTGTGCAGATGCCGAAAGTCAAATTTCTGGAATGTCAAGAGAAGATCTGTCATTTAAAGCTTAAATCTTTGCCCATGGGAGATAATTAACATATTTGATGGCTTTAACTGTGATCCCTATAGACTTTCCAACTCCAGCAATTTGTGTGAGGTATTCGGAGTGCCTAGTTTTTTGAGGCATTTCCGTGACATTCATACACTACTCACCTGTCTTGGAGTTAGTTCTCCTCCTGGTGCTCTTGGCTAACACGCATCTCTGCACTTGCGAAGGAAAGTCAGCTAGCCAGAAAGGCAAGCGTTAACCTGACTTCTAGTCAGAACAGTCAGTTGCCACCTAAAGGGCCATCCTGATGCTATAAGGATTAATTATTACAGGGGAACATTTTCGCTCCCTCCTGGTACCTCACTGCCCTGAGACAGAGTCCAAATTCTTCAGCCTGGTATTTTAGACCCTTCCGATTTAGCTTCCACTTTCCTCTGTGCTTCCCATAGCCACCCTCCTATTCTTATTAGGCTAACCTGTGCCCTTGTTACATGGAACCGTGCAACCTTGTCAGGACATAACAAGCACCTCAGCCTCTTCACACATGTTCAATACTAAATTTAAGACTCCTCCTTTCTTAAGACTTCATGCCCTTCCTTGTGTCTCTTCTCTGCCTCCTACCTCTCTTATATCAAGTCTCTTACCACCATTGTATTTCTAGGTTTTACACCTCTGTTGTCCACTATATTGTGTACTTTTCAAGGATAGGGTGTGTGTTGTATTAATCTTTCCATTCCCAGTAGAGAGCAGTGGTCTGATTGTTTCCCTATGTATCAATAAGAGCAAGTACACACCTCCACCTGGACGGCTGCCATAAGCTAAGGTATACAAACAGAAGGGCCTCTTGAGCAGTGGGGGCACCCTAGAAACCCACAGGCCCTAAAGCTAGGCAGAGAACATCATGACTTGCTGGATTCCAAGACTGCAGATGCTACAAAGAAATCACTCATTTAATAAGAGGAATTTGTTTTTTGGACTCAGTTTTTTCTTCTTCCTATTGCTCCATTAGTTTTTCCTGGTTAAAGTAGTACAGTTAGTAATAACAATAGTTTCAAGTACAGCTTAACTACTGAAAAACTATGGTAACCATTAACCTGCTACCTCCAACCACAGGAGCAAACTCTAAAGTTATAGAACAAAATTAAACATATACCATGTATTTGTATGCAGTGATTTTTCTACTTAATGGAGTGATTTTACCCTTTTGCAGAGGGTGGGGGTTAAGATGGGTAGGGGACAGGATAAAGTGACAAATGAGGTCAAATGTAGTAGAGTCAAGCCTGGAGGTCAAAGGATGATCACTTGAGTTTTGGGAAACTGAAGGACACAGGAAAGAGCAGGGAAAGAATGAAATAGAATGCACAGGAGTAATCAGAAAGGGAAGAGACAATGTTTATTCACTTGAAAGTTTAAATTCAAAAAGCAGTTGAGGAAAGAGAGAAAGAGGATCAATAGAAGAAAAGGAAAAAGGTAAGAAACCTAAACAGTGAAAAAAAAAGAAGGAAGAAAGAGAAGGAGAATGCAAAAGAAAGGAAGAAAAGAAGAAAAGAAAGAAAGAAGTAGATCTGAGAAAGGAGAGAGGAAAAAAAGAAAATCCGAAAACAAAAATAACCACCAAATACAAAACAAGACAACATCCAACCAGACAGGAAAGGGGTAGCCAATCAGACAAACAAGGGAGAATAAAAGTAGTAAAATACCTCTGGTGTTTACAGTTCTGTGATAGTGTCCATGTCAGATCCCAGAAATGTGCTGTGTACTCCAGCCGTGTTTGCCATGAGAATTGTGCTGGGTATGGAGCTGGTCTTGGCCTCTGGATGTGGGGGCTGGGACTGGTCTTCTGTTGGTGGAGTTCAACGGAGCCCAGCTGCTGGCTCCTCGCTGCTGCTTCAGACACTGCCACGTTGCTGGTCTCACTGATTACTCCGCACGCCTGGGACCTGCTGTCTTGGGTCTCAGGTGTTTGGTTAGGTCCACCTGCCAAAGGTGTGTGTGCCCGTGCACCCGGGGCCCAGCCTGTCCTGGGTGTCCTGCTTGGTTTTTTCTTTTTTCCTCTTTTCCTTGTTTGGTCTTTTCTGTTACTTTTGTCTAATACTACTAATGTATTTTACTCCTCAATAGTATTGCTTATCTCACTTTTCTGTCCTCCTTCTCATCTTACATTAATTTTTAAATTTTTACATCTTTCATTCTCCAATTCTCCACAACCTCTATCTTTATGAGTATAATCACTAAGCTTTATTAATTTCTAGATAGTTTACTATGCTATTACAGCTGAATACAGTTCTGTTGTTAGTAAAGGTATAGCTGTTGCATTTAGTAGATATCTACCATAGGTCAATATTTATGTCAGTATTTATACTAAAACTACAGATCTCTTTTCTGTGGTTAAAATTGATACATCATTGGTTCTTAGGGTACACTGCATCAAGTTTGTCTTCGAAGCTATTATTGTTGCTGATTTTATTGCCATTGCCAATGTGGTATAGTTATTATCAATAATTGGTTTTCTCTGTAAGCCAATATCTGGATTGCTGTCGTGTCATTAACAATACTGTGACCCATTCCTGGAGAACTGGGTGCTGGGCCAAATATACTGCAGACTCCCCTCAATAAGAAAAAAAGGTGGCTGGATCTTGGGACATAGGCAAAGACATGTACTTAGCTATACCCAGAGTGCATAACTGAAAAGCAGACAATGCCTAAAGAGGTTGCCATACCAGCAACAAAGTCTTCCACTATAGTCAACCGTTAAACCTCAGCACATACACACACACAAAAGAAGCATGAAAAGACAAGGCAAAAAACACCTCCAAAAACTACCAACTCCCAAAAACTGATCATCGGGCCATTGAGAGGGAGGAAATCAAAGCTACACAGCCAAATTATTTGAAAGAATAACAGTAGAAATTCTTTAAAAGACAGATTAATAACATACTCAGTGCGCTGAAAGAACATATAACTAAACAGATAATGGATCTAATAAACAAAATGGTCAGCAATTTCACAGAAGACACTAATAATACTAGTTAAGCTAAATAAAATGATACAAAACATGAATGACCAGGTTAGCAAAGAATTACAGTCTATGCAAAGGTACCAAACAACAATTCACGAGATTAAAAATTCTATTGAAATTATGGACAGTAGAAGCAACAAATGTTAGGACAGAGTGTCAGAACTAGAAAAGAGTGCTGATGTCAGTGTCTAAATATTCAGTGATACCTTAAAAACAGTCAGAGACCATGACAGATGAATGCAAAAGTAGCTAGATAATGCAAAGAAGACTAATGCAATAGAATTAAAGAAAAATCAAAAGATTGCACAAATGGGATAAATATGTTCACAGAAATAAAAAGAGAAAATGTTCCAAATATAGGAGGAAATTTTAACTTACAAATATGTGGCATATACAAGCCCAAAGAGTCACAATCAGAAAAGAACCTCTTGATGACATGTCGTAGTCAAAATCCAAGAAGTCCGACACAAGGACCAAATCTTTAAAGCTGTTACAGAAAAGTAACGAAACAATTATAAAGGTAAACCGATTAGAATTACAGCAGACACTGAAGCACAGTCTGTAAAGGCCAGAGGGGGTTGGAATGAATCATTTTAAGCCCTAAAAAGAAAACAACTTCCAACTCAGACGGATATATCTTCCAAAACAATCTTCTAAAATTTGTGGAGAAATAAGGTCTTTCCTTGACAAATAACCCCTCAGGAAATTTATGACTACCACGCTAGCACACCAGAACATTCTCAAGGACATCCTACAAAGAGACAATAAAGCTAACAATTTCAAAAGATTTAATGGAATGAATACAACAGGCAGAGTGAGCAGTTAAGTAGAAAGGGAAAAAGGTAAATCAGCAATGGGAAAATAACACACTGACAGGAATAAGTCAGTATCTTTCAGTAGTAACTCTCAATTCCCCAATCAAAGACACATATTGGCAGAATGAATCAAGAAATAAAATTCAATAGAATGCTGTATAGAAAAAACAAATTTAGGGCCGGTGAGATGGCTCAGCGGCGTAAGCGCCTGCCTTGCAAGCGCGAGGGCCCGAGTTCGACTCCCGGAACCCACATACGAAAAAGGGGCCGGTGATATCGCTCAGTGGCACGGGTGCCTGTTGGCGCGCGAGGTCCTGAGGTCGTCCCCCTGGTACCCACAAAAAAAAAAAAAAAAAAAAGAAAAAACAAATTTAAACCAAAAAGAAATTCAGAGACTAAAAATCAAAAGATGGAAAACAATATTCTGTTCAATAGGAACCCCAAAACCCACAGGAGTAGCAATCCTACTTTCAGACGAAGTGAACTTCAAGTTAACATTTATCAGAAGAGGCAAAGAAAGTTACTACATGGGCCGGTGAGATGGCTCAGCGGCGTAAGCGCCTGCCTTGCAAGCGCGAGGGCCCGAGTTCGACTCCCGGAACCCACATACGAAAAAGGGGCCAGTGATATCGCTCAGTGGCACGGGTGCCTGTTGGCGCGCGAGGTCCTGAAGTCGTCCCCCTGGTACCCACAAAAAAAAAAAAAAAAAGTTGAAACAAACCTTCAAACAAATGGACTTCATAATTATCTACAGAATGTTCCACCCAACAACAGAATACACATTCTTATCAACATGTGGCACTTTCTTCAAAACAGACCATATATGAGTCAACGAAGCATGCTTAAATAAATGCAAAAAATTAAAATGATCCCAGTAATATTAGCAGCACAGTGAAACTAGAAATCAATGGCAAAAGAAACCACAGAAATTATACAAACAGATGGAAATTAAAGGATACAATCTTTAACAATCAATGAGTCACAGAAATCAAGAAAGAAATTAGGCAGTTCTTATAATCAAAAGACAATGCCAGTACAACATACCAGAAATTATGAAATTATGGACACAATGAAGGCAGTTCTAAAAGAAATTTATAGTTGTGTATGCTAACATCCAATAAACAGAGCTGACCCCTCAAGGACCTAGAAAAACAAGGACAATTCAAATGCAAAACTACTATAGGAAGTTACAAACATCAGAGCAGAAATTAATGAAATTGGTACTAAAAAACAACTCAAAGAATCAATGAATTGAAGAGCTGGTTCTTTAAAATAAATAAAATTGAGATACCCTTAGGTAAACTTACTAATAAACGGAAAGAAAAGACCCAAATCAACGCAATTAGAAATGAAAAAGGTAAAATCACAACACACACAACCAAAATCTAGAAGATTATTAGCAACTACTTTAAAAGCCTATACTCTAGTAAATTGGAGAACTCATAAGGAATAGGTAGATTCCTACATACATAAGAATTACCAAAACTGAACCAGGAGACTTGAAAACTCTAACTAACCCAATAACTTCAAATGAAACCGAATCAAAAAACAAACAAACAAACAACAACAACAGCAAAAACTACTAGCTAAGAACAGCTCAGGAAAATTTCAGGAAAGAATTAACACCAACACTCCTCAAACTCTTTAATGAAATTGAAAAGGAAGGAGTACTCCAAAAGTCATTCCTAAAAGCTAGCATTACACTGAATACACAACCAGAGAAGAATTCAACCAAAAAAAAAACAAAAAAAAAAACAAAAAAAAAACAGAACAACAGACCAATCTCTTTAATGAGTATACTCACAAAAATCCTCAACAAGATACTGGCAAACAGAATGCAACAAATAATCAAAAAGATCATACATCATGACTAAGTAGGCTTCATCCCAGGGATGCAATAATGGTTCATTGTACACAAATCAACAAACATAAAATATCACATAAATGAAAGCAAGAATGAAAATCAATGATCATCTCAGTAGATGCAGAAAATGCCTTTGACAAAATCCAACATCTATACCTGTTTAAAAAAAAAAAACAAAGAAAATAGGTATAGAAGGACCTTATCTCAATCTGACAAAAACCCTTTATAACAAACCTACCTAACGACATATTAAATGGGGAAAAACTAAAATCAGGAATGGGGGGGCTCACCTCAAAAAACTATAGGCTTATGGCTAGGCAGAGAAAACTAAATTTCTAGACTCCAAAATTGCAGATCCTGGGAGGAAACCAGTCATTTAAAACACAGATAAAATGGTTTTTTAGGGGACTCTTCTCTTTTTCCATTCTCCATTTTCCTTGTTTGTTTTTTTTTTTCTTTTACTTACTTTTTTCTTTCTCCCTTGTTTTCCCCTTTTACATTTTTTTCTTTTTTCTTTTACTTATGTTTTTCTTTCTCCTTTCTTTTCCCCTTTTATTTTTTGACTTTTATTTTTTCTTATTTTTCTTCTCCATATTACTTTTTCTCCTTTTTTAATCTTCTATTTATTTTCTGTTACTGCTATCTAATTCCATAAATACACTTCTACTGCCTAATAGGAGGATCCTTTGTCTCACTTCCCTCTCCTTCTCATAACTTTTAAGTTTGAAATTTTTTCTTCTTGCATTCTCCCATTCCCAACCACCTATATCTTTAATAGTATAACAATTAAACTTTTTTGTTTTTTAGATAGTTAACTCTACATAATTACTGCTGAATTCTTTTCTATCATTAATTCAAGTATTGTTGTTGAATTTAGTACATATTAGCTGAATGCCATACCTGGGTTGTCTTAGTGTTTATACTATAATTGTAGATTTTTTCTAAGGTTGCAGGTGATACAATATTGGTTATTACGGTATGTCAATATCCAATTCATCTTGGACAATACTACTTTTGCTTATTTGCTTGATACATATTGCCATAGTCCATAATTATGACTCTTAATGAGTTTCTCTGTGTGCCAAAGGCCAGATTACTTTAGAGACATTAAAACTACTGTGTCCATTCCCAGAGAACTGGGTGTTGGGCCAATTGCACTGCATTCTCCTCTCCTAAACTAACAGGTAGTTGGATCATGGGGCAGAGGCAAAGGACTATCACTAGCCACTAAAGTGCATCACTGAAAAGCAGAGTAACTCAAGAGATCATTACACTACCAAGAACAACAAAGTCTTTCCTCTGTAAGTGTCCACAAGTGTCAGCATAAAACATACAACAGAGCACAAGACAAGGCAAAAATTGCTTCCCCAAACTCCCAACTCCTGCAAAGCCAATCAAGAGGACATGGTGGAGGGGGGTATAGTAAAAGCCATGCACCTAAATTATTCCAAAGGATGGCAGAGGAGATTAAAAATCAGATGAAAGAGGTATTTAGTGGGATCACAAAAGATCAAACATATAATGGAAATAATGAAATAATCAGGGAGCTTTCAGAAGACACTAAGGAAAACCTAGCTGAGCTAAACAAAATGACACAAAACATGACCAATGTTGCAAAGAATTACAGTCTATGTAAAGGTTTCAGTCAGAAATCCAAGAGATAAAAAATTATATTGAAAGGGAAGCAGAAGCAACCAATGTGAGGAAAGAATTTTAGAATTAGAAGACAGGGATGCTTTCCAAGACCAACAACTCAAAGACAACAAGCGAGCAAGAAAAATGGAGGCAACAGCTGTGCGATGACACAAAAAAGACTAATCTCAGATTAAGTGGGATAAGTGAAAAATCTGAAGACAACATAAATGGCATAAAAAAACCTGTTTACAGGACCAAAAGCAGAAAAAAATACTATTTAAGGGAAAAAATAAATAAATATACAGGTAAGTGAGGCATATAGAATCCAAAATAGCCATGATCAAAAAAGAACCTCTTCACATCAAATTATAGTCAAAATATCAGAAGTTCAACACAACAACACAATCTTAAAAGCTGTTAGAGAAAAGCAACAAATCACTTATAAATGTAAACCCATTATAATTAGAGCAGCCTTCTCAACACAGACAGAAAATGCCAGAGGGCTTAGATCAGTATTTCAAGTTCTAAAAGACAACTTTCAATCCAGATTTATATATCCTGAAAAATGTTCCTTCGAAATTGATGAAGAAATAAGGTATTTCCATGACAAACAGCACAACAAGAAATTAACAAGCATTACAAAAAATTCTCAAGAATATGCTAGAAAGAGACAATGAAATCAACAATGTCAATAAGTAAAATAAGATAATGCACCTAGTGGGGTGAGCAGTAAAGCAGAAGGGAAAAAATAAGGAAATCAACATCAGGAAAATAATGCAAAGACAATATTAAGTTAATACCTTTCAGTAATAATTCTTAATGTGAATGGTCTCAATTCCCCAATCAAAAGACACAGATTGGCAAAAAGAATCAAGAAACAAAACCCAACAATATGCTGTATGTAAGGAACACATTTAATATGTTCATGACTGGGTCACAGTCTGTATGCCTTGCTGCTGAGTGGCTTGATTTAATTAATATGTTTCACTGCCAGATGCCTCTGGTTTAATTTTCTTAGTAAAAACACTGATAAAAGTGATGAGATCTATTTGTACCACCAGTGGTACAAGCCACCCAACTGGAAAGTTATGGATGTACTGCCAGTGGTTCAAGCCACCTCATAAAATAGTCATGCACGGACCACCAATGGTTCAAGCTGGGAGAAACACGATAGTTCAAAAAAATTCACGGATTAAAATTCAAAAAATGGAAAACAATATTCCATGCAACAGAAACCTGAAAAAGGGTAAGAGTCACTTCCCTAATTTTAGACAAAGTGGATTTCAAGCTAAAACTGATCAGAAGAGAAAAGAAAGTCACTAGATATTGGTTAAGGGAAGAAATCAACAGGAAGCAATAACAATTATAAATATATACCTACCAAACACTGACATGCCCAACTCCAAAAAAAACAAACATTAATGCAAATAAAACATCAGAGGGACATCAACACAATCATAATGGGGGAATCTCAGTATGCCACTGTCACAGACACATCAACTATACAAAAAAAGAAATAAAGAAACATCAGACAAAGAAATATCAGAGTTGAACCAAACCTTTGAACAAATGGATTTAACAGATATCCACAGAGTGTTCCACCCAACAACAGAATATACATTCTTCTCAGCAGCACATGGGACTTTCTCCAAAATAGTCTACATGCTAGCCAATAAAGGATGCATAAGTAAATGCAAAAGAATTGAATTTATCCCATGTAAAATATCAGATCATAGTGCAATGAAACTAGATGTCTACACCTAGAGAAACTACAGAAATCATGCAAACACGTGGAAATTAAACAATACACTCCCGAAAAATCAAGGGTCATAGAAGAAATCAAGGAAGAGATTAGACAGTTCCTGGAGTTAAACCATAACACCAGTACAACATACTGGAACCTATGGGACACAAAGCAGCAGTAAATGGGAAGTTTATAGCTGTAAATACCTATATCAAAAGAACATAGCAAGATCAAATAAGTAACTTAATGATGTCTCTCAAGGTCTTAGAAAAACAAGAACAATGCACATCCAAAGCTAAAAGGAAGGAAATGATAAAGATCACAGCCGAAATTAATGAAGTTGAGGCTAAAGTAATACAAAGAATCAGTAAATCAAAGAGTTGATTTTTTGAAAGAACCAACAAAATGGACAAAGTCCTATCTAATCTTATCAAAAAAGGAAAGAAAAGACCCAAATCAATGCAATTAGAAGTAAAAAAAAAAAAAAAAAAGTGAAATCACAACAGATGCTGCTGAAATCCAAAAGATCATTGGTAACTATTTTGAGAACTTGGATTCTAAGAAAGTGGAGAATTCAGAAGAAATGGATAGATGCCTAGGTACATATGAACTGCCAAAGTTGAACCAAGAAGAAATAAAAATCCTTAATAATCCAATATCAGGTAATAAAACTGAAGAAGTAGCAACAATAGCAACAACAACAACAAAACACCAACTAGGAAAAGTCCAGTTCCTAAAGATTGATTCCTGAGTTCTGCAAGAGCTGCAGAGAAGCTGTAACACAAACACTCCTCACTCTTTAGTGAAATTGAAAGGAAAGAAGTACTCCAAAAGTCATTCTTGGAAACTTGCATTACTTTCATTCCAAAATCAGGAAAGGACCCACCAAAAAGGATAACTACAGGCCAATCTGTAGTTCAGATGAACATAGATGCAAAAATCATCAATAAGATATTGGCAAACAGAATGCAACAAATCATCAAAAAGATCATATATCATGACCAAGTAGGATTCATTACAAGGATGCAGGGATGGTTCACCATATAGAAATCAATAAATGTAATACATCACACAAACAGAAGCAAATATCTAAATCACATGGTCATCACAATAATCAGATAAAGCTTTTCAAAAAATTCATAACTATTCATGATTTTTTTAAAAAATGGATAAAAATGGGTACAGAAGGACTTATCTCAATCAAATGATAAAAATAATTTATGACAAACCAGTGACCAACACTACATTAAATGTAGAGAAGCTGATAGTTTTTCATCGAAATTCAGGAACAGGACAAGGATGCCCACTACCACCACTCCTGTTCAATATAGTTAATGAAACATTAGCCAGAGCAGTTAGTCAGGCAAGAGAATGAAATAAAAGGCAAAAGAAAAAGTTAAATTATCATTATTTGCAGATGATTTGATCCTCTACAGAGCAGACCCAAAAAACTCCACCAAAAGACTCTTGGAATTAATAATCAAATTCAATAGCATAGCAGAACACAAAGTGAACACGCAAAAATCAACATCATTCCTGTACACCAATAATAAATTCACAGAGAAAGAAATTAGTGAAATAATTCCTTTCACAGTAGCATCAAGAAAAATTAATACTTAGGAATTAATTTAACCAAGGAAGTGAAAGACTGCTATAATTAAAACTTAATACTCTGAAATAGGGGATCAAAGAGAACATCAGAAAATGTAAAGATATCACCTGTTCCTGGGTAGCAGAACCAATATAGTCAAAATGGCCATTCTTCCAAAACTGCAATCCCAAACAAAATACCAATAGCATCCCTCACAGAACTAGATAAAACAATCCTAAAATTCATATGGAACCAGAAGAGATCCAGAATGGCAAAAGCAAACCTGGGCAACAAGAGTCGATCAGTGGAGCAGAATAGAGGATGCAGAAACAACTCCATGCATACTCAACAACCTAATCTTTGACAAGAAGGCCAGAAACTTTAGCTGGAGGAAAGATAGCATCTTTAACAAATGTTGCTGGGAAAACTGGCAATCTACATGCAGAAGATTGAATATAGACCCATATCTATCTCCATATAATAAATTTAAATCAAAATACATCAAAGATGTAAATATTAAAACAGAAACTCTTAAACTGCTTAAGACAAAATAGGTAAGACTCTTGAAGTCATAGCATAGGTTAGGAATTTCTGAATAGAACCCCACTGCATAAGAAATAATACCAAGAATCAACAAATGTTATATCAAATTAAAAAGATATGTACAGCAAAGAAAGCAACCAACGGAGTGTAGAGACAACCTAAAGTGGGGAAAATTTTGCTACCTATTCCTTGGACAAAGGACTAATATTTAAACTATATAAAGAGCCCCCCTAAAAAAAACTAGACCCCCCCAAATTGAAAGACTCAATATAAATGGGCAACTGAAATGAATAGACACTTACATGAAGAAGTACAAACGGCCACAAATACATGAAAAATGTTCAATATTGTTGGCCATTTAAAGTAAACAAAAACAACACTGAGATTCCATCTTACTTCAGAAAGAATGGGTATGATTAAGAATTCATATAATAACAAATACTGGCAAGGCTTCAGGGAAAAAGGAACATTCTACCTTGTTGGTGGGAATGTAAACTAGAATAACCACTATGGAAATCAGTATGGAAATTCCTCAAAAAGTAAAACTAGAAATTCCATTCAACCAAGCTATTCCCTTCTAGGTATCTTCATGAAAGAGGTAAAGACATCATATTACAGTGATAGATGCAGAGCCATGTTTACAGCAGCACAATTCACAGTAGCTAAATCTTGGAAGTGGCCTTTATGTCCATGAACAGATGAATGGATTTACTCCTTGGATAAAGAAAATACGGTATTTATACACAATGAAGTACTACTCTGCCATAAATGAGGATAAACTTGACTTGTAGGAAAATGGATGCACCTTGAAACCATTTTAAGTGAAATCAATCAGATGTACAATCTTAAATATTGCAGTTTCTCTTACATGAGAAACCCAAAATATAAACAAAGAGCAAAATAAAAGATAAGACAATAGGAAATAGCTATAGATCTTTATCATATGGGAAGGAAACCAAGAGATTGGGGTGGAGGGATGTGATAAAAAAAGCAAATTGGGATGTGTTGTGTACATGGACCAACTCCCCATGATGAAAGTATTCATAATGTACTACAAACATGTAGTAATACATATTTTTAATTTTTTAAAATGAGAAAAAGTAAAACACCGTACCAAGCTGAAACTATAGTGGAAAAACACAGAAGAAAAATTGTTGTGGCCTTCAGTTTGGCAGAGATCTTAGATACAGCACTGAAAGCAAGATCTATAATGGGATTGAAAATTTAGAAGTTCTATTCTTTTAAAAACATGGTTATCAGAAGGAATTAAAAGACAAGAATAGGTTGGGGAAATATTTATAAAATATATGTTGGGCAGGGCTGGTGAGATGGCTCAGCGGCATAAGCGCCTGCCTGGCAAGCTCGAGGTCCTGAGTTCGGCTCCCGGAACCCACATACGAAAAAAGGGCCGGTGATATCGCTCAGTGACACGGGCACCTGCTGGCGCACGAGGTCCTGAGGTTGACCCCCGGTACCCAGAAAAAAAAAAAATATATATATATATATGTATATATATATATATATGTATATATATATATATATATATGTTGGGCAAAAGACACGCATTTATAATATATAAAGAATCCTCAAAACTCAATTAAAAACACAAATAACAGTATTTTTTTAATGGGCAAAATATTTGAATTGACACTTTGTCAAAGAAGATTTCTTGAGTGGTAGACATGAATATGATTTTTTATGAATGATGATTTGTGAATGATATATGAGAAGATGATCAAAACAAGTAGTCAGTAGGACAATACAAATTCACAAATTAAAGTCTTAATGAAATACCACTACATATACACACGCTAAAATGGTTATAATAAATAGAATATTGTTTCAAGTGTTGGCAAGCATCTATAACCCTCCTACATTATTGATAAGGATATAAAATGACATTACAGTGTGTAGCTTTTTTTAATGTTGAACATAAACTTTCTATATGACCTAATGATTCTACTCTTAGAAATCTACTCACAAAAATGTAATTGTATCTCCACTCTAAGATAAGTACATGAATGTTCATAACAGCATTATTCATAATAACTTCAAAATGAACCCAAACAAAATATCCACAAACTGGAGAATGGATAAACAAAATGTGATATAGCCTTTCGATGAACTGCTGTTCAGCACTAAAATGAATGAGATACGGATACATGTTAAACCAGGATGAACCTCAAAAATACATTGCTAAGTGAAAGATATAAGGTACAGAAAATGATTATACATTATATAACTCCACTTAAGTGAAATATTCAGAAAAGTAAATTTTATATTACCAGGAAGCAGATCAATAGAGACCCAGGAGTAGAAGTAGGGATTATTAAGTAAACTTCTGATGATGATGGAAATGTTCTAAACCTGGACTGTGGTTATAGTTGCACAACTCTAAATTTGTTAAACATCATAAACAATGTATGAATGTTATGGTACATAATTTATACCTAATTATAGCTATTAAGACAATAAAAACAAAAAATCCCTTGTTTTTATCTTTGAATGTCAGATCATGGTTTTAATGCACATTTAAAGTTTTGTTTGATGTGATTAGAAGGGGCTGCTGATGAGTAACAAAATAAAATGCCATTTTGGATGATATCACTAGTACTATGATATAACAAGCTATGACTGCAACGATTAATAGTTTTAGCACTATAAATTCAAAATCTTGGTCCCTGCCTTGTCTCCCTCAGATCTCCATGTTGGCATTTTTAGCCTTCCCACTTGTAATTATCCTCCTTCAAAACTGGAGTAAGGGTTAAGTACTTATATTAGTGCCTTCAGGCACAAGTCATATCAAATGCCCTGGTAACCAGGAATTGTCCTTTCTTAGCCAATAAGAATATCATCATGATTAAATTTGGCTGTCAGGTACCTGAGCCATACACATGCCCTCATCATGTCTCTCCTTTTTGAGGTATCCTATATTTATTTGGAAGTGGGACTGTCTTCTGTGTGTAACCCACAATCACTATACAAAGTCCATTTCTCCACCAACACATTTCAGAAGCCCTAGTAAGCATCTTTTGCCAATTCTACTAGTATCTTTCCTTGGAATTTTTAAGACTGCTAAATATGCCTATTTTAGGGGCACAATATACATTTCTCAGAGACTGAAATATAACACTAAACTTTCATCTGCTACCATTAGCAACCAACCAAACTATTGCTGACACAAAGAGAAAAACCTCTGAATTCAGTGAAAGGAATAATTTCAGGTTCTAGTTTGGGCAGGAGAAAGAGAGAGGAACAGAGAGAAATGATAGTCAAAATAGTGCATACACTCCTCCAAGATGTCCAAGTTCGAATCCCTGGGAACTATAAATAAGGTGGTTAACATGAAAAAAGGTACTTTTCCAGGTGTTATTAAATTGAAGATCTTGCAATGGGAAATTATCCTGGGGTACTTTTGTGAACCCAACATGACTGCAAGAATCCTTATAAGTGAAAGACAGAGGCAAGAAAGTTAGTATCGGAGTAATGCAGCATGAGAAAGACTCAACCAGTCATTGTTGTCTTTTAACATGGAAGGAAACCACAAACCAAGGAATAGAAGCAGCCTCTAGAAGGCAGAAAAGGCAGGAAAATGAGTAATCTCCTGTAATTTCTAAAAGGAATGTAGATATTCTAATACATTAGCTCAGTAAAACCCATTTTAAACTTCTTCCTCCAGAATTACAAGATAATAAATTTGTGTTATTTTAAGCCACCAGGATTATAGTAATTATCATATCAACAACAGGAAACTAATAAGGAATGGAGAAATGAAATTGCCAGACCCAGAGAACTAAACCTCGAGAAGGCAAAAAGGGTTGGAAATTGATAAGATGGGAGACAGAGAACATAATCAGATTTGCATACCAACTGCTAACCTTTATGGAGGTAAGTTGGATTCATTAAAAACACATTTGTTCCTCATCTCAGAGGCTCACAGTCATAAAATGCCTTCATGCCTTTCATAACACCCAGTAGAAGTTTCCTTTTCTCTCACTGGTTTGTTTTTTTTGTTTTTTTGGTTTTTTGTTTTTCTCTTCTCTCATGGTTTTAAAGATTCACCAGAACTTTTGTATTTTATAAGCAAGCTACATCAGTTTCATTCAGAACAACCACCATCTGTCTCATATCTTATTCTGTTATTTCCTGGTGCTCATAGTAGCAATGAATCACACTAGAAAAACAATGCTTTTAAAAAATCATTAATTATAACTACATATAATTATTTATATTATTGTTTAATAGAAATATTAAAAGTTGCAGAACATATAATCTACAAAGACTAGTATTCATTATTTGCATTCTGTAAACACCTATTGCTAAGTATCTACCTCAAATTTGCCTATTTCTAAATGGGCTTTCTAAACTTAACGCTGGCCTTACCACACTCTGGCCCAGCTGCTCCCGAAAGAAGTAATCCATATTTCTCTTTTGCAGGCTGTCAAGGTAATGCTGGAAGCGAGTGTATGTGTATGGGTAGCAGTAAGCGAACTGGTAAATATCTTCTTCTTGGTCAAAACAGAATGCAAAGGACATCACATAATTCTTCCTGTGGTCTGGGCATCGATAGTAGTAAACGTTTTTAGGTGGCAGCCTTTGCCTGAAAGATACAAAGAAATTTGGGCATATCAGATAGTAGTTCAAGCTCCAAAAGGCAACAAACAAGAATGAATGCCTAGAAACAAAATTACAACATCAAGGACACTAGGTGATGGAGGTGGGAGAATGATGATGCACTTGTTCAAAATTTGGCTCTACTCTTTTTCAACTCTTTAGAAGATCCAAAGTTAAACAAAGATGAGCCAGTTATAAATTTGTTTTCCCCTGATTGTGAGCACTTGTTATATACCTAGGCGTTATGATCGGGTCTTGATGTGTAATGGTAAATATGATAGGCAAGGTCTCAGTCTTCATAGACTACATATCCTAATAGGAAAACTGTCAATAAAATGTTAGAAATGAATAGGCAATATAGTTATGTGCTCTAAAGCTTCTTTGAAGGGAAATAAGGAATGTGATGTTAGACATAACTGTGTGAGACTACTTTACATAGGGCAGCCAGGTTTCCATTTTCCTCCTTTTTTCTTCATTTTCGTAAAAGACTAAGTCAGATCTTTTAAAATAAACTAAAATGCATTGTGAATATTCAAAGGAGGAAAAAAGATATTCAACATTTCTCTAAATTATTACTATTAATTTTCTACAGAATATCCCATGGGCCTAATTTTCCACAGAAACACTTGGGGAAATACTGCTTTAAAATATGCTGTGTATGCAATTTTGTTAAGACACCATGCTCGTTTGCCAGTAAGGAACACTGAGATGCATACATAAGAAAAGGAAAAATGTTGCAATCATAGTTCCCATAAATTATTTGCACCTACCCACTTCACAGAGTTACTATACCCTCTCATGCTTTCTGATACCCAAACTCTTCACACTGGTCCCCTGGAGAGATTGCCTCTCGTTTCTGTATATTTAAATCCTATTAATCCTTAAAAAATCTCATCTCAAAATGTGCCTTTTCTATGATCCTGCATTGACAATTGTAGGCCTATTAAACTAACACATTTGTGCAAATTCATGTAGGTTTCGTGAAGAGGGGAACTGTGTCACCTCTTACTCCTGCACTGGTGATGATACAGAGAGCTCTCCAACACGACACATTTTTTTTTTAAAGCAATGAAGAAATGAAAAGAAGACTCATCCCAGGAGACCAACTGTGGACATCACAGGAAGGCAGATTGTAGCTCAGAATAAAATATTCAACATTTAGCTAAAGAGAAAGTAGAGAGGCTTGCCTTACAGGGGAGTACAGCATGGAAGGTTTAAGGAATCCCATAAAGAAACTGCCTATACTTCATTTTAGGTTAGACAAAGCAGCCTTCTGATTCTACTTACCACAGATGGTGTGAGACAATCTAGAGAAACAATATAACAAAACAATGATAGCTGTCATAGTACTATCTTCTGTGTGTGTACGCAGCACTGACCATGTGCAGGATATTCTAAGTACTTTATAATGTATCAGTGCCTTTAATCATCACAGCAAGCCTCTGAAGTTATCACCATTATCCCAACAATATGATGAAAATGAAGGCAGTGTTGAGAATCCTTTTTAAGAGAAGTAGGATGTCCGTAACATCCCAAAAGACCACAGAAAAGAAAGGGTCTAACACCCAATCCTGCCAGTGACCCAGGAAGATTCCAAGCTCTGACATGTGTGCTCTGGGGATTCAGAGAATGAAAGCTGACCTACTTCTTAGAACAAGCCATTTTACATCCTAATAAAGGATGAGGACTTCCACTTCTGTGAGGAAGGACTGTATTTCTCATCCTCAGATTTAGTTATGTGGGCAAAGGTGTGTGTGTGAGTGTGTGTGTGTGTGTGTGTGTGTGTGTTTGAGCACAAAGACACATACCACATGCGTGTTTAGATGTATGCATCAGAGTCTCAAAAAAACCTTTCTGTGCCTGTTTTAGCTCCTATCTCACTGCATCAATTTAAATATGTGGTGTTCTCCACAATTAGATTGAGCTCTCCTTGAGAGCAGGGACCACACAGTGTTCACCATTGGTACTCCAGAATCTTGCATAGATGAGATAGTCAAAACTGTTGATAAATTGGATAAGTGAAAATATTTTTAAGTAAATTATTTCAGCCACACCAATATATGTACATTGTGATCTCTCCATGTAAAATTTTGAGTCATACCATAAATATATGCTGTTCTCACAAACTTCATTGCCTTTTAAAATGCATTCCGCTGGGTGTGGCCCGCCTGCAACCCCAGCACTCAGGAGTCTGAGGCAGGAGGATTGCTGCAGGTTTGAGGCCAACATGGGCTACACAGCAAGTTCAAGGCCAGCCTACATGGGGAAACCCTGTCTCAAAAAAAAAAAGTATTCCTCTGCCTAAAATTGCTTATTGCATACCTTTCTTTGTGGTGCATCCCTGTGTAGAGAAGTAAGGCCCAAGTCAAATGATATTTCTCTTTGAAATCTTTGTCAGCAATTCGGGGATGAACTAATTGGTACAAATACTAATTGCAGATCCTTCTGTGTTTCTCATTTGTCTCAAAAATCTACAGTACTTAGTACAGTGCTTGATCCTGAAGAGGAGTTCAATGCATTCTTACTAAATGAATGATTGACTTCGTGATTTAATAAGTGAAGAAATGATTGCCCTCCCATTTACTGTCCTCTCTGTGTTCTCTCCAAATACATCAGCTAAATTCTTAAAGTATCATTTTGGAGATTACCAGAACACAAGGAAGAAGAGAAGCCCAAGACCTACCAGCATATATAGGGCTCTCTAAAAACAAACAAAACAATATTCTCTAGATTTCCTTAGGATCCCTTTAATATAGAATCTAATTTCCTCTATAATGAAGCAGAAAACATGGATGTGAATAGGTAAGTTCTAACTCTATGGACTTGACAGGAAACACAAATATTCTGTTCAAATTAGCACATAAAAAACCCAGCAAATAATCATTCCTTTCAAGTTGTAAGTCCTAAAGGAAGTATGTAAAACAAGGCATCACGAAGCCAATTAGATACTCTGAAAGGAAGTAATATATATTAAGCATCTCCTGCAATGCTGCGTGTCCCACCTGTTTGATGTACGCTACTGACTGACTTATAAGTACATATTCTTCCCTCCACACCAAAGCTGCGCTGCCTGAAACTCATGCAACCTGTTTCCTCTATTTCATTTAGCTAAGGACAAAAAGTGAACTAGCATCCACTTTCCCAGGTATATTTGGAACCGAGATAAGATCTCATTTCTGTTCCCTTCGTGAGGGCAGTTGGATGCCATGCCAACACATGGTCTTTAAACTAGGTATGGCTGGAACGATTGAGATCATTACCTGGCTTGAGCCAGTTGGCCCATTCCTTTTCCTCTATGGTGTCTGGCACAGGTAGACACCTGGCATGGATATCCATATTATAAATCTACCTCCCTAAGCCAACAGGACCCACTCTTATTCCAATCCTATCTTCTCCAAAATAATTATAATAGTGCTCCTGTCACCAGCACATCTATTCTTATCTTTCTCCACACTTTCTCACAGCTAATCTCTTGGTGAGTCACATGGAGGGGGAGAAAGAGAGAGTGAGGGAATACTCAGATACAGACAGCACATTTTTATACACGGGTGTCTCATCAGATTATCATCTTATCAGGGGCTGATGGGTATTAGGGGTTGGAGGGGAGAGACAGTGCTACATATGGCCAGCTGATTTTTTGATAACAAAACAATACTGCTCGCTTCTTGAATTAACCTTTTTTGTCCTATATACTGTATTGTTTATTTTTCAGTTTATTTAATATGTAGGGATTGTTTTTTTTTTTTTTTTTTTTTTTTTTTACTGGTTCCTTCTGGAGGACACCCACACACTGTAGCAGCAGCTGCTTCTATTAATTCCAAGCCAATAAAAACATTAAAATTAAAGCCAATTACTTTGGCTGGTTTAGAGCCAGGAAAGAACTGAGACTGATTATTCCCTGGTCATGGACAACAACAATTTTCCTACCTACCAGTGACTGCTGGCAGAATACCAGCGTAGCCAGAAACTCCAAGGACAGGCACCCCATGCAAGGAAAGACTATCAAACACATGTTCTGTCTCATCCAATCCAGATTCCCAAGAGGAATCCTCTTCTCTTTTTAGCTGTGTATGTTGCAGCTAAAAAGCTAAGTAATACCCTATGTAAGAAGGAGTTCTAAATCATCTACTTTTTCTTCCCCAATCTAGTGTCTTAAGAGACAGCAAAAGAACACCAGACCAGGAGCTAGGAGTTGAATTCTAATCCAAGCTCTTGCTGTCTCTTATTTTCTCTGTGTCTTTGTGTAAAATATTGTTACTACATAATGCCCTGCATTCACCTTAGGGTTGTTGTGAAACCTTTTAGGTGAAAAGGTTTCATTTACAGGTATAGGAATGCTACATGAGGCAGTAGCAGAATGCTGGGTGCTTTGAGATGGGGTAGCAGGCCATTGCTTCAGTGGTTCAAGTTTGCAATGAAGTTGTCTGACCAAGTTACTCTGTTGTTTTGTCATGAGTGGAACAATGAGTTCAGGTTGTGATGTCATTAGATTAGAATCTACTTGTAGTGACTTTGCATGGAACCTAACACAAAAGACACTCAATAAATATTTTAAATGAATGAATATATAAATTAGGGAGAGCTAAATTTTGAATGGACAGATCTGTGTTTAATACCCGCTAAGGATACCTTTTAGAAATGTAGTCATTGTACAGTAGAAAGAATGTGGACTTGGGCTCTACTCCACTTCTATTATTCATTAGTCATATACCCTCAGGCCAGGATTTCCCCTTTCATAAGATAAAAAAAGTGTCTACTTCATAGATATGTTTTGAAGATTAGAGATTGATGCTTGACACATATTAGTTTGTCAGTCAATGGTAAATGTGATTATTATTATGCTGTATGTGGTGGAAGTGGTTTGTGTGGAGAGCAAAATAGAAGGAAAAATAATCTGTCTACTTGTCTATATTTCCATGTTTTTGTTAGTATAATGAAAAAGCCCCCATCCAGTCCAGCTTTCTTTTTTCCCATTTCTCCCTTCTCCATTCCCTTCTCCATATAGCTGTTTCAAAACTTAGTTGGATTATCGCTTCCTGGGTTAAAACTTCTCACAATTTCCAATCATGCTGAAATGAAATCCAAATCTTTAATATGATGTTTTTACTTCCTCAGATCCACAGTGTTCAGAGATCATCTTGAGACCTTCAAATACCTTTCCTTCTCTCCATCCTGTCCTTTACATCACTTTCTTTTCCTATTCTTTTTTTTTTTTATCTCAAATGTTCTCTATCACCACCTAAATCAGGACCTCTTACTATTCTTCTTTACAGCAACCCAGTCCTTTCCCTCAAATCATTACCTGTGTGTTATATGTGTACATTATATGTGTATTATGCTTGCTTATTTACACTTACATTTCTAATGAGGTGTTTTCTGTGTGTATAGGGATAGGATGTATCTTTTGCTTGTCGGTTAATAATCTAGCATCTGACACAGTACATGACACATGGTAGACTAGTAGTAGATATTTGTAAAATAAGCAGAATGAATATATGTTGGTGAAGGGATAGTGCCAGGGAGGTAAAAAAGCTGACTGTGGTTTGCTTGGGACAAAGAGGTTGGCCAGTGGATTACCAGAAGTACAAGGTATTGGTGACTCTTGGGGCAGAGGGGCGTTTAAGAAGTCCATGAGTTAGATTTTTCCCAATTTTCACACAATGCTTCTCAGAGAAGTGAAAAGGGCACTAATTATCCAAAGATTTCCTTCCTTTCAATCTACAGTAATAGGGACCTATATATCATGTAATACTAGTCTGTTTATGGATTCTTTCTAATTCTTTTTTTTTTTCCTACTTCATCAGATAAGAGCCTTAAGTAGAATGATTCATATCACTGAGCCCTGTCATGTAAGTAGCCACTGAGATCTTTCTGTCTATACAGCAGTGGAGGTAGGGTCACCATAATGTCCCCCAGCACAAAATGGTTTCAGGTTGTCCCATTCCTCTCACTGAGTAGGGTACGACAGGCTTGGTGTGACAAAAGTTAAGAAGGAACTTAGTATCAGACAAAGACATGTAGGAAAATAGCACCATGTGGAACCACCATCTGATTTATTATCTCTCTGAACCTCATTCCCCACTCTTACCCTCAAGACCCATACAGGAAGTACTTGTTCACCAAGCAAACTAAACTCCATCCGCAGTGGAAAGACCAAGGAGTAGATCATGAAAGTGGATTCCAGTGACCTGGCAATTCCAGTGATCAACGAAACCAAGAAATGGTCTAAATTTCAGGTTGCCCAAACCAGGGAGTTTAAACAAAAGCAATATCAAAAATGAGCTTGTCCAAAATCCAGGTTCGCAAGCTCAAGGAACAGGGGATGAGAGACAGTAAGTTTGGAGCCAAGACTGAGTCAGCGACAAAGGAAGAAGACCATCAAGAAGAAAAATTAGATGGGAGAGGGCATATGTAACAAGTTATGATCAGCTGTCTACGGTGGGAGGTACAATTACAGTCCTCAGGTGGGTGAAGATGTGATTGGAGTGGAGACAAAGAGGATTCCTTAGCAAAAGTCAGGTACATACCAGGCTGCAAGCCAGGTAATGTAGAAATTATTCTCTTATCCTCATAAAGAGTATCAAGAGTGAGTATATCTTATTAGGAATGAAAGACTGGTGTAGATGCACAGTGAAAAGCATGGGATCTTGAGTTGATATCCTGTAGTTGTCAGTCTCCAGGAAGCAGATGACAAAGCCAAGAATAGGCCATTGTTCTATGTAAAAAGTGATAATAATTTGATGACCTGTGGACACATAGGAATGTTAGGCTGTGACTGTGGAATCTGGGCTGGTGAGGCAAAGCAAGGAATGACGAACAAATAATAAGATGTGGCACAGCCCTGCAGATGTTTGATACAGAGAAAGGAAATGGTGCCAGAGAATTATTATAGTAGTGGGACAGCTGCAAGACTTCAACAGCAAGCAGTAGTGAGGGGTGAGAAACTGAGAATGACACAGGAGTCAGAGGTAGGTAAAGCACAGGTCCTTCAGTTTGTAGGAGAATATTTAGGTTTGGGGTTAGTTGTGATTCTGAGAAAAGATTCTGGGAATAGAAGGAGTGTTCATCTTCCTGATAAAGACTCACTGTTTGCAGGATGGGACTGAGCCCAAACACAGCTGAGAGTGAGTCTACAGGTGAGATGTGTTGTCAAACCATACAACTTACTAATACTTAAGCTCTCCAGAGAATCTTTATATGGCAAGAGTTTCTTATTTTTGGTCTCATTTGTTCTGGCAAGCCCTTCCCTCACCTAGAAAAATTATACCCACCCTCTACCCACCTCTGGCCCCACGATCCCTGTATAACTCTGTGATGACACATATCATACTTCATTATAGCTTAATATTTTTCTTCATTATTTCAGTAGAGGGGGTCAATATCTCTACTTGTTCATCATTAATCCCTAGTGGCTAGCACAAGTATGATACACAGTAAATAACAAATAATAATTTCAATTGATTGATTGATTGAAAGAGTGAATAAGAGAGGGTGCAGGAAAAAATAAGATTGAAGAAACAGGGAGGTGGACACAAGATCACATAACACAACAGGTAAGCCATGTTTTGGAGTAAATACTTACCACACAAAGGTCAGTGGCTCCCAAGGGGACACTAATAATACCCTATTAGCTTATTCCCTCACAGAGTAACTGGTTTCAATGCGGATTCAAAGGAGTAATGTCTGACATTTTTGCCTTCATCACGTGAAAAATAGTCTCTAAATCAATTTCTCAGTGCCTATAATCTGCCTCTGAATGTACAGCTTTCTTTCTACACCATTGATCTTTACACAGTTAAAAATTATGTGAAAAACTTTCATACTTCAGTAGACTTATTAATCTCAGAAGCTCTGAATTCACGCATTTCATAACCTCTCACTTTTCAGGGTTATTGTGTTAATTAAAATAATAAAATGGACTCAGTAAAGAGCTTTTTGTAATTGCATGAGTAAATGAACTTTACAAATCATCTACCAGCTTCCTGAAATTCAGGAATCAGAAGTATAGGAGATAAGGGACATTTTTTTTCAATAAGAAACAGATAATTTTTCTTGGGAAAACTCTCTTTGTAATCTATCTGGGAGTATATTAACACTTTATATTGATAGATCTACCTACTGCTGTAAATATATGGGACTTTAGGAATCATCTAATCCAGTGTCTTTCAAAAACTTTCCAGCTACAAAATACTTTCTTCAAAAGAAAGTTAGGAGAGAAATACAATGTGTAAAAACAAACAAACAGGTAATAGAATTTGGATGGCAAGAAACAGGGCAAAGGAGGTTAGACTTGATCTGATTCAAACTTTACATTTTGTAACTGAAACCTAGAGAGATAAATGACTGGGCCAAAGTCACAATGGGTTAGAAGCACAGCTAACAACTGTTTATCCAATTATTTCTGCTTCATTAATTCATTAAATAAATATTTATCAAGCAGTATTCTTGATTTTAAAGATTAATATATAAAACAGTGTATAAAACAGTGCTATGAAGAAAAAAAGAGAACATAAGGGAATAGAGAGTAAGGGAGAATGTGGTAGGTTTATTACACAGCATTGTCAAGGAAGACCTTTCTGGTGTGATAATATTTGAATAAAGTGAAGCAGTTGTGGGTTTCTGGGGAAAATTGTTGTACGCAGAGGGACCAGCAAGTATCACTGGTGTTTCCCTGCTGTTCCTTTCTCTTCAGGACAGAGAATCTGCTAGATGCAGGACTTGCATTATCTGCTCTACATGCTTGAAGGTTCAGACCATCAGTGAGAATACAGATTTATGGCAAACAGATATGTCTTTGAATCCAGGTATTGATAGACATTTTGTTATACAGCTTTGGGCAAGTGACTTACCTTGTTTTACCTTCCATTTTCTGATTTGTAAATGAGAATGATATCATTTTTCTTCACATATTTATTCAAAGTACTTAATAATAAATACAGATTAAGGTACTGACATATACTGATGGGTTACAGTTGGAAACTATTACTATTATTCACTTCCCTTTACATGAATGTAGGATTATTGTTATAGTGAACATCAGCAAATTTTGACTCCTCAACATATTTCCTCCTCCCAATAGCAAATGATTTCCTATATTTAAATGATTCCTTCCTCACTGGATTAGTTTCTGGGGCAACTAAAAAAAGGGTTTCACTGTCTCTTTAAAAAGATTTGGTGTTACTTTCTTTTCTGACCAAGCCATTTGTGTAGCTTCCTTTCCCTGGTGCTAAAACTTTTTGCTTCCTTCTCACCCTCCACCTCTCATTGGTTCTGTGAATTTCCAGTCTCCTTGAATTGCATTTCCTTGGGCTTCAGTTAAGTAGAATTTAGTGCTAGTCTTAGGAACTAAAGAAACTACATCTTGTATGCTTATATATCACCAAGTTACCTGGAGATGAAAATATCATATTTAACTTTAAATAATTGGAATTATGTTGTTGAACAATAATGCAATAAAGAAAAATTTGAATTCCATGTATGGTTTTTGCACTCTCTGGAAAGAAATTTCTTTAATGGAAAGACAACACTGTATGAAAAACAAAGCAAGATTAAATTAACTGATATTAAAAGATTATTTCTAGAACTGACACCGTAAGATTCCAAAGTCCCTAAGTTTAGATTTTAAGAATTTCATTATAATGTTCTTAGTTTCATAAGTTTTCTTCAAAGTTTTAACCAAAAGCCAGTAAGGAAAAATTTTCAGGTCATAGCCTCAAATCATATCATGTAGGCAGCTGCCTATTTTCCCTTTATGCGGGGATAGCTCAAACATTCAAGTGATTCTTGAGTTAAATAAGAAATAAGAATGTGGTAGAGGAGATGTGGTATGTCCACTGAAAGATGTCATTTAAGATCACAGTTAGTGGCAGCTAGTCATAAGCTTTAACTTTAGGATAAAAATAACATTATCTTGTCTCCGTGGACATACTAAATAATTCAACGTTCACAGGAGGCATCAGTGGGGTAATCAGGGAAAGATCCCTGAAGGAAGTAGCTTCAAACTGAATCTTGACAGTAGGACAAAATTCAGTTTCACACAAATAGAAGGAAGACTTGTCAGACAGAGGTAGCATATGTGCACAGGAGCAGAGATGAGAGGGTACACAATGTACTCAAAGAAACTGAGCCCTGGAGCTAAAGCATAGGTTTAATGTGGCAAACTCCTGAAATCTAAAGAGGAGCCTATTTTCATCTATGGGGAATTGGGTGGAGTTTAAAGTTCAGACTAATGTAATCAGGCAAATATATCATGCATGATTTACTTTCCAAGCCATTTCTCCTGCTTTGCATCTGCATCTTCTGCTTCACCTAATCGGCACCAAGGGAAGAAGATCTAGGTAATTTTATCATGGTTCACCCAGGAGACTTTCATGAACTGTAAGCTAAAATAGAAGAAAGAGCAAAATTTCTTTTCTAGGTAGTAATATTGAACAGCAGCTACCTTCATAGCAAAAGCTTTTGCAACAACCTCAGCCCTTTCTGGGACAGTTCTAGAATGAATCTTCAGCTAGATATGGAAAGAGGGGTCTATGACAGTAGAGGGTTACGGAGATCAGGCCTTCTCCCTAAAGTGGTCTTCTGTCTTGAAGCAGAAGACAGAGAGTGTTCTGCAAGCTGATAAGTTACTGAACTGAGAGGGAAAAAAGTAAAGAGAAAAATAAATCCCATTGGTGGAGGGGACACAAAGATGATGAGGTCAAGAGGACAAATGGAAGGGGAGAGGCCTTGATGGAAGATTTATTAAAGAGCATGGCTTACATCACTCCCAGAGGCAGCAGTGACTTGGAGAATAAATTTAGCAGTGATTCCTGTCTTCTTAGGCTGAGACCTTACAGAATGTGGTAGCTCTCAAAAATGAATCCCAGGGCCAGTGAGATAGCTCAGCGGCATAAGCGCCTGCCTGGCAAGTGCGAGGTCCTGAATTTGACTCCCGGTACCCACATATGAAAAAAAGGCCAGTGATATTGCTCAGCGGCACGGGCGCCTGCTAGCGCGCGAGGTCCTGAGTTCGACCCCCGGTACCCCCCCCCAAAAAAAGAATCCCAGTCTAACCCAAGACCTCTAGCTTGCTGAAGATGGATTTCTAGCATTGTAAATCCTTAATTCAGGGAAGATGGTGGAAGGAACGGGAACTTAGCTCTTCTGGCTTAGTTTTTGTCGGAAAATGCACCTCTATTTACCTGAAAAATCAGTCATAATATGGGACATGGGTAAGAGGGTTCATGTTACTTTGGAATTGCAAAGCCTCAGCTGATCAAAAGTGTTTTTGAATGCACAGCAGTCTAGGGATGCAGCCTGGACAAAAGTCCTGTAACCATCCCTATGTATGCCCATCTGGCTATCTCCAATTTGAAATTTAGTTAATTTTCAGTTTCCTGACTCAGTCAAAGATGCTCCATATGGATAATGCTAATCGCAAATCACATACTCAGCACCTCCTCTGTGCTAGCATCTTTCTGAATACTCGAAATTCAGAGTTGAGTAAAACATAATGCTCCTCCCATCCTTCCCACACACTTAAGAATTTCAGTCTTGCAAGGGACATAGGCATCTTGACCACAATAAAAAGTGTTCTGAGTGTTGTTATGGAGGTATGTGCACACATAATTAAAGTACAGGGAAAGCATGCACTGAGTGGTAGAAAGGTTCTCAGTCAGGCTCATCTGAATTGATAAATGGTTAAGAGTTTGCCAAAGGATGAAAGTACAATAAAGGATTTCACAGCACAAAGAAAATCTTGGGAAGATGGATGTAGAATTTTATTTAGGGAAGATATTTTTAAAAGTTAAAATCAAATATTTTCATACACCTGCTTAACACCTTCCAATGCCTTTCCATTGCTCTTGAAAAGAAAAATCCAAACATCAGTAATGTGTGACCTCTACTTCATTTTACATTGCTCACTCTCTCTAGCCCCACTGGCCTTCTCTCTATTTTTGAAATAACCAGGTTCATTCCACCTTAAAGCCTTTCCATTTGCTGGTTTTTTTTTTTTATGTTCTTGCCCAATTCCTCCTCCTCTTCCTGATCTTACCACAGATAACACTACCCCAAAGGATTCTTTCCTGATCTCTTAACTTATATTAGTTCTGTAAATGAAGTCTCTCTCTCTCTCTCCACCCCATTTTTTTTCATAAAATTTGCAACCATCAAAAGTTTCATTTCTCTCTAATACAGTATAATCTTCTAGAGGGTGGGTATTATGTTCCCAGAAGTTCCTGGCAAAGTATATGAAGTGAATAGATGAGTTAAATGGTGATGGGAATCTTGAATTGCAAGGCACCCAAGGAAGGCAGGTAGTAGATACACAGGTATAGAAGACTAGTAGCGGTGGTCATTATAGTAATAAATTCAACAAGTAATATGTGTATTTTCCTTGTGTTCCACCCATGCCATTACCTCGTTTATGACCTTTACGGTAATCTTGGGATATAAGAGGTATTAGCCTTCTTATAAGGATTAATTATTTGACATAGTTCAATGTTATACTGCTTCTGAATAGAAGAACTAGAATTTGAATCAAGTTTGTCTGACTATGAAAAGTAAAATTTAAATAAATAGAGGGGAGGTTGGATTACAGGTTGTCTGACAGATCTTCCACAACTATAGAAGGTATGACTTTCAGGGCAAACTGGGTGTCAGACAAGTCTAACCTAGTAGTATATCCCAAATCTGGCCCCTTGGTAGTCAGACATTTTCCCTATTCCTAAACATCACAAAGATTCAACTTGAGCCAGAAAAAATTGGGCTGATACATCTGCTCTTACATTAAAAACTCTATTTGGTTTAGATCAAACATTTGGATAGAAGGTGAATAATTTAGTTATTTCCCTGGATCTTTGAGCTCATGATGACCAAAAATGATGCTACAGGTGTGCATGTATATATGTTTATAGTTTAGGTCAAAAGTTAATTTGAGATGACTTACCAGAAAAGTAAATAATAAAAATATAAATAATTCAACAAAAGAGTAAAGGAAGATAATAAATCAAGGTAGGAAACTGAAACAAAGTTTACAGTGAGGTTAGTACAAACCAATGCATAACATAAGGCCCTGCGCATATCTGGGAGGTAAGTTTTAAATTTGAGATTTTCACTAGATAAATTTGGGAGTTAACTGTGAGCTATCATGATTATCTTAGAGTTCACAAAACAAAAATTAATAACCCAGTTCCTTGGGGTAAACATAATCCAGTTACTCAAAAATTTTCCTGCTCATTAAACTTGACATTTGTTCTCATGCTTTCATGAATGCTTGTTACAACTTTTACAGTAAATTCATTAACAAATTTCTTAAGAACATTTTATGCAGCCCTACAATGTGAGCCAAAGAAAATATAGCAAAGTGCAATCTACAGAAGCAGATGTATGAGGCACCGAGATAACAGAGTACAGTTATGCAGCTCTCAGATTATTAAGTTTGGTCCTAAGATAGGGATGGATACTAACGACCTATGTATTCTCAAGAAGGGTTCCATTAATGTTATTTATTATAACTAGGCTTCTCTTTAGAATAAGATCACAAATAACATAAGGTTCCATTCTGCATCAAATTGCTGAAATACTAAAGTAGATAGTCCAAGCATAACTAAAGCATTATCCACTATACTTATAGTCAGCCAAGACTGAAAGAACTGATATGCTCTTTATTTTTAACTGTTGCACAAAAACATAAAAGTCATACATATTAATAAGGTACCATATAATTAATATTCAATACATGTATATATTGTGTAATATTTAAATCAGGTTAAACATAATATCTCCTTAAACATTTGTCATTTCCTTGTGGTAAGATCTTTGAAAATCCTTTTTTCAGTTTTTTGAAATCTGCAGTACATTATTGTACCTAGAGTCACACTAATGTGCGGTAGCACACAAGAACTTCTTAATCCTAACTATAACAGCATTCATTAATCAACATTTTCCATTCCTTCCTCTCCCCTAATTTTCCCAGTGTTTAGTAACCACCATTCTCCTCATAACTTCTACGAGATCACCTCTTAGATTCCACATAAGTGAGATCATGGGTACCTATCTCATTTCATCAAACATAATGATGTGCAGCTCCAGCTGTGTCAGTGCAAATGACACTTTTTTGGCTAAATAGTATTCCACTATGTATACGTGGCACATTTTCACTATCCATTCCTCATTTGACAAACACTTAAGTTGCTTCTATTGTTGGTCTATTGTGAATAGTGCTGCAATGAACATGGGACTACAGATGCATCTTTGATATACTGATTTAATTTCTTTTGGTTATATATCCAGTAGTGGGATCTCAGGATCAGATGATAATTCTATTTTTAATATTTTGAGGAATCTCTATATGGCTTTCCATATTGGGTATGCTAATTTACATTCCCACCAGTGGTGTGCAGGAGTTTCTTTTTATCCACATTCTTGCCAGCACTTTTTCTCTCTAATCTTTCTGATAATAGCCAATCTTACAGTATTGAGGTGTTATATCATTGTGGTTTTGATTTGCATTTCCACGATGATTAGGGAAGTTAAACATTTTTTCATATTCCTGTTGGCCATTTGTAACTCTTCTTTTGAGAGATGATTCTTCAGCTTTCTTGTGCATTTCTATTTTTTTTTTCACTATTTGAAGTTTTTGGAGTTCATTATATATTCTGGATATCAAAACTGTCAGAGGTAGAGTTTGCAAATGTCTTTCTCAATCTGTAGGTAGACTGTCTCTGCACTCTGTAGATTGTTTCCTTTGCTGTGCAGAAGATTTTTAGTTTGATGTCGTCCCATTTGTCTATTGTTGCTCTTGTTTCCTGTACTTTTGGTATCTAGTCCAAAAAAAATCCTTGCCCATTCTATTGTCCTGAAGGATTTCCTCTATGTTTTCTTCTAGAAGTTCTTGTTTCAAGTCTTACATTAAGTCTTTAATCCATTTTGAGTTGATCTTATAACTGGTGTGAGATAAAGGTTTAACTTCTTTTGTACATGAACATCTGATTCTTTCAATATCAATTACTGAAAAGACTTACTTTCTCTAGTGAGTGTCTTTAGCTCCTCAGTTGAGTATCAATTACCTATAGATGTGTGAATTTACTTCTTTACTCTTCAATATTCTGTTCCATTGGTTTATGTGCGTTTTTACACCAGTGTTATACTGTTTTGATTAACACAGCTATGCAACATGTTTTCAAATCAGGTAGAGTACTGCTTCCTGCTTTGTGCTTTTGCTCAAAATAACTTAAGTTATATAGGGATTTTTGTGGAGCCATAGAAAATTTGGACTTGTTTTTCCAGTTCTGTGAAGAATGCTATTGGTGTTTTGATACAGATTACATTGAATCTGTCAATTGCTGCAGATAATATGGACATTTTAACAATATTGATTATTCCAACCATGAATGCAGAATGTTTTTCTACATTTTTGTGTAATCTTCCATTTCTTGTATCAAAATTTGATCACTTTTATTATAGAGATTTTTCACCTCTTTAGGTGAATTTATTCCTTGATATATCACTTATTTATTTGTGTAGCTTTTTTTTTTTTTTTTTTTTTAATGTGGGTACCAGGAGTCGACCTCAGGACCTTGTGCTTGCCAGGCAGGTGCTTATGCCGCTGAGCTATCTCACTGGTCCTGTGTAGCTATTTAAATGAGATTGCTTTCTCAATTTCTATTTCAGATAGGTCCCTATTAGTATACAGCAACACTGCTTATTTTCATATGTTGATCTTGTATCCTGCAACTTTGCTGAATTCATTTATTACTTCTGATAGTCATCTGCAAATTGTCAGTGGCAATTTGACTTCTTTTTCAATTTGAATCTGTTTTATTTCTTTATCTTGCCTAATTGCATTAGCTAGGACTTCCAGAGCTATGTTAAAGAGAAAACGTGAAAGTGGGCATATTTATCTTGTTCTGCAGCTTAGAGAGAAATCTTTCAGCCTTTCCAAGGAACGTCAAAATGCCAAACAATAATTAGACATTATTAAGAAGAGTTGTGTGGCAACAAATTTGATAATAAATGTTAGCTGTTGACATAATAAATGGCCTTTATTTTGTTGAGGTATGTTCCTTCTATGCCTTTGTTCAGTGTCTTTTATCATGAAGAGATGCTGAATTTTATCAAATATCTTTTCTAGATCAATTGAGATGACCATATATTTCTTATGCTTCACTCTGTTGATAGGATGTTTCATATTCATTGATTTCCACATAATAAACCATCTTTGGATCTCTGGGATGAATCCCACTTGGTCATGATGAATAACCTTTTTAACATGCTTAGGATTTGGCTTGCTAGTATTTTCTTGAGGATTTTCATGTCTATGTTCATAAGAATATTGGCCTGTGGTTTTCTTTTTTTGTTGTGTTCCTATCTGGTTTGAGTATCAGTGTAATGCTGTCCTTGTAGAATGTGTTTGGAAGAATTCCTTCCACTTCTGTTTTGGACTAAGTTATGGAGAACTGATATTAGTTCTTTAAATATTTGGTAGAATTCAGTAGTGAAGCCACCTGGTTCAGGACTTTTCTTTTCTTTTCTTTCTTTTTTTTTTTTTTTTTATGTGGGTACCAGGAGTCAACCTGAGGACCTCGCGCTTGCCGGGCAGGCACTTATGCCTCTGAGCCATCTCACCAGCCCAGGACTTTTCTTTGATGAGAAGCTTTTTATTACTGATTAAATCTTTTTCTTTTTTTTTTTTTTTTTTGTGGGTACCGGGGGTTGACCTCAGGACCTCGCGCGCCAGCAGGCACCTGTGCCACTGAGCGATATCACCGGCCCTTTTTTTCGTATGTGGGTTCCGGGAGTCAAACTCGGGCCCTCACGCTTGCCAAGCAGGCGCTTACACCGCTGAGCCATCTCACCGGCCCTACTGATTGTTACTTATGTCTGTTCTGTTCAGGTTTTCTATTCATGAATCAGTCTTGGTAAGATGTATGTGTCTAGGGAGTTGCCCATTTATTCTACATTATCAAATTCATTGGCATACGGCTGTTCATGATAATGTCTAATTATTGTTTGGCATTTTGATGTCCCTTTGAACCCAAATAACCCCAGTAGTTGTTCTTTAACTCCTATACCAATGTTCCCATAAGTTTTTTTCATTCTTCTTTTTTCTTCTTACTATGGATTTTCAAACAAACTATTAAGCTAATTCTTTCTTCTCTTTGATATGTCCAGCTATTGTTGCAGTCTATAACATTTTAAATTTTGCTGAGTATATTTTTCAGCTCAAGAATTGCTGTTTGTTTTATTTAACAGTTTCTATCACTGTTAAGATTCTCTGCTAGACTACTGAAACATTTCTCTGTGTTTTCCTCAAGCTTCCCTAAACAGTTGTTTTAAATTCTCTGAAAGTTTTCCCATACTGATTTCTTCCTGGTCAATTCATGGTAACTTATTTTGAGTACTAGGTGAACTTATTGTTTCCTGAAAGTTCTTGATGCTTGATGTGTGATGTTTTCTGGGCATTAAATGGTCAGGTATTTATTCCAGTCTTCCTAACCTGGTTTTATTTGTGCCTGTCTCTCCAGCTGTTTATATTCTCTGAGCCTGATGTTACTTCTACTTCAGCACTAGACAGTGCCCAGGTCCAGATTTTCCAAGAGTCTGTTGATGGTACGTTGTCATTATTTCAGTACTAGAAAGCAATTCAAGCTGAGGTTATCCCCAGATGCTCTGCTGATGTATTGTTTGAAAAGAGACAAGAGATTACTCAGTTCCAAGTAGGCACTTAGAGAGAGTGGTCTCTTCCTACTTGCCACTCTCTGAATGCCTTCTCCACAGTTATTTGCCTCTGTTCAGACACTATAGCCTTCTTCCTGTCTCTGGGCAGGGTTTCCATGTATAGACAAATTCCAGGCTCCTATGTCACACTTACGGCCACCAAATCCACCAAGCTGTGTCATACCCTGAGCCCTGAGCCCTCAAAGACCAGCATAACACTGGGTTAGGACCAAGGCCCTCACTTATATCAGTTGCCTATTACTGAGTTAAGCGTATGACCCAAGACCACTGCAGTCAACCACACTGTTGCTAGCTGGTATGGAAGTCTGATAGATTGAGGCCACATGTCCTCATCTGGCACTAGAGCTACTCCAGAGGCTCCATCCACAGGCTGAGAATGGGGCTGTTAAAACCTGTCCAGTGTTAGCTTTCACCAGCGTAGCAATAGGTTCTAAGGCAGTGGTGGTGAACCTATGGCATGCATGCCACAGCCAACTGTTTGTTATCACTGAAAGCTCTAAAAGATTCATCACCACCGTTCTAAGGGCAAAGTCTTGTGCTTACTACACTGGTTACCTCCAGTGAATGGGGTCTTGTACCACACTATGTAGCTCAAGGTTAGGTTTGTGTTGATGAAGGCAGACCCTTGGAAACATGGGCTGATGCTTATCGGGGCCATGCTTGAGTTTTACAGCCACAAGAACCTGCATAATCTCCGGGGTGTAACAAGGCCCAGGTGGCAATCAGCAGTAATGTATGCCAAAACATGAGTCTGTCCTGAAGAGGCACAAATCCCCACCTGGTGCTTGGGCAGTTCTAGAATCCCATCTGTTAACACTGGCCTGATGATAGCTATCCTGGCTGAGGTTGGATGATGGGTTGTAAACATAGAACCTTGACGACCAAAGCTGGCGCTAACCTGAATTTCACCTGAGTCTCATAGCCATAGGAGCCTGAACAATCTTAGGAGGAGGGCAGCTGTTTTCCAGGCTCACTCCAAGATTGGAACTGATTCATCCGACAATTCAGTCTGTCCTGCAGGTACAGATGCTAGAGCTGGACTATAGATTCCATTTATGAGCTCTGACCTGCATACTGGGGGTTCAGTTTCTATTGGGTGCTTGATCTAACGATAGCAGGTCTGGAACTTGGCTCTGAGACAAAGCCTCATGCTAACTTTTGTGCCCTGCTCCCCAGATTGTAGAGTTCTGTTCCCAACTGTAGCACAAGGTTGGAGGAGAAGTAGAGGCAGTCATCTGGCCTAATACACTTCTGAAAGTTCATTATGGAGGTATTGGCAAGGCAGTAAGGGTCATGGGGCTTTGCCCAGCATTGAGTTTCACCATGGTGGACCTGGTACTGGGTTTCAAGGCTAATACCTGAATTTAATTCTCTCTCCCTCCCTAAAGCAGAATAGGTCTCTCTGTGCTAAGCTGCTGGGAGTTGAGAGAGGAGGTAACATAAAGAATTCCTTTCTTTTTTCCTTCTTCAATATATCTTTTTTCAACTAAAATCAGGCAATACAATCTCTCACCCGATTTCCTTAGCTCTCGTACTGGTAGTTTGATGCATGAATGGCTGTTCAATTTGGTGTGACTGTGAGGAAAGATCACCAGAGAACTTTATTTATCTACCATCTTGTTCCCCTGATAGTTTAAAAAAACCAAAACTTTGTGACTGGATAGATGGCCAAGAAATAACATGTGGATAGGTCCAAAATTATTCATGGAAAAAATATATGAGGTTTTATCTATATAGATCCCAAATACAAATGGGCATATAAGAGTAGATTTTTTTGGTTTTCAATTTTAAATAAGACAATATATTTTCTTTTAATTAGAATTGAATTTTCAATGGAATTGTTGAAAAAAATCTTAGAATAATCACATATTCATTAGAAAGTGTATTCAACTTGAGCTCTAAAACACCACCTCAAGAAAAGGGAATCTGGAAGACCCCTGTTCAGTGATTGTGTTTTAATAAATAAAAAGGCATCTGCAATGAAGAGAAAGCAGCATATGGAATTGAAATCCTACAAATACACTGTCTGAAGAATGTTGCAGGAATCCCCAAGGGATGTGCCTCCTACAGAATGATGGGACCTTTGTCAACACACGTAGAGCAATGATATGAAAAGACTACCTGTATAATTTATCTATCAAGTTAAATAAATACACAAATACCCCATTTGTGGCTTAGCACAGACTAAATATTTAACATTTTCCCATAGTGCTTGAGGTCCTCATTGCTGCTATTCCAGGAAATAAGCTTCTGCCTCATTCACAGTTATTGACAAGGACCTCTCTTGGTCAACGGCACCAGACCTTTTATGTTGGCTGCTAATGCTCTCCTTGTTCAAACCTAATTAGAGAGAGACTCCAGAACCCAGGGAAGGCACCTAATTATAGTAATAGGTGTGCCTTATTCAAAAATTTGTTAAGTGGATTCCACAGTTTGCCAAAGAGATTTTAATCATGACATCTATATCACTTCAGTGTGTGTGTGTGTGTGTGTGTGTGTCTCCATTCCCTTCATGGAAAGTACTGCAGAACAACAGTGTGCTTTCTGTATTTGTCTTTGCACAGCTAGTACTTATCACATAATGGATATTTAAATTTGTCTATAAATGAATAAAAGGATGGATTAATGAATAAATACCAAAATGTTTTTTTCTATTTGGAAAATATTTTATTATAGAGTGCTTAACAACATCACTATCATCTCACTAATTCCCATTATTAGAGATACTTCAAGAGTATTCTACCAAGATATTCTGTGTGGGATTTTACACACAATCTCTTATTTGAAATCTGATTCTACTTATAAAAATTTACTTCATATAAACAGTTTTGAGTCATACTATAAAACATAGCTGCATCTTAAAACTTCATTGAATACTCCAAATAGACTTGAAATGGAAAGGGAAAGTAGCTAAGCACCTGGATGATGACTTCTTATGCACTCATTTCAAAATCACTCATTCTGTGACCAAACATAGTTATTCTAAGTGAATTTCTTTCTTTAAAAAGAAGACTTTAATACATATACAAATTATAAAATAACTAAGGATAATGTCAGTTCTAAATGTAGAAGGGCTCTCTGCATCAAGTGAGATATTGTTAAGAGATCCAGAAGTAATCATGGTCAACGATAGCCAAATGTAAGAAAGAGAAGAGGAGGCAGGGAAAAACAGTAGCTCCTAATATTAATAATAAATATGATCATCTTAATATTAACTAAATTAATATTTACTAAATATTCACTAAATTAATTACTAATATTTACTAAATAAATATTTACTAAAGACATTATGTAGAAGACATCATTACAAAAATTCATTATTGTTAACATGTCACTTTCAAGGAGAAAATAAGTTTCCAAAGGTTAAGCAATTTCTTCCAAAATCACACATCTGACTCTTCCTTGTTCTATGCTTTAATTCAACCCAGGGGCTTCACAACCAGTTATATGCAGCTAACTCTCAAATGGTATCTCATGTCCTACATTGCCCCTGAACTTCAAATATATACAAATGGTGAATAAAATATATAGTAATGTTTAAACTTAAAACAATTCATTACAGTTAAACACATATTGCTATTAATCCTCAAAATGACAGCCTCTCCCCCCGCAAACACACATCCAGTCTTTCTTGCCACTTTCTGGAGTAGTTCTGAATGTCCTCTTTTGTGAATGTCTTTACAAGGAGTGATAAAAAATACAGTCAATTCTGCTGCCAACTGCCATCCAACAGAAAGGTAGGCTTGTAAAATCATTGCAGTGTGTCCTCATCCATATTATTCACCAGATCTGTCACCATTTGACTTCTGGCTCTTCCTCAAGGTCAAAATGACCAAGAAAAATAAACAATTAGAATCAGTTCAGGACATCAAGGCAGCCATGGCAGTGCAACTAAATACATGCATGAAACAAGACTTCCAGAATTGCTTCAGAAATTGGCAAGAATGGTGGGAAAAGTATTTTAAGGTGAGGGGAGTATTTTGAGGTGGGATTAATGATAATGAATTATCTATTATTATAATTTTTTAAATTAAGCATTCACTGTATTTTCCAATCACTTCTGGCCTTTAATTCCTTGCTAAACATGTTTACTTAGATGTGTAATGGGAGGGTCAAACCTAACTTGTCTGAAATAGAATTCTCTATTTTTTTCTTCTATGGCATTAACCCATTGCTGAGTCACAAATCTGGCAATCATCCTTGGTTCCTCACTTTCTCTCACATCCTACATTAAGTGTAGGTTGGATACTACTTCAGAAATATATCCTGAAACCAATCACTTTTTAGCTTTTCACCTCTATCTTTCACCAGAGCACTTAATGCTATTTACTGGCTTCCCTTAAGTTATGATTTTCTTTCTGCTCACCATATGGCTACCACCACACATGGTGGTTGCCTTTTTATTGAACTTCTTGTCTTCAGTCTTGGTCTTTCCCCTTCACTGCTGCCTCACTGCTGCCATTAGTCTAGTCTCTGTGTAACAGCCAAAGTGATGTTTTATTGTTTTGTTTTGTTTTATTTTTATTTTAAAGAGAAAAAAAATAGAACAAAATTTCAAAACAACTTAATAGGAGGATAACAATGGTTAATATAATCCGTATTGTTATCTTTAGTTACTCAGGGTACAAGACGTCAGCATTCAATAGTCCAAACACAAACCTTTCTTTTCAATGAACTAAGCGAAATTAGTAGTGTATCTATCTTAACTATCATATATATATATATATTTATTTATTTATTTATTTATTTATTTTTCTTTTCCCTTCTTTCTTTTCTCCATTCCCCCATCCCAGTTTATCTTTCCTTTTGAAGGTTTCTTCCTGTTTTACCATATCTATTGTAGATTTTGGATCTTATTTACTCTTTCATTTTCTCACACTAGGGAGATGATACGATGTTTACACATGTGCATCTGGTTTATTTCACTTATGAGTATTTTCTCGAGTTGCATCCATTTACCTATAAAAGTCTCCAGTTTATCTTTCTTTATGGCTGAGTAGTATTCTATTGTATAAAATATCACATCTTTTTTATCCATTCCTCAGTTGATGGGCATTTGGGTTGTTTCCACGATCTGGCTATTACAAAGTGTGCTGCTATAAACATGGGTGCACATATATCACTGTGGTACGATGTTTTTAATTCTTCTGGGAAGATACCCAGAAGGGGAATAGCTGGGTCAAATGAGACCTCCAATCCCAGGTTTTTTAGGAATCTCCACACTGATTTCCACAGTGGCTGCACCAGTCGACACTCCCACCAACAGTGAAAAAGGCTCCTTTTTCCCCATAGCCCCTCCAGCATTTGTTATTAGTTGATTTCTTGATAATAGCCATTCTTTCTGAGGTGAGATGGAATCTCAGTGTTGTTTTAATTTGCATCTCTCAAATGACTAGTGATGTTGCACTTTTTTTTGTATATTTCTTTGCCATTTGTATTTCTTCATCTGGAAGTGTTTATTCATCTCAGATGCCCATTTTGGATTGGGTCTTTAAATTAGGGAGGTCTGATTTTTTTGAGTTCTTTGTATGTTCTCGATAGTAATCCTTTGTCTGAGGAGCAGCTGACAAACATTTTTTCCCATGTTGTGGGTTGTCTCTTCACTCTGTTGGTGGTTTCTCTTGCTGTGCAAAAACTTTTTAATAAGATGAGATTGCAGTTGTTGATTCTTTGTGATAGTTCCTGTGCAATTGGGTTTTATTCATAAAGTCTTTGCCTACACCAATGTCTTCAAGAGTTTTACCTATTCTATCTTCCAGCAGATTTAATGTTTCTGTTTTAATATTTAGATCTTTGATCCATTTTGAATTTAGTTTACTGCATGGTGAAAGATATGGGTTTAATTTTAATGTTCAGCTTGTGCACAGCCAGTTTTTCCAGCACCATTTATTAAAGAGGCTATCTTTCTTCCAGTGAATGTGTTTGGCACCTTCGTCAAAGATAGGTGGTTTAGTATGTCTGGAGTTGTTTCTGCATCTTCTATTCTATTCCATTGATCTTTGGGTCTGTTTTTTTTGCCAGTACCATGCTGTTTTTATCACAGTAGCTTTATAGTATAATTTCAAATCAGGGATTGTGATCCCCCCTGCCTTACCTTTGTTGCCCAGAATTGCCTTTGCTATTCTAGGTCTCTTCTGGTTCCAGATGAATTTTAGGATTGTTTTCTCTAATTCTGTGAGATATGCTGTTGGAATTTTGATTGGAATTGCATTAAATCTGTATAACAATTTTGAAAGTATGGCCATTTTCACTATATTGGTTCTTCCTACCCAAAAATAAGGGATATCTTTCCATTTTCTGATATCCTCTTCAATCTCCTTTTTCAGAGTACTGTAGTTTTCAGTGTAGAGGTCTTTTATATCCTTTGTGAGATTGATTCCAAGTATTTCATTTTTTTGGATGTTATTGTGAAAGGTGTTGTTTCCCTAATTTCTCTTTCAGTGAATTTGTTATTTGTGTACAGGAAGGCTACTGATTTTTGAGTGTTGACTTTGTATCCAGCTACACTACTGAATATGCTTATTAAATCTAGCAATTTTTTAGTGGAGTTTTTGGGGTCTTCTATGTAGAGTATCATGTCGTCTGCAAATAATGATAATTTACCTTCTTCCTTTCCAGTCATTATTCCTTTTATTTCTTGCTCTTGTCTAATTGCTCTGGTTAAAGTTTCCAGGACTACGTTGAATAAAAGTGGGGGCAGTGGGCATCCTTGTCTTGTTCCTGATTTTAGAGAGAAAGCTTTCAGTTTTTGTCCATTTAGTATGATATTGGCTGTTGGTTTGTCATAGAAAGCTTTTATCAGATTGAGATAAAGACCATCTATTCCAATTTTCTATAGGGTTTTTACCATGAATGGGTGGTAGACTTTGTCAAAAGCTTTTTCTGCATCTATTGAGATGATCATATGATTTCTGTCTTTGGTTCTGTTAATATGGTGTATTACATTTATTGATTTACATATGTTGAACCATCCCTGCATCCCTGGGATGAATCCAACTTGGTCATGGTGTATAATCTTCTTGATTATTTGCTGGATTCATTTGCCAGTATTTTATTAAGGATTTTTGCATTTATGTTCATGAGGGAGATTGGCCTATAGTTCTCTTTCTTAGTTGGGTCTTTCTCTGGTTTTGGTATCATGGTAATGCTTGCTTCCAGGAATGAATTTGGGAGTACTGCTTCCTTTTCAATTTCATTAAAAAGTTTGAGAAGTAGTGGTGTTAGGTCTTCTCTAAATTTCTTGTAGAATTCAGCAGTGAATCCATCAAGGCCTGGGCTTTTCTTTGTTTGGAGGTTTTTAATTACATCTTCTATTTCATTGATTGATATTGGTTTATTTAGGATATTTATATTTTCTTGATTCAGCTTTGGTAATTCATATGTATCTAGGAATCTGTCCATTTCTTCTGCATTTTCCATCTTATTAGAATACAAATTTTCAAAATAGGTATAGATGATCTTCTGGATTTCTGCAGGGTCTGTTGTGATATCACCCTTTTCACTCTTAATTGCATGGATTTGAGTCTTTTCTTTCTTTTTTTTTTAATAAGGTTGGATAAGGGTTTGTTGATTTTATTTAATCTTTCAAAGAACCAACTCTTTGATTCATTGATTCTTTGTATTTTTTTTGTTTCCAATATGTTAATTTCTGCTCTGATCTTTATAGTTTCCTCCCTTGTACAAGATTTTGGCTTAGCCTGCTCTTCTTTTTCTAGAAGTTTGAGGTTCACCATTAAGTTGTTAATTTGTGCTTGCTCTGTTTTCCTGATATAGGTATTTAATGCTATAAATTTCCCTCTTAGGACAGCTTTCATTGTATCCCATGTTGTACTGTCATTATCATTCAGTTGTGGAAACTGTCTAATTTCTTCTTTAATTTCTTCTGTGACCCATTGGTTGTTCAGGAGGGTGCTATTTAATTTCCATGTGTTTAGGAATTTCTTGTGGTTTCTTTTGCCATTGATCTCCAATTTCATTGCACTATGTTCCAATAATATGAATGGGATAATTTCAATTCCTTTGCATTTACTTAAGCAGGTTCTATGAGCTAGTATGTGATCTGTTTTGGAGAACATCCCGTGTGTAGCCGAGAAGAATGTGTATTCTGATGTTGTGGGGTGGAACACTCTGTAGACATCTAATAAGTCCATTTGTTCCAAAGTTTGGTTCAGTTCTAATATTTCATTGTTGATTTTTTGTCTAGTTGATCTGTCTTTTTGTGACAGTGGAGTATTGAGATCCCCCAATACAACTGTATTAGTGTTTATTTGACTTTTCATGTCCATTAATATTTGTTTTATATAGTTGGGTGCACTGGTATTTGTTGCATATATATTTATGATCATTATCTCTTCCTCTTGGATTATTCCCTTTACAAGGATGTAGTGACCTTCTTTATCTCTCTGAATCATTCTTGGCTTGAAATTCACTTTGTCTGAATAGCTACCTCTGCTTTTTTCTGGGTTCCTGTTGCATGGAGTATTGTTTTCCATCCTTTGACTTTCAGTTTATGAATTTCTTTCTGAATTAAATGTGTTTCTTGTATGCAGTATATTGTTGGATCTTGCTTCTTGATCCATTTTGCCAGTGTGTGCCTTTTGATTGGTGAATTGAGACCATTAACATTGATGGTTAAAACTGATGTGTATTGACTTATCCTTGTCATGTTATTTTCCTGTTGTTGGCTCCCCCTCTTTTTTTTCCTCCCTTTGTTTAATTGTTTACCCTGCCTGGTGGATTCCTTCTGTTGGGGTTCCTGGAGTTGTAGTCCTTGTTATCTCTTTCTAGAATGTCCTTCAAAACATTTTGGAGTGCTGGTTTGGTGGTTATAAATTTTCTCAGATGTTCTTTGTCATGGAAGTATTTTTTTTCTCCATTAGTTTTGAAAGTTTTTCAGGGTACATCAATATGGGTTGAAGGTTATTTTCCTTTAGAACTTGAAATATAACATTCCAAGCTCTTCTTGACTTGAGGGTTTGTGCTAAAAAGTCAGCTGTGGGCCGGTGAGACGGCTCAGCGGCTTAAGCGCCTGCCTTGCAAGCGCGAAGGCCCGAGTTCGACTCCCGGAACCCACATACGAAAAAGGGGCCGGTGATATCGCTCAGCGGCACGGGTGCCTGTTGGTGCGCGAGGTCCTGAGGTCGTCCCCCCGGTACCCACAAAAAAAAAAATAAATAAAATAAAAAGTCAGCTGTGATTCTGATGGGCTTTCCTTTATAGGTGATTTGTTTCTTTTCTCTAACAGCTTTTAAGATTCTACTCTTGTGTTGAATTTCTGGAATCTTGACTATGATATGCCTGGCAGATTTTTTTTGATCGTGGCTAATCGGAGTTCTATAAGCCTCGCTTATCTGTACATCAAATTCTTTTTCTCTACCAGGGAAATTTTCTGTTATAATGTCTGTGAACAGTGTTTTGATGTCATTTATGCTATCTCCTACTTTTTCATTGACTCTAATCAATCTTAAGTTATTCTTCTTTGCCTCATCCAGCAGCTCCTGGATTGATTTTTCATTGTCCCTTGCTATTTTTAAGAATTCTTTCTTTTCATGACCACTAATCGCAAGCCTGCCTTCTATATCTGAGATCCTGTCCTCACATTGGCTTAATCTGCTACAAATACTTTGAATGGAATTTTTGTTCTCCTGGATATCTGCTTGAATCTGCCTTATAGATTCCATTTCTTTCCTATGGTGAGCATTCATGGCTTCCATAATTTTCTTAAGCTCATCTATTCTTTTTGTCTGTATCTGCTCTAGTGTCTGTAAGCATGGTCTTCATTGTGGACATTCTCTCTGCAGTTATCTGAGAAATTATTTCTGATTTAATTTTTTCCAGAGCCTCTTTCAATTGCTTTGTTGTTACCACTTCAGAGATGCCAGGTGGGTGGCTTTCAGATTGTTCCACCTCATTGCCCCTTGGGTTTGCTTTTGGTGAACTGGATGTGTGGGGTTGCATCTTGTTTAAGTGTCATCTCATTTTCTTTTGTTTCTTTAGTTTAATTCCTGGTGTGATGTTTGTAAATTGCCTATGGTAGGTTGCTTTATTGCTAGTATTTAAAACCCTTGGGAGATGGCTACTTCTCTGAGGTATCTTCCAGGTGTAGCTTATTTTTGGGTTTTGAGCCTGCTGCAAGATCCTACCTCTTCAACTTGTTGAACATGAGAAGATGCTGTCTGTTTGGCCTAGTCCTTGCTTCTTTGGTACTGTGCCATAGTATTTCTGTGACCCTTAGTCAATCTCAGTCATGGAATACCAGGAGGAAAAGCTTTTTAGAACAATTATGTACTTTTGGCTATAGTGGTACCTAAAGCATCAAACACAGCCTAGAAAATGACAGACTGACCTAACCAGTTATTTGCCACTTTTAACCGTATAAACTAGATTTGTGGTTATATAACAAAATCTAAAAAAACCAGAAAATTATATGCAGTATACAAATCCTTAATAGGTCAATTTTGCCCTCAGGAGTTTAAATTTAAAATTAGTTAAGGAGGAAATAGAGAATTGGAAGAAGAAGATGGAATTAGATGTAAAAGCTGGAGGACAATGAGGGATCCTGCTAAAATTGGGCAACTGGTGCAGAAGACTGGTGGGAAAAAGAGAAGGATGGGATAGAAGGAAGAACAGATCAGAACCACAATCACAAAGAGTTTAGAAGCTCTGTTTACACTCATAAAAACAAGATCAAACAATGAAGGAAAGAACAAATAAACAAGAACAAAAATCAAAACAAACAAAAAACAAAAAAAACCACACCACCACTAGAACAAAAAACAAACGAGAAAAAAAAGTTCGCTTCCAGGTTTGTCTCTTGCTGTAGACACCATGTAGAGACAGAGTTCCGTTCAGTGTGGATCTGTCCCAACACGACAGCAGCAGCTTTTCCATGGGTTAGTGAATAATTTCAGCACTTTCTGGCAGAGACCAGACTCATTCTCCTGCCCCCATCAGCACACGTGCAGCGGCCGGAGCCTAGCTGAAGCTGTGGATGGAGCCACAGCAGCCCTGAGTTCCAAGTTCAGCTGTGCTCCCCCACGATGGTGCCCAGCCAATCGCTCTCTCGCTCAGGCGGCTGAGCCTCAGAACTCGCCACCAGCCAGGGCAGTCCTTCACATATGCTGCTTCTCTGCACCGCTGGGTCCCGTGTCCCTCGGCGGAGGCCCCCGGGGGGCGCTGGCAGTCACTGTGTCCGCAAGATTGAGCCTTTTCTGTCACCCCCGAGTCCTGACCTAGGGAGAAGGCACGAGTGGCCACCTCCTTCTTTGTTGAAGTTTCTCTCTGCACTCTCTCCGTGTGCCCCGAACTGCGCTTCAGATCCTTCTTGAGTCCAGGGGAACCGCTTCCCTCTTTCTTCTCCTACTCCAGCTGCTATATCCTAGTGTCTGGACGGAGACAGTCAGAGAGGCTTGCTATCCGTTTCTCAACACTCTGCCATCTTCGGTTCGAAATCCAAAGTGATGTTTTAAATATAAATCAAATTCACATCACTTTCCATGTTGAAAATCTCCTAGCGGTTTCCAATTAAAACTTAAAGGCAAAAACCAAAGTCCTTATCACAGTGTACAAATTTCTACATCTGATCTAACTTGTGGCTAGTTCTCAGATCTCATTTTTAATATTTGCCCATTCTTCTTATTTACACTGGCCTTCCTGCTTCTTCTCCTTTCTGATTCTTACTTCATTCCTTTTCCTCTGCCTAGAATGTTCTCTCCTAGATCTTATGTGATGAATTCTCTTATTTCATTTCAATTTTTTTCAAACCCACACCTCCTCATTTCTTTTTTCTACCTTAATTGTCTTCATGCTATTTGTCAGCACCTGGTACTTATAATATATATTTCTTTGGTTATGTGTTTCACCCATCAGAATTAAAGCTTTATAAAAGAAAATATTTTGTATATCTGGCTTGCATTGTATCCCCAGGATATAGAAAATGATTAATAACTACCTATTGACTGAACACTTGTTCTTTAGGGTCTGCATAAGACTTGGCACATAATTTTTGTGAAAATATTTATTACATTATAATTAACACAGATACCAAATGTAGTAGGTGAATGAGATACATGTGCAATCAGCTAGACTCAAGATTGCAAGGTTATATTTAAAGTCTTATTCAAGGGATGGTGTAATGTGTGGGAAAAGATGGATGAGTGGGCCAAATAGCAGGCTTACTTTGAAATCCTAGCCTTTGCAGTGTGAGCACTACTGAAGAATCTAACCCAAGGCTTTCTTTGGTGGAACTGGGAGTTGCATTATGGCAGAGGGGATGAAACCCCACTCATCTAATCTGGCTTTTCAGTTTTAGTTCTCATATTTAGCATGTTTGCCAAGTAGCACCTAGCCCCAGCTTAAACTTTTCCAGTGCGTAAAAATTCTCTATCACATTTGCTGAAGCATTGTCTGCTCCATCAATACCCCATAGTCACATATTTTCCTTTTACAAGTATGGAGCTAAGCAATAAAGAAAACAAAGAGAGGAGGAAACAAGTATTTTTTGAGCATCTACTATATGCCAGTAACTATGTTAAGTGCTTTACACAACTTAGTTTATGTAATTCTCATGACAATCTAGAAATGATCATCTCCATTTAAAGCCTAGTAATATGATAGAATTTGCCTAAAACACAGTACTACAACTAAGGCAATTTCATGACTGTGAATAACAACAAAAACAAGACAAATCTAACAAAGCACCACATAAACATTAATAGCTAGGGTCCTAACAGGGAACTCGATGGCACACACAAATTAGCTGATTTCCAAGACAGTTTAAATCAGGACTATTTTCAAAGGTGTAAGCACAGTGTAGGAAAACCTGGAGGAATTGTACTGTGTGCAGAAGGCAAACACTACCTGGAAGCATGAAGGGGAAAGGGAAGGAGTGGTTACCAGACGCTGAAATCTAAGCAACTGTATTTGAGAAGGCCACTTGACAGGAAGTAGACTTTTTTTTTTTTTTTTTTTTTTTGTCTTTTTGATACAGGGTTTCACTATGCAGTTCAGGCTGGCCTTGAACTCTGTAGCCCAGACTGGCCTTGAATTCCCAGTGATCCTCCTGCCTCAGTCTCCTGAGTGCTGGGATTACGAGTGTGTGCTACCACACCTGGCTAAGTAGGACTTTCAGTCAAAAGACAGAGCCAGCCAGTACGAACCCTTAGACAAGAAAATGGAGAAATAAATACCAAAATTTTGTTTTTCTCTCCTTCTAATCTTTTGGTGGTATCCCTAAGTGGCTGAAATCACAGGCCAAAGTCAGCCTGTGGATGTGATCTACACAGGTCAGTCTGGTGGGAGGGAGGGGCGGAAGAGAGAGAAAAAGGGATAGCGAGCAGTACAGGAGAGATAAATGAGACATATCCTGCACACCCAGTCGAAGTCATGGAAGACTATCTCGGAATGTGGATTATAGCTCTTCATCTAAATCACTGCATTCTATATTTTAACCTGCCAACTCTTGTTTCGCTTGCTTCAATGCTTGAAACAATAGATTCTCCTTAACTTATTATTTTGTAATTACAACCCAATTCAATGAAAATTAATGCTTTTTTTCATAGCAATTTTTCTGAAAGTTCCTTTTCAGTACTTCATGAACATCCCATAGTTCTCCCAGAGGATGTATATATAGCTTTTTAATTGTTTCTCTAAAACAATTAGAATTTATTATATTTGAAATTTTAATATAGTCATTATAATGTCAAAGGAAACTTCTCTGAGACACATTCATATTTTCATATTAATGGAAGTTCTATTATAATGTTAATAGAAAAATGGGTTCAATCAGTTATTTAATTCATTCATTAACTACATTCTACCCAAAACTCAAGGGAATATAAAACAAACAACTCACTTAAAACAATAAAAAAAGGATTGTGCTTTCAAAACATTAAAGGTATATTCAATAACTTTAAATCACTTTAATGTGGAATGACTAATCCCACAAAAATAGAAGAACCATGCCATGTGAAAAAGACATAGGTTTTGGACGTAGAAGAATCTAGGGTAAAGTCTCAGCTCTAAATGTGGTGTATGATTTTGCAAAGTGTCTTAAAGTTTCTGAACCTCAGTTTCTTTGTCAACGAAGAGGGGGAATATTTGTCATTCCTATCTCATAGGGTTACTTATCATTCATACCCAGCACTTGAAAGTAGCTCAAAGCACAGTCATTTTTATCCTCTCCTCTAGGCCCTGCCCCATCATTGTTATTCCCTAAGTCAAGACAAAGACACTTGCCAAGCCATAGTTCTCTACCCTCCAAACATATTTCTCTAATTCTTAGCACGGGAAATGAAAATGAGGCCAAAAGTTTTTTATACTTCCAATAAAGGGAAGCCATATCTAATGCTGATGCATTCCAAAACCCAAGGCAAAAGCAGAGTAACTTGAAATAGGAAACTTGAAAACTTCTATCAATGAAGTTGATCTCTTGCATTGTTGTTTCTTTTTTTATTTTATGGAAAAAATAAAACAAAATTTTATAACAAAATATTAGGAGAATAACAGTAGTTAATACACTGTATATTGTTATCTTCAAAGTAGTTACTCAGAGTACAAGATATGGGCATAAAAATTCTCGAAACGATATTAGCAGAAAGCTTTCTTTTCAGTGAACTAAGAGAAACTAGTAGTATAACTGTCTTTTATTGTGTTTTTTGGTCTTTTTTCCTTTTCCCTTCCTTCCTTTCCCCCTTCTCCCAGCCTACTTCCTCTTTCCTTTTGAACAATTTCTTCCCATTTCACAGTATCTATTGTACATTTTGGACCTTATTTACTCTTTCAGTTTCTCACACCAGGGAGACAATAGGATGTTTATACATGTGAGGCTGATTTATTTCACTTAAGAGTATGGTCTCAAGTTGCATCCATTTACCTATAAATGTCTCAATTTATCGTTCTTTATGGCTGAGTAGTACTCCATTGTATAAAAAAACCAATCTCTTTTACCCATTCCTTGGTTGATGGGCATTTGGGTTGTTTCCAAGATTTAGCTATTACAAATTGTGGTGCTATAAACACGGGTGCACATATATCGCTGTGGTACGATGTTTTTAATTCTTTCAGGAAGATACACAGAAGGGTAATATCTGGGTCAAATGGGACCTCTAATCTTAGTTTTTTGAGGAATCTCCATACTGATATCCACAGTGGTTGCACTAGTCTACACTCCCACCAACAGTGGAGCAGGGTTCCTTTTTCCCCACAACCCCTCCAGCATTTGTTATTGGTTGATTTCTTGATGCTATTCAGAAAACTATTCTTTTTGGAGTGAGATGGAATCTCAGTGTTGTTTTAATTTGCATCTCTCTCAGTGTTGTTTTAATTTGCATCTCTCGAATGACCAACGACATTGAACATTCTTTCATATATTTATTTGGCATTTGTATCTATTCATCTGACAAGTGTGTATTTATCTCAGATGCCCATTTTTGGATTGGGACTTTGAATTTGGGAGGTCTGAGTTTTTTCTTTATATGTTCTAGATGTAAGTCTTTTGTCTGAGCAACAACTGGCTAAAATTTTTTCCCACTCTGTGGTTTGTCTTTTCATTCTGTTGGTGATTTCTTTTTGCTGTGAAAAGGTCTTTTAATAGGATAAGATCCCAGTTATTGATTTCTGTATTATTTCTTGTGCAATCAGGGTTTTGTTCATGAATTTTTTGCCTATACCTCTGTCTTCAAGGGTTCTGCCTATTTCCTCTGTCAACAGATTTAATGTTTCTGTTTTAATAGTTAGATATTTGATCCATTTTGATTTTAGTTCAGTGCATGGTAACAGACGTGGGTCTAGTTTTAGTCTTTCACATGTAGATTTAATAACCAAATTCAGTAGTGTAACTGGATGCAAAGTCAACCCTCAAAAATCAATAGCATTCCTGTACACAAACAACCTACTGAGAGAGAAATTAGGGAAATCACACAACAGCATCCAAAAATATGAAATACTTAGGAATCAATCTATCAAAAGAAGTAAAAGATCTATACATTGAAAATTACAGTATTCTCAAAAAGGAGATTGAAGAGGATATCAGAAAATGGATAGGAAGAACCAACAGAGTAACAATGGCCATACCCCCAAAACTGTTATACAATTTAATGCAATTCCATTCAAAATACCATTATCATACCTCACAGAGCTAGAGAAAACATTCTTAAAATTCATTTGGAACCAGAAGAGATCTAGAATAGCAAAAATAATTCTCAGCAATAAAGGCAAGGCAGAGGGAGTTACAATCCCTGACTTGAAATTATACTACAAAACTACTGTGATAAAATCAGCATGGTACTGGCAAAAAACAGACCTGAGGATCAGTTGGACAGATTAGAAGATGCAGAAACAACTCCAAACACCCACAGCCACTTTACCGTTGACAAAGGAGCCAAACATGATCACTGGAAGAAAGATAGCCTCATTAATAAATGATGCTGGAAAAATTGGCTTTCTGCACTGGTATTTCTATTTAACCTTATACATCTGTCTTTTGCCTCTAGGTGTCAGCATTCCTTGCTGTGACCTCTGGAATCAGACTGGTACTTACATTGTCAGCTTCATAATTCCTGGACCTTTAGACTCAAACTAGGGTTTATATCATCAGCTTTGCTAGTTCTTTTGTGCTTCAATTGAATTACCTCACCTTTCCTGGTTCTCTAGCAGAGAGATGGCAGATCATTGGGTTTCTTGGCCTTAATAATAACATGTTTGGGCCAGTGAGATAGCTCAGCGGCATAAGCACCTGCCTGGCAAGCGTGAGGTCCTGAATTCGACTCCCGGTACCCATATACAAAAAAAGGGCCGGTGATATCGCTCAGCGGCACGGGTGCCTGCTGGCATGTGAGGTCCTGAGTTTGACGCCCAGTACCCACACACACACACACACACACAAAAAAAAATAATAATAATATGTTTTAATTACTGTACTAAACATTTCTCCACATATAATGATCTGTTTCTGAAGAAAGCCCCGATTAATACAAAAAGAGTTGAAAATCTTTAAAAAATGATGTTCTAAAAAGTGTGAACTCAGAAAATGGTAAAAGAGTTAGGAGGTAAATCAAGACCATGTTAGTTGTGCTGGTATTCTTAGACTTATCTTGTGGGTTTTAGCCCATATCGATTAATCTTGTGACGATCTTGATTGTCAACTTGACTGGATTAAAAGACACCTCTATTAAAAGACTAGTAAGGCACACTCTGGGTGTATTTGTGGGTGTGTTCAGATATGATTAGCATATAGGCGAGCAAACTACCCTAATGAGGGTAGCACCATGCAATAAGCTTTCAGTATAGATAGAATGGAAAGGGAAAGAAGGAAAAAGTAGGCCTGCCATTGAAAAGCTTCACAAGATACAAAATCAATATTAAAAACTCAATTGATTTTCTATATACCAAAAGTGAACTACTTGAGAAAGAGAACAATTCCATTCATAATAGCTTAAGAAATACCCAAGGATCAAACTAACCAAGGGAGTCAAAGGCCTCTACAATGAATATTATTGAACACTAAAGAAAAAAATTGAAGAAGACATTATAAGACGCAAAGAGATCCTATGTTCATGGATTGACAGAGCATTGATAAAGTAGCTATATTACCAAAAGTAATCTAAAGATTCAATGCAATCTCCATCAAAATTATGACACTGTTGATAAAATTAGAAAAAAAAATCCTAAAATTCAGACAGAAATACAAAAGACCCAGAATATATAAAGCAATCCTAAACAACAGCAAGGCTGAAGGCATAACAATATCCAACTTCAAATTATACTACAAAGTTCTGGTAACAGAAACAGCATGGTACTAGCACAAAAAATAGATACATAGAACTAAGGGATAGAATACAGGTTACAGACAAAGCCACATAAGTACAGTCATCTGATGCTTGACAAAAGAACCAAAAATCCTCTCTCTCTCTCCAAAGGTATTGGAGAAAAGACAGCCTCCTTCATTTGCAGTTGAAAAACTGGATATCTCTACATCCATATGCAGAAGTTTGCATTTAAATGCCTACATCTCACCCTGTACAGAAATCAATTCAAAATAAATTAAAGACCTACATATAAAACCTGAAACTTTAAAACTGCTGGAAAAGAACATGGGGAAACATTTGAAGCAATAGGCACAAGGCAAAGACTTCCTCAATAGGACTCCAGTAGCACAGGAAATAATAGCAAGAATCAATACATGAGTCTATATCCATTTAAAAAGTTTCTGTACCATAGAGGAAATGACCAACAGAATGAAGACATAGCTTAGAGAATGAGAGAAAATCTTTGCCTGGTACTTTCTGATAGAAGAATATACATTCAGTCTATTTTTCTGGGCTCCACTTAGAACTAGCAGAATATATAAGAATACCAAAAATCAAATAGTTCAATCAATAAATGGGAAAATGAGTTGAACAGACACTTCTCAAAAGAAGTACACATGGCCAATAAGTACATGAAAAAGTGTTCAACATCTTTATTCATTAGGGAAATGCAAATCAAAACTATATTGAGTTACATTCATCTTACTCCAGTCAGAATGGCTACATCATGAATGCAAAACTCAGTAAGTGCTGGTGAAGATGTAGGAAAAAGGAACTCTTCTGTACTGTTGTAGAGAATATAAATTAGTATAGCCAATATGGAAATCAGTATGGAGGTTCCTCAAAAAAATTAAAATAGAACTACCATATGATCTAGCTGCACCACTCCTTGGTATATACCCAAAGGAATTAAAGTCAGCATTCTATAAGAATATGTGCATACCCATATTTATTGTAGCACAATACACAACAGCTAAAAAATGGAACTAACCTACGTACCCATCAACAGATGAGTGAATAATATTGCACATATACACAATAAAGTATAATTCAGTTGTAAGGAAGAATGAAGTTATATTATTTCCAGAAAAATGGATGCAACTGAAGATAATCATGTTAACTGAAATAAGCCAGACTCAGAAAGAAAAGTATTACATATTTTCTCTAATATGCGGAATCTAAAAAAAGATGACATGAAAGTAGAAGGGAAACTATTATTAGATAAGAGGGAAGGAATGAGGGAGAGGGTGGGGTGTAAGGAAGAATTGATGTGATTAAATATATTATACGCATGTGTGAAAATACCACATTGAAATGCAGTGTTTTGTAAAAGTAATAGAAACTAATAAAATATATCAAGGAAAAAGAAATGCTCCATTTTCCTTCAGTGGGTGCATCTTTTCCTACTGCCATTCCTTGTAGACATTAGGCTCCAGGTTTCTCAGCCTTTCAATGTAGACTCACATTAGCAACTCTCCATGGAGTTCCAGGCCTTCAGTCTCAGGCTGGCACTGATCCCTCTTTTATGAGGCTTCTTTCTAGCTTTGTGGACTGACCACCTATGGGATTCTCTGGCTCTCCAGCATGCAGACTGCCATTGTGGATAATTCTGTCTCTGATCCTATAAGCCTATATAAAAAATCATATATGGGGGGTGGATTTGGGTACTGAGAATTGTTCTAGAGGAATGCAATTGTAAGTATAAATTTCTCTAATTGGTTCAGTGGTTCCTGAAGCTAATTTGTTGAGACCAAGTTGCCATAGTACCTTCTACTAATGTTTGTAGAGAGTGCAGATACCCCAGTGGTACAGGGCATGCCAAAATATCCCTTCTAATGTGGAGGAAAATTTTTTGCATCTGGTTCCTCGTAAAACCAAGAAAGAAGTATAATGCCTAGTGGACCTACTTGAATTTTGGAGCTAACACATTCCTCATTTAGATGTATGTGATGCTTAAGGTTAATTTTCAACTTGATTGCCTTGGGCCTTGCCCAGGGATTTGCCTGGGTGGATCATGAAGACATACCGTTGGGGTTTATGTCTGCTTCTGGCACATTCTTTGTCATTTTTCCCCTGCTCAGCTTTGCTCCACTATGCTCTTCTGCCATGAGTCAAATTAAACTTTTCCTCCTTCTTTTAAGTTATCAGCTGTGAAAGGTACATATTTTGTCCAGGTTATAAAAGAGTAACTAATGTAGTGTGTTACTACCTTAGTTACTTTCTCATTGCTGGGAAAAATACCTGACACCCAAAAGTTAAATGAGGAAAGGTTTACTTTAGCTCAGTTTGTAGAGGTTTCAGTCAATAGTTGGGTGCCTCCAAGGCAGGGTGGCATAGCATGGCAAAGGAAAAACAGTCCATGGCAGACAGAAAGCAGAGAATGCTGTCAAGGGAGGAAGAGCGATGGAGAATAAATTAATCTATATCTATATCTATATCTATATCTATATCTATATCTACCTATATCTATCCAGGCTATCTCCTTTCTAGGTATCTTCCCAAAAGGGTCAAAGACATCATATTACACTGATACATGCACAACTTGTAGCAGCAAAATTCATAATAGCTAAATCTTCAAAGCAACCTATGCATCCAGCAATTATTAATAAATAAATAAAATGTGGTATTTACACACAATGGAGTACTACACTGCTATAAAGAAAGATAAACTTGAGTCATTTGTAGGAAAATGGGTGATGTTGAGACCATAATGTTAAGTGAAATAAATCAGACATACAAGCATAAATATCACATGATTTCTCTTATATGAGATACCCAAAATATAAATAAAAATCAAAGTAATAGATAACAGGAAGTAAGAAGAGAGATCTTTCTCAAATGGGAAGGTGATCAAGGGATAGAGGGATGGTGTGGGAGGAGAGGGAAAAGTGATGAAAAAAGGAATTAAGATGTGTTATGTACCTGTGCCAACTCCACACAAGGAATGGAAACATTATGTGCTCCAAACACATGTTAATAATAAAATAAAAGAGAAAGAACATGTTCATAAAACTGAAAAAAAAAAAATGACCAGTGGTTCATTTCTAGCTAAAGCAAGAAACAAAAACAATGTTTTAAGTTAGTCAGGAAAGTATTTTCCTGTCAGTTATATCTATGGAATTAGTTTAAATTTAAAAATGAAATCTTAGCTTTATTTTTAAAAAAGCAAAAATTGCCCTGATGACCTTAAATTGTAAAAAGTTACCACTAGTACAGTACTTATGGTTGCTCTTCAAAGAGGCAGAAAGACTGTTCTTTAAAGAGCATACCGTGTTACTCTGAGAGACATTCTAAATAGACAGATGTCAGTCCCCTTCCAGTATCTTTCCCTGACAATGGTCTCCATTCTACTTCCAGTGACTTACTGCCTAGACACTCAAGATAATAACATTAAAACAACACAATGCTTCTTGAAAGTGTTCTTAAATTTAAACAGAGCACTCATTGCCAATATCTTACTAGTTTGAGAGGAATAAAATTAATTCATTCATTTTACACCTACTACATGCAATTTACTCTGCTGTGCACTGAAAATATAATATTAAATACACAACACAAAATGCCTGTTTCCAGAATTTGAAGACTTGATGCAAAAGACAGTAGGTACGTATGTCATGGTGGTACAGAAAAAGCGAAGTTATAATAAAACTATTGGTAACTACGTTCAAAAAGTATAGGTGTCTTGGGTTAGATAGCGATTGAATATCGCATCAAACTTATGAAATTAGTAATATCAGGGGATCTAGAGATGGAGGGAGAGGAGAAGGAGGGGAGGGAATGGGGAAGTAAAAAGGATGAAGATGTGATATGTTTATGTACAAACTTTCCACAGTGAATGTATTCATTACCTATCACAAGCCTGTAAAAATAAAACAGAAACATTGTTTTAGGCTTACTAGAAAAGTCATTTCTTAGGCACATTCTTATTCTGTGGACATAATATTATACCTCACTGGACATTTTGTCAGGCCATATGTTGTGACAGAGTTGTGAGGTTGCCTCCTCAAGACAGACAGAGCTTTGTTGCAATGGAGCAAGAATGGACCTGGAAGGTGGAGACATGGGCTTGGACTGTGGCTCAGCCTCTCATTTGCTAGTCTGACAAGTTACTTTACTCCTCTGTAAAAGGAATAGGTATAGGACTAACTGTAATCTAAAAAGTAAACATAGTTGAAAATACTCTCAGCTCTAAATGGTGCCTGGACTCATACAAAACATTACAAGTGCTGTATCTAAACAACAGAGAAATAATTCACCCAGGAATTCATATTGAGTGGAGGAGAAGGACTTAGAAATGTCTAAACTCATGTTTTCTGGTCAAACTTGACAAGAAAGAAATGAGACAGTTCTGAGAAAAGTCCCAGAGAACGTTCTTCTAGTTTAGGCCATGGCTGTAGCAGCCACGAGCATAGATGTAATCTGAAGAGAGGAAATGCCAGAAGAGACAGTAAATATTATATCTAGACAGCAAAAGTGTGGTATAGCCCCAGTAATAGGTCAGGAGGTAGATATTCCAAGAGCTATATAAGGAATGGAGGTATTGGATGGGCCAAGATAAAGATCTCAAGGCTCAGGCTGAGAACATCTCTCCATGGTGAGAAGTTCACTGCAACACGTCACTAATTTAAGGACGTGAGAATGATCAGAGAATTAAAGTAGCACTATTAGACTGGAGAAGCCAGGCCTTGATGAGTTTCAGCGGTGAGACTTCTTATTCATTAACCCTTCTCAAGTGAGGATAGGGTTTGGGACACACTGCCTCTCTCCCAGGTAGGCTTTAGGCATTTTCAGATTAAAGAAACATTTAAAAATCTATTTTGATAGCTGATAATATGCTAGCCAACGATTTTCTGTTGAGTTCTATGACCCTTTCTGCGGTGTGTCTGTTTTGTTATTGATTTTGATTGTGGAATATAATTTCCAGCATGAGGACTCAAGGCCAAGTTCTTGCCAGAGCCTCTCAGAGGAAGACAAGTGGAAAGCAGTGTGGCTTCAAGCCATGTGCTATTCCTCACAAAGGACACAATGGGTTCTTTTCATATAAATTTCACTGCTGCGGTCTGATGCTTCTCCATGTCCCACAAGGTATGAAGGGGGAATGGGATGTAGCAACAGAAATACTGCCCACTTCCTGGGCTCATTTCAGCATAAAATAAGGGAACCTGCAAAGTGCGGCCTAAAACAAAGTATGCACAAACTGTAAGGGAGGTAGTCAGTTTCCAAAAAGTCCATGTCTGAAAACAATCTTAGCATATGGGACACAGACACATAGACAGACAGACACACACACACACACACAAACATTATACCCTCTTGAAGCTAAGAACATAGTGTAAAAAATCATGGCGTAGAAATGCGCAGACTTGGGTTCCCCAGTATAGTTCAGGCATTAACTTCTAATAGGGCCTTATAAAAGTCACTCTGTATCTCAGAGCTTCAATCACTTAAACTTGCAAAACAAGATAATTTGATTCAATAACTGTCTCCTTCATGCCAGGCACTGTGCTATGTGGGTTCATTTAATTAATGGAATGATTCTGCCAAGATAACACAATCCAAGTTCCTTGGGGACAGTAACCGCTTCTTTTATTTTATTTATCACTCCATAATATAATTAATTTGTGTAATGTCTGCCTCTCACTCCAAATTGTCACAACTTCAGGCCAAAAGTAGGTCTAATTTAAGTTAGGGTCTGTTAGGACCTGTCGAAATAGGGCAAAAGAAATAAGAACAGAGGTATTTAGAGATTAAAGACCAGCTGACAGTTGAATTCACTAAAACATAACCTAGGAGCCGAAAGTCATGAGAAGGTCCTCTGCCTTTGGCTTCTTTGATTACAAAGCAGCAAAGCTCTGTCTCTTTAATTCATTCTCTCTCTCTCTCTCTCTCTCTCTCTCCCCCCCCCCCTCATTCTCAGATGTGGGCAGGAACATTCTAGGGTCTGTCAAGCAAGGTCAGTACTAATAGTGCTGGGAAGAATGTGCAGCTTGAGGGGACCTTGCCTCAAGTCAGGTTTTCCATGGGTCAGAAACTAAAATGAAGATTAGTAGTTAGGATGTTTAAGGCATGACCTTGGGATCAACATCTATGAAGGGGGTTAGGAAATAGGAGTAGACAGAAGAAGCACTGGAACTAGAATGGCCTTTCAGGATTATCCCAAGTTGGGCTAAATGACCAAGGCCTTCATACACTTTCCTGCATGAGTCAGTCACTGGAGTTCTTAGGAAGGGACTATGGCTGGATCGCTATGTGTAGAAGAGGCAATCCTTGAAGAAGTACAGCTGAAACTCATCTGCTGTGTGTACTCTCAGGACCTGAAACAATATGTCTTCTGTTATGGTCTGGATCTGCAACATCCCTCAGAGCCCCATGCACTCAGAGGTGGTGGTTTGTGGAAGGTAATTGAATCATAAGGGTGCTACACTCATTGGTGGATTGGTCTACCAATGGGTTTATAGCTGACGTGCTGTTATAAGGTGGGCTCTAGTCAGAAGCGGGTCGCTGGGGGCAAAGCCTAGAAGGGTATATCTCTTCCTAGGTCTTCCCTTTGATCTCTACTTTCTGACCACTATCAGGTTAACAGCTTCACTCTGACAGAGCCTTCTACAGTGCCCTTCCTGTCTTGGGGGCAGTCAACCATGGACTGAAAATAAACCTCTCCTCTTTTAAGTTGTGTATGTTGGGCATTTTATTCCAGTAACAAGGAAAGAGACAGACTTTGGTGCCAGAGAAGTGAAGTCATTGCTGTGACTACCGGACCATGTGGTTCAGAAGCCTTTGGAATTAGTTCATGGGAGGAATTTGGGAAAGTTTCAAGATGCTGACTAAAGAATCCCTAGAATGCTGTGAGTCATGCTCAATAGGAGATTCTGCTCAGAACACAGCAGTCCAGAATGCTGATAGAAATGCAGGTGGCAAAGACCAGGCTCAGGAAGTTTCAGCTGGGAACCAGGACTGCACTGGCAGTTGGACATGAAAACATGTACGTTATGCTCTGGCAGAACATTTGTCTGCATTTTGCTTATGTCCTGAGATTTTTGCAAAAGACTGAGATTAAGAGTGGCAGTGTAATCTGGCAAAATAAATCTGGCAAAATAAATTTCAAGGCAGCTCAAGGTTGAGGCTGGTTGTAGCATGAGTACTGGTACCTATGATGAGAAGCAGGAACAAAAAGTAGAGCTTAATAATTTGACAAAGTTTGTTAATGGTCAGAAAGGAAGGGCCTGTGAAGTTGGGGTCTATAAAGTTGAGGTCTGTAAAGTTTCAGCCTGTGACAGCCTGGTTTCTGAAAAGATTAGTATTACAAAGAAGCCAAATACCTTGCTTGTGTCATGTCAATAGGAAAGATTCCTTGAGGGCATCTCGGAAATCTGCAAGACCCCACATATCCCATCACAGGCTCAAGGATACAAAGCTATAAAACTTTCATTTGAGGCACCCTGCTCAAAAAGGTCCATGTAGGGAATTTGTTCCCCCAGGATTCCATTCACAATACCCAACCATCAAGCACTAAGAAGCCTCTGAAGTCATGATCCAAGGAGGCCTGGTTACTGCTTCAGCTGGTGACAGACCCTGGCACCATCCATATAGTGCTGGTATGCAGATGCAAGACTTATGAGGCCAGGGAGACATCCACCCAGATTTCAGCAGAAGTCCTGGAAGGCCAGGCAGCACACCCTGAAAACTTAGCACATAAAGCTGAGTGAAGCTCCAGAAGTGCAGTGGAGACCCCAGGAAGTTAGAGAAGCCAGGAACATGAAGCATCTCAGGAAAGCTGCAGGCAGAAAGCAAAGCTACCCCAAAAGAGAGATCATGAGAGATGCAACTGGCAATGCTATATGGACAGAGTTGCTTTCTTAATTACTTTTCTCATTGCTGAGACAAATTACCTGGCACCCAAAGTTAAAGGAGGAAAGGTTTACTTTGGTTCATGGTTTATAGAGGTTTCAGTCCATAGTTGGCTGACTCCAAGGCAGGGTGGCATGGCAGGATGGCATCACAGAGGAGAAATAGTCCATGGGAAACAGGCAGGAGACAGCTAAGCAGCAGGCAGAAGCAGCAGCAGCAGCAGCAGGAGCTAGCCTGCTTTTTCCCTTTATCCCAAACAGGATACAACCTATTGATTGATGCCAACTATACCCAGGGTAGGGCTTCCATTATCCATCCCCTAAATCCCAGTATCACACCCTTAATCTGTATTCATGCACCCTAATCCAGGCACCTTTGAAACTCCCCACCTATGACCACATGATGTTTTGGGAAGACATCTAGGTAACAGTCACCCAAGCCCTTTGGAATTCACATCTTGCCATCATCTGCTCTTGGTACTGGACATGGAACTATGGGATTTAATGCTGCCTTGCTGGGTTTTGATCTTGTTTTGGTCTGAATTCTTTCTAGCCTCCTTTTAGTATGGGAATGTTTAGCTTGTGTCATTTTATGTTAGCAGTATTTAACTTTCTTTTTTATTTTTGCAGGGGCTTACTGCTAAGAGTTTACCTTGAGTCCCAAAGACTTTGGATTTGGACTTGGACTTTTCAGCAATGCTGTAACTGTTAAGACTTTTGCAACTCTTAGAGATAAACTAAATGCATTACACATAAAGTGATGTGCATGAGTCTTTTGGAGGCCAGGAAAAGAATGTTCTGGTTTGACCTGGAATTTCCTCCCAAAGCCTCATGCACTTAAGAGGCAGCACTTGTGGAAGGTGATTGGATCATGGACGCACTACACTTATCAATGAATTGGCCCACATATGGGTTCATAGTTGACATGCTGTTATAAATCTGGGTCTGGCTAGAAGAGGCAGGTCACTGAGCACATACCATGAAAGTATATCCCTCCCTCTTGGGTTCTCCCTTCTCTCTCTGCTTCCTGACCACCATGATGTGAGTGGTTTTCTTCCACCAGACCCTTCCTGCCTTGGAACAACTCAACTCAACCATGGGCAGAAAATGTGAGCCAAAATAAACCTCTCCTTTAAATTTGAGTGTTGGCTGTTTTGTCCTAGTGATAAGAAAAATAACTAAGACGTCATTCTTCATTTTTTTTTTATGTGGGTACTGGGAGTCGAACTCAGGACCTAGTGCTTGCCAGGCAGGCACTTATGCCACTGAGCTATATCACCAGCCCTGAGACATCATTCTTGAAAGAGAATCTATATGATGCACCATAGTGTCACTCTATATCAAGATCACCAAATTTGTACTGTCAATAGGTCAAGAGGCCTAAAGTTGTAGTAATATTGGCCAACTGGTGGAGAGGGTTAGGGAAACAAATGCTAGAATAAAAGTTAAGTCATTCAGCCCTAGGTCTGGAAGTTGCATGAGGTAATAAGTCCAAGGTTGTGATTACTCAAGTCTAGGGAGACATGGAATGTTCCTAGGGTCAAGCAGGACTTACTTACAGAAAGTACACAATTTCAAAGCCAATAGCTACGAGAGATCCAGGAAAGTAACACCAAGGAATCTGCAAAGAAGGAAACAATTATATACTGACTGCCCCTCTGTGCTTTGCATTTAATACAATTTATCTCCTTTCATCATAATAAATCCAAGTTGAAGTTCTAATTTTCCATGTTACAGATGCAGAGGTTTAGAAGATTTCAGCAAGATATCTTAATCATTATTGGTAGAGCTGACATTGAAATCTAGATTAATGTCTAGGAGGAGGAACAGTTAATGATCATAGGCCTCAAGGCACTGAGAACTTCCTATGTGTGTGAGCTGCTGAAGACCCAGCTGAAAGAAGACTCAGAAACTTCTCTGAAATTGGGTGAATCATCCATCTATGGGTATCAGATTCCTCCTGATTCAAAGGGAATATGAAACGAATGACTGCTGAGGAAATATTTAATTGTGAAAATCTATATGAATAATGATACTGACACATACTTCCAGAAAAGACTACTCTATATGAGACAAACAAACATCCAGAAAATTTTATGATGGAAACACGATTCCATAGATATTATTGTAATGTCCATCATACAAATGAAAAACTCAAGGCTCATAAAAATTACCTGAGTTAGAGGAAGTCATATACACTTGGTGACAGCATTGGAGTTTGAGGTTGAATCTCCTGACTCCAACACCATTTGCTGTTTCCGCTATCACTTGTTCTCATTTCAATCTTATGTGGACCACAAACGCACTGTTAAGATAGTAAAGGATACAGATTTTCCAAGGCTCACTCTAAGATTATGGTCCCATTTACTAATGATGCAGATTCCTTTTCTGTAATGAGGCATTTTGTGGTTAGTAATTCTCATATATCCATGTCTGATATAAATTTCTACATGGCTCAGTTTAAGAAAGCACAAACAAGCTGCCCCTCCCCACTCATAGACTATAGGCAAAAGTAGCCCCTGCGTCATCGGCAGCCAGGCAACTCTGATCCTGCGGATTCCGTGCCCTAGTTGCAGTCACCCCTCAACTCCAAGAGCAACCTCTGTTTTGATTCTCCTTGGCACAAAGCAGCAGAGGCTCCAAACAATCAACCTGACTGTTGACAAGTCCTGTGCCCCAAGCCCAACAGAGTCAGCAGTTCCAGGGAAAAACAACAGGCTGAACAGCAGTGCTACCCTCAAGAAAAGCCCACAGCAATTGTAAACTACAAAAACAGTTGGGGTTTTACACCATGAGTGACTCCTTCATGGTGGGCTAGAGTTGGAGAAGAAATCCAGTGCCATACTGTAGAGGGTTCAATCAGGGGCCATTTTGGGAAGGGGTTAACTGCTTAACCCACAGTATAACTACAGAGCAACTTCACTTTAGGATCTCCAGTGTTACCCTACAACAGTGACTAGGTAAGAGACACCACAAAACACAGCCACAGAGAGTATATGGACTAGACAGGAAGAATACAAGGTCCCACACTCTGTGGTGAGAAGCATGGCATGGTGTGTGTGGCTTTCAGAGGGGTGTAGATCTGAAAGTACTGGCATTAAGTCAAGTGGTCTGCTTGAACCTCTGCCCCTCTATCTACATCTAGCAGAGACTATGGGTCTGATTGCTTGCCCCACTATCAGTGAAAGGACATGCTTCAGTCTGGGTGGTTGAAGCAGTCTGAGGCGTATAGACAGAGAGGCCTCTGGAGAAGGGGGTGCGTCTCACAAACCGAGAGGCTAAAAAACTATGACTTGCTGGTATAGAAAACTATGACTTGCTGGATTCCAAGACTATAGATCCTGGAAAGAAATCAACCATTCAAAAATGCACAGGAATTGTTTTGTTTTGTTGGAGTCATCATTTGTTTTTTCTTTTATTCTTTCTCTTTTTCCATTACTGGATTTTGGGGGTTTGCAAATTCTTTTTTTCCTTTTTATTTCTTTCTTTGTCCTTTTAATTTTGCTCCTTCTCATTTCTCTTTTCTCTTTATTATCCTTTGTTTCACAGACAATCTGTGAAAATTATATTAAATGGAAAAAAAGGAAAGCTGTCCCTCTAAAATCAGGAAGAAGACAAGGCTATCTGTTATCACCACTCCTGTTCAGTATAGTTCTTGAATCATCAGCCAGAACGATTAGGAAAAATAAAGAAATAAAAGAGATATGTATGGGAAAAGAAGTCAAATTACCATTATTTGCAGATGAAATTATCCCTACAGAGAAGACTCCAAAAGTTCCACCAAAGTACTCCTAGAATTAATAACCAAATTCAGCCATGTCGCAGGATATAAAATTAATTCATATAATCAACAGCATTCCTCTGAACAGTAATGAACTGCGAAAAAATTAGAAAAACAATACCATTCACAACAGCTTCAAGAAAAATTAAATATTTAAGAATTAATCTAGCCATGGAAGTGAAATCTCTATAATGAAAACTATGGTACTCTGAAAGTGAAGATAGAAGAGGACATTGGAAAATGTAAAGATATCCCCTGCTCCTGGATAGGCAGAACCAATATAGTTAACATTTCCATACTTCTAAAACTCATATACAGATTTAATGCAATCCGAATCAAAATACAAACAGCATTTCCCATATAACTAGAAAAAGCTATCCTGAAATTTATTCGGGACCAGAGGAGACCCAGAATACCAAAAGCAACGTTGGGCTAAAACAGCAAAGCAGGGGTCAGGGATATAGCTCAGCAGCACAAGTGCCTGCTTAGCAAGCTCAAGGTCCTGAGTTCATTCCCAGTACCAAAAAAAAAAAAAAGCAAAGCAGGAGTCATCACAAATCCAAACTCCAAGTTATACTACAATGCTTCAGTAATAAAAACCATATGGTACTGACAAAAACAAAACCGATACATGGATAAATGGAACAGAAGAAAATGCAGAAATGATACCAGGCATATTTAATTATCTATTCTTTGACAAAGAGATCAAAAACATACACTGGAGGAAAGATAGCCCCTTTAATAAATGATGTTGGGAAAACTGGCTGTCTATATGCAAAAGGTTGAATCTAGACCCATATCTCTCACCACTTACGGTACTAAACTAAAATCAAAATAGATCAAATATATAAATGTTAGAACAGAAACACTTAATTTGGTGGAAGGTAAATTCATTAAAACTCTTGAAGACACAGGTGTGTGCAAAGACTTTCCAAACAGAACCCTGGTTGTACAAGAAATAGTGCCAAGAATTAACAAATGGGATCATGTAAAATTTAAAAGCTTCTGCACAACGAAGGAAACAACCAACAGAATGAAGAGACAACATACAGGATGGGAAAATAAACTGCCAGCTATTCCTCAGACAGAGGACTAATATCCAAAATACATAAAGAACACAAAATTTTAGGTCCCTCAATATAAAATATCAAAAATGGACAACTCAAAAGAATATACATTTTTCAGAAAAAGCTATGTAAGTGGCAAATAAACAGTAAATAAATATTCATCATCTCTTGCCATTACAGAAACACAAACTAAAACAATACTAAGATTCTATCTTACTCCAGAAAGAATGTCTGTCATCAAGAAATCAAATAATAATAAATTCTGGCAAACCTTTTACACTGTTATTGAGAATGTAAACTAGCACAACCATGATCAAAATCAGCATAGAGATTCTTCAAAAAATTAAACATAGAAATTCCATTTAACCCAGATATTTCCCTTCTAGGTATCTTCCTGAAAGAGTTAAAGACATCATATTACAGTAATACATGCATAGCAATGTTTATAGCAGTATAATTCATAACAGCTAAATATTGGCAGTGGCCTATATGTCCATAAACAGATGAATGGATAAAGAAAATGTGATACTTACACACAAAAGCATACTACTCTGCCATAAGAAGGATGAATTTGAGTCACTTGTAGGAAAATGGATGTACCTTGAGACCATAATTTTACATTAAATACGTCAGGAACACAAGTTTAAATATCACATTGTCTCTCATAAATGAAAAACCCAAAATATAAATAAAGAGCAAAATAAAAGATAGGTAATAGGATATAGGGAGTTAGATCATTTGCAGAACATAAGGGGGCCAAGTGATGGATGGAGTGGTGAGGGAGATGTGGAAAAGGATGCAAAATGAATAAAGATGTGTTATGTACATGTACTAACTCCCCAGGAGGAATGTAATCATTAAGTCCTGCAAACATGTACTAATAAAAAAATAAAAATTGAAAAAAAAAGAAGAAAAAAGAATGCACAAGCCACCTTTTTGGCACTGACTTTCTGCTCACATAGTAAAAATCAATCTCTTTCGGGATTTTCAGCTCTTTTTAGTGCTTATCCAATAGTTTCTGACTTTGAGTCCTAAACTGAGAATCCAGGAATGCAATCTAATACTGGAGGCTTACGGTTTCTGTCTTCCTGCTTATAAGCAATCTTCTTCGCAAAGCAGAGTTTCCTCAACCTTGTACTCTTGGGATGATCTATGCACAGCTCTGAAAACATTTCTAGATAGGTAAGAAGTGTACAAGGCAGATTGTATGCCATGTGCAGCGCAGCTCTCGAAGTTCCCAGGGGGAAGGATTGTGAGAGGATGAAGAAATAAAAATAAGAGACAACATACAGAAAGCTAATATACAGGTGGAGCCCTCTCTCCAGATGGGAGGAAATGAACTACTCACCACTGCAGTGCATTTTTATTTATACTTTTGGCAGGTTGATGTCACATGACACCCCTTTGCTTAACTAGCTTGCCTTTCACGCCCGGGTGTTTTGGGGGCTGGAATACCTGTTCCTCTGGGGTGCCCTGTACCCTCAGGGCACTCCATGCTCTGGGCTCCACACATGTGAACGATCTCCAGCTCAGCTGCTCCCAACAACTGTAACCCAGGTTGAAGGGTGTGACTTTGAATAGAGCACCTAAAAAGTAAAGGCTTGGGACATTTTTCAAGGATGAAGACTTAGAATGTTAAAGCTGATAAACACCTTAGAAATCACCTGGATGACTTCTGTAAATACAAGAAATACAGCCCAAAATCCAGATGAACTTGCCCAAAGACATACAGCCTGCAGTTTCTAAGACATGCTGATTTAATCTTTAAAGAGCTAAAGTGATTCTCGCTCTTCCATTCCCCTACCGTCTATCCCACAGGTCTACATTCATATCCTAGTAGAAAACTTTTCCACTAGGAGGGCCCCCACATCTTAATGAAATCAATAATTGCCATGTGTTTTGGTCTCCATTCCAAAGCCAAGGAAATTTTAGATAATGAAAGTTTAAGCCACTTGTCAGTGGATACTCAGTAAAACATGTTACATTTGGCTGATGTCTTTCTGACTTGAAATCTCCAAACCCAAAAATCTCTGTCATTCATGTGTGTATGACTCATATTCTTTGTAATCTCCATTTCAATGAAAACAAACAGTATTGACTCTATTACTTACAAGATAAAGATGAATTTGACATTTCAATCCCTTAAGAATATGGCCCCAAGATAAACTGAGCAATTAACATTCCTTTGACCCACATTCTGGGTTTTTGGAGTTCTTCATGGCGCCATGAGCACATGCTATGTACTGCATGTCTCTAGGCCACTGCCCATTCAGATCCCTTTAACCCATCTGCCTAAGGTGTTATTTCTTTCCTGCTAAGTAATTCTCATTCTTCAACCCTAAACTCAAGTGATTCCTCCTCTGGGAGGTATTTTTTGAGTTCTCATGATAGAATCCAGTGTTCACTACTTCGTGTCTCCATAACACCCTGGCCATGGATTAAGGCATTTACATCACACTCTAATTATTTAGTAAAATATCTGATTCCCAAACTTGACTGGATATCATTGAGGAAAGGCTGTGAATCATATTTATAAAAGGAATGAACATCCTCATACATTAACCAGAGAAAAAGTGTAATTATTTTATTTTAGAGGTAAGAAAGCTGCAGAAAAGTTCCAGGATAGAGAAGATACTTATAAATATTTACTCTCCTTTCCTTTTCATTTATTATTGACACTAACACTAATTGGATCTTCGTCTCTAGTTTAAAATAGAAATAGAGATCAAAAAATTTGAGTAACTTCCCCAAAGTTACAGACTGAACATTGGCAGAGTTGGGATTCTGCCTCTGTTGCCTCCCATGCACTCACCTCAAATCTTCAGACTAAAAGAAGAAAGCTTAGAGAACAGCAAATGTCCTCTCCTTTTGTTGGTATTGTAGTTCTGAGGGGGTTCAAGCATCCCTCCAGGGATGAGGATATTCTGCTGGAATGACCAAATATTCACTTCCCAATATAGCTGATATTGTTTTTCCTATCATCTGCATAATAAAAGGGACTCCAGTATACCCTGTTTACTAATTCTTCTTTCCTCCCAGAAGGTCTAGCCCAGACCTTCTGCCCCATACAAGTACTGTATTAAATATTTTGCTGATGGGAGTTTGTTATTTTAAGTGGAATGCATTTTACTAGAGCCAGAGCAGACTCTCTTCCTCTCCCTTTCTTTCTTTCTTTTTTTCATTCTTTCTTTCTTTCTGGCACTGACATTAAGGATATAATTATCTGTCAGGTGATCAACTGCTGCCAGGTGGCAAGACAGAAGTACTCATTGCAAATCTTTCTCTGGATGAAAAGAGTACAATGAAATGGAAATACAGCATTACGTTCCCAACAATCAGTCCCAAGGACCTCTCTCAAGTATTGTGAACAGCAAGACTCCTCAGAGCACAGGGCCTCTGAGAGCTTGTAGGATCACAGAATCTTGTCCCTGGGAGAGTTTTTAGAGCTCTGTCCGTGCTCTTTTAAAAGTGTGGAAAATGAGACACACAGAGAAGAAAAGGCTTTCTTCAGGTTACACAAGAATGAATGGAAAGTTAGAACTGAAATCCAGAAATCATGACACAATACCAACCATGGTCCCAATACCAAACATGTTGCACTATTTTTTAGGAGGCATGTCCAACTTTCAACCTCTGGCTTAGCCACACTTGGCATGGATGTCCAACCTTTTGACTTGCCTGGGCCACATTAAATAGAGAGGAATTGTTTTGTGCTATAGTTAAAATATATAACATAATGTATATAGGTAACAAAATTTCCTTTTTACATATTTTTATGTAACATTAAAAATATAGGACAAGAAGCCTGCAAGGTTTAGGTTGAGTACACCTGTGAGAGAAAGATGGGAACACCTTAGCCTTATAAGTGCAAGGTGTGGAGTAAGTGGTATTTGTGTCTACTTCTGATGGTTCTGCTATCAGTAGATGTATGAAATAGAATTGTTCTACAATTTCATTGAGCTTTAGTTTCCAAATCTGTAAAGTGAGGTAATAAGAATATCTACATCATTAAAGTACCTAATTCATAGAATGCTGAGAGTAAAATGTGTAAATGTAAAGAAAACTCTTACCACATTTTCTGACATAATAAGTTTTCAGTAGACATTCATTTTCATGATGATAATTCTATTGCTGCTACATGTTTTTCTTTTTGTTTTTCCTTTTTATCTCTTGAACTACTGCAAATGCAAAATTAGAAGTATTGCCTACCTTTTTTTATAGAAAGGACAAATGAATATAAAAGCTCCTTTAAAATGTGGGAAGGATATAATATCACTTCTTAAGTGAGACAGGTTAATATAACTTAAAAACATATATCTTATCACCTCACCTTATCTAGGGCTTCAGTTTACCTAACCACAAGTAAATATCTTGCTTTGGTGAGTTTCTAATATTGACTGACTGCTCTCAAAGCAATTCTGAAACCCTAAAGAAGTACACAACATTCCAGTGATATCCAAAACAATAGGTAATGAGTGTTTCTAGCTAATTGTCTCTTGGATGCTGTCTTTACTAAGAAATTTATCTTCTTGCCTAAATATTATATACATGCCTCACGGGTGCCCCGCGCTTCAACCACTGGCAGTAATACCAGTGGATCCAGAACGTGCATTTTTATTTGCCTCTATATACCAGCATTCAAGGTCCATTTGTGAGCATGCTTTTGGTAAATGCGTTTTGAATGAATGAAGCATTACCATAAAGATTAGTCCTAAGAGCAGCAGTACAGAAGATACTGCTTGGGATGGTTACTGAGTCCCCAGTGAGTCTGCATTCCCTGGAAATTGCTCCAGTGCTCAGGAGTAGGCACATGGCCTTACTGTCATCATGGTCCTGCTCCAGACAGAGATGACTGGGCCATTGGTCAATACCTGACTCAAGTCAGGAAATCAGAGTCAGCTGTCTAGAAAACCTGAAACTGGAAATGGGAAACAACACTAGTTTCGTTGACTCTGAAACACATTCAGGTTAATATTTCAGCAGACATTCCATGAATTTATAATGCTGAGATCTCCCCAAGGAGCTCTTGGGGGATTCCTCCAAGACTTTGTTCTTCAACTTTCCTTTATAAGATGCTATGAAAGACCTCAATATACTTTCAATATCATTGTTTTGTTTTGTTTTTGCTTCATTAATAACCAAGAACAACTTTACTAACAAAAATGGGGTAGAAAATTATCTTTTAATGGTTAGTACTTCTTAAGAAGGGAACTGCCTTACTTTAGAAAAATGCTGTGATAAGCTACTTGACAGTAGAAAATGAAATCTAAGATCATGAGCTTTCTCTGGTGATAAGGGAACAAAAGATGAACTACTTGGTAATTAAATAGAAATGATTGGGAATTTTAAAATAGGACAAAGAGAGAAGAAAGAAAAAGAAAATAGAAGACTGAATGAAAAAAATGTATATATATGGATTAAGATATGGGGAAGACAGACTCCAGTACTACTTTCAGCAAGCAAAGCATGCTGGGAAGACTCATCTTTCTGCACTGTTAGGAGAGAACATCCGGATTATTGATAAAACAGTGAATGTTCTCTTAACAGGATGCGGTAAGGAGAGATGGGGTTATGGCATAACAAAGACAGCATGAATCTTTACAACTCCAGGTGTAGGTTGCCAACAGGACCTGGTCCAGACACAGAGAAGGGTGAAAACCAAGCAGAGGTTTGTTGCATTCTTCACCCTACAACACTTGTGAAGCCTCTAAACCTGGGTCCACTAGGTGTGAACAGTACTAGGTTGGAGTCAGAACTCACCAGACTCGACCATGAACTCACTTGAGCAAGTTCTAGTCCCTCTGTGGGCCTTTTGTTTGGTTCTTTATCTGACAAATGAAAAGAGATTAGACCAAATTTTCTTAAGAATAGATGAGCTTGTAGACCAAAGATTTCCAAACACACCACCATAAATTTTAAACAAAGCATTTCTAAATAAAATAAAGCAAAACAAAACAAAACAACTTTACAAAAAAGCCCTACTATCTTAAGCAATGTAGAACTGCTTTAAGTGTAATGAGGGATAAGGGGCAGATGAGAATTCTCCTGTGCTTTTCTTCTTGGCAAAATAAAATTTTGCTTCCCTGAATGAGGGAAGGACCATCCCCAGTCAACTTAGCTACACCCCTCTTGCTTTCTGAGGAAACAGCGGCTCCTGGAAGCCATTACTCATCTGAGGAATCCAGCACTAGAGTCTCGTGTTCACCTCAGTTGGAAGGTCATTAGACTCATCTCACCATACCGTATCTACCAATTTCCTTCAGGCCCTACCGGATGCCCAGACTTCCTGTGGCATCTCTCATTATCAGACCATTACTCTTTATCTGGGTGGGGCAATCTCCTAGTGCAATTTGATCTCTTACCTTCTCATTTCCTTCCTCACAAAAACTATTCATTCTGAATACTGGAAAAATAGTATCTACATTATAGAGTAGCTTGATTGGAGTCAATTGATGTATGTTAGTATTTAGTATAATGTTTAGCATATAATAAGCCTTGAAGTTTTTTTTCTTATTATTGTTAATTTATCATTGTTAATAGAATTATGCAGGTATAAGCAAAACCACAACATATATTTTGGCAAATCATTGGATTCATTAATTTTTTTTTCCAGTTTTCAATTTTTTATTACTACATGTTTGCAGTGCATAATGATTACACTCCTTGTGGGGAGTTGGTAGTCAAGTGAGGTGGAGGGGGAGGGAAGGGAAGGAGAAGGCGATGGAAAAAATAAAGATTCACTAATCTTGACTTATCTATCAACAGCTTTAATTATTGCCTTACTGTTTCCATCTCTTCCCACCAACTTTCTCTCTTCTTCTTGAATGACTTTCACATTTACATAGATGACCCACCCCAAATCAAGGCTTTTTTCCTAATTAAACATCTTTAGCAAACAGAACAACACCTGGCTCATGGTAAACTGAATAAATACTTCCTGAACAAATGAAAAGGGTCTCCAATAGTTTTTCATTCACTCTATTTCAGCTCTTTCTCTCTCCCTCCCTGCCTATATCTCTCTCCCTCTCTTCCTCTCCTTCTCCTGCATGCACACACACACACACACACACAACCACATATATACTGTCAAATGTCCACAGTGTGTTCTCCAACTACAACTTTCAAAGTAATTTTCAGAAGCATTCATCACAATAATGATTTTAAATTCAATCCATTTATCCTACCACTTGAGGGCCATCAGCCCTCATCCTGTTTCTCTCTCCCTTTCATGTCCAAAATTATAGTTATTTCCATAAACATCTTTAATTCCTGTAACATCATCCATCTTACTTTTCTCATGTGGCCAAACTGAAGACTTGAATCTTCATACCTAATCCAGTCCCCAAATAATTGGAAGAAACCAGACACCTAGGTAGAATGATGCACTTGAAATTCATGGCCTCATTCTTCAAGCAGTTGTTTATTACTACTCAACAATTCTACAAAGATGTTCTGATAAGTATGCTTCAGTTTTCTTTTCCAGTATAAACTGGTTCAGGTCCTCTTCTATCTCTTGATTTCCATTATTTTTTCCATCACTACCCTTTTTTTGTGTGTGTGGGTACCGGGGGGTCGACCTCAGGACCTCGCGTGCCAGCAGGCGCCCGTGCCGCTGAGTGATATCACCGGCCCCTTTTTCGTATGTGGGATCCGGGAGTTGAACTCGGGGCCTCGCGCTTGCCAGGCAGGCGCTTACGCCACTGAGCCATCTCACCGGCCCCACTACCCTTTTTGAAGACAATCTCACCTAATGTTTTCCATTTTAGAGACTATTAGACAGGAGCATTTGCATATTTGTACAACTACAATTAGAAACACGCACATGACTTTACAATCCTGTTACCATGGATGAAGGGTGGCTTTCTTCCTAAGAAATACCCTTGGTGCGTCTTCTGGATCCCTTGCTTCTCACTTGCTTAAGGATTGCACATTTTTGGTTATCTACTGCATTAATCTGGCTTTTTCCCTGAATCATTACAATTAAAAATAACCTGTGACTCAACACTCCATCCACCATTAATTAGTGCCCATTTCTCTGCTCATCTTCCTGGTCATACATCTGCACAAGCATCAGCTGCCTGTGCCTTTTACTCTTCAATGATGAGTTGATTCATTCTACTATTGATTTTCAACCTGCCTCTGGCCACTGATTTTCTCATTTTTGTATGGGCCCCTTTTCTTCCATCCAACCTCTAACTATTAAAATTTCCTAGGATTTAATGCTATACTATCTATTATTTTTAGCTTCACCTTTCTTCATAGGTTTTCCCATCCAAATAGCAGCATTAAATGTAATATATATGCTGACAATCTCAAATGTATGTCTTTAGCCCAAACTTCTCTTCTGGACTCCAGTCTTATATAACCCAAAGTCTACTCTTCCTTAGAGATGTCACAAATATTTAACATTTGACATTTTCAAAATCAAAGGGCCAATTCTCCCATTCCACCCACATTTCTGGATTTTTAAAATTCCCCAATGTAGCCATAGCTTTAACAGCTAGAATACAGAATCCTGACTTAATCCATTTTTTTTTTTTTTTTTTGTGGGTACCAGGGGGACGACCTCAGGACCTCGCGGGCCAACAGGCACCCGTGCCACTGAGCGATATCACCGGCCCCTTTTTCGTATGTGGGTTCCGGGAGTCGAACTCGGGCCCTCGCGCTTGCACGGCAGGCGCTTACGCCGCTGAGCCATCTCACCGGCCCAATCCATTTTTAATGTTATATATATATATATATATATATCCCTTTAACTTATTTTCATTTCTACTGCAACTCATTCTAAACCAAGTCAGTGCTACCTCACTAATGCAAAAGAGCCCTAGTGCCGAGAAGGTATTAAAATTCTTACTAATTCTCTCTCTTCTGCAGTACTTCACTATAACCTACTCCCACCATAAATTTGATCTCAATAAATATCTGTTAAATAATGAATGAACTCTTGGACTGCAAAAACTACATTTGAGAGGTATTTGACTAAACAATGAGCTTTCTAGGAACAAAGCCTGATATGATTTATCTCTATTTCTCTAGAATTCAGGACAAGTTAAAAAATAACTTTCTCAGGAAAGGCTTTTTAAACTAAATTGAGATGCAGTCTTTGAGTTTGTCATGTCAAACAATATAATGTACAAGTTTTATAATCCTAGTAACTGCCTATCTTTGCCGGGCTTCTGCTGATTTAAATTTTTAAAGTGTCTGAATAAGACAATGTAAATAATAATATAAGGCACCTGAGATTTGAACCAATTAACACATGCTCAGAATCTAAGCTTTACCCCTTCAGCAATATGACAATTAAGCTTGATTTTTTCCACTTATTGGATTGGTGGAGGATACTTCTGAATGTGTAAGAATGGGTCACAGAGGCCTGACCTTGGGTTCTACATCTGGTTCCTTTTCCTTTCTTCTCTCGCACTGTTCCCCTGTTCCACTCCCCTGTCAGCATGAACTGAGCATCTTTGCTTTGCCATCCCCTTCCACTAAGAGTACTCTGTCTTGCAACCGGTCTGAGTATACCTATCAAAACTTATCAATATGTCAGTGGCTTGAGAGAACACAAAAAATGATAGTGTTTGCTCTGAAGACTACCTCACCATGTTCTTGAAGGTATAAAATGGTGCTGTATGACAAATGTGTCTACTGACAGATCTGAGTCAAGTGTAATTCTGAAGAATTTAACCCCAAACGGTTTTTAAATACCTTAATGTTTTATTTCCACATGTATTTCTTTTCACGAGGAAGATCTATGAAAAAGAAATCTTTGTGAAAATAGGGTTAAAAGAAATCTTTCAATGCATATAAAATAAAAATTAAATATAGTTAAGAAAGCACTGTATCATAGTTTAATTGGATGGTATTTCCTTTCTTAGTAATACATAAAGTAATGGTGTATCTTACAGTTGACAGCTTCTTAAATTGGGTGAAATGTGGTAAGTAACACCAAATAAAATTCTGCAGTCTTTGTAACACTTTCTTTAAAAGCATTCTGATCATACAAATCTTTCACTGATTAATAAAAATTAGGGTGTGATTTCATTAAGATATAATTAACCCAGTTATTGAATAGCACATATGGTTAACTATAAAGAGTAAGAACTCTGAAATTCAACCCACCTGCAGTTTAATTCTGACTCCATCATGTACCTAATCTGTGATCTTAGTCATTTTTTTTTTACTTTTTCAAATTAGTGCAATAATAATATGAAATTTTAAAATTTTGATGTAAAAATTAAATGAGATAATGTTAATAAAGAAATCAGCAGTATCTCTCACCAAGAAATGGCTCAATGTCTGTTAACCACTGTATTATCATTATCACTATTAATATTATAATAATAACATGTTACTTGATCTTTACAGTACCTATTTGAGACTATTATTATTTCTGTTGCTAAATGAGGATTTGATTCTTAGAAACTTTCTACTGGAAAAAGATTATACAGATCATTGGTTATTTAAAAAACTCATGGTCAGCATATACTACAAGTCAGTTAATTATCAGAAGCTGAAGCTTAAGTTCCTTGCCATTATTTATTTTTAAAGAGCTCAGTTGGGAGGAAAAAATGCATAGAAAGGAGAGTAAAAGATATATAGTTAATTTACTCTTCAAGATATTCTGAAATTTATCTGAATAAAGCCAGGTCACAGAAGAACACTCTTTTGGTGTCTTATAAGGATTGCTTTTATCAACATGGCAGATAACAAAGGACTACATTGAGAGATGTCTCAAGAAATAGTCCTTTGGATACCTTTTTTTTAGAGTTGATGAAGTGGCTGAGAATGTTGCTTATCACATAATAACCTGTACTCTTTTGAAAGAGTACCTGCCCTCTCGCTATCACCCTGGATCTCAATGTCAATAAAAATTGTATTTTTCCTAAGAAATTCAAAGTCAAGTTTACTATTCAACCCCAAGAAGTGTGAGCATTACCACTACTCCTGACTTCTTCATTGTCCTACTCTTATTTTGCTACAAGTAACAACTTGTGATATGTCTCTAAAATGGGAACAAAATTGATGCCTTTGAGGAGAGTGAGAGACTATTCTAGTTGGATCACTTTTACAGTGGCTAAGAGATAAAGCTATAAATATACATATGTCCTTCTTTGGTCATTGGAAGCAATGACATGTTCTGTATTTTTAGAATCCACTTCAAAAAATCTATTGCAAGTGAAATGTAATAAGTAAATCATTCAACAAACCTAATGTACAAATTTTCACATGTATTTTATAGATTTCCTATTGAAAAATAAAGAAACTGCCTTTCTCCTGCCTCCAACCCTGGTTTGCAATGAAGAATGTGGAAAAGAAGGATGAAGTTTAAATGATACTAGGTAAAGCATCATTTTTAAGAAGAATGGAATGTCTTGTGGAAGAGAAATCTTTTGTCAGCATGTGCCTGGCTGGAGCCCTTCCCTACATCCCCATCACCTGTTACTGGAGAATTAATTCAATCACATAAGCATGCCGTATGTACCAATCCTGACCATGGCACTGCTTTACAAGCAATCTGGAGGCTTTAGAAGGGCAAATAGGCTAATATAGGTCTAAGGACAGGGACAAGATCTGGGTTTGAACCCAATTCTGTCTCCTACTCATTGTGTCACCTTAGGCATGTTGCCACTTTGAGACTAGTTTCTTCATGTATCAAATAGCACTAATGGCATTAACATTGTTATCATACAGGGTTGCTATACATAAAGGCTGTACATAAAGCAAAATTTTAAGGAAATAATATGGGCAGGAGATCCAGGAGAACTGACTGCTGTCTCCATCTTTGTCTCTGTCTCTGTCTCTCTCTCGCTCTCTCTCAGCTTTTCCTTATCTTAAAGGAGACTGCTGAAATAGAAAATCCCATGTAGTGAAGGTTTCCCAACATTACAGGTTGAACATTACATGTTGAAACATAATTATACAAAGTAAAAGTCTATGTGGATGTGAGAAATAATCAGAGAATGTATTCCTGTCAGGGCTTAACTGTTATGCTGTTTTGTTTTGTTTTGCTTTGTTTTGTTTTGTTTTGTTTTGTTTTGTTTTGTTCTTGTAAGTGGATGACTTTGGGGTCTTGACTGACTTGAAAAGGAATCCTTTTACAGGGTGCATGGATAAGATGCTTTTTAATGTATCCATGAAAGTGAACGTGTAACAAAAGAACAATAAAGAAAAATTAATAATTCAAGCATTTTATCATTCAACAGCAATACAAGTCCAAACATACAAAATATTTTGGTGCATTTTCTGAGAAACATACAATAAGACCTATTTTGGAAAATTTGCGTATCTGAAATAATAGATCACTTACTTGGCATCTGTTATGAATTGTGTCTAGATGTCCCCCCGGAGTCTCATGTAGCCATAGGTGGGGCTTTTCAGAGGTGGCAGGATCTGGAGTATATGATGCTGGGATCAAGGGTGTGTGATTACTAAATTAGTCTAATGATTCTTATGCCATAATTCTGGGTAGGATTAAGGGTGCCCCAAGCTGCGTGTGAGTGCTATCTGCCCTAAGGGTGGGTAGGTTGGATAAGATATAAGAGATAGAAAGAGGGTCGTGCTTGTTGCTAGCTGCTTGTTGCTTTCTTCTTCCTACCTTCTGTCCGCCTGCTTGCCTGCTCTATGATGCTCCTCTTCCATGCCATCCTACCTTGGAGCCAGCAACCTCTACAAACTGTGAGCTACAATAAACCTTTCCTCTTTTACCTTTGGGTGTCGGGTATTTTTTCTCAGCAATGAGAAAAGTAACTAAGGCATCTTTAATTTTTAGTACTTAAATGCATATCACTTACGCCTCATACTAATCCTGAGAAGCAGGGTTTGATGTTTTGGTTTATACATGGAGAAATGATAGTAAGAATGGTTCAAATAATTTTCCATAGTCATATAATCAGCAAGTGGCAGAAATGGGATATAAAGCATAGACCTCTGACTTTAAAGTCAAAGGTCTGTTACAGTGGGTTACTTCCCAAGGAGAGCCAGAGCTGTGTTCGTCAGACAGATGAAATGTTTACGGAGTATGATTAGGATGAATCTGTAGAAAGACTAAGCAGATGAGACATGGTGGCTTCCATATTGGAAAGGGAAGAATATAAAAACTGATTAAAATAAAAATAATAGAAATTGGTTGGACCTTTATAGATTATAAAATACTTTCCCCTATCTATTAACTCATTGTTCCTCACACATACTCTATAATGTAATATCCATTCTCAAATGAGGAAACAAGCTAAGGGAAGATAGATGAATTTCCCAAGATTATCTAGATACTCAATGATATTTTGAACCCTTCTTCCAAGTTCCTGACATTGGAAAGTCAACTGGGTTCCTAGTTTCATGGCTGCGCAGTGTATTTTCCTACACTCATATTCATTAGAAAGAGCTCTTCACTCCTGGGTATGAAAACTATCAGTTTCATACATTTGTAAACATGTCTGCTCCCAAACACTCTGCAGAAGCACTGATATCAAAGCAGGGCGAGCTGGCAGAAACTGCTGCTGTAAGGAGCTGAAGACACCTCTTAAGCTTGGCCTAACCACACAAGTCCAAGAATCCACCCTTTATTCTTTTTTAAAAAAATCACCGATGCTACTATGACAGGGCTTGGTTGCACTATGGAGAATCTAACAAGATTATTATTTTGGGGAAAGATTCCACAGGGGAAAATCAAAATCAATCTATTGTTCCAGTCAACCTGACAACTATAGAAGTATGTTTAACCAACTTACCCAGGCTGCTATTCAAAAAAATTTTTTTCCAAGAACTCAGAGTTCCACAGCTATCTGAAGACACTGCAGTATAACAGAGTGATTTCCCTTTTGGGGGGTTAAAGGAAGGATTTGAAAATAAAGAGACACAAGAGGAATTTGGGGAGTTATGGAAATTTTCTACCTTGATTGTGGTGGTAGGTATATATATTCATCAAAATTCATTGATCTCTACTCTTAAAATATATCAAATTTATCGAGCATAAATTACTTCTCCATAAAGTTAATTTTAGTTTTTATAGAATTTGTTGTGTACTTTAAGACAGAGAATCAAAAGGAGCAATACCATGTGTAATAACTGCTATATTCAGTGAAATGCAGGCACAGTGGGAGAATATCATAGAAACAGCTAACTCAAATGAGGCTAAGGGAGATTTCTCAAGGTAAGCTGAAGTATGGAGAATAATCTGTTAAATATACATAACAGCATGTATAATTCCCAGAAGCAAGAAAAAGAATGGTATGATTGGAAACAACAGCAGCATATATTTTGAGGAGTTATTTAGGAAGCATGCGCCTTAACAGGATAGATAGGATTCAGTGACTGATTGGATTCTGGGAAGAGCAGAACAAAAATAATTCTCTGATTTCTGCCTAGGACAACTAATTGAGCAAAGCGGCATCCTCTGACGTAGCAGACACTGGAGGAGCAATGGTTTATGGGAGTGATGATAATCTAGTTGCAAACTACATTTGATGTAATATATACATGAAACCAGAAGATAGAAATACAGCTCTATCATCTAAAAACAGACAACCAGCAAGTAATACACAGCTGGTAATGAATACCACAGAGTAGATGAACTTCCCTAGTTGAGTTCAAAAATTTATAAAGATGATGACCAAGAATAGAAAATTGCAGAACATCAGTATTTGGGAAATTAGCAAAGAGAGAGAAACCTATTTAGAAGAAACGGCAGGAAAAAACACAAGAACATATAACTCATAGCACTTGTAAATTCAGGACAGAATGGTTAACAGGCTTAACTGCAGCTGAAGAATCTAAAGAGAAGAGAAGAGAATGTATACTGAATTTGGTGACAGCAAAGTCATTATTGACCTGTGATGACAAATTTTGTTTGAATGATGAAAGCAATATTTTAAAACATTATTAGTACAATTTGCATTATATAATTCCTTGTGTGGAGTTGGTACATGTACATAAAAATCTTAATTCATTTTTTATCCTCTTTCCCTCTCCTCCTACCCCCATTTCTTGATCTCCCTCCCATTTCAGGAAGACTTATCTCCCACTTCCTATTGTCTGTATTTTATTTTCCTCTTGTTTCTCATATAAGAAAAGCCACATAATATTTTAAGCTTGTGTGTCTGATTTATTTCACTTAACATTATGCTCTCAAGATGCATCCATTTTACTACAAATGACTCAAGTTTATCTTTCTTTATGACATATAAGTACTCCATTGTGAGTAAATACATTTTCTTCATCCATTCATCCATTGATGGACATATAGGCTGCTTCCAATGTTTAGCTATTATGAATTATATTGTTATAAACAGGTGTGCATGTATCACATGCATGTGATTTGATGTCTTTAACTTTTTGGGAAAGACGCTTAGAAGGAAAATATGTGGGTCAAATGAAAGTACTGTTATAGAAACAGTAAACAGGTTTCAATAAGTAGGTTTTTTGTGTCATTTGTGCTGTCTTCTAATTTTTCACTAATTCCAATTAATCTCAGTCTTCTTTGTATCATGTAGGAGCTGTCGGACCCATTTTTTCATGTTTCTTCCTGTTTTTAATGTATCTTTCATTAATTGGTCACAGACAACAGCCCTGTCTTCTAGTTCTGACACTCGGTCCTCATATTGGTCACTTCTGTTGTCATACTTCCAATAAAAATTTAATCTCCTGAATTTGCACTTAGAGGTTTTTTATGGGCTCTAATTCTTTTCTATGTTGGTTATTCACATTTTGCATTGTTTTCCTTATCTCTGGTAGCTTTTTATTAGTGTCTATTGTAGACTCACTGATCGTTTTGTTTATTTGGCCCAGTACATACTTGTATCTTCTTTGAGATTGCCAAATACCTTATTGATCAGTTTTGTTGTCTCCCCTGAAATGATTTTGAATAATTTGGGTGTGTGGCTTTTGATTTCCTGCACTTTACTGCGCTATGGATAAGCTTTGTCGCACTGGTAGTTTTGCAGGCATTTTGTCATCTTGTCTTTTCAAGTTTCTATTTTTTTTAATGGATTTGATTTGAATTGTGAGTGTGTGTGTATGTGTATGTGTGTGTGTGTGTGTGTTTTGAGGCTTGCAAGTTGATTGTAATGGAAAGCTTGTTTCCAGTATGGAGACCTCTTTAGTTAATGTCTACCCCTCTGGGCATGGCTAACTATTGGCCTTTGCCTCTGTCCTAGGATCCAATGAACTGTATATTTGGGATGGGGGCTTTCAGTATATTTGGCTTAGTAACCATTTCTCCAGGAATGGGCCAGAATATGGTTAATGATGCCAAGGCAATCTAGATATTGGCATCCCAAGAAAATCTGTTAATAGGAACAGCTATGTCACCTTGGCTATAGTAATAAAATTAGCGTCAATTATAGCATCAAATACCAAGTGAATACTGACAAACCCTAAGTACCAATATCATACCACACTTAACCATAGAAAAGAGATGTATGTAATTATAGTATGAACACTAATCAAACCAAATATTGACCTACTACTGACCTACAGTATCTACTAAATGGAACAACTTTACCTGTATTAAAAATAGAACAGTATTCAACGGCAATTGTGTAAAGTTAACTAGCTATCTAGAAATTCATAAAGCTTAGCAGTTATACTAATAATGGTAGAGAAGACTAGGAAACCAAAGAATGAAAAAAGCAAAATTTGAAAAATTAATCAATGGGATATGAGGAGGAGAGAAAACTGAGATGAAGCTTCTGTTGAGGAGTAAAAGCAAATTAATAGTGTTAAGGAACAGTCAAAGGAAAGAAGCGACAGAAAAAGAAGAAAAAATGATGGACAGAAAAAGAAGAAAAAAATAGCAAAATATAAGAAATAAAAGAAAGATAAAGAAGAGAAAAAAGTTGAAAGGGGGAGAAAAAGAGAGAAAAGTAACCTCACTTCTACAGTTGGGGAATCTGATTGCTCCCTTTTCCCCTTGGACGTGTCCTCGTCCAGGAGCTGGTTGGTTGGTTAGTCCTCATCTCTGCTGCCCCATGCCATGGGAAAGGACAATATACAACTGCCTTGGAGTTGGCAGATGGTCCCACTCTTGCATCAAGGTTGGGGGAGGGTCACATGGTCTGGTGCAGGCCTCCTAGCTTGCATCAGTGTGTGTGTGTGGGGGGGATGGCACATGATCCTGCACAGTCCTGCTTATTCAAGTTGTGGAGGACCACCTGGATGGCTCTCCTTGAAAGAAGAGCATTTGGCCATACCTCCATGTGTTGATATGCACAGAGCTAGCTAGGACATTTCCTTATCCCCTCAACTGGCTTTAAGCAATGGAAATGGGTCTAGCCGAGGTACTGATGTGTAGTCTGTAAAGCAATGTGACAGGTTAGTGAAGCCCTGCCTACAGCTCCCAAGCATTATGTGTGAGCTAGGCCAAGTGGTACCACGCTGTCAGCTGAGAATGAGCCTGGAGAAAAAGAGGCTATGACTTCTCGGGGCTTGAAAATTACACATCAATACTGAAGCACCGACCCCAAAACACTAGATACTGCCCCAATCTGTGATATGCAGATTGCTCTTTCAGCATATCTCTCTCTCTCTCTCTGCATATTGCAGAGGTGATTTCAGGCCTCCTACCTAGCTCAGTTCACAGCTATCATGTACTTCTTGCAGTCACTCATCCCTGAGCCACTCTCCTCTTCACGAATTAATAAAGCCTGAGTTTGCCCCTGGGTCGAGGCCTTTGTTCTGGTTAGCCATCATTCTAGCTGGACTTAGGACGCCCTTAGATCCCTACAACTACAAATATGCCTTAATGTCTTTATTCTTGCCATGGATTGCACTGGAAGTGGTAGATTGGAATTAACTCACTAGAATTCCAATAACTTTCCCATGGGATTACAAATATAAACTTCCCGGTCCTCAGAGAGTTCCAGGAAGGGCTTTCTATGTGAGTCTGAGAGGCACCATGCAATCTAGCATGGATGGGCCTGCTTTTTTGCATCCATGACTGTGGTATTGGGTTATTTAAAAATTTAAATGGAATTATAGAAAACTCTTTCGGCCGGTGAGCTAGCTCAGCGGCATAAGCACCTGCCTGGCAAGCGTGAGGTCCTGAGTTCGACTCCCGGTACCCACATACAAAAAAAGGGCCGGTGATATTGCTCAGCAGCAGGGGCGCCTGCTGGCACACGAGGTCCTGAGTTCAACCCCCGGTACCCACAAAAAAAAAAAAAAAAAAAAGGAAAAGAAAAAAAGAAAAGAAAACTCTTTCAAAAAGTTTGGCTACTGAAGAAAGAGTTGAGCTGAATTGTGCATTCAAGCTATCCCTTTCCCCTTAAAGTATAAGAATACTTAACTATATTTTATGCTAAAGAGAAGGAACATGTAGATTCCAAGAAGGAAATGATGACAACTTTTCATCTTTCAACTAGCTTGACCCAAGACTCAGAAAAATAAAGGGAATCTTAAGTATTTGGGTAACACTTTTGACTGGAATTCATTACATCTTCATTAATGAAGCTAAGAGAATCACAGTGATTATAAGTCACAGTCATATGATTTGGGATTAGAAGGGATATTAAAAACTGACCAAGTTCAACTTTACTGGAAACATCTATTTTACAGTTAGAAGACACTAAGAGACTTCATATGGCAAATGTTTTTTATCCCAATATTATGTATTGCATTATGTGTCTAATTAATAAACTAATCTCATGAATTATTAAGAAAAAAGTGAACATATTTTAGTAAGTGAGTAAAAGATTTACATAGCCACTTCATTAAAGAGAAGATAAAAATATCATAAACATATTAAATGGTGTTTAAACCCATGAGTATTTAAATAAATGTAAACAAAACTTTAAAATACCATAATTCTCCATCAAATTGGCAAATATTTAGCATATAATTCTCCGTATGACAAGGGTGTTGGGAACTGAGCAATCTCCTACACAGTTCAATAAAGCTACCCATTGCCCTCTTTTGTAAAAGGCAATTTGAAAACATGGCTGTCCAATCCCTTTGAATGTGTAATGTTAAGTATGTATCTGAAGGAAACAATTATAACTGTATAGAAATTCACATGCAAATATGTTCACTGCTGAGATAATAACACGAGAGCACCCCCTTAGAAAGAAGGGAAATGGATTAAAAAGAACAGAGGTTTTTTTGTTTGTTTTTGTTCTGTTTTGTTTCCCACACTGGAGATTGAATTCACAGCCCTAGCATGCTGGGTAAGTGTACTGTCACTAATACACATCTCCAGCAATTTTTTTTGAGACAGAGTCTTCCTACGTTCCCCAGACTGGCCTTGAACTTGCTATCCTCCTACTTTTGACTGTGGAACAGCAGGAATCAACACACATGCAACATTTAGGCCCAACTGAAAGTTCTTTTAAATAAATTATTACACATACATGATGAAATACTTTGCTGCCATCAAAATCACATTTTAAAAAGTATAATAATATATAAAATGTTTGACATTGCTACATCAAAAACTGTTTAAAACAGCCAAAAAAAAAAAAAAAAACAAAAAACTCTAGAATCTCTCTAGGATCTTAATTTTATAAAATGAAAGATACGCATACAAACATACAGCATGTTAAAACTGCAACCCAGTCCTTTCATCATATGCATATACACAAAATAAGTGGAATAAACCATCATGGCAAGAGTTGTCACTGAATTATGAAACTACAGGTGATTTTTCTTTTTTTCTATAAGCTTTTCTGTATTTTCTAAACTTTCTAGAGTGAACACATTATTTTTAACCAGGTAAATTAGCAGTAATTGTGAAAAAGGGCATATTCAAAAACTACAAAGAAATACTTTTTCCAAAGCAATTAAAAATAACATTCCAAGTTAAAAATTTCATATGATCTCTCATTAGGTTATAATGATTATTTAAAGGGAAACTCCTAGAAAGCACAGTAACAACAACAACAACCTATTTTAGCAAGTAAAAGAATCCTATCTCATTGAAAATGTAAGTATAGGTGATTTTAGAAGAACACTTAGTAGGAGCTATGGTTTGAATTCTTCCTTCAAATTTCATAGTATTAAGAAGTGAGACCTTTAGAAGGTGATTATGTCACAATTACCCTCATAAATGGATGAATGCTTCTATTGTGGGAGTGGGCTCCTAATAAGAAGGATGAAATCATGTGATTTATTCTGTCTCAGGTGCTTGCTTGCCTTTGTGCCTTCTGTCCTAGAATAATACAAAATGGAGGCTCTCACCAAATGCCGGCACCATGCTCTTGGACTTTCCAGCCTCCAGAACCATGAACCAAATAAACTTCCACTGCTTACAATTTATCTAGTCTGTAGTATTCTTATCTAGTTGGTAGTATTCTGTTATAGCAGCAGAAAATGGACTAAGATAGCAGACGTCAGACATTTCATTTGCTTCAACTCATTTGACACAATTACCCTAAAAACTGAGTCTCATTGTCCCATTTAACAGGTGTGGAATGTACTCAAAGAGATTTAGGATCTTGCCTAAAGCCAGAATTCAAACAAAGACCTTTCCAACATTCAAACTTCACCTTGTCCACTACAAGTTGCTTCTCCCATAGTTGACACCTAAACATAACTAGAAACTGACTCAAAATCTCTAAAATAATGATTAGGAAAAAAACGTTGCTATAAAATTTAAAACTGGTTTAAATTTTCTGTAAGAAAATAACAACTATAGGCTCTTACAAAGAAAATAGCACCAAATTCTAAACTTTTTAAAAAAAAGCAGTGTTTAACATCTCTGAGCACTAAACTATTTAATTTGGCCATTGTGAGAAATACAATAAATTAGTTTGTGAAATTATCTTGTTTTTAATGAAAAATATAAATACAGAAGTTTTGCCAGGTCTATACCATGGCTGGCAGGGATAATTGTTTGTATTGAAAAATGTTACTCTCTGGGAATTCCTACTGCTGTCTGTGTTCTAATGCAATTTGCTCTATTTAAATATGAAAGCACGCTAGTCCTTCAGACAATCACTCCACTACTGAGGTTCGCAGCAGTTTAAAACTACAACCCAACCTCTCTACATAATAAAAATAAAATCATCTAAATTTGAACTCCCTCTCCTCCAATAGTTCACAGCGTTAGAAGCAGAAGGAATGCTTTACGAACTAGACCAATTTAATGAAATAGAATTAACAAACATTCGCTGAGTAATGTGATATATATCCAGGAGTATGCCAGATGTTTTAGGTTTTTTCTTTTTTTTTTTTTTTTCTCCTAACGAAGTTCCCATTTTCTAGATCATGAAGGTAAGGATCGGAGACATTAAATTACAACAGCCCAGGTCACACAACTAAGAAATAGCAAAGTTAGAATTTGAACTCAGGTCTACCTGAATCTAAATTGCTCTGTTAACATGACACTAAACCACTTTTGTTGCTAACTTGTGGTAGAAGTCTCACACAACTAAGAAATAGCAAAGTTAGAATTTGAACTCAGGTCTACCTGAATCTAAATTGCTCTGTTAACATGACACTAAACCACTTTTGTTGCTAACTTGTGGTAGAAGTCTGGGTGATACTGTGTGATGAATGCAATGATAGAAGTTTGCACAAAGTGAGGTTGAAACAAAGAGGTGAGAGGTGCTGATGTGGAAACACCAGTAAGACTCCCTAGATAGTTTTACATCTCTACAGTCTTCATAGTCACTAGTTTCAAAAGGATTTACTGTATTTCTTGCATAAGGTAAGTTGATACTAGGTTATATTTATGTTTTGATACTGGTACCATAAAAATGATCTGCCAATGAATTAAGAACCAAAACCTCAATTCCTCACCTCTAGTCCAGAGGTGTGGGTGAAGGGAGCCTCTAAAGGCCACAGATAGCTAAATGACATAGTGAGCAGGTGAGTGGAAACTGTCAGAATGGGCCATACTCAGGATAACCAATACGGTAAAAGAATTACTCCGAAACTAAATGTTTCGCAAATTACCTTCAAAACTTCCTTGCTAAGAGATAATCCAACATCATCTTGGACATTTAATATCAATACCTACAAAACTATTTCTTTCATTTTGGGGCAAGTTGAAAATAATAACTACTATAAGAAAAACATAGAGAACATACTCTAATTTCTAAAGGGGGGGTTAAGGTTGCCTGGAAGAAGTACCATTTGGGAAAAATCTTGGACAACAAGGAAGATTTCTACCCATGTATAAGGTGAGCAGGTGGAGATTCTGGGCAAAGTGAAGAACATGTTTACAGGCATGGAAACATTTTAAGTGAGAAGTTCAGGGAGAGGAAAATACCTCGCTGTTTAAAGAGCTTAGGTTTTATGGGAGGCAGAGTGTGGGAGGAAGAAACTTGCGCTGATATAGCAGAGCCAGATCTTGGGAAATCTTGAATGCCATGCTAGGCTTTTATAGCTGTCTTTGCCAGGTGGGTGAACAAAGTCCAAAGAGGAATATTGCAGACAGAAACCTTAAGGAACAGGTAGAGGGAAAAGAGCCAAAGAAGGAAAGAGATAGACTTTGCAGAAACTAATGGAGAATGGTGGTATTAAGAGGTATTAAGAGGTTTGGAATGGTCAACAGCGTCACAACCATGGCTTATTAAAACATTTACCCTCTTCTCTCAACTCCTTTCTCTTTTGCCCTTCCTCTCCAATACCAACGTACTAAAATGAATAACATATATTTACTATTATGGTTTCTTCATGCCAATTTATTCCATAACCCACTTCAGTCTGGTTCTTTCCCCATCATGTCACTGAAAGGACTCTGAAAATATCACCTGTGATCTCCCAGTAATCAAAGGAAATGGCTGTCCTCATTCCACTTGATTTTTCTGTGGCACTCTTGACCAAATTGTATCTCAAACCTGTGGTCCCATTGCCAGATTCATATATTCACCTTCCACCTCAACACCTCACTTGGATTCTAATAAACAAATATTACCTACCTCAAGCTGAACTTCTGATCCAACCTCTTTAAACCTATTATATGCATAGTTTTCCCGATCTCAATTGATAGCAACTCCATCCTTCTACTGTTCAAAACAAAAATCCTAAATCATCCTTAATTCTTCTCTACATCTAATCCTTTAACAAAACTTAGTGCTTACTTTGTGGTGTGTGTGTTTGCTTGTATGAGACAGGGTCTCACTATGCAGTCCAGGCTGCCCAGGAAATCACTGTGTAGGCCAGGGTGGCCTTGAACCCTCAGTGATCCTCCTGTCTCAGTCTCCCAAGTGCTGGTATTACAGGTGTGTGCCACCACACCCAGCCAGAACTGTTTACTTCAAAAATACATAGTGTACAATCCACTCTGATAACAGTCTGGTCCAAGCCAGGCATACTTGTTGGCTTATGATTTATAAACACACTTTGCAAATATAATGATTCATAATTCAATCAAACTTCACAAATACCTTGGAATGAAAGGATTCTCATTTCATTTTACAGATGATCAAACTTAGTAAGGGTTCATCCATTTATCAATTCTCTTACTATTCATATGTGAGGTCCTAAACTTAGACAAAGTTCCTTATTCAGTCCCAGTAAAGTTCAAAGCTGCTCACCTTGTGTGTTTTTACTTATTTTCTCTTTCATGAGATATAAATACTTAGATTTTTCATCTCCACATACTTGCCAGGTCCCAAAACAGGGGCTTAGTCTCTGATTCTTCGGAATTTATAAATCCAATTTCATAAATTATGATGTTAAAGTCTAGAGGACTAAGTGAACAGCATGAAGTCACTCAGTTATCAGGCAGCAGAACTAAAATTGGTACTCAGGCCTTCTGAATCTAACACTTTTTATAACTTATAACATAGTATTTTTGTGACCAAACATTTGGCCTCACTAACCATTTAGACAATAATAAGCAGTAAGAGTCAGGTAGAACCTGATCACCGATGTGGTACTTTCCAATGCGTCTTCCCATACTCAAAACAACACTGCAAGTACAAATTGTAAATTAGGAAATCTTGGTCTAGAGTTCTCCAGACACACGAAGTTTCTAAGTGACATAAAGTAAGAATATCCCTAAGTCACATTCTTCTCTAGGCCCAATATTCAGCATTGGTCCTTCATGTTCCTTCCCCCACCCTTCTTTTCTTTCAGGCTATGCTGCTCCAAGAAAGCTATATAAATAATCTATTTACGTATATCTATCAAGGACTAGTAAAGGTTGTGGGGGGTATCTTGGGAGCTGTGTGAGGCGCCTCTTAGCTCCTCTAGTTTTTCCTTCTACCATTTTGTCATTTGCCAGGATGGGCCATAGTCTTGCTTGATCACATGGCTTTCCTTGAAAGCATGGGGACATTCCCCACTTAAATTACTTTCTTTTTTTTACAAAATGCACATTATTTGACTCCTGTCCTCTGGGTTCCAACAATGCCCCTGCTTACAACACTGGATGACTCACTAGAATTTTAGGCACTTTTAAGAGAGGTCCCATCAGGCCCCAGGTTCTGGCTGACTTTGGAGGACTAGGGCCAAAATATAGGGTGTCCTTTTAGCCCTCTGTCTTTTTTTGTTTTCATCTTTAATCTTTGGTGTTGAACACCCAGAAAGTCAGTTACACCAGTATTGAAGTGGGACTGGCATCCCAACTATCTTAATCCTTCCTGGATATAGGACACTTTGAAATATAAAGTATGACCAGAGAACAACTACCACGTCCATTAATCATGGTCAGCATTAGTATTAGGAGTCAGTGTCATATTCTATGTGTCTTGTAGGTGATGGCCTACCATCTTAACATTTTGCTTATGTTGTCTTTTAGAAGTCATGTTCCTATAAAATGCAGTAATTTGAGTGGCTGAGGCATGACTTTTGCAAGTTCAAGGCCAGCCTGGACACCTTAGCAAGACCCTGTCTCAAAATTAAAAATAGAAAGAGCTGGGGATATAGCTCAGTGAAAGATCACCCCTTGGTTTAATCCCTAAGACTGAAAAAAAAAAGTTGCACTTTATTGGAAGATTTGGAAGATTAAATAATGAATTCAGAAAATAAGGCTTAGTATAGGGCTAGGTACACAGAACCTTCAATAAATGATAGGTATTGCTATCATTTCCAGTTCATAGATGAAGACACTGAAATTCAGAATTATATATCTGGTAAATGTCAGAGATGTGATGTGAACCTAAATAAATCAGTATGATGTTAAACTCTGTGCCCCTAAACATTACTAACCAGAACCAATTCTGCAGGTAAACAAAATCATTGCTTATTGTTTACAAATGTATTAAGTTTGTTTGAACAAATTGTTCATAAATAAAAAAAAGAAAGCTAAACAATCTTTTTAAGCACTTAACAGTTTATCCCGAGTGTCACTCATTCAGTTTATGCGCTAACTATTCTGAGCATTGCTCAGGCAGGTATTATTTCAACCATTCGATTCTTGTATTGAACAAATTTGATAGATTGTTGTTTTTATATTTACTGCTCTATTATCTTATAAAATGAGTGAGAAAATATTCAACTTTTGGTCATCCTGTATTTAAATAATTGGACTGGTAAATGGTTAAGATGAGATACAGCCAGTACAGAAGATGGCCTTTCAACTTGCCCAGATTTACAAAAGGAGACATAAGCTATCAAGTCTCCAGGTATATGATTTGTTAGGAATCAGGCCAGCTGGCAAAATATTAGACAAAATCTCAAATCCCAGTGATTCTCAAGTCATACAAAAAGGACTTCCTACATGTGTCCATTGGCCCACATACAGTTTATAGTCACTCTCAGGGTGATATGACATATATCTGTGTTTTTTCCTTTTTTACTTTTAGGTTTAAAGTTTAGTTTTCTTTCTTTGACAACTTTTGGAGCCATGCAACTGGCACAACTGTGGCAAGTGCTAGAAATGCAATGGGATTGCGCTGAAGGGAAAACTGCCATCATGTAAAGTTAGAACCAAATATTTATATTCTTTCTTGGGGCTTTTAAAGTAGGTGCTATTTCTTAAAGAAATTGCTTTAATTTGCATTTCACTGATGGCCAGATATGTTGAGCATTTTTTAATGTATTTATTGGCCATTTGTACTTCTGAGAAATGTCTATTCTTTTCAGTTGCAAACAATAAGAAATGCTGGTGGCAGGAGGAGGGTACTTCTGCATTGTTGGGAGAAATATAAATGGGTGCAATCACTATGGAAATCAGTATGGAGAGTCCTCAAAAAACTAAAAATAGAAATGCCATTCAATCTCAGTATTCCCCTTCTGGGTATCTTCCCCAAAGATTTAAAGACATCATACCACAATGATACATGCATACCCATGTTTATAGTAGCAAAACTCACAATAGCTAAAACTTGGAAGCATCCTATATACCCATCAACAGATGAATGGATAAAGAAAATGTGGTATTTATACATAATAGAATACTACTCTGCAATAAATAAGGTTAAATTTGAGACTCTTGTAGGAAAATGAATGCGCCTTGAGACCATAATGTTGTTAAATAAATCATACAAGCTTAAATATCACATAGCTTTTTCTACCTGAGAAACCCAAAGTACAAATAATTTTTTAAAAGCAAAAATAAAATAGAAAAGGAGATAGGTCTTTTGCAAATGAGATGGAGATCTAGAGATGGAGGCAGGGGAAGGGAAATTAAAAAGAATTAAGATATGTAAAGTACAAGTACCTATTACCTAAGATGAATGTAAACAACACGTGCTACAAACATGTACAAATAAAAACATTTTTAAAAATAAACTGCCTTGGGCCGGTGAGATGGCTCAGCGGCGTAAGCGCCTGCCTGGAAGCGCGAGGGCCCGAGTTCGACTCCCGGAACCCACATGCGAAGAAAGGGCCGGTGATATCGCTCAGCGGCACGGGAGCCTGCTGGCACGTGAGGTCCTGAGGTTGACCCCCGGTACCCACAAAAAAAAAAAAAAAAAAGAAAGAAAGAAACTGCCTTAATTGCTGAGGTATAAAAATCAAAGAATAAACAGCTTTATGGAATTTATATTTATACACAACAGTAATGAGTAGTAACACTAAAAAGGGAAGGTATTTTAAAAAGAGAATTATTATTAATTTTACTACACTCAGAATCAGTTATGCTCAATTTAACAAACATTGCAAGTACAACATAATTGTATTAAGTATTAATGCTATCCTATTATGAAATCACATGAATCGAAGACTCAAAAATACATTTGAGGGCCGGTGAGATGGCTCAGCGGCTTAAGCACCTGCCCCGCAAGCGCGAGGGCCCGAGTTCGACTCCCGGAACCCACATACCAAAAAGGGCCGGTGATATCGCTCAGCGGCACGGGCGCCTGCTGGTGCGCGAGGTCCTGAGGTCGACCCCCCGGTACCCACAAAAAAAAAATACATTTGATTTGATAATTTTCTTATTTATTTATTTATTTATTCAAAACTATTTATTGACCACAGACTCTGGAACCAAAGTCAAGGTGTAAATCAAGTATCTGTTACTTAATATTCCTATACTATTTTTTTTTTTTTTGTGGGTACCGGGGGTCGACCTCAGGAACTCGCGCACCAGTAGGTGCCCGTGCCGCTGAGCGATATCACGGGTCCTTTTTTCATATGTGAGTTCCGGGAGTCGAACTCAGGCCCTCGCGCTTGCCCTGTAGGCGCTTATGCCACTGAGCTATCTCACCGGCCCTCCTCTGCTATTTTTAAAGCATTATTCTTATCACGATATATCAGGTCTTTTCTGGATACTTAGGAAATAAATAATAAGGGAATAAAGGTCCACACTTTCATGGAGTTTGAATTCAAGTTGTTTCTGTGTCCTGTTTTGCTGCTGCTCACTGTGATTGTTAATCTACTTGCTCTGACATCTTTTTTGCTTTTCTATTTTCATTCTTATATTGTACTCTGGACCATGAAGATACCCACATAGGGTAATTATAAATATATCTGAAGCAAGAATCAACAAAACACCAATGAGAATCCTAAGGATGGTTTTGACGATCTAAAGAACAGGTGAGGTATTTACCTTAAAGAAGCTGAAGTGACAAGACTCAAGTAGGCCACAATTACATAACATGAGATAATGGGATTTTTTGGTTTATTTTGTTTTGTTTTATCTTAAATAGAAATCTCTGGAGCTGGGACCCAGTGGTCAAATCCTGCCCTGCTTTAGCATGGCCTATCATTTCACTCAAACAAAATTTAAGTGATCTACAACTATGTGACAGATTTTTTACCAAATGTTGGGGATGAAAGAATAATGTAATGTTACTATCGAGAACATACAAAGAACTCAAAAAAATCAGACCTCCCAAATTTAAAGACCCAATCCAAAAATGGGCATCTGAGATGAATACACACTTCTCAGATGAAGAAATACAAATGGCAAATAAATGTATGAAAAAATGTGCAACATCACTAGTCATTCAAGAGATGCAAATTAAAACAACACTGAGATTCCACCTCACCCCAGAAAGAATGGCTGTTATCAAGAAATCAACTAATAACAAATGCTGAAGGGGCTGTGGGGAAAAAGGAACCCTTCTCCACTGTTGGTGGGAGTGTCGACTGGTACAGCCACTGTGAAAATCAGTGTGGAGATTCCTAAAAAAACTAGGGTTGGAGGTCCCATTTGACCCAGCTGTTCCCCTTCTGGGTATCTTCCCAGAAGAATTAAAAACATCGTACCACAGCGATATATGTGCACCCATGTTTATAGCAGCACAATTTGTAATAGCTAAATTTTGGAAACAACCCAAATGCTCATCAACTGAGGAATGGATAAAAAAGATGTGGTATTTTTATACAATGGAGTACTATTCAGCCATAAAGAAGGATAAACTAGAGACTTTTATAGGTAAATGGATGCAACTCAAGAAAATACTCATAAGTGAAATTAATCAGACACACATGTATAAACATCGTATTGCCTCCCTAGTGTGAGAAACTGAAAGAGTAAATAAGATCCAAAATGTACAATAGATATGGTAAAAAAGGAAGAAACTGGTCAACAGGAAAGAGAAACTGGGATGGGGAAATGGAGAAAAGAAAGAAGGGAAAAGAAAAAAATTATATACATATATAAGAGAGTTAAGATAGATACACTATTAATTTTGCTTAGTTCATTGAGAAGAAAGGTTTGTGCTAATATTGTTTGGACAACTGAATGCTGATATCTTGTACCCTGAGTAACTAATTTAAAGATACACAATGTATTAACCATTGTTACCCTCCTATTATGTTGTTTTGAAATTTTGTTCTATTTTTTCTCTTTAAAATAAAAATTAAAAAAAAGAACAAAGTAATGTTGCTATTCTCAAGAAACTTACCAAAAAAACATATTTAAACAACTATAATATAATTCAGATTGTAGTAATGCTATCAAAGAAGTATAAAAAGTGATGGAAAGTAAAAGTAATGCATTAACTTATTTAATAAAGAATTTCTGAGTGTCACCTATGCATCAGGCACTGTGTTAGGTGCTGGCAGTATAATAGTGAAAAAAAAAAAAAAACAGACACTTGCTCATATAAAGCTTCCTTTCTAGTGGAGTGAGAAAAAAAATTAATTTTAAAAATAAAAATAAAATAGATGAGTTCAGATGGCTATGAATAAAGTAAATCACAGTGATATCAGTGATGCCGGTTTGGGGGTTATGCAACTCTTGATTGAGCAGTCAAGGAAAAGCTCTGTGATGAGCTAACATGGAGCTGAGGAATAAAGGACAAAACCACGTGAAAACCAGGGTAGGTGTGCTCAAGATGGAGAGATAGATCTGGATATCTTCTGTTTTTTTTTTTTTTTCCTCCAGATCTACTCTCCACCCTTCTCAAATCTGCACTTTGCCTCAGAAGGCTGACCTGTATATATTGGGTTGAGTCATACAGAATTGCAGATTTTGGCAAGTGGTTCAACACATTCACAAAAAATGATTCCACATTGAGCTTAGGCAATAGGGAGCCCCAGCAGGTCATAGGAAGAAGGGAGGAAAGAATCCTTTAATTATATACTTCTCTAGCTCCTCCCTGTGGGTTACTTTAACTTAGCTACAACCCTTAATGCAGCTTTGTCAGCTCCTGTCAGGGGACCATCTCAACAGACCTCTTGTTATTTTAGTGGCTGAAACATTTTTTTCCTCCCTTTGCCTTTTTAGGCCTTGAGTCGTAACAACACCCTAATACTACTAGCTCCAGGTATTGCATTTTATCTTATGTTTTCCATATACCCTACCAACATCATTGTAAATTGGCTTCTTATTAAATTCTCCTCAAATTCCTGCCAGGAACCTGACACAGAAAATAAGCTTAGAATATTTGAGAACACTTAGGAGGCTAATGTGGCTGGAGTATAACGAGAAATTGAGAAATGGGAAGGGAAAAGAATGTGCAGTTGTAGAGAGCAGCAGAGATCAAATTATGCAGGACCTTATAGATTACTGTATTAGTATTGTGCTAATCAACTTTCCGTTGCTGACAAAATATCTGAGAAAAACAACTTAAAGGAAGAGAAGTTTATTTTAGTTCACAGTTTCAGAAGTTTTAGCCCATGGTCAGCTGGCTCCATTGGTTTTAGGCCTGTGGTGAGGCAGAAATATCATGGTGGAAGGGTGCAGGTAAGGAAAGCTGCTTACTTCATGGAAGCCAGGAAGGGTGGAGGTAGAGAATATACCCTTCAAAGGCATGCCCAATAACCTCCTTCCTCCACCTAGGCTTCACCTCCTACTGTTTCCACCATCTCCCAATAGAACTATCAAGCTTTCAACACTTGAGCTTTTGGGGAATATTTAAATTCCAAATCAAAATATTCTCCTCTAGCCCCTAAACAGTCGTATCCATATCACAATGCCTGGCACTAATCTCATTACCAACCATACTCTCTTTGGCCTCAATTTTAAATGAGCTCCCTTTCTGGCCAACCTACAAGTTTTAAAAAATATTTCTGTTCTGTGTTTTCTCCCACAGAAATTGGCTAAAATAGCCTGTAAGACTCAGGCCACAATCTGAATACAGTGGCACCTTGAGCTTTTCTCTTCCACATTAATTAGTCTATCACCTTCAAGTTCAATCTACCACAAAGTCTAGGAATGAACAAAATGTAGATAAGTTCTTTGCCAGGATGTATTATGAACGGCCTCTAGTCCAATTCCCAATGGAGTCCTCATTCCCGCCTGAAATCTCATCCACACAGTCTTTATTGTCCACATTCCTAACCACATTTTGGTTTTCTGAGAATGCACCAGAATCACGAACTAGGTTCCATTTATAACATTCCTATGGCTTATTTAACTTTCTTCTCCAAACTTTTCCAAATTTCTCCCTCAAACCAGTGCCAAAGGCTTCTGAGCCACATCCTTAAATATAATCACAGCAATGATTCTGCTCTTTGGTACCAATCTTCTGTTAGTCAAATTTCTATCACTGTGATGAAATATCTGAGAAAAGCAACTTGCAGGAGAAGAGGTTTATTTTGGCTCATATGTTAAGAAGTTTCAGCCCATGGTCAGCTGGCTCTATTGATTTTCGGTCTGTGGTGAGACAGAAATATAGTGAAGGGCATGGCAGAAGAAAGACGCTTACCTCATGGCAGCCAGGAAGAACAGAGAGACTGGGCAGTGGGAGCAGGGAGAAAATTTACCCTTCAGAGACATGCCCAAGTGACCTTCCTCCTCCAACCAGACCCCACCTTTTAGAATTTCTACCAACACCCAAAAGCACCATCATCTAGGGATAGCACTTTCAGCACCTAAGTGTTTGGGGGACATTTAAGATACAAACTATAATAATTATGATGACAAGTTTTGTTACTTTAAGTGTAAGTAGAGCTTATGGGAAACAGAGAAAGAAGGCATATTTAGATCTGCATAAGTCATTGTAGCAACATCATGAAAGAATGAGACTTAACAGTTGTGTGCAATACTGGTTTACAAAAAAAGAAAGGAATATTTCAGGCAAGAGTTCTAGTCATCCCATGCAGTTAGAGGAAAGGGATTGGTGAGAGACCAGGCTTCAGGCCTTCTCAGAACCTAACAGGATGACTATCAAAATTGTGCAGCTTCTACTAATTTGAGGGGTATAGAACTCTATAAACAATACATTTTACGCTGGATATAAACTCTAGGAATTTGGTGTCTTAAAAGAAAAAAGCAGAGTGATAAAATGTGCTATTTAATTGAATTTTTTAACCAAACTATGTAAACAAAAAAGTTGTTTTTTTTTTTTTTTTTGGCCTAATCTTCTCCCCAAAACAGTTTTTACTGGTTCAACAGTGTCTAGTTACTCATTTTGTAAGTCAAAAGCCAAGCAAAACTGTGGCATTATATTTGAGACGTTCTGGTCAAAATCTGTCAATGATGCTAAACCTGTCTCCACTTTTCCAGATGGGAAGGCCTCCACACTCTCTCAGATACATGCTGCATTTATTCCAACCTGCAAACATTTCCTGTATCTTTTTCCTCACTGTCTTTGTTTTCCAAATGCTATGATTTGTTCCCCAAGAGTCCATGCTTTTCAAGCTTGATCCCCAGTGTGGCAGAGTTGAGAGATGGTATGGAACCTGGAGCCTTGTAGGAAGTCTTTAGGTCACTGGAGGAGCTGTACTCAGAAGGGATTAACGTAGCTTCTCTCGAATTGCAAGATGTTTTAAGAGCCAGCCTGATCCCTGAATCACTCTCTGACTTCCTGTTCTGTCTCTCACTTTTGCAGATACTCACACCATAAATCCCTTAGATCTTCACTGGAGACTGAACCAAGGAGGCTACCTGATCTTGGACACTCAGCATCCACAACTATGAACTATATAGATATCTTTTTTTAAATAAAGGTAGTCTGCCTTATATATTGTGTTATAGTAACAGGAAACAGACTAGTACACCTATAAACACAATGCATAGAGAAGAAATATGCATTTGGACTAATGCATATTTAAGTTCTAATTTTAGCTCTGTCACTCATTAGTTGAGTGATTTTGGATAAGTTGTTAAAATTCTTGAAGACTTAGTTCCTTTCCTGCATCTATAAAGTGAAATAATACTTGACCTCATGGGAGTAGTGAAAGAGTAACTTCAGTGTAATCAAAGAACCTAGCATAGCATTAGGCACATAAACGCTCAATAAATACCATTTTCTTTCCCTTATTTTTTCCTATCTCTATGTTTGCAATAATATTGGCACCATGAAATTTACTATTAAATAATATCCCTGGACAGTAGTCACAAAACTTATTATTTCATATGATAGTTCTATAATCTGAGGAATATCAAAATATCTACTAAGAATATAAACTTAATATAATAATAAAGTACTATATATTATAATGAGCAAAAGTTTAATAATTCACAAGTTATTTTCATACTCCTTTATGTTATTCTCAAAAAACCTTGCACAATGGGCAAGTCAGATAGAATTTCTATTTTATAGGTGAAGAAATAGGCTGGATGTATTCCAAGATTTGCACATGTTTACCTAATCTGTACCATAGGAAAAAATAAACGTAATCTAGGTCTTTCAGTTCCTTTATGAGGCTTCCTTCCACTCCATTCCTCTCAGACCAGAATATGCATTAAATGGGAAATGTCACTCTTCTCCAGACACCTTCCATTGCCTCAGGGCAAGTATTCTGTATTACATGCCTTCCTGGGACCTTCTAACACTTACCTATCTTATCTCTCTGTCACATTCATACTGAACCTATTGCCTCTTGTTCTGGAACACATCAACTTGTTGCTCTGGGCACATACTGCTGCCTTTGCCTGTAACTTCACGTAAGTTCCTCAACACTCAGGTAACATGGCTTCATGAGTCTTTTGAAATTCAATTCAAGGGCTATCTAGGAGCCTTTCTTGACACCCCATGTATAATGGTTCCCCCACCTTTTGTGCTTGTATGGAATAAGCCATTATGTCTTGCAGTTGATACAACTGTATTTATCTCTGCATCAGTTATGTTTTATGTAGTCAAGTCTATTTCTGCCAATGAACTACAAATTCCATGAGGGCAGGGCACACGCTAAACTTTTCACACCCCTAGTGCCTAGACAGGCCCTGGCATGGAGCAGGCACTCAGGGAATGTTTGATAATATGATGAATGAATTAAGCTTCCTAGAGTGTCTTTGGGTTCAACCCAGAAGCTTTACACATAAAAAGGAAAAGTAACTCACAGCAATCCTCAGGAAGGAGTCAGTCCAAACCATCTATAAGCATTAAGGCACAAGGAATAAAGAAAAACAAAACAAAACAAAAACATAGAAGTCAGCAATTACTAGAATTACTTCTCTTTGGGAAACAACTCTGAATATATCATTTTCCCAGCAGCAATTCTCTCACCATTTTATCTCCATATGCCATTTGCCAGTCCAGACTGAGCTGGCTCTCTAATGTAAAATACCCTTAATGCTACTGGAAACGGTTCTGCTGGTGAATGGGGAGGTCTCATCCATGTGGAAATGCATTTTCCCAGGCCCATCCACAGATTTGACAATGACTATCTACTCTCACATGTTCTCTGAGCCTTGATTTTTTAATCTACAAGGTATAGTTTGTATCCCACCTTAGCCTGAATACCAGCTAAACTAATCATGATATGAGAAAAGAAGTGAGAATTTGCTCTGAACACTGCTTACCTGCACTATCTTAGAACCCATGGAAAAAATACTGGCATAAAGATTTGAGCCTAATGGTGGGAGATAATGGCTATCTGTAAGCACCAGGAGCTATGCTAGAATTCTGAAAGACAGAGAGAGAGGGTGTGAAAGGCTGTTTTAGAAGGCCTTGGGGCAAGAGGCCTTTGGGTGCTTCAGTGAGCTGATCACTGTGGACACCTCACAAAGCAGTAATATGGCATAGAAAGCAAGGATTGCTCTTCCATATCCCAACACCAGAACAAAATAAGCATTTCATCATTTCTAGAGGGAAGGGAGGAAGGAAGGCAAGCATGAAAGAAGGAAAAAGATAAGGAAGAAAGGAAGGGATGAGAGAGAGGGCAGGCAGTTTAGATCCAAACACGTGTGTTTTAAAGCAGCCTGAGGGCCGGTGAGATGGCTCAGCGGCTTAAGCGCCTGCCCGGCAAGCGCAAGGGCCCGAGTTCGACTCCCAGATCCCACATACGAAAAAGGGGCCGGTGATATCGCTCAGCGGCACGGGCGCCTGCTGGCGCGTGAGGTCCTGAGGTCGACCCCCCGGTACCCACAAAAAAAAAAAATAAATTAAAAAAAAAAATAAAGCAGCCTGAATCTATCCTTAGTTAAATGACAGATTCAGGACTGACGTAGGCATTTTGACTGAGGAGCCTGTGGTCTTAACCACAGTGAGTGAGATCATCTATATAAAGTGCCTAACACTGAGGAATCACAAAATCTATGTGTGATCATTATCTATATGTAGATCTGTCAATTAAAAAAAATGAAAGGATGTAAGTTAATTTAATAAATCACTGAGTAAATAAGCAAACTAATATAGTGAAAAGGGGAATTACCTAGCCAAAAGGAGAATCTTCTGTCTGCACATAGCCAGCTAAGAATGTGAGGAGTTGGTGGCTATAAGGTGGGATGGTGGTGGTGAGTGTCCTATTCCATCAGAGTACTTGGCCTGTTGACACCATTGTCCTGAACCCATGAATAGAACACTGAGAAGTGCCCAAGAGCCACCCAGGGATTGTGACAGGGCCTGGCAAGCTACACTAGGATCCCAATATGGGCCTATACTTGGCTCCAAAAGATAGCTTTTTCCCATCTTCTTCATTATCCACCATTATTATAGCCACTCTAAAATTCTGATTATGAAGGCACAGATTGGTAGCAGTGAAGCACCTCTGAGTCCAGTCCTAGTAGAAGAACTGAGGATAGAAGGCATCATAATCCATCAGCTTCAACAAACTCATAGTGCTGAAAATAGCACAAAACCAATGCTTCCAACTTGATAGAGAAGCCACAGAACAAGGGGCAGCCTCGGTGAGGAAGGAATCATAAGAGACAGAACACACAGGACGTTTCACCGAAATGTTCATGAGTCTTAACAATCCTGCAGGGTGATATTTCAAAATGCATATCCTGGAGACTCTTTGTACTGGGGTACAAGTGCCTGAATTATCGGAAAGTTTAAGTGACTTTCTCCATGTAGAATAGAAAGGCAGGACTGAAACTGAGAGCTCTGTGAGGTTTCCAGTGGAAACTACTCGCAAGGCCAACAAGCAGCTTGAAGGTCATCTACTAGGAGGCTTCACATGCTTGTTTACTTAAAAAATGGGAGGAAGCCTAATTATAGCGCACTGAGGAATGAACTATTGATGTACAAATGCAATTAGGAAAAAGAAACCCAGTGCATATTTGGAAAAAGTGGAGAGCCTACAGGCTTAAAGGACAGATAGTGCTTCAAGCAGAGAAAAGAGGGAAGTGACAAAGCATTCTGGTCGGGTTTTAGACTGGGCAAGGTGATTCCAAGACCCTACTGTGCACAGACACAAGTATATCTTTCAGAGACGCTTGCAAACCAATTTAGAAAAGGCAGTGAGATGCAATGCAAAGAACCTGGGCCACAAAATCATGTGGGTGGACCTAGCTTTGCCATGACCTTCAGTAGATTATCTTACTTGTTTTCTTCATGTTATCAATAGAGATATAACTACTTTGCAGGGCTATAGTAGGATAAAGTTAACATACATGAAGTGCCTAGCATGTTCCTCCAATATAGCAGTATTTAATAAACTTCAACTAATATGCTTATTATCTTATAATGTTATTGTTACTGTTACTGTTATCGATTCCTCATAATGTGAGAGACATGTCACTAGAATGTTTATATGGTGGCTTGCAGAATTTAGTTATTTCTTTAAAGAAACATGGCTTTACTTTTAGGATATTGGACATTGCATCTGTTTCCCTGAAGTGAATGTACTCAGCTTCTGTGCCACACCCTATCTGCTACTGTGAATATACTTCTGAGGGGGATGTGGGAATCACTTTATTGGGACATTTTACTAAACCAGAAACTTCTGGCCAGGCTCAGTAGTGACTTCTTACTATGGTAAGTGAAGCCCCTGTCTTTGGTCCCATATTTCAGACTTTTATTTTGAAAAATGGCTAAGTGCCTCTCTATTTCCTGGGCTGGATAAGCAGTCCAAGCAGGATACCCTGAGCCTGGCCTTGGTTCTTCTGGATGTTGGTCATTAGAGGTGTCTAAAGGTCAGTTTTCTAAGTCCTTCTCTGGTGCCTAGGATCAACCAGGACTGGTGGTAACAATTAGACAGAGTACCCCAGCTCTCCTTTCTCATCTTCAGAGTACTCAACACTCCACTACACCTGTTCCCAGATACAGACAGACAGATGCTTTGAGGTGGTCCAGGATTCATGGTTATGTGATTGTCACAGGTCCCAGTTCCTGGACGAAAGCTGGGCAAACGGATCACTTCTATTAGGTGGTAGGGTATTTCTTTCACGGAATCATGCAATATTGGGCTACAATAATGATGCCAAGGTACTGATTTGGGTGACTCAAAGGATTAGGATTAGGTCAAGATCTGGACTACTGACAGTTCACTATTGACCTCTGAATTAGAGCTCTGAGTGAGCCCAGGCATTGGCTCTTCCCTGTCTATGTTCTAACCACGGTGCTATCTCTAGGTTTACAGCAGCTGAAGACAGCGTGGGTGGTAGCAGGCATCTTTTAGCTGTGCTCCTTCCCACTAGGCTATTACTATTTCTTCTGTAGTACCAAGCTGTCCTGCAGAAGTCACTGTACCTATATAATGCCTGTCATTTTTGAAAGTTTTTGAAGTTGTTAATCTGCACCTTGAGCAAGACTTTTTGATTGTTTCCAATATATGTGTGAATACTATACTCCCCCAGGGCAGTATTAAGGTATACCATAGGAGAGTAAAGTTTCCTTTCATTAGTGGGATTGTTTTCTCTCAGCAAGAGGGAATAGGAAGTCTATTCTTCCTATGGAAGGTGACATGTAGCAGGTAGTTAACATGGTGCAGAAAAATAGCACATTCTAGGCATGCAGTGAAAATGTCCTAAAGCTAAAGAGTTTCAGAGAAAATATGGTTGGGAGATGCCAGAAACTGAATTACCATTCACATTTTTCTGTATACTCAGGATATTCCTTATATGTTCTGGGTTCATCAACAAAGCATTATAAAAATCTTTAAAGATTTTTTTTTTTTTTTTTTTTTTTTTGAGACAGGATCTTGCTGTGCAATCCAGGCTGGTCTTTAACTCACTATGTAGGCCAAGGTGTCCTTAGACTCACAGAGATCCTCCTGCCTCAACCTCCTGAGTGCTGGAATTACAGGCGAATGCCACCACTCCTGGCTCAAAAACATTTGAAAGAGCCATTAGAAAACAGTATTTGTGGAGGCACCATGAATGAGGAAACATCATGAATAATGATGCAATCAGCATTAAATAAATGCTACTAGGAAACTGCAGAGGCAAGATACCTATTGTCTTGATATAAACGTTCCAAAGAGCATGCATTGCAAGTAACGTAAAGGTCACCACGTTTCCTCCATGTGGGAGATATGAAATTATCCAGGAGCCATGCATTTGACATTAAAGAACATGAAAGGATGTTGCCTGGATACCACACATGTATTAACTGAACAATAAACAAACACATAATTATCTCTTCTTTACCCATTATTCTAAATCCCTGTTTAAATGCATGAGCCTCACATAGGTCTATGAATTTTATAAATTGTTTATTTAGACAGGGGCCTCACATGGGGGAAGTAGTCAGGTCCATATGCAGCTAGTGACGTAACCAAAGGCTCTCCTCAGCAGAGAGATGACAAAGGAAATCATTTGAGGATTGAGAATTGTTATCCCTCCTTTACAACTGAAGGGTCACTATAGATCCCACCGACAGAAATATCATGATTAACCTTAAAAATAAAGCTTCAAAGCAATCTTTCACAATGTGTACTTGTACTCACAATAGAAAGAGCAAGCAGCAAAATTTTATGTATATTCTAAATTCTACACTGTAAAGGCAAAATGCAGAGAAAAAGACTGAAAGGAAATAGGATAAAATATTGAGTACCCATTAAGAGGAAAACTCTCAGAGGATTTTCCTCTTTCATGTGTTTTATTACTTTCTAAATTTGCCACAATAAACATACTATTTTCTCTTCATCTTTCATCTCTTTTTCAACATGCTTCTCTTCTCAGCACGTTCTGCTCTGTTTTGCCTATAGACTTGGTCTCTTCAAGTCCTTGTCTTCATTTATCTAAAACCTATCCATCTTTGAGATTCCATAGAAATATCACTCCTTTCAGGCCCCTTCTCTGACCCCTCAAGGTTGTTAGTAAGTGCTCTTCTAGAGAACTTCCACCTGATTCTATAGATGCTTATCACTCTACATGTAACTAAGTGTGACTACTTCTTCCTTCCCGTCTGTACTTCAGCAATGCCTATCACTGTGTCTGGCCAATTATAGATGCTAGAAATTTTTGTGAAATGAATAGATGTATACAAAGTAGAAAGACAATTTAAAACTCTTTTTAAAAATACATATACATGGGCAATTCCAAAGCAAGTTCTAAGAAAACTGTCGATAAGTACCATAATCACCATTGTTCCCTGGAACACCAAGAGTAACTCTTGTGTGCATACACAGATATCCAAACTCAATACAGATGCCTACATGGCACTGCCTACCTTCTCGCCTAAAGGTTTTTGTTATGGCTTGTTAGATGTCCTCCTAAAGCCTCATGTGGTCATAGGTGAGGCTTTTTCAGAGGTGGAGGATCTAGAGTGTGTGACTGATTCAAGGTGCAATGCTAGGATTAAGGGTGTGAGTACTATATGCCCTAAGGGTGGGTAGCCTGGATAAAATACAAGGGACAGAAAGAGGCTTGCTACTAATTGCAATTGGTTGCTTGCTTGCTTGATTTTGCTGTCTTCTGCCTGCCAAGAATTGTTTCTCCTCTGTGATGCCTGTCTGCCATGCAGCCCTGCCTCGGAGCCAGCCACCTATGGACTGAAACCTCTACAAACTGTGATCTAAATAAAGCTTTCCTCCCTTAAAAAAAAAAAAAAAAATACATATACATGAAAAAAGCTGAGGAAACTCAGAATTTTGTCACTGTTGTTTATTTTTTTGTCACTGATAAAGAAAAGTTGCTACTGCAGTACTTCAACTAGTAAACAATCTATGGAACTGTGCTCAGTGCCCAGGAATTCTGTGGGGCAGTGTTAGGCAAATAAATTCTTAAGAACACTAATTCCATAGGATACTCTGGGGGGAGAAAAAGACGGAGAAACAGTCTATAATCAAATAAGTTCAGGAAATGCTGTAATTGCTGTCCTCATCTAAAGAATTACAATGGGTATTAGCATATTTCAGTCTTGTAAAAAGTCCTGCTGTAAAGTATCTGATTGATTTATTTTCAATCCAATAGTTCTCAATTTTATTTAAATATAAATCTTTCCTTTATGCAATATCTATTAACATTTATTTCCCAGAACACTTTCGGAAATGCTGGGTTTAAGAGATAAGGCTTCCGGAGAAAGGAATTTTCAGCTTATGCTGAAAGCAAAACATAGGAGAAATACTGGAAGGATATAGAAAATCAAAGTTTTTTTCATCAAAAATATTAATAAAATGTAACATTTATTGAGCATGTACTATGTGGTAGATAGTATGCTAGTATTACATATGTAAGCTTGTTTAACTTTTATAACAAATCTAAGAATAAGGAGCCATTATTCCCACCTTATGGCAAGGAAATTAAAAGAGTTAAGTGTGCTGTGGACTACAACAGCGCCACGTCTCTCTGGGTTACCTCAGACTCCTCCTCTTTACTGTGCTACCACCGAGTGGCACAAACCCTCCTTTCCTTGGTGGAACAGGTGATGGAGTGAGAGCCCACCCTTCTTTTTATCCCTCTTTCCTTTACTCCCTTTCTTTTCCTTTCTTCTTTCTCCCTTCCCTTCCTTTCTCAGACGTCCCGAATGTCTACTTTGTCTCATTCTTCTGTGGGCCCTGGAGTTTAAGAAATAATACCTCTTCTCAAAAATCCTTCAGTCCTGTCCATCAAGTGAATCAATTTCCACACTCCAGGACAGATTAACAGGTGGACGAAAGGAAAGTTGACCCCATAGATTACATCAAGAGCATCCAAGGCTGCAGAGGAAGGAGTGGAAGTACCATCTAGGACTGCTTCCCACACATTTCTGAGGCTGAATCCTCAGGAGAAGCATTTGGCAGCATAGGAGAGGGCTGGAAAGTTTCATGTACAAATCACCAAAGTAAGACTTTTCATTAACTAGGTTTATTAGTGGAACTTGGCGGGTAAGCACACCTGTCCCCTGTTTCAAACATTCCCTGGAGTTCTGGGAGATGAGCAATATGGCAAGAAGCTATCTACAGAAACAAGTATAAAATTTCACTCACATGGGGGTAACAAAATAAGTATAATTTAGTGTAGAAAAAAATTCTGGTTCCTATTTTTTTTTTTTTTGTGGGTACCGGGGGGTCGACCTCAGGACCTCGCGCGCCAGCAGGCGCCCGTGCCGCTGAGCGATATCACCGGCCCCTTTTTCGTATGTGGGTTCCGGGAGTCGAACTCGGGCCCTCGCGCTTGCCAGGCAAGCGCTTAAGCCGCTAAGCCATCTCACCGGCCCTGTTCCTATTTTTAAGTAAAAAGTAAATTAATAACTTCCATGTGTCTCCTTAGATCATACTGTCAATCACACTGCTCTGTGAATGTCTGCCTCACAAACAGGATGGGGTGATTCATTGAGAACTAGGACTTTTTCTTCTTTTCTACACCACCCTCTGGCATACTGCTTACTGTGGAATGAATGTTTGAAAGGGGAAGATGGAAGGGAAAACGTAGGGAGCAATAGAGGGAAGAAACCTGGATAAGGTAATGGAGTAATAGGTTAAGAAAAGTTCAGGGCTTTGATGCCTGAATCCTCTGGTAAAGGTTCGGGTTCAGGGAAATACCCACTACTTCCTCACAGTTGCCGCGTGATTCCTTCAGCCCCCAAATAATCTTGGGGTGACCCATGGATGCATATCTGACCTCTCATGCAGATAAGGAGTCTCAAGCCAATCATCCATTTTGCTGAAGACTGTCACTAAGGGGAGAGGTGAAGGTAAGACTCTGCTTGAAATTCAGCTACTGCTGCATAAAGAATAATGCACATGAAAAATTGATCATGACACTGCACCCAGGAAAATATCATTTATAACGCAATATTTAAACATACACTATATCCCTCTTAATGATGAAAAGAAAATCAAGGTCACAGCAAATGAAAGTCAGTTCAATGACACCAAAGGGACTTTGTCCATGTGTATCACTACACGATAGCATCCTTTATACCACCATCTAATAGAGTGAGGAGCCTTTCTGTCAAGAGAATGAGCAAAGCCTTTCTCAATAGGAACATTTTAAGCCACTAAGCAGTCCCAGAAAAGAGCAAAATCTAAGGATACTAGCCCTCTTTTTCTAATTTCCTCATCTTCAAAATGAGAATAATAAGGTCTAAACTCTTTCTGAGCCTTCATTTTGCCATCTACAAAATGAAGGGACTTCTAGATAATCTCCGAGTTAACAAATTGCAATTCATGTAGTTAATGTAAATTACTAAAAGGATGAAATTTACTCTTCTGACAGACCTGGATCCACAGGCATCTCTCATACATACTTCTAGCAGGACAGTTCTCAAGTTACTTAACCCCTCTAAACCCCAGATTCCTGAATGATAAAATGAGACAATAACAATACCTAGTTTAGAGATTTCTTCTGGGTACAAGTAATTCAAGATAACACTGCTAGTAAGAGGAGGTGTAGAAATCAGTCCAGGAGTATGTAACTTCAGACTATGCTCTTTTCACTACAACAGTGGAGAATACCGACATGAACAAATGTCTTCAAAGCCAGGCAGAGGGCAATAGAAGCAGAGGCATTCTGCAGTTCAAAGTCAGAGGCAAAGAAATAATGCTTTCTACCAGTGAAACCAGTAAGTTGTTACACCACAAAAAGAGCTTTGGAGTCAAAGGTCAGCCATTCAAACATTTAACCTGTTTTAATCTCAGTTTCTTCCCTCATATAACATAGACAATAACCTGCTTTACATAGTTAAAAGTACAGATAAGGTAATGTACAAAATCACTTAGCACAGTACCCAGAACATAAGTAAATTAAAGCTATTACTATTAATGGTAGGTTTTTAAATTGTATCAATATTATCATTAATGATCCAAACTTTTAGAATGACCTCAGCAGTCTATAAGATGCTGGCAACACCAAAAAAATCAGAAGCTCAGAATAGCATTTTCCAGTGGCTTTCAAACTTCTGTATCACAAAAAGCAAAAGTCTGGAAACCATGTGCTTTGGCCTTCAACCGGGCCTTATTCTCAGAGGTATTATTTACATTTCAGATTTATTATTGTCTTCCATAGTGCTGACATGAAATAACCTTCCATTCTCTTCCATGTTAAAAGAGTATAGTGTTTCTTGGCTCCATAAATAATTCAGAACTACATTAATATTTTAAGAAGAATAAGCAATATATTTTTGCCCCTAGAAAAACCAGGAAGATTGAAATTAGTTATGTGTAGCTGAAAACTTAATTGAGTCAACATATTGATTGTTTTTCCTTCCAGGTTTTATTGCCCACACGGTGAAGAGTACTGCCTGTTTCCATTCCAAATGCTGCATACTTAATTATATCTGCTAGATTTTATTATTATGAAAACTCAAAAGCATCCAACCATGAACTTAAATTCTCTTACCCACTTGATACTAAACTTACAGCCACTCCCCTTTCCTTATAACAGCGCACTCTGCTTCATGTAGATTTTTTTAAAGTGATGGGTGCAAATTTTCATAAATATCAGATTTCTAAATTATAAGTTACAACCTGGATAAAGAAAGAAAGGGGAACTATAATTTATTTTTCCCTATTTTGACTCAGATCTCTGTGTGCATGATCTTATTTAGTCTTTAAAATAACATCTGGTGGGCCAGTGAGATAGCTCAGCGGCATAAGCACCTGCCTGGCAAACACAAGGTCCTGAGTTCAACTCCGTACCCACATAAAGGGAAAAAGGGCCAATGATATTGCTCAGTGGCACAAGTGCCTGCTGGCAAGCACAAGGTCCTGAGTTTGACTCCGTACCCACATAAAGGGAAAAAAGGGCCAATGATATCGCTCAGTGGCACAAGCGCCTGCTGGCAAGAGCGAGGTCCTGAGTTCGACTCCCGGTACCCCCATTAAAAAAAAAAGAAAAGAAAAAACATCTGGTGTAGACAATATCTTCTGAAGATACCTGCGAGGAAATTGAGGTTCAAAGAATTTGAGTAAATTTTAGGGACACAGAACCAAAATGTACATTTAATCCTGACTCAAGCTTCTTCCTCTACCAGACAGCCTCACAGTACTGATAGTGACAATAATATCCAAGACCTATTGAGCATTTACATGAGTCAGTCACTGTTTTGTTTATATCCATTAATTCATTTAATTATCACAACCGTCCTTTGAGACAGGGACTACTGTTATCCTAGTCTACAGTGTAGGAAAATAAAGTTAAGAGTTGAAGTGGCTTTCCTTGATATAACGTGGTGGAACTGGGATTGGAAGTCATACTGTCTGACTCCATGGCCTTGTCCTTCCTGCTACATAAGCTGTACTTTCAGACACCAAAACCTAGAAAACAAGGAAGTAGGATTTCATCAGTAATTGGGTAAAGTAAGATCACTAGGGGGCCACCTTCTCAGCTCTAAATGTTACTCTAAACACATATCTAATGAGGATAAGGTGAGCATGGCAGGTAACTCACAGATAAGTTGAAAGTGTTAACAATTTGGATGCGGTCGATTTCTGCATTCGGCCTGGGCTGATCTTTACTTGTCCAGCAAAGGGCCGAATCCTCTGGTTATACCCTACTTTCTCTCTAATTGTACCTACACAAGGTGTTACCTAACCACATGATTCCATAAGGAGAAAGAATGTGTTCAGAGTTAGCTGCATGGTCACATCACAAGTTGCTCTTCATCTGGCAAGGTAGATCAGTTCTCAGCCTGGCAAGTGGGCTGAATTTAAATGAAAAGTGAGAAAAAAATCTTATATTTGGTAGAGTTGCACCCATGTAACCATACCTTCATACACCTGTGCACGCATACAGAGGATTCCCGGTCTTCTCACAGACAGTGAGCACACATACTACACGGCAGAGTTGTTACAGTCTGGACCTGAAGACATGACAATCACCTGCTTATAGACAGGTAGACTTAGTGCAAGTGTGGAGAATCTAGACCAGCAGATGCTTACTGAGTATCTACCAAGTGTCCAACCCTATGCTGAGTCTCAGCTGGCTCTAACCAGAGGGGAAAGATAGAGACAAATAACTCACAGTGCTTTTTATAAACTTACTAAGGAACAGACATATCATCATTAATACCATATTTTATTCATCACACATACTAACACTATGGTACAATGTGGGAGGGGATTACACAAGATTTGATGTTGAGGATCATTAGGAAGCATCTTGAAAGGCTAGCTACTATAAATGGCATAAACAATATAATCATACAACTGAAAGCTATTTTTAAACATTCAGACAAAAATCCTTTAGAACACGCAAAGAACTAAAAGAATTAGATTTTATCTTGATTTGTATTAATTGGTTTTTGAATGAATTTGGTTCACATCAAGGCTAATTATATTTTTATAATCACTTATTTTATTTTAAAGTTCATAAGACTTTCTTAAATGTTGATGAACCCCTCAGGATTCCTATAAAGTGATCAGAGAAATCTAAGCCTCACTGCTTCGAGTGGACCAGATTTGGTACTTATCACCATAGGGCTAAAATTATCCCCCATTTTACAGATGTCACCTCTTAACTTCTTCATTTCTATCTTAAGTTTCACACTTGGACTCTCCCATGTACTTACCTTTGCCTCACCTTTGTGATTAACAATACTCTTGGCTGGTCTGCTGGGTATTTTTATTCCATAACTCACTCAAGAGTCTGTCTTTTAATTTTCCCTTTTAGTTCTCCACACTGCACTCTACACCTGCAGGGCACTGACATATTGCACTGTTCCAACCATAGATTCTAAGGTGTTGCTCCCTACTCAGAGCTTAACAGTCCCTCTCAGAATCCTGCTTTCTGGAAAGGAGTCATCGGAGAACCACTTTCTAATTGTATGGTCTTGAGCAAATTTCAACTTTTTCCCTTCCTGAGCCTTATGTTGCTATCTGCAAAATGAAGATAAATTTACTGAACTACTCAACCAGCATGATCACTTATTAGCTCCTTGACTTTGGGAAGTTATTTGAGCCTGATTTTTCCTCATCTGGGTAACAGAGATAATGATACCTTTTTCAGAAGGTTGTGAAGATTGAGATAATATATATTAAGCACTTGACCTACTGGCCAGTACGTAGAATGCAATCAGTAAACACTAGACACTTACGTAAATGACTATTATAACATACTGTGATTATTACTATATCTCATTTTATAATGTCCCTGAAAATTAATCTGTCCAGCATTTGACATCCCACCTCCAAATATCTTTGCTCTATATTTCTGCAGTTAGCTTAAAAGGAACATTATATATTTGTGTATATAAATTCCAGAATATATGAGGTGCATAAACTTACAACCATACTCAGTAAGTGCTTGATAGGTAAGTAAATGAACTAATGGATGAATGCTTTATATTTGCTTAAAATCAAAGATGAGAATCAAAATAATTCCTTAACTAGCATCCAGATTTTTATTCAACAGGGTTTCCTTCAAGTTCATATTTGATGAATGTCCAAATGAATGTGCCATTCCAGCCAAATGAGTGTGATAGGCTTATCCTTTGAACTGTGTGTAATAGTAGACTTAGTTTGGGCTTTGAAATATTTGACACGGATTTTAGTAATTGTTCCTTCATTTATTATCTGGGAGACCTAAGGAAAGTCCCTGAACTGTTCTAGTTTTGGTTTTTTCCTCTGTAAAACTGAAGTAATAAGTAGTCTTCAATATCCTGATAAGATTTTGATGAAGTAATAAATATAAAAATTGATAGCACAGCAACTGACACATAATCAAAAATCAATAATCATGTGTTCTTTGGTATTTAGCTTAAGTTACTTTTTGAAAAGCAATTTAATAATATGAACAGTTTCAGTTGTCTTCTTTTCTAGCCAGGAATTCCACTTCTGGGAATCTTCCTCAGGAGAATACATATATATATATATATATATATATATATATTTTATCATATATATTATACTATATGTTATATACAGTATGTATCATATATATATATATATATTATCATAGCTGCATTTAAAAAATTTTTATTAGTACATGTTTGTGATAAATAGTGAATACACTCAGCCTGGGGGGTTGATACACATACATATTGCATCTTAATAATTTTTACTCCCCTCACACCTTTGCCATCTCCTCTAGCTCCTTCCTCAGGTTCCTTTCCATCTATTCAAAGTCTACCTCTCTATTTATTAACATGGCTGTTTTATTTTGCTCTTTGAATCATTTATATTTTGGGTCTGTCATATTAGAGAAGCCATGCATCATTTTAACTTCTGTGGCTGACTTATATCACACTTAGCATTATGATCTCAAGACTCATCCATTTTCCAACAAATGACTCAAATTTATCATTCTTAATGAGTGAGTAGTAGTGTATAATATATACCATATTTTCCTCATTCATTCATCTGTTGACATGCATATAGGCTGCTCTCATGATTTAACTACTGTGAATTGTGTTACTACAAATATGGGTATACTTGCATCACTATAGTATGATGACTTTGGCTTTTTCAGGTAGATACCACCAAGGAGAGGAGTAGTTGCTAAGGGAATTTATATTTTTACATTTTGAGGATTCTTCATACTGATTCCCAAAGTGGTTATACTGGTTTACATCTCCACCAATAATGTAGCCTCCACCCCCCAATCCTTGCCAGCTTTTGTAGTTTTTTGAGTTCCTGCTGATACATATTCTAGTGGAGTAAGTTGGAATCTCACTGCTTTGATTTACATTTCTCTGATGGTCAAAGATGCTGAACATTTTTTCAAGCATTGGCCATTTGTATTTCTTCTTCTGAGAAGTGTCTATTCATTTCAGTTGCCCATTTATTGATTTATCTTTTATTTTTAGCAGTCTAATCTTTTTTTTAGTTTTTTATATATCCTACATACAATTCTTCTGTCTTAGTAGTATTTGGTAATAATATTTCCATTCTGTAGATTGTGTATTCACTCTGTTGCTTTTTTCCTTTGTTATGCAAAAGATTTTTAAAAATTTCGATATAATCTCATTTGTTAATTCTTGGTATTATTTTTTGTGTAATTAGGAGTCTGTTCAAAAAGTCTTTGCCTATACCTGTGTCTTGAAGAGTTTTACCAAGTATTTCTTCCAGAATATTCAGTGTTTCTGCTTTTATATATGTTTTTGATTCATTTTTATTTGATTTTAGTAGAGGAAGAGAGATAGGGATCAAGACTCACTCTTTTGCGTGCAGATAACCAGTTTTTCCAGGACAATTTGTAAAGAGGCTGTATTTTTCCAGCATATATTCTTGGACCTGTTGTCAAAGATCAAAAGGCTGAAGGTGCCTGGAGTTCTGTCTGCACCATCTATTCTATTCCACTGGTCTATGTAACTTTTTATGGGAGTACTATGTTGTTTTTACTATTGTAGCTTTTTAGTATGACATGAAATCTGGAATCGTAATGCCTCCTGATTTCCTCTTGTTGCCCATGATGGCTTTGGCTGTTCTGGGTCCCTTTTGCTTCTATGTAAATTTTAGAATCATTTTTCTAGTTCTGTGAAAAAAAAGCTAGTGATATTATAATGAGGATTCTGTTATATTTTTATATTTCTTTAATATAGCATTTAAAAATTTTTATTTTATGGAAAAAATGTAAAACAAAATTTCATAACAAAATAATAGGAGAATAACTATAGTTAATACATTACATGTTGTTATATTTAAAGTAGTTGCTCAGGGTACAAGATATGGGCATAAAAATTTCTCCAATCGATATTAGCACAAACCTTCCTTTTTAATGAACTAAGAGACACTAATAGTACAACTGACTTGCATTTTTTCCCTTTTCACTACTGTCCTTTCTTTCCCCTTTCATTTATGCTAGTTCCTTTTTCCTTTTGAAAACTTTCTTCCCATTTCACAGTATCTATTGTACATTTTAGAACTTATTTACTCTTTCAGTTTCTCACAGCAGGGAGACAATACAATGTTTACACATGTGAGTCTGATTTATTTCATTTATGAGTATTGGAGTGGATTGACAACTGGTGGTCAACTTGTAACACCCACCTGAACTGAATCAGCGTGGTGCTGGGTGTGGAGGGCCCACCTGAGGATTGTTGCCAACACCATAAAAAAAGAGAACTGAAGAGGAAGAGGTGGTGCTGTTGGTTCTCCTGGAGGAGCTTGTTGCACTGGCTTTCCTGATAGAAACTTGGCTGTTCTCATCGTCGAAGGAGCTTGGGACCTCATTATCACTGAGGATGGCTGTGGTGCTTTCAGGGGAGCTCTGGTCCTTGCCTTGAGTGTTGCTTCCTGGCTCCGGTGCAGATCCCTCGGCCTGCTGGCACAGATCCTTCATCCCAATGGCGTGGACTTTCTAGCTTCCACCACTGGCCTTTGGGCCTTCCCAGTGCAGATCTGTGAAACAGACTTGCATGAAACATTGTCATGGACCCTAGGACTCCAGTTGGATTAGTGAGGGTATTGCCATGGGCTCTAGATCTTCAGCTGGACTCATGCAGGACATTGCTGCGGGATCAGGGCCCTCAGCCATGGAATTCTTTGGGTCTTTAGTGTGTGGACAGATTTCCTGCACTCTTGTATTTGACTCTTGGATGACTATTATAAAATAGTCCTATAAATTATGTGTCCTGTATTGTTTCCCTTGCAAATCCTGACTACAACAAGTATGGTCTCAAGTTGCATCCATTTACCTGTAAAAGTCTCAGGTTTATCCTTTATGGCTGAGTAGTACTCCGTTGCATAAAAATACCACATCATCTTTTTTATCCATTCCTCAGTTGGTGAGCATTTGGGTTGTTTCCAAGATTTAGCTATTATAAATTGTGCTTCTATAAACATGGGTGCACATATGTCACTGTGGTACAATGTTTTTAATTCTTCTGGGAAAATACCCAGAAGGGGAATAGCTGGGTTGAATGGGACCTCTAATCCTAGTTCTTTGAGGAATCTCCACACTGATGTCCACACTGGTTATATCAGTCTACACTCCCACCAACAGTGGAGAAGGGTTCCTTTTTCCCCACAGACCCTCCAGCATTTGTTATTGGTTGATTTCTTTTTATTTATTTATTTTTTTGGTGGGTACGGGGGTTGACTTCAGGACCTCGTGCGCCAGCAGGCGCCTGTGCCGCTGAGCGATATCACCGGCCCTTTTTTCGTATGTGGCTTCCAGAAGTTGAACTCCGGCCCTCGCGCTTGCCAGGCAGGCACTTTCGCCGCTGAGCCATCTCACCAGCCCCTTGGTTGATTTCTTGATGATAGTCATTCATTCTGGGGGGAGATGGAATCTTAGTGTTGTTTTAATTTGCATCTCATGAATGACCACTGATGTTGAACATTTTTTCATATATGTATTTGCCATTTGTATTCATCTGAGAAGTATATGTTCATCTTAGATGCCCATTTTTGAATTGTGTCTTTGAATTTGGGGGTTCTGATTTTTTTCCACTCTTTATATGTTCTAGATATAAGTCGTTTGTCTCAGGGACAATTAACCAAAATTTTTCCTAACTCTGTCTTTTCTTTTCACTCTGTTGGTGATTTCTTTTGATGTGCAAAAACTTTTTAATAAGATGAGATCCCAGTTGTTGATTCTTCAGAGTATTTCCCATTCAGTCTGGGTTTTGTTCATGTGGTATCACCTACACCTATGTCATCAAGATTTCTATCTACTTTCTCTTCCAGTAGATTTAGTGTTTCTGTTTTAATATTTACATCTCTGGTCCATTCTGACTTTAGTTTAGTGCATGGTGATAGAAATGGGTCTAGTTTTACTCTTCAGCATGTAGAGAGCCAGTTTATCCAGCACCATTTATTAAAGAGGCTATCTTTCTTCCAGTGAACATGATTGGCCCCTTTGTCAAAGATAAGGTGGCTGAGTGTGTTTGTAGTTGTGTCTGCATCTTCTAATCTGTTCCACTGATCCTCAGGATTTATTTTTTGTGTGTGTGTGTGCCAGTACCATGCTGATTTTATCACAGTAGCTTTGTAGTATAATTTCAAGTCAGGGATTGTGATGCCTCCTGCCTTGCCTCTGTTGCCGAGGATTACCTTTGCTATTCAAGGTCTCTTCTGGCTCCAGATGAATTTTAGGAATGTTTTCTCTAGTTCTGTGAGGTATGCTAATGTTATTTTGATCAGGATTGCATTAAATCTGTATAATAATTTTGGGAGTATGGCCATTTTCACTATGGTGGTTCTTCCTAGCCATGAGCAAGGGATAGCTTTCCATTTTCTGATATCCTCTTCAATCTCCTTTTTCAGAGTACTGTAATTTTTGATATATAGATCCTTTACTTCCTTTGTTAGATTGATTCCTAAATATTTCAGTTTTTTGGATGTTATTGTGAAGTGTGTAGTTTCACTGATTTCTCTCTCTGTGAGTTTGTTTTTGTGTACAGCAATGCTATTAATTTTTGAGTGTTGACTTTGTATCCAGCTATGCTACTGAATTTGGTTTTTAAATCCAGAAGTCTTTTGGTGGGGTTTCTGGGTCTTCTATATAGCGTATCATGTCATCTGCAATTAATGATAATTTAACTTCTTCCTTTCTTATCCTTACATGTTTTATTTCTTTCTCTTGACTAATTGCTCTGGCTAATGTTTCCAGAACAATATTAAATAGGAATGGTGAGAGTGGACATCCTTGTCTTATTCCCGATTTTAGGGTGAAAGCTGTCAGTTTTTGACCATTTAATATGATGTTGGCTGTTGGTTTGTCATAGATGGCTTTTACCAGATTGAGATACAGACCATCTATTTCGATTTTCTGTAGGGTTTTTATCATGAATGAGTGTTGGACTTTGTCAAAAGCTTTTTCTGCATCTATTGAGATGATCATGTAATTTTTGTCTTTGGCTCTGTTGATATGGTGCATTACATTTATTGATTTGTGTATATTGAACCATCCATGCATGCCTGGGATGAATCCCACTTGGTTGTGGTGTATAATCTTCTTGATCATTTGCTGCATTCTGTTTGCAAGTATCTTATTAGGATTTTTGCATCTATGTTCATTAAGGAGATTGGCCTGTAGTTCTCCTTTTTGGTTGAGTTTTTTTTTTTTTTTTTTTGTGGGTACTGGGGGTCGAACTCAGGATCTCATGCGCCAGCAGGCGCCCGTGCCACTGAGCGATATCACCGGCCCTTTTTTCCCTTTATGTGGGTTCCGGGAGTCGAACTTGGGCCCTCGCGCTTGCCAGGCAGGCGCTTACACTGCTGAGCCATCTCACCAGCCCTTGGTTGAGTTTTTATCTGGTTTTGGTAACAGGATAATACTTACCTCCAGGAATGAGTTAGGGAGTATTGCTTCCCTTTCAATTTCATTAAAGAATTTGAGGAGTATTGACATTAAATCTTCTCTAAATTTCTTGTAGAATTAAGCAGAATTCAGCATTATCTGGGCTTTTCTTTGTTGGTAAGTTTTTAATTATATTTTCAATCTCATTCACTGATATTGGGTTATTTGGAATTTTTATATCTTCACAATTCAGCTTTGGTAATTCATATGTATCTAGGAATCTGTCCATTTCTTCTGTGTTTTCCATCCTATGAGAGTAAAGATTTTCAAAGTAGGTATTGATGATCTTCTGAATTTCCACAGATCTATAGTGATTTCACCCTTTTCATTCTTCATTGCATGAATCTGAGTCTTTCCTTTTTTGGATAAGATTAACTAAGGGTTTATCAATATTTTTTATTCTTTCAAAGAACCAACTCTTCATTAATTCTTTGTATTGTTTACTTAATCTTGTTTACTTAGCATTAATTTCTTCTCTGATCTTTATAATTTCCTCCCTTCTATGGGCTTTGGGCTTGTCTTGCTCTTCTTTTTCTAGAAGCTTGAGGTGCGACATTACGTCGTTCATTTGTGCTCATTCTGTTTTCCCGATGTGAGAATTCACCGCTATAAATTTCCCTCTTAGGACTGCTTTCATTGTGTCCCACAGGTTCCAGTATGTTGTATCTGCATTTTTGTTTAAGTGTAGATATTGTTTAATTTCTTCTTTAATTTCATCTGAGACCCATTGGTTGTCCAGGAGGGTATTATTTAATTTCCATGTGTTTATGGAGTTTTTGTGGTTTCTTTTGCTGTTAATTTCCAATTTCATTGCACTATGGTCAGATAATATATATGGGATAATTTCAATTCCTTTGCATTTACTTAAGCATGTTCTATGGGCTGGTATATGGTCTATTTTAGAGAACATCCTATGTGCAGCTGAGAAGAATATGTATTCTGAGGTTGTTGGGTGGAACACTCTGAAAACATCTACTAAGTCCATTTGTTCACAGGTTTGGTTCAGTTCTGATTTTTCTTTGCTGAGTTTTTGGTCTGCTTGATCTATCTATTTCAGACAGTGTGGTATTAAGGTCCCCATTACAACTGTGTTATTGCTCATTTGATTTTTCATGTCTATTAATAATTGTTTTATATAGTTGGGTGCTCCTGTATTTGGTGCATACATATTTATGATTGTTATCTCCTCCTCTTGAAGTTTTCACCTTACAAGTGTGTAGTGACCTTCTTTATCTCTTTTGATCATTCTTGGTTTGAAATTCCCATTGTCTGCAAACAGAATAGCTACCCCTGCTTTTTTCTGGGTTCCTGTTGCATGGAAGATTATTTTCCATCCTTTAACTTTGAGTCTATGAATTTCTTTTTGAATTAAATGTGTTTCTTGTATATGGCATATTGTTGGGTCTTGTTTCTTGATCCATTCTGCCAGTCTGTTTCTTTTGATTGGTAAATTGAGGCCATTTACATTGATGGTTATAACTGATATGTATTGGCTTATCTTTGTCATGGTATTTTCCTGCTGTTGGTTCCCTGCTTTTCCCCTCTGTTTAACAGCTTGCCCTGCTTG